>CM061133.1:243133674-243733674 GCA_030789695.1 Scilla litardierei | reverse complement strand
GCAGTGAGTGGCTCCAGAATCAAAAAGGGATAGGGCTGGATGAGAGGCTATCAATACAACACCTAGTACATAGGAAATATCTTAGCTAAAAGATAAACAAGTAACACATGTATATAATATAAGCATCATAAAAGAAGGGTTTAAGTAATACCTGAAATCACTTGTCCATCCGACTCAGCCTCCGCGGCTGTCATGATGAAAATCTGGCGTCTCGGCTGGTTCTGTCTCGCCAATGCGAAAGCCTTCTGTTATGGAGCCAGAGGTGGTCCATGCTGAGTAATTGTTGGCTTGCTGGTGCGGTGAGTGCAGTCCCTGGTAGCGTGTTCAAATGCTTCGAATATCAGGCATTGCCTCAGCATCACCCGATAGTCCTTCTTGACATGCCCTTGTCGGTTACAATGGTGGCACTTCATCTAATATCAGTTGTTGACTGGAGGTGCAGACCTTTTAAACAGTGCAGTTTGTATTGGTCCAAGAGCGTCTCTAGTTAGTTCCTCAAGATGCTTACTCCCTCCAACTTGGGTTGTCTCTCGAATTTTATCTACATCCTCGTAGGTACGTGCTGCTCCCAGTATTTCCTCATCGGGTGTTAGATCGGCAGATGTCCTTGACGCTTGGGCGTTGTAGATTAAACCTTGATTGGACTGGAATGCTGGGTCTTCAGGATCCCCTACCAGATGGGGAGCGAAATGACGGAGCGCAGAGAGTAATCGAGTTTGGAGTTCCATCATTTCTCTTACGAGTCCCACGATCTCGTTGTAGGCGTCACCATTTCCATTACGAGTGTTGGGTTGATCTGCCATGCTGCAATCAAACAAAGTAAATATTTGTGTACTAGTTTACCTAAATGATCTGGTTAGTAATAATATTCGTACTGCTTCTGTAGTATTTCACAGAGAGGAGCAGGACCTGCGTGGGCCACCACTAAAACCTGTCAAGCCCCGCTTCCCAGTATACTTGTGAGCAAGGGTGTAAGCGGGTCCGCATGTGCTTAAAGCAAAGAAGAGGTACTTATTTTTTTTCCTTTCTTCTTTGACTTAAGCACAATAAGCGTAATTAGCGAAGGCAGGTCCCTGCACGAGAATATATCAGAAGCAGCACAAATATTGACGCCGCCCGGTTATGCGCGTTTTTGATGTGTGCAATGATATGATTGGGGGCGTGAGATTTAAATATTTGTAACCGCAAGCGCACGGTGTTGTAGTGTGGCTTGGGGGTCGAACTCAGGGAGGCGTGGATGTGCTTGTGTCAAAGAGGATCAAATTCACCCCATGGGCGAGCTAGCTCGAATCGAATGATGGGTTGTTACGGTAAATGGAATGCAGGGTATAGACAATATAAAGGAAAAACCCGGGACTTTGGTTTCCACCCTATCGTGCAATTCTCGCCGATACAGCCTACGGGTAGGATAGCGATCGGAATCAGGGTCTAATGGTGAGACGTTGCCTCTAAGAGTGGTACCAGCGTCCCATGAGCCCGATATTCCGGTCGGTGCCTAGGATGATACACCGGACTTCCCGGGTTCGTTCAGTGGGCACTCCCGTGTCCATTAACACTGACCGCCTCTGGGAGCACTAAGTTCGCAATGATAACTCCCAACATCTCATCCTGCCGCTCCCGCGCGCTAGGATTCGACGTCTACGCTAAGGGCGTGAGCTATGGCTAGGGAGTCAACCGCCAAGTTTATTCCCCCTTGGCCCAACGGTCAAAGGCGGTCTTTTTCCCGCCGATGACAATAAAACACCCCACGTAACCGTTAGATTCCTAATCCCTATCGATTTCCTAGTCCTATGGACGCATCGAGAAGAACCCACGAAGGGGTTTCCACCAAAATCCCAGATTTGGGAACTACTCACACATATTTAGTAAAAAGCAATCTAAATAGAAATCGACCGTTAGAAACATGATCGGGCGATTGAAAAGCAGTAAGAGCAATGCTAATAATACTATATTAAAGTTTTACAAAGATCAGAAAACTTACAAATATCTGAAAAATTACAGCCGTCAAGAGAGAGAAAAAACAGCAAAAAATAACAACTCCCGTTTCTGGAAAACCTAGGGGTTCTATTTATAGAATACGATATCACCCGATCGGGTGAAAGGTCACCCGATCGGGTGACCTGCTTCGTTTCTTCGGTAGCTCAGAATAGGACTTCACCCGATCACCACGGCGCGGTCGGTTGAGGGTTGAAGCTGATCGGTTGGATCTTCGTGTCGTCGGGTGAACCAGTCGGTTGATCTCTCCGTGTCGTGGCATCGGAGAATCGGATACTGGTGAACCGATCGGGTGAAAGTCACCCGATTGGTTGGCATTCAGCGTCAGAATTCCATAGAGTTGGGGTTTTTGAACCGGTCACTGAACCGACCGGGTGACTTTCTTGGCCGCTCCAACTTGTGTCCGGGTGGTGCACGCGTGCATCACCCGATCGGTTGGAAATGACCAACCTGTCGGGTGAGGGGCTGAAAGATGCGATCTTTGTCGTTTGACCCCCTGGATCACGCGTGACTCCTCCCGTTGCTCCGGGGACTCATGATATCGTCGTTTTATGTCCCCTATGCCAGTAAAATCATGCAAAATACAAAAAACACGGAAAAGTGAAAGAAAACAAGAAAACACGAGAAAACGAATATAAGACGGCGGTAAATAACGGAAAAACACGGAAGAAAACGTGCGCAAATATATGAAATAAAAACGCACATCAAAATCCCCCAAGCTGAACTCTTCCTCGTCCTCGAGGAAGACGAGTGAGAGTAGGAGCTCGGAGAGAGAAAATAAAGAGAAAGTGAGAAAAAGAAAACTCTATATCCTAGATCGCCCGTCAGGGCCAACAAAATCAAAAACGACACACCAAGCAAGCAAACGCCAAATCGCATCACTAAACCAAGGAATACGAGTCCAGACAAGTGTCGTGGGCCCACGCGGTGAAGCGCGAGTGAGTGTGGTCGTGTGCTAGCAGACGGTGTCACTATCTACGATATGCGATAAAGCTCGATATACCCAAATCCAGGAAATGACCCAAATATCGATTCGAATTGAACAAAGCGGTGAATATAAGTAGTTCAAGCATGCATGAGAATAGAGAGAGAATCGAAACATATCATGCGTTAGGGACTCCATAACTAGGGTTAAGGAAATCACAACACTATAGCCTAGATAATAGCTAAAAAGTTCCTAAGCCAAGTGTTTTCGAAACCGATGGGGGTTGAGATGATGTGGAGTAGAACACTCGGTGCAAATTCTCGCCTTCCCTTTATTCTCGGCAAGAAGGGAAAATATTCACACGGGAATTTTTTTGGGTTTTGGGCATTTTTATTTTTTTGGCTTTTTGGCTATACAATTTTCTTTTCTTTTCTTTTTGGGTTTTTCTTTTCTTTTCTCTTTTTTTTGGATTTTTGGGTTTTTGGCTATACGCATGTGTACTCTCCCAAGTGGGAGAACGATACACGACGAAGGGATTTGCACCAAGTAAAACAAAAATGAAATCGGAATCTAAACACTTGGGCAAAGGAAACTATTCTTGCTAGTTAGAGCATGGGCTAAATGGGTTATCCTAGTCCTTAATTGTGGAATCCCGACACATGCGAAATGAAGTACACGATATATATAAAGCATGCAGAAGCAGACATGAGAAATAAATACCTCATATTCAAATCGAAGCATGATAATCTAGGGGTCATTTCTGGACAGGTATATAAAGTAAGATCATAAAGTAGAAGTACACCACACAGCTAGGCACGACGCACGACTCACAAAAAGCTAAGTGGACCCACGATGCATGAAATGCAAGAGGACTCGATATCCTAGGGTTAGTGAATGTGATTATCGATGTCATGCTAGGTGTGTGTGATTTTGTGGCAATTCATCATAGGGTTCATCTCTAGGAGAAAGAGATAAAAAGAAAAAAGAAAAAGAAAAAGATGGAGAAAACCGACTCAAATAACGAAGAAAAAGAAACAAATGACGCACGAAGTGCGACTCCCCCAAGCTGAAACTTGCATTGCCCTCGATGCAATAGAACTAAGTACAGGAGGGCAATGAATATGGGGGGAATACGCACAGACACAAAAAGACACGAAAAAACTAGAAAGTCACACGAACGAGACTAAAAATACGAATAAAAAATAAAAAGCACACCACACGACATATAAACAGAAAGTAAAATAAATAAAAAAGGAAAATCACACGACACGACAAATAAGCAAACACACAAAGAAAAATAAAACACGACAGCACACAGAAAAAAGTTGACTTCCCCCAAGCTAGACATGACAGCGCTAGCAAGATGATGTGATCGTGAAAATGCAGAGATATGCAATGGGGAGGTTAGAAAACAAAATGAAATCAAAAAGTAAGAGATGGCGAGTCCTCGCCCTCCTTGGAAGAGAGTGTGGATGGGTGGTCGGGGGACGCAGGGGGTGTGCGGAGAAGTGGGGAATGAGGTGGAGGAATAGGTGCAGTGGGGGTGTGAATGATGGGTGAAGTGTCGGTGGTGGTGGGTGGTGGTGGGAGTAAGGCGATCAAGGCCGTGGTAAAAGGGATAGAAATGGGGGGAGAAGGTGTGATGTTGATGGTAGTGGGTGGCGGTGGTAGAGATCTGGAGCGCACCTGCAATTTCTTGCGGCACACATAGGCAGTGACGAAGGAGGAGGGAGGAGGTGGTGTGGGGGTGATAGAAGTGGTCGTGAGAGGAGTCATGGAAACGGGGATGGGAATAGACGTGGGAGGGGGGATGATCGCCTAGGTGGGGGTGGAGGAGGTGGGGATGGGTGGGATGGTGGAGGAGAAGAATGTGACGGGGGAGGTGACGATCGTCGAGGTGGTGAAGGTGGTGGGGAGGGATGTGGTGTAGGTGGTGGTGGTCTGTGTAGGTGAGTGAGAAGGCGGAGGATGGCGGCCACGTTCCTCTCAAGTGCGAGGAAACATGGGTGAGTGAGAAAGGAGGATGGTGATGAGTCCGAGGGGACAGAGGACCGGCAAGATTACGGAGAGCATCGACCTCGGCCTCGAGAGCAAGGCAAGCTGAGGCCTGGCGGCGACCAAAAGAAGTGGACTGACGTGAAGCAGTAGTGGTGCCGGGAAGTGATGTGGAAGTAGTTCCGGTGGCAGTGGTCATGCCGGCACTGGACACAAGGCCGGAGATGGCCGCAGAAAGATCCTCAGCAGTGATAGGGCCAGGAGTACAGGTGGTGTGACTCGTGCCAGCCCCGATATCTCCCCGGGACGTAGGAATATCCTGATCGCCTACGTGGACGGCAGGGGAAGGTGGTCTGCGTGCGTCCGGGGAAGGAAAGGAAGGTTCAACCCTGCTAGAAACTCGGGATCGGGCGGAAAAGTCCAATCCGCTACTATAGCAACAGTCATGCAAGCGGGGTTGGGGAGAATGGTGTAGGGGTGAGGGGGTGGCCGTAGTTGAATTCGAAACGGCGATCAGGAAAGGGCTTAATCATATGAATATGTCACAGGACATCAAGATCTAGACGTGAGGGTCCTGCGGTGATGGGAAGACCACGGGGGATGTTGATATTAAATTAGGGATAAGAGGCAATGACAGTGATAATTCCCCCACAACAAATCTTGCCCTTGCCGGCCCGACTAATCTCTAGGAGCTTATAAATAAGCCAGTCGCCGACTGGGACGGGGACAGTAGGGGCCCTAAAGCTAATCACATCATCATCACGAACGAAGGGGAAAGTCATGACCCATAGAATGAAAAGATCAGGGATGGTCACGGTGACTGACTCATCCCTGGGGAAAAATGCTAAGGATATGATCTGATGGGCCAGACGGAATATAGGATGGATGATGGAGGAGGCCTTGGCCTTACCTCGAGGATAGCGAGGGAGTATGGTGAGGCGGAACCAAAAGTTATCGACGTCAAATTTCGGCGGGTATCCATAGTGTCGGATAGCTTCGTTTCCAAGAATAGGGAAACCAAATATATCATTGATCGTGTTCAGGTTGGTGCGGATGGTTTGGTTACGCACCCGGAAAGTGACGATCGACCCCGACTCACAAACGAGGGAGGAAAGAAATTCCAGTGTGAGGGATGGGTAGGACACCGCGGTGGTGTTCAGGAAGGCTAACCAACCTAGGTTCGCGAAAAGAGTCTCGACCTCGGTGAAGAAACCGAGATCGATAAGCGATTGGGTGTGTGCAAACTTGGTTGATAGATGCCCTCGAGCATCAAGTCTATGGTAGAAGTCTTTTTGCTCTTGGTTTCGAAATTGATATCCATGCGGGCCCAACATTGGGTCCGGAGGGGGGATAACAGGTGGGGGAGGGGCCAGTGAAAGTGCACGTGGTGTATTGGGAGGAGGACATGTTTGTTTACGTCTCTTTCGAGACGGTTCCTCCTCCCGCATGATACCCTTCCCCTTATCATGATCCCGGGCCATAGTGAGTGTGTGAGAGTGATGCAAATGAGTGTAGAACACGAAAAATTCATGCACACACAAACAATCAAGTGTAAGGATCCTGTCTATGGGGAAAACACTAGAAGGGGGGTTGAATAGTGTTTATGCAAATTTAATAGGAATTTATGCCAAATAAAATGCAATCCAACAAATAGTGCGGAATAGAAAACAACCCAAAGAGAAACACACGCAAACACAGTTATGTTTCAAGGGTTCGGATTACCCAAGTCAACTCCCGACTTGTTCCCGGTAATCCTACGTCCCTACCACCCGGATACCACCGGATACTCAAGTTAGAACCCTAACTTGAGGTTTCATTAAAACCCCACTTGTAGCAACCCTACAAGTGCAATCGAATACAATCGATGTCCTTGACTCCCACAACCAGGGAGCAAGCAAAAACCACTCTCACAACCGAGAGCACAATTCAAATAATGAAGTTATGAAATCTGAAAGCAACACTTACAATAACATATGCCTTGAAGTAGAACTTGAAGGAGAAGTGTGATGTGTGTTGATGAACTCTATTGGAAGAGAGGAGTAAAGCCCTTTCTCTTGACTGCACCAAATGCCTAGAGGATCAATTTTTGGTTCTAGGTTGGAGAGCAAGAGAATCAGATTTGGAAATACTTAGGGCTTTGGATTTGAAAGCTTTGATCTTTGGAAATGAAAGCTTGAAGGATTTTGCAATGATGAGTCACCTTCCAATGAAACAGTAGAAGCTCTTTATATAGCTTTCTCAAGTCCACAAAACAGTTTAGGCAAAAACCCAATTGAAATCCGTGAGAAAAATCTCAACGGATATAATCTGAACTCGCGACAATCGACTGTTGAACAGACCACAGTCGACTGTTGCATAGTCAACAAGGGTAGGTGAGAATTCATAACGGTAACTTACCACGTGGACAGTCGACTGATGAAGCCAAGACAGTCGTCTGTAAAATCAACAGGCGACTGTACATACTTCGACAGGCGACTGGCCGAGAGAAGAGTAAGTTAGATGAAATACTGGAAATCTCACAAGATACAGGACAGACGACTGATGCAAGGAACTCAGTCGACTGTTAATCAGAACAGGCGACTGTATAACCTTAAACAGACGACTGTCACAGACAGGAGAAATTTCCAGAGAGCTAAGTCAAAGATTATACTTACAGACAGGCGACTGTTGCAGCATAGACAGTCGACTGATCTAATATACAGTCGACTGTATATACAGCATAAGTCGACTGGCCGTAGAAATCGGATCAAACAGAGTTTGGGCAAGGATAGACAGGCGACTGATGAACCATTCACAGTAGACTGTCGCTAAGACAGGCACCTGATAAAGGTTCAACAGTGGCCTGTGCGAGATAATCAGAGAGGACCCAAAAACTGCATTGTAATAGTCTGTGCATAACAGGCGACTGTAGAACAAAACACAGTCGACTGTTTTTGAGACAGGCGACTGTAAACTGTTAAGCAGTCGGCTGTTATAAACAATCCTAGCACAAACAAAAGAGAATTGAATTGAGATCAAAGGACAAAGGTCTAGAGGTGTCCTATGACCGAAAGTAGATGTGTGTGAGTGCTCCATCATAGTTCTACTTCTAAGCTACATAGTAGAAGAGATAAAAGAAAAATTACATTGACGAATAATCTCTTCTTTACATCGTATGAGCTTGAAGTCTTTACGGAGCTTCAATCATCAATCTACTATCATCCAATTCATATCATTTGCCTTCAATCACGTTTGTGAGTCATCCATTGCTAGTTGATCTTCATAGTAAGCTTAGACAATGGATTAACAGCAAAATAGGGGATTAGTCACAAGTATTTATGTTTGCTCATCATTAACACAAAGTAGGGAGAAGTCCAATACTCAACATTCTCCCCCTTTTTGATGATGACAAACAAACATAAACAAAAAGATAAATAGTTGTGCGTAATGAAAACTTACTCCCCCTACATAGATGCCAATCAAGTTAGTCAACAAATATTAGAGCATCTATATAGTAATTGAAGCAAATGAGTGAGATAAGAATGAATTTAATTCAAGAAATCTAGGAAATAAAAAATCCATATTCATTGTAATCTTACTCCCCCTGAATCTAAGGCAACGAAAATCTTAGATTCAAGCGTTAGAACACATACCTAGCACATTCATTATGAATCTTGTATGTTTATTTCTCTCCCCCTATGGCATTATCCAAAAAGGTGGGAGCAAATAACAACAACAATAATAGTGCTAAAATACGAACTAACAACAATCAATGAGTATAAAGATATAGCGAATCAAAAAAAACTCATAAAGTCTCATCATATACATATGTGAGTAAAGGAATTGAAGTCCAATATCAACATTTTAGATATGCGAAATGAAAATAATTTTCACAAATTCATCACATCAAGGAAAGAGCATGAATTATCCAATATCAAATTCTTGTATTGTCTCAAAAACATAGCAAGAAGAGTGAAGCATACATAGAGACAATATATCATATATCACACAGACGTTAATCAATATAGCATAGTGTGACATAAAATAGAGATGCAACAACATATATATATAATATAATATAGCTGAGTACATCAACGGATGGTCACCAACATGGCCATCCCAAAAAGATACATCATGAGCAACAAAAAATAACTACATCATGACGACATCAAAGACTATATATATATAAAAAGTGTCGCATACAGCATCATCCATCATACAACGACAAAACATATAACAAAATCACTCAACCTAAGCAAAAGCAGACCCTACAAAATAAAAACAAGGTCTACAGGTGAGTGAACAGAACAGCATCAGCAGCAGCCTCAGTCGATCTGAATTACTGAGGGGTCCGACAGAAGGCCGGAAGAACGAAACAAAAGCCGAGCAGAGCGATGAGTAGGAAAAGCTAGAGACTTCCTCTTGGAAGACGAAACACGTACAGCAGATGAACCAGCAGGAACAAGAGGTGGAGTCTGGACACCTGAGGTCGGAGACACATGGGGTTTTGGTGTGAAGCCAGGAGGAGGAGAAACACAAGCAGGAGAAGTGTTCTCAGAGGTAGCAAACAGGTCACGAAGCTCGGGAGGAACAGGACAAGCAAGATGCTTACACGAGATAAGCTGAAGCCTAAGCAAAAGCGAAAGCTTCTCATCAAGGGAGACAGACATCATTTCAAGAGCACAGAGACGAGCGTCCAGCTGACGAAGTAGAAACTCTGTGGACCGAGAAGGTGGCTCAACAGCCCGAGAAGAGTGTTCATCAGCATGAACAGATGGGATAGGGTCATTGACAGAGATACGAAGAGGGAGCCGGATCAGGTTTTGGTGAAGGAACAGGCTCATTGAGGAAATCGAGAGAGTCCTTAGGGAAGAAAAGATCGAAGGGATCCATAGCCGAGCACGGAGCTAGGGCAAGAAATAAAATGATCAAACCCTAAGAAGACACGAGTTAGACGAAAGGGACCTAACCTCGTTGAGTGACAGAATAATAGGCAGCGCTTCCTCGAGATTTATGAACGAATAGGAGCGAGATTGACGGCGAGTGAGCATCAATCGAGCGGGAAGAACGCTAACGGAGGAGAGAGAATCGTCGAGGGGAAAAAGATCGCGTCGATTGAATATAAATTAGGGAAAATCAATCTGAGCCGTTGGATCAAAGAATCGACGACTCGGATCAAATCAAATGAGCCGACACAGCAGGAGACATTCGACTGGAGAACAAATGTCAGTCGACTGTAAGAAATGATAAAATTAAATCTCAGAGAGATAGGCAGTCGACTGGTAAGTATAATGCAGTCGCATGTCCGCTGGACAGTCGACTGACATATACTCAACAGTCGGCTGGCTGAGAATTAATACATATCACAAGAAAAATAGAGAACACTGTAAAAAATTGACAGAGAGAACAGTCGCCTGATGACTAAATTGCAGTCGCCTGTTACATTAACAGTCGATTGTAAAACAGTCAACAGTCGGCTGTGCGAAGGATATCAATTTTCAAATGAAGGATATAGAGTAGGGCAATCGACTGTCAAAAGAAACACAGTCGTCTTTCCTGATCTAAAAATGCACAGTGAGATAGAATTCCAGAGAATAAGAATACTCACCCTAGGACCTATACTCTAATCACAAATACATCTTAAAATCATTATGAAAACAATAAATATATTGAAACACAAATTATTCCAATCAACTTCGAGAACTCATGAAAACAAGTAAGTCACAATTGCCTTTCTTAATCTCATAAAACAATAAAGCACATGAAGAAGGACAATCAAATATATATGAGCTAAATAAGGAGTTATAGCATGGAAAATTGAGCTTCTAGATTTCAGATTCACCCATAATTCCCAATTCTCCACGTAACCTCACAAATGTATCTTCTTTAAGAGGTTTAGTTAAGATATCGGCAATTTGTTTTTGGGTTTCAATGTACTCTAAGATGATGTCCTTCTTAGCTACATGAGCATTTATAAAATGGTGTCTCACGTCTATGTGTTTGGTATGGGAGTGGTGTACCGGATTCTTGGAAAGACAAATAACACTTTGATTATCAACCATGATAGGGCAAGTATCACAATTGACACCATAGTCACTAAGAGTGTGTCTCATCCAAAGAACTTGTGCACATGCAAGACCCGCGGCAATATATTCCGCTTTAGTCGTGGACAATGACACCGAATTCTGTTTCTTAGAAAACCAAGAAACTAAGGAATTTCCTAAGAAATGGCATGTGCCACTAGTACTTTTCCTGTCGGACTTGCATCCGGCAAAGTCGGCATCACTATATGAGATTAACTCATACGTGCTAGACTTAGGGTAAAGTAACCCATAATCTAGGGATTGATTGAGATAACGAAATATTCGTTTAACCGCAATCAAGTGTGACTCCTTAGGTCTTGCTTGATATCTAGCACATATACATACGAAAAACATGATATCGGGCCTACTAGAGGTTAAGTAAAGTAAGCTACCGATCATACCTCGATATAGACGAACGTCTACATCTTTTCCGCTTTCATCCTTGTGTAGATGAGTAGTAATACTCATGGGAGTCCTTTTGCTTGAAGACGATTCCATCCCGAATCGCTTAATAAGCTCCCCTGTGTACTTTGTCTGATGTATGAAAGTGCCATTCTTCATTTGTCGAATTTGCAATCCAAGGAAGTAGGTGAGCTCTCCCATGTGGCTCATCTCAAACTCATCCTTCATAGACTTGGAAAATTCTTGACAAAGATGAAAGTTAGTAGAACCGAAAATAATGTCATCTACATAAACTTGAATCAAAAGAATGTCATTTTCATAATCTTTAATGAAAAGTGTAGAATCAACTTCTCCCATTTTATAACCTAAATTCAAAAGAAAGGTCTTAAGGCGATCATACCAAGCTCTAGGAGCTTGTCTCAATCCATACAACGCTTTCTTAAGTTTGAAAACATGGTTTGGAAATTTCTCATGAATAAAACCGGGAGGTTGAGAAACATAGACTTCTTCATTTACAAATCCATTTAAAAATGCACTTTTAACATCCATTTGAAATAATTTAAAATTCTTATGGGATGCAAAAGATAAAAGCAACCTAATAGCTTCTAATCTAGCTAGGGGGCAAAGGATTCTTCGAAATCAATACCTTCCTCTTGCCGATCGTCTTGAGCTACTAACCTTGCTTTGTTCCGTGTGATTACTTCGTTTTCATCCGTCTTGTTCTTGAAAATCCATTTGGTCCCAATAGCTTGGTGACCACTTGGAAGAGGTACAAGTTCCCAAACTTCATTTCTCTCGAATTGCGCTAGTTCTTCTTCCATTGCCACTATCCAAGAACTATCCTCACAAGCTTCTTGAATGTTCTTTGGCTCAATGGTAGAGACGAATGCGCAATGGGAGAATTCTTCAATTCTTGATCTCGTTCGAACACCCACACCGATATCTCCAATGATTTGGTTATGGGGATGGTTGCGAACGGTTGGATAAGCTTTGGGTAAACCTGGATCACTAGGAACAACTTCAACAACTTCGTTAGAAGTGTTAGTTTCAACAATATTATCATTAATCTTAACATTATTAAGAGAATCACAAAGAATATCTACAGTATCATCATCAACATGAGGAAAATGAAAATCTTCATAAAAAGATACGTGAAGTGATTCCTCAATCGTTGAAGTTTTGCTGTATATCCGGTAGGCTTTGCTACGTGTGGAATATCCAACAAAAATTCCTTCATCGGATCTTGGCTCAAATTTGTCTAAATTACCAAAGGTGTTCTTTATAAAACATTTTGAACCAAAGACACGAAAATATTTCACTTGAGGCTTTTTATCGTAAAACAACTCAAAACAAGTTTTGTTTGTTCGGGGTCTCACTAGGATTCTATTGAGCACATAACATGCCGTGTGCACCGCTTCTGCCCAAAATTGTAGTCCTAAATGACTATCATGGAGCATAGTGCGAGCACACTCAATAAGAGTCCTATTCTTTCTTTCTACAACATCATTTTATGGTGGTGCACAAGGAAAGGAAAAGTTATGAGTTATCCCGGAGTCATCACAAAACTTAGTAAAAGACTCATTCTCAAATTCTCCTCCATGATCACTACGAATAGTGATAATGGTGGATCCTAAAAGATTCTGAATTTTCTTTGCAAATTTGGTAAACTCTTCATAAGCTTCATTCTTATTAGTTAAGAATGAAACCCAAGTAAATCTAGAAAAGTCGTCAACGACAACTAGTCCATAATGAGCATTACCTAAAGAAGCGGTTCTAGTTGGCCCAAACAAATCTAGATGTAGAAGTTCTAGGGGCCTCTTAGAAGTAATCCCTTCTTTAAGCTTAAATGAAGATTTACTTAGTTTACCTCTTTGACATGAATCACAAAAGTTTTTCTTATTAAAAACAATCTTAGGAAAACCTTTGACTAGATCATGCTTAGCTAACTTATATAAGTGCTTGAAGTGAACATGACCAAAACTGCGATGACATAATAGTTGTTCACTTGTGTTAGCAACTAAGCAATGTTCTACGGTTTTAGGCAAGCTTAAATAATAAATATTTTTACGCCTAATACCGAAAAATAAAACATTTGAATCACAATCAACAATAGTACACAATCCTTCTCCGAAGTTAACCTTGTAACCTTTGTCACAAAGTTGACTTATGGAAATGAGGTTGTGACATAAACCACTAACAAGATAAACATTAGTAATTAGGGGTTTGGAAGGATTACCAACGATACCTACTCCAATGATGGTTCCCTTTTGATTACCTACAAAAGTGACCGTTGCACCATCTTTGATGCTAATCACTTCGGAGAGCAATGAGGGATCTCCCGTCATGTGTTTGGAGCAACCGCTATCAAGAATCCATCCTTTCCCTTTAGAGCTAATAAGGCATTTATTTCTCTTCTTCTTTCTCTTGGGTACCTATATAATATACCATAAGCTTATGGTACCCAATGTTTGTTGGGTCCAAGGGGATTAGCCCTTTGGAAGCCAAGTCCAAGTGGACTTCCGCTTCCCAACATAGTTACTATTTCTAATTACATCATGAATGTAGGAATCAACATAAGCATTCCTAACATTTAGGCTAGTGTTCTTAGGACCCCAAATAGTGTACATCTTGGGAGTCCTATTCCTAGTTGCATGCATATGAGTTGGATTTCTATGTGGTGCATGCTTCTTAGGAACATGATTTCTAGCATATATATGAGGTGGAGGATATGCATTGTACATTCTTGAATGATATGAATTCTTGGGAGCATGCATATTATATGAAGGACATTGATCATGCATGACATGTGGAGAATTAGCATTTATGAAAGAATGATGAGTATGAGCATATGGGTGTGTGGGAGCACGTACATGAGTATTTCTCATGTGTGGTTGTGTACGTGTCCGTGGGTGTGGAGCATAAAATGTGTCATGATTGTCCACTAGTAAAGTAGGATGTTTCCTACGTGGATGAGTATTAGTGTACATATACGCATGGCCTTGCTTTTGGTTTCCACCCTTAGTGGGTTTCTTGCCAAAAGGTAGAGAAATTGATGTGGTGACATTCTTGGTAGGATTGCTACCTATAGTGTCTTTGACACCACTTGTGGATGCACCGGAGGAAGGCCTCACAAAATCTATAGTGACACCACTATAGGAGGTGCGATCATTAGATGCATTTGCTTTAACAAATCCAAGGCCAACACGATGTGTGGCCGGAAATTGATTTGCAAGCAAATCATCCAATTGTCCTTGTCCCTTATTGAATCTCACAATACGGGAGGACATGAGCTCATATTTCTCCTTTAAAGAAGAAATGTTGGTATCCAAGGTGGACACCCGTGCTTTGAGCTCGTGCACTTGGGTTTTAAGAGAATCATTCTCTAATACCAATTGTGTGTGGCGTGTAACTAGATCACTATCATCTATGGGATGTGTTTGATCTAGTTGAGATTTGAGGGAATTCACCTCATTTCTCAATGTGACATTTTGAGAAGCTAAGTTTGCTTTCTCAAGGGTTAAAGTATCAACAATGGTGTCACTGTTGATAATGCATGGAATGGATGACTTGCTAACTTTTGATTTCTTTAAGCTAGAATATCTAAGCGTTAAAGATTGGTATTTAGCAAATAGTTCTTCATTAGCTATGCGAAGTTCATCCATTGTTACCTCGGTGTTATCCGTATCGGAATCACTCTCATCCGAGAGTGGGTCTTCAAGTGCCATGAAGCACATGTGGGCGCTCTCACCCTTCTCATCATCGGAATCGCTTGATGAGTCATCACTTGAGTCATCAAAGGTACCGACGAGTCCTTTCTTCTTGTCTTTCTTGTTCTTGTTGGACTTGTGGTACTTTGGTGCCTTCCACTTTTCTTTGTTGTTTAGCATTGGGCAATCCCTCTTGATGTGCCCTGGCTTATTACACTTATAACAAAGAGAGGAAGTTGCATTAGTAGATTCAAAACGTTTGTTGGAGGGAAATTTACCTTTGCGGAAGAAGCGTTGGAACTTCTTCGCCATTTGGGCCATTTCACCCAAATCCATTTCGTTCTCGGATTCATCACTTTCGGAGGATGACGAATTGGCGTTGAACGCCAAAGCTTTCTTCGTGTCCTCCGAGGGATTCATCATGGCTCGAATCTTCAATCGGTTATCCAGTCTTACTTCGTAAGACATAAGAGTCCCGATGAGATTCACCACGGTGTAGTTCTTCAAGTCATTGACCTCTTCAATGGCGATTGCTTGTCTTTCCCATTTGGAGGTCATCCCCATGATAATCTTCCTTACCTTTTCAGGTTCGGTGTAGATTTGGCCAAGGGCTTCCAATTCGTTTGTGATGTCTGTAAAGCGTCCGTACATCGACGCAATGCTCTCATTTTCCTGCATGTGAAACAAGTCGAAGTTTTGCACGGCAACATATAACTTTGAAAGCTTTACCTTATTCGTTCCCTCGTGGGTAACGATGAGATGGTTCCAAATTTGATATGCACTCTTACATGTGCATATCTTGTTGAGCTCATTCGGGTCCAACGCACAATGAAGAGCGTTCATTGCTTTAGCGTTGTTGACTTCGGCGGACTTTTCAGAAGTCGTCCATTTCTCGAAATCATCTTCGGAGGGCTCGACATACTCCTTGTGGAGAGTTCTCCAAAGAGAAGAACTCCTAAGGAATGTCTCCATCCAACACTTCCAATAACCAAAGTTAGTACCATTGAAACGTGGAGGACGTACCGTAGATTGACCTTCGAAAAGTGTGGACGCTCCATCACGGTCGTGATTGTTGTACGTAGGCGGCGGAGGAACGTTGTTGTTGTTAGATGCCATAGATAAAACCTTGTGCTCTGATACCAATTGTAAGGATCCTGTCTATGGGGGAAAACACTAGAAGGGGAAGTTGAATAGTGTTTATGCAAATTTAATAGGAATTTACGCCAAATAAAATGCAATCCAAAAAATAGTGCGGAATAGAAAACAACCCAAAGAGAAACACACGCAAACGCAGTTATGTTTCAAGGGTTCGGATTACCCAAGTCAACTCCCGACTTGTTCCCGGTAATCCTACGTCCCTACTACCTGGATACCACCGGATACTCAAGTTAGAACCCTAACTTGAGGTTTCCTTAAAAACCCACTTGTAGCAACCCTACAAGTGCAATCGAATACAATCGATGTCCTTGACTCCCACAACCAGGGAGCAAACAAAAACCACTCTCACAACCGAGAGCACAATTCAAATAATAAAGTTATGAAATCTGAAAGCAACACTTACAATCACCTATGCCTTAAAGTAGAACTTGAAGGAGCAGTGTGATGTGTGTTGATGAACTCTCTTGGAAGAGAGGAGTAAAGCCCTTTCTCTTGACTGCACCAAATGCCTAGAGGATCAATCTTTGGTTCTAGGTTGGAGAGCAAGAGAATCAGATTTGGAAATACTTAGGGCTTTGGATTTGAAAGCTTTGATCTTTGGAAATGAAAGCTTGAAGGTTTTGCAATGAATGAGTCACCTTCCAATGAAACAGTAGAAGCTCTTTATATAGCTTTCTCAAATCCACAAAACAGTTTAGGCAAAAACCCAATCGAAATCCGTGAGAAAAATCTCAACAGATATAATCTGAACTCGCGACAGTCGACTGTTGAACAGACCACAGTCGACTGTTGCATAGTCAGCAAGGGTAGGTGAGAATTCATAACGGTAACTTACCACGTGGACAGTCGACTGATGAAGCCAAGATAGTCGTCTGTAAAATCAACAGGCGACTGTACATACTTCAACAGGCGACTGTCCGAGAGAAGAGTAAGTTAGATGAAATACTGGAAATCTCACAAGATACAGGACAGACGACTGATGCAAGAAACACAGTCGACTGTTAATTAGAACAGGCGACTGTATAACCTTAAACAGACGACTGTCACAGACATGAGAAATTTTCAGAGAGCTAAGTCAAAGATTATACTTACAGACAGGCGACTGTTGCAGCATAGACAGTCGACTGATCTAATATACAGTCGACTGTATATACAGCATAAGTCGACTGGCCGTAGAAATCGGATCAAACAGAGTTTGGGCAAGGATAGACAGGCGACTGATGAACCATTCACAGTAGACTGTCGCTAAGACAGGCACCTGATAAAGGTTCAACAGTGGCCTGTGCGAGATAATCAGAGAGGACCCAAAAACTGCATTGTAATAGTCTGTGCATAACAGGCGACTGTAGAACAAAACACAGTCGACTGTTTTTGAGACAGGCGACTGTAAACTGTTAAGCAGTCGGCTGTTATAAACAATCATAGCACACACAAAAGAGAATTGAATTGAGATCAAAGGACAAAGGTCTAGAGGTGTCCTATGACCGAAAGTAGATGTGTGTGAGTGCTCCATCATAGTTCTACTTCTAAGCTACATACTAGAAGAGATAAAAGAAAAATTACATTGACGAATAATCTCTTCTTTCCATCGTATGAGCTTGAAGTCTTTACGGAGCTTCAATCATCAATCTGCTATCATCCAATTCATATAATTTGCCTTCAATCACGTTTGTGAGTCATCCATTGCTAGTTGATCTTCATAGTAAGCTTAGACAATGGATTAACTGCAAAATAGGGGATTAGTCACAAGTATTTATGTTTGCTCATCATTAACACCAAGTAGGGAGAAGTTCAATACTCAACATCAAGCGGTTAGAAATTTTAGGGTAAAAAGTAAACTTGAGCAATGGAGCGAAGTTACCCAGTAGAGGTAGTAGTTCCTTGCTTGAAATTGACCTCAATACCGTGCAATCAGACGGAGTGTGGACCCGCAACACTTATCTTCAGCGAAAAATCCGAAAATGGGGGATTATGGTTTGAGAAATCGAAATAGGGGAAAGAGAGGGAGTGAGAACGATGTAGTGATGGAAGGGGTAGGTGGAGAGAGAGGCTAGAGGGGCAGTGGAGGTTGTGGGAGGAGTTTTCCAGTCGTTGGGAAGTCGGAGGAGACGAAACGACGGCGAAAACGGCGAGATCGGACGAGAGAAACGAACGGGTGGGGGGTATTTATAGGGTTTAAGTCGAACCGATCGGGTGAGTTGTCACCCGATCGGTTGACTTTTAGGTCTAGATTTTCAGCTGAAGAAACGCTTCAGGCGAACTGGTCGGTTGATAACTCACCCGATCGGTTGGCCGCTCCACAAATTTTTCCGAAAGTTTGGTACGGCTCACCCGGTCTGTCACCCGATCGCTCAGTGTATCAACCGATCGGTTGATCATTTCCCAAAAATTCCCGAGAATTCAGCCCAGTTTACCCGGTCCATCACCCGGTCTCACATGCCTTCACCCGATCGGTTCGTTGAGCGACAGATACGGCCGACAGCTGATACATCCCAACCGGTTGGGTGAGTTATCAACCGATCGGTTGGGGCCTTGTTTTCTGCAAAAGTTCACAAACGGCCTAAGTCCATCAACGGAAGTTCTTACTGCTGGATTTATTTATTGAAAATAGAAAAAAAATTAAAGTTAGAAATAGTCCTAAAAATGGAAACAAAGGGTTTAGAGCATGGGTTGCCTCCCATGAAGCGCTTTTGTTTAACGTCGTTAGCTCGACGCCCGGTGATGATGTTCAAGGTGGGCGATACGGGTGATGCCTAAAGTCTGGCATCGCTTCAGCTTCTCCCTTTATTGCAGTCGGTGGCGACAAGAAAACTTGCTCGACCACTCTCCCTTTGTTGACGGGGTCCTGAGGCTTCTCCTTCATATTGGCGTCCACCGCCACTCGTTTGAGGATACGGACCTCATCCCCGGTGAGCCCCATGGGCTCTTTGCCTTTTCTTCTCGTAAGAGGAGCTTTTGGGAATCCGGGAGGGATCACATGTCGCGCGACCGCCTCATCAGCAACTTCTTTCTTTGGGGAGCCAACTTGCTCTCCAAGGTCTCCCAAGTGGTTGGGGGGATTTCTCGAGAGAATTTTCCAGGAGCTTGCTTCTACAGCTCTCTCATCTTCCAGCTCCAGCGCATTTATACTAGGGTCATCCGGAGGATCGGGGTACTTCATCGACAACCCCAAGTCAAATTCGACTTTTTCTTGGTTGACGTTGAGGGAAAGCTTCCCATTCTTCACGTCTATCAAAACTCCGATGGTTGCCATAAAGGGCCGTCCAAGTATAATAGGGGTATGCTTGTCTTCCGGCATGTCCATCACCACAAAATCAACCGGTACTTGTACTCCTCTCACATCAACGGGGAGGTCGTCTAATACTCCCACAGGGTACTTGACCGAATGGTCAGTAAGTTGTAATGTCATGCCGGTGGGCTCCAAGTATCCCATCCCTATTCTCTTGTATAGCGACAGTGGCATTAGACTGACGCTCGCTCCTAGATCGACGAGCGCCCTCTGGATTTGTACTTCCCCAATAGAGCAAGGGATGGAGAAACTTCCTGGGTCTTTGAGCTTAGGCGGGTTTGCACGCTGAATGAGGGCGCTGCACTCCTCCGTTAATATGACCTTCTCTTTTCTGGATCCCCGTGTCACCAAGTCCTTTAGAAATTTGGCATATGAGGGAATTGTCTCGATGGCCTCGAGGAAGGGGATCTGTAAGCTCAGATCTTTCACCATGGCAACGAATTTGCCATACTTCTTATCAATCTTGGCTTGGGCAAGCCGTTGTGGAAAAGGCACAACGGGTTTGAATACTCTGAGGTTCCCTTCCTAATCCTTTTTCTTCTCCTCTCTATGAACTCCCTCCGGAGTAGTTGGCTTTGGCGACAAAGCACCGTCATCATTTAATTTCTCAATTGGTCGTTCCATGACCAACGGTGCTTCCGGTCCTTTGGGGGGCACTCTTGTAGGTATTTGCATTCCGCTCCTCAAGATGATGGCGGACACGTTCTCATGCTCATGCGTGAGCGCCAAGGTCCGATTTAGCCCCCTCGGGTTCACCTCAGGCTGTGGCGGTAATAGATTCTGCGGTCTCTGAAGGTTCGCCACTTGTAACCCCAGCTGGGTCACCTGATCAGTGAGGACTCTCTGTCCCATCTACAGCTTCAGATTTATCTTCTGCTGGTTGGCGATGTATTGAGTCAAGAGGGACTCAACCGGAGAGATGGCCCTCTGCTGGCCGTATTGCTGCTGGGTGGGCTGCTGATTCCTTGGATTGTATTGTTGATATTGTTGTGGAGGTTGTTGCTGCTGGAATTGCTGCTGCTGAAACTGCTGCTGGGGCCTAGCCGGCTGATATATCTGTTGTTGTTGCTGCTGAGTCGGCTGCTGATATGGTGCCCGGTAACTAAGGTTCGGATGATTCCGGTTGTTTGGAGAGTAGGCCGGGTTGGAGTTGGTTCATGGTGGAAAAGGCGCATTCCCTGTAGGATTGTAAAATAATGCGCTCGACTGATCCAACGGTGGTGAGATGTCACCACTGTCGAATTCTCCAAAAAATTCGGATTCCACCGCAGCAATCTGTTGTGAACCGGCGCCACCGGCGCCTACCATCAATGCGGAGATCTGTGTCGGCAGCAAGTCAAACTTGCTTGACAATTTGTCGACGTCATCGACCCTATGGATGCCCCCAGATCTAGGTGTGGCTCTCTCGTCACACCACCGCTCATTGTTAGATGCCAAATTTTCCAGAATCTGTCCGGCATCTTCTTCGCTTCTTGACATAAAGGACCCTCCAGCCGTGACGTCCATGGAAGATTTCAAATCGTCCCTCTACCCATTATAGAACAGATTTATGATCTGCCACTTGGGGAGCTCATGGTGGGGACATCTTCGTTGCATTTCCTTATATCTCGTCCAAGCTTCATGCAAGGACTCGTGGCTGGCCTGGGAGAAGGAGGAGATCTCACTCCTCAGCTTCATGGTCTTCCCCGGAGGAAAGAACTTCGTTAGGAAAGCATTTGAGAGCTTCTCCCAGGTGTTGAATGTATTCAGGTCCTTCCCCCCTAAGCCACAGATTGGCCATATCTCGTACAGAGAAGGGGAACAGCTTCAGTCGGATCGCCTCAGACGTGACACCGTTTATCCGAAAGGTGTCACATTTCTCCAAGAAGGAGTCCAAATGTTCAATGGGGCTCTCCATTGGTGCACCCGAAAATTGATCCTGCTGGATCCATGTCACCAAAGACGGCTTAAGCTCAAAGCTTTGGGCCGTAATAGCCGGAGGACAGATGGCAGAGGTGGACTCGATGGATGGCATCGAGTACTCCAGCAAGGACTTGTGAGGTGGGGTGTTCTCCCCCATGGTTTCAGGATCCTCTCTTCTTCGCTTCTCGGCGGCCAAACGTCTTAGGGTGGCGTTTATCTCTGGATCAACGGGGATCAAGTCGTCGAGACTTCTTGAACTCCTGCACATGAAAAACAACAAACATCCGTGAAGCGAAAAGTGGGAAAGAAACAGATAAGATAAAAAATAAAAATAAAAATAAAAATAAGAAGATATAAAGAAAAAAAGAAGAATGCAAAAATTATCGCGACGTAGGGATGAGAGCTAGACACAAGGGTTCATGAAATCCTAAAATAGCAAGCACGTTGCCTCCCCGGCAACGGCGCCATAAAGCTTGACGCCCCCCCCGGTTATGCGCGTTTTTGATGTGTGCAATGATATGATTAGGGGCATGAGATTTAAATATTTGTAACCGCAAGCGCACGGTGTTGTAGTGTGGCTTGGGGGTCGAACTCAGGGAGGCGTGGATGTGCTTGTGTCAAAGAGGATCAAATTCACCCCATGGGTGAGCTAGCTTGAATCGAATGATGGGTTGTCACGGTAAATGGAATGCAAGGTATAGACAATATAACGGAAAACCCTGGGACTTTGGTTTCCACCCTATCGTGCGATTCTCACCGATACGGCCTACGGGTAGGATAGCGATTGGAATCAGGGTCTAATGGTGAGACGTTGCCTCTAAGAGTGGTACCAGCGTCCCATAGGCCCGATATTCCGGTCGGTGCCCAGGATGATACACCAGACTTCCCGGGTTCGTTCAGTGGGCACTCCCATGTCCATTAACACTGACCGACTCCGAGAGCACTAAGTTCGCAACGATAACTCTCAACGTCTCATCCTGCTGCTCCCGCACGCTAGGATTTGACGTCTACGCTAAGGGCGTGAGCTATGGCTAGGGAGTCAACCGCCAAGTTTATTCCCCCTTGGCCCAACGGTCAAAGGCGGTCTTTTTCCCACCGATGACAATAAAACACCCCGCGTACCGTTAGATTCCTGATCCCTATCGATTTCCTAGTCCTATGGACGCACCGGGAAGAACCCACGAAGGGGTTTCCACCAAAATTCCAGATTTGGGAACTACTCACACATATTTAGTAAAAAGCAATCTAAATAGAAATCGACCATTAGAAACATGATCGGACGATTGAAAAGCAGTAAGAGCAATGCTAATAACAATATATTAAAGTTTTACAACGATCGGAAAACTTACAAATATCTGAAAAATTACAGCCGTCAAGAGAGAGAAAAAACAGCAAAAAATAACAACTCCCGTTTCTGGAAAACCTAGGGGTTCTATTTATAGAATACGAAATCACCCGATCGGGTGACCTGCTTCATTTCTTCGGCAGTGTAGAATAGGACCCCACCCGGTCACCTCGGCACGGTCGGTTGAAGGTTGAAGTTGATCGGTTGGATCTTCGTGCTGTCGGGTGAACCAGTCGGTTGATCTCTCTGTGTCGTGGCTTCGGAGAATCGGCTACAGGTGAACCGATCGGGTGAAAGTCACCCGATCGGTTGGCATTCAGCGTCAGAATTCTAGAGAGTTGGGGCGTTTGAACCGGTCACTGAACCGACCGGGTGACTTCTTGTTCTCTCCAACTTGTGTCCGGGCACCCGATTGGTTGGAAATGACCAACCAGTCTGGTGAGGGGCTGAAAGATGCGATCTTCGTCGTTTGACCCCTGGATCACGCGTGACTCCTCCCGTTGCTCCGGGGACTCATGATATCGTCGTTTTATGTCCCCTATGCCAGTAAAATCCTGCAAAATACGAAAACACGGAAAAGTGAAAGAAAACAAGAAAACACGAGAAAACGAATATAAGACGGCGGTAAATAACGGAAAAACACGGAAGAAAACGTGCGCAAATATATGAAATAAAAACGGACGTCAAATATTCATCACATTACAATACCAGCGTCCGAAGCAAACACACAAGCAATTAAGGACTAGCTTGGCCGTACAATTTGTTGAAAGTAAACACACTTGAAAATAACAATATAAATAATAAACTGAAATATAAATGTCCCACTCTAGCCTTCCGCGGGGAGGATCTCAATGTCTTCGTAGCTCTGATCAGCGGGATCCACCTCTAAAGTGGGATTCTCAAAGGTAGTGTCCTTATGATACTCTATCTCTGAACCTAACATATATTTCATAACACGTTGAAATATATGTCAGCGATAAGCTCGGTAAGATATTTAAAGCAAATGAAGTGAAGAACAGCTAAAAAGACAGAAAAGCGTTAGTGCACAGTTATGAATAATAAATGCAGAAAAGTAAAGTGCAAGCATGTATGGATTTTGCAGTTTACAAGTAAGACAGTTGTAAGTTGAGTATTTGATTATTTATGCTCGTGATAAGTCTATGCCTGGGTAGGTAAAATGTTCTCGATGCACCTTATCACCGGGGTTTACCGTGACGCTCCAAATGGCTTGCCTCCACCGGAGGGGCCGTAATCGTGTTCGAGACACACTCACAAACCCTACTGCAATGGACCAACACCACCCAAGTGTACTGTCTAGTCATCGACCAGGTTTCACCCTATCAGTATTCGATGGTTTCACCCCATCTGTATTCGATGGATATCACATATGTGTTACAAGTTGGTAACATACTCCTTTTTCCAAATTAATTTGGCTTGTTAACATGCAGGTAGGAAAAGCAGTTCAATTAAATTAAAAGACAATAAGCAAAATTGAACATAATATTTGGCTACCAGAAGTTGACACACACATTGGAATCAGATTTAGCACTAAGTTTGACGGCCAAATTTGCAATTCATTTACTAAAAATACTTACCTTGACATGGGTTTGAGTGTCTAGGTGGTGGTGACGCGAGGCACGTTTTGTCTGCGTTAAATAAACTAGTGTCATCAGGCTAGTGGTTATCAATTAGTTAATATATTTAGATTAACTGACTAAAAGTAACATTTACTACTATATAAAATAATTTAACTTAACTAATCTTAACTTAATTAATCTTAAGCTTATTAATTACTAACCTATACAATTCATTTTCTAACTAACCTGTCACCTTTATAATAATAACTTTACAAGACTTCACAGTAAAACCTTATAATGGAACTAAAACTAATAATAATTTAACTTATAAACTTTCTAATTATAATAATAATAATAATAGTTAAAAAACTTACATATATTAAATCCCCCCTTCTAGCCTCTTGTATGCCTCTCGTTCTTTCTTTCTTTCTTTCTTTTTGTTTACGCGCGCAGGGCGATGGGCGAAGGGGCGGTTGGCGATCGAGGCTTCCAGGCAGCGGCCATCTGCGTACGGGCTCACGACGATGGAAGCGGCTTCGGGTGCTCATGGCAGATCAGCAGGGTGGCGGCGGACAAGAAAGACGGCGGCGATCAAGGATGGCGACTTCCAGGTCGGCGCGCACAGAGGAGGGTTTGATTTTGGGGTTCTGATTTGATTCCAATGTGGGGTTCAATTATGATTGATTTGGGATTTGATTTCTTTCTTGTTTTGGGTTAGAAGGAGGTTGTGGAGGCTGGTTTGAATGGGGGAGAGTGATGGTGAATTTGGTTTGATTGTAGTTGCTTAGTGGAAGGAGGGGATGATGAAGTGTTGGGTTGTAAAGAGGAGAATGGCTGGTTTGTTGTGTGGAGGAGGTGGTTGAGATGATGATGATGCTGTGGTTGGTGGTGGTGGCTGATGGTGGAGGGTGGTAGCTGATTTGTTGTTGCTTGGTTGTTGTTGCTACTGTTTGTTCCTGTGGGTTTGGTTTAAGAACGATGTGGAGGGAGACAGATCGAAGGGGGTTGGTGTAAGTTAAATTTGTAAGAGTAATTTAGTTAATTAGTCATTTAATTTTTTTTAATTTTAAAAATAATTACGATTTAACTGATTAAAAATTATGCTACGGTAAAACCGAAAATAACGACGCGCTCGCGTTGACGCGTGGACAAAGATTACTCAGACGAAAATAACCGGATCAACGAAGTAAAAATACATGCACACAACAGTCAATACTTTAGGTCCAAATCTTCTGACACACTTAATGGGTCCTCATTAACCTCTTTTTGATAGCTTTGATGATTTTGAACCGCAACACATGGAGTATTTTTTATACACATGTTATATATGCTTGCTTGCTTTGTTTAATAATCGGTGCAGCATGAAAATAAGAAGTGTTGGTAGATTCTTATTAGGCCCATCAAGTCCACCAAGCTCAAGTGAGGTCTATGTTGGAACATGTCAAAACAGCGTTAGGATCGATAAATGAAGTTGAGACTTACGCTTGCGTATGCGGCACGGTAGTCTCAGAACTTCGCCTTCAGATTCACCACGATGGATCGAGTCTTCTCACGAACGGAGTAAGGCTACTAAATCCACAATCTAAATCTCTACTTTTAGATTAAGAACTTGGATAAAGAGAGAGGAAGGATTTCGGCAGAGCTTCGCTAGAATGAAATGCAAGGCAAGAATACCATGCAAAAGTGTAATCAAATGGCTAAGCCTTGGGTCTTATTTATAGCCCCCAAGGTAGTTATTTTAGGAGTAATTGTTTCTTTGGAACAATTTAACTAAAGTGTACCATCATACATGGCACATTATAAGCTTAAGTTGTACCATATGCATGGTACAACATAAGCTTAAGATATTCCCCCTTTATTAGCCATATGTCGCATGCACTTATGCACATATAATGCGACTTTTCCACTAATCTAGAGATCCTCTCTACAAGGGAACAGATTCCCTTTGCACACGACTTCGTGTACGCGACGTTCGAGGTCCGTATTCCCTCGTACATCTCCTACAAGGGTGTACAAACGTCATCCATATCCAACATCTCCCACTCACACTTGAGGGGATTGTAAGAGAACGTCTTTCTCTTAGTTCTTTCATCTATCATATCGAGAAATAGACCGTGCGACCGTCATGCGCGTAGAGTCTGTTGTTGTGCACTTGTTAGAGATACACAACGACCTCGAAGGTGCAAAGTTGAGTAGTTCAACGCATGCTTTACCCTAGATTATTTCTTCACATTTCTTATACTTTATATTCAACAATTGAATCCCATCTGGATCACAATTGGCTGGCCAGCTTTGAATCATTAAAGTCCAAATGCGAATATGAAATCAATCTTCCTCTTCTTGCGAACCTTCTGATCTTGACTTGATTCGCTTTTCTAACGTGCCCCGTCGAGCCGAATTATCATAGCCCATTAGCAACACGCTAAGATAGCGATCATCTCGTCAAATCTAAAGGAACCAATTGGAGTCCTTGAGGGTAAGAGTTAAGACCCATATGGCCTTTGAGTCTCACATAATAGCAAACACTATTGCTACTAACTCAGTGGTCGAAATGCATACGTGGTATGAACACGTATTACAACATCACTCCTTTCCCAGGGAGAGTATGTCTTAATGATATTGTACGGATGAAAGATCAGACACCACAGTGCCTATCTTTTGAGTCCCCTTACTACCCATGAAATATTCCCGGACTCTCATCCTGCATAAGACAGATAGGATTTAAAAAATCCTATGAGATCTCTTTTAAATATCCTTGTGATACAGATCTCAGATCTTTTGTAAGCATCCATATGATGCAGATCTTTCATTCGACTATCTTGTTTAAGTCACGACTCTAAATCATTTGTCTAATAATTTTGACTTTAAACTAGTCTCATCTCTATCTTATCCATCTGATAAGATAAGGCGGTTGCTCATGTGAGAGAGCCAACCTTAATCTGTCCGACATACACACAATAAAATAGCTGAGACTTAAACACAAATGTATATAAAATCATTTGTAAGAAACTTGTATGCAATATAAAAAAACTTCTTCTTTTTATTAAACTTTGATCTTCTATAGACATGGGAAATATTACATGATACAGCTCAGCACCTACGCATTCCCATAGATGATAAGTGTTTGAAGAACACATCTCTGGGGATCGCCTTAGTAAGGGGATCCGCTATCATCTTATGCGTGGATATGTATCCTATGTCTACTTCCTTCCATTTGTCATAGTCCTTCGCAAACTTGAATCGAATATCAATGTGTTTGGTCTTACAATGAAATTTAGGATCTTTGACATAGGCAATCGAAGCTTGACTATCACTGTATATAGGAACAGTGCTCGAGTCAGTGGCATCCATCAGCCTGTCTAAGAATTTCCTAAGCCAAACAGCTTCTTGGACCGCCATGCTGAATGCTACAAATTCGGCTTCCATGGTTGATAGGGCGATGTAGGTTTGCTTCTTGCTGCTCCAGGATATTGCACCATTCCCGAGCAAGAAAACAAAGCCTGAGGTAGATCTTCACTCATCGAGATCACCTGCCCAATCAGCATCGGTATAGCCTTCGAGTCTCAAGGTATTGCCTTGATAGCACAACGCATAGTCCGCAGTCCCTTTGAGGTACCTTAATATCCTCTTCACAGCTTTCCAGTGTGCCTGTCCTGGGTTGGACTGGTAACGGCTTACCATACCAACAGCATAGCAAATGTCTGGTCTGGTACACATCATGGTGTACATCAGACTCCCGACAGCACTGGAGTATGGAACCTTTTCCATAGCTTTCTTTTCTTTTTGGATCTTTGGGACACATTTCCAAACATAGACCCTCGCCACCATTGCCAGAATTAAGCGAATGGATGTAAAACACACGACAGGAGAGAAAGTCTCTTCGTAGTCTATTCCTTCCTGTTGCGTGAAACCTTTCGCAACAAGGCGAGCTTTATATTTCTCGATGGAGCCATCAGCCTTATGCTTGATTTTGAGAACCCACTTGTTCCCAATGGCTCTACGTCCCTTAGGTAAATCAACCAAGTCCCAGACTTGGTTTGTTTTCATGGATTGAAGTTCTTCTTCCATCGCCGCTATCCATTTATCTTTAGCAGGGCATGTGACGGCCTGTTTGAAATTTGCAGGTTCGTCATCATCTTGTAGTAATGTCATGAATGTTTGAGGAAATTCATCCTCAAATCTCAGAGGTATTAGCCTCGTTCGATTACTACGTCTTGCTTGAGTTTGATCACTCCCACTTGGAATGACATCACTCCCACTTGGAATAACATCACTCCCACTCGGAATAGGATTGGTATCATTCGTATCATCCATTGGTGAAGTTTGAAACGTATTTTCTTCTTCACCAAGGATTCTCCCACTCGAACGTTCCGATCCTTCTTGATCCCAAGTCTCAAACAAGGATAAGTCTTGACTTATCTCACCCTGTCTTGGAAACTCATTTTCCAAGAAGACAACATTCCTCGATTCGAATTCTATTAGACCTCCATTGTCCTCTTGACTGACGAAAACATATCCTTTGGAGTTTTCAGCGTATCGGATGAAGATACACTTCCTCCCACGTGGCCCAAGTTTGCCATATTTGTGAGAGGATAAATGTGCGTAAGAGGCACAACCCCAAGGTTTTAGAATGCTTAAGTCTAGAGTTCTATTGTTCCACAACTCATAAGGAGTAGAACTTACCGACTTCGAGGGTACACGGTTTAAGATGAATGCTGCCGTCAATAATGCATCACCCCAAAAGGTGATGGGCAAATTTGCCTGAGACATCATTGATCGGACCATTTCCATCAATGTCCTATTTCTTCTTTCCGCAACACCGTTTTGTTGCGGAGTATAAGGCATAGTTATTTGATGAACTATGCCTTTTTCATCACAGAGTTCCTTAAAACTCGTTGATTGATATTCTCCACCCCGATCGGTTTGCAAGACCTTTATCTTGCGATCTAGTTGATTTTCCACTAAACTCATCTAGTTTTTGAAGCAAGATAAAGCTTCATGTTTGTGGGAAATCAAATAAATGTGACCGAAACGGGTGAAGTCATCAATGAAGGTGATGAAATAGGACTTCCCGCGTCTTGTCTTAACATTCATTGGACCGCAAATGTCCGAATGGATAAGCTGTAATGGAACTTCGGCCCTTGTGCCAGTTCCAAACGGCTTGCGACAAGTTTTCTCTACAAGACAATGTTCGCAAGTTGACATTTCAACTTTTGAAACATTAGATAGCAAGCCACGTTTGGCAAGTCTATCCATTCTAGTTGGTCCAATGTGACCAAGTCTTGTATGCCAACAAATGATCTCAGATTCAGAATTAGAAGCATTTGTCAAATGGAAACTTTCATTAATAGAAGAAGAATCATCATACATAGTGTTTAAAACAATCAATCCATTACAAACATTACCCGACCCAACTAAAGAACTATTACAAACAAGGTCAACATTTTGTTCATAGAACCTCCATACATAACCTAAAGACATTAACATGACCACAGATACGATATTCCTTCGAATATCTGGAGCAAAGAGGACGTCGTGCAATAATATAGTCCGGCCGTTGTCGAGAACTAGCTTGCATGTTCCGACGCCCTTGACTTCAACACGAGTGTTGTTGTTGACTTATATCCACTTTGTTCCTTGAGTTATCCTTCGATACTCTACGAAGAACCTTCTGTCCTTTGCTACGTGGTCTGTGGCCCCTGAATCAATCAACCAAAAATAGTTAGATTCAGCAAGAAACATGGAACTAGAAACACATATGTAACTAGCCCTACAAGTTACCTTATCACTTCCATCCGTACACGTACGGGCGAAGTGACCGTACTTGTTGCACTTAAAGCACTTGATCTTCTTCAAGTTTTTCTTCTTTGAGTGCACATTCTTTTGCCACTTTTTGTTCTTAGTCTTATTTGAGGTTTCCGGTTCTTGCTTTCGTTCGTTCATAAACCTTAAGCGTTTATCCTTCCGCTTCTTTCCTCCATGTGAGGAACTAGCGGCCATGTGCACTTCGGCACTAGGTTTTGCGGCTTGAATCCGCTCTTCCTCGAGTTCGAGGTGTTTGGATACATCGCTTAAAGTTTTAATGCACTCATTATGAGTGAGGTGCATTTTCATGTTATCCCAGCTATCTGGGAGTGAACGAATGACTGCTTGGATCTGCTGTTCGTCAGACAGCGTAAGACCCGCATCCTTCAATTCAGCTATGCGATTCGCCATGTGGCGGAGATGCTTTTTCATAGATTGATCTCGCCGCATTTTGTACGAATAAAATTGAATATTTAAGGAGCGGAGTTTGGTGACCGAAGTTCCACCAAACTTTATTTCTAGCCCAGACCATATGTCTTTGGCTAGGTTGAATTCCCGAAATAGACGCATTATGTCATTGTCCATTGCGGACAATAACGTAATACGTGCTATTTTGTTCTTTCGAGTCCAAGTCTCATAAGCTTCTTGGTCCGTCTTGTGTTGGGCCGTATTGCCCAACTCAGGTTCTTCCATTACGTTTTAGAGTGTTTCAAGCACATCTTGCTCCTCCAAAACATATTGGATTTTTATTGACCAAAGTTTATAATTGTCGCCGTTGAGCTTCTCACCTTTGTTAAGCTCGGCGACAATGTTCTTAGAAGCGGTAGACATATTCGAATCAAAAAACTGCAAAGAAAATGAAAACCACGATCAAAATTCTATGCATAAAGTTTCGATTCTTTAAACACTTGATAAGTTCCTTGGATAAGCTGAAATGTTACTCTAGAATCGAGAAGTTCACTACGTTCCCAACTACCATCTAGAAGTAACTTTCAAAGTATCCCTCTTACTTATCTCATGTAAAAAGAAATCAGAAATGATACCCGTATGGTACCAGCAGCGGAAAAATACTTTTGAAAAACATATCTTTCAAAATGGAATAGGTGAGAGTTTGCGCAAAGAATTTTAGCGCAACAATTGCCAAGCCACGAGACCTGTTCTACACACACATGGGTTAGATAACCATGGCCGGATCGTGGTAGGACTTGGAATTCTAAATTGCGGTATCCCGATTAAGGACGGGACATAACCTATTTGAAAACTTTGTTTTCAAAAAATTTGAAATACATTGGCTAATCTCCGAAGAGTAGAGCACAACGTCATAAGTACATTGGCTAATCTCCGTAGAGTAGAGCACAATGACATGGCTAATCTTGCATGAAGTAGAGCACTATGGCTAATCTTCAAGGAGTAGAGCCCAAGAAAAAAACTTTATAAAATAAGAGCAGACGACTGTCGTTAGCCCCGTATGGGCTAGTCGGCACATTCGTGTTTGACCAAGGCCTTTTGACACCCCGTATGGGCTAGTCGGCAAGTTCGTGATCGACCAAGACCTTTTGCCGGATTGGTCTACCAAAACACCCAAATTGGTCGACCAAAAAATTGGTCTACATCACTCCCGGCCAGGGCCCCTGCCCTGGCCGAGGCTGGCCAAGGGCCGGCCAAGGGCCTCTGCCCTGGCCGGCCAGGGGCGGCCTGCAGCAGCCCTGGCCACTGTCAGGGCCGGCCAGGCCACTGGCCTGGCCTCGGCCAGAGGCAGGCCTGGCCTCGGCCAGAGGCCAGCCAGGCCACTCTGGCCTGGCCTGGTCTCGGCCAGAGGCCGGCCTGGCCACGTCCAGAGGCCGGCCTGGCCCCCTGGCCTCGGCCAGAGGCCGGCCAGGCCACTCTGGCCTGGCCTGGCCTCGGCCAGAGGCCGGCCAGGCACCCTGGCCTGGCCTCGGCCAGAGGCCGGCCAGGCACCCTGGCCTCGGCCAGAGGCCGGCCAGGCCCCCTGGCCTGGCTTGGCCTCGGCCAGAGGCCGGCCATGGTCGGCCATGGCCCGGCCATGGCCATTTTGGCCTTGGCCGGCCATGACCCATTGGTCATGGCCGGCCTCCCCCATTCACGGGGTTGGCCGCACACCCCGCCGGAGGGGTGGCCGTGGTGGTTATTGGCCGTAGCCAACCCCCTCCGCATGGGGAAGGGGGTGCATGGCCTTCATAGCCCATTTGGCCATGGTGCACATGCACCAAAATTCATCTTCTCCGATGGAGATAACTACCATCATCTTCCTCGATGAAGCACACGTTCATCGATGAAGCACCCGTTCGTCGAGAAAGTAGTTATTTTCTAATGGCCGTGTGCCAAAAATGAAAAATAACATACTTTAAAGTTCGTAAACTACACGCTCCACATGAAGAGAGTTCACATTCCCTATGAATGGAGACTCGGCATCCATGAAGAGTGCGAGCTTGATGACGTGAATGGTCGGTTCTTCCCGTCACGGAGAGTTCCTGCCATATCCGTAATGACAGAAGACCCTAACGTGAAAAGAACAATCGCTGCGTTCTCTCCGTCACAAAGCGTTCCTACCATATCCGTAATGGTAGGATACCCATTCGTGAAAAAGACAACGCCTCATTCATCGGTTCAACGGGGCGGCGGTTTGACCGGGGCAAACCCGTATGGCTCTGATACCAATGTTGGAACATGTCAAAACAGCGTTAGGATCGATAAATGAAGTTGAGACTTACGCTTGCGTATGCGGCACGGTAGTCTCGGAACTTCGCATTCAGATTCGCCACGATGGATCGAGTCTTCTCACGAACGGAGTAAGGCTACTAAATCCACAATCTAAATCTCTACTTTTAGATTAAGAACTTGGATAAAGAGAGAGGAAGGATTTCGGCAGAGCTTCGCTAGAATGAAATGCAAGGCAAGAATACCATGCAAAAGTGTAATCAAATGGCTAAGCCTTGGGTCTTATTTATAGCCCCCAAGGTAGTTATTTTAGGAGTAATTGTTCCTTTGGAACAATTTAACTAAAGTGTACCATCATACATGGCACATTATAAGCTTAAGTTGTACCATATGCATGGTACAACATAAGCTTAAGATATTCCCCCTTTATTAGCCATATGTCGCATGCACTTATGCACATATAATGCGACTTTCTCACTAATCTAGAGATCCTCTCTGCAAGGGAACAGATTCCCTTTACACACGACTTCGACTACGCGACGTTCGAGGTCCGTATTCCCTCGTACATCCCCTACAAGGGTGTACAAACATCATCCATATCCAACAGTCTAGCTTGACAACAACCCAATAAAAGGCTATCAAGTATTAAGTGAGATATTTCTTAGGCCGGGAATGAAGTTTCCAGAATATAATTGGTCAAATCTTATATATTATCTTTTTAAAAAGATAGATGGGTTCTCATTCAAAAGTATTTCTTAACATATCTCTACTTGCTATATGTTACCTATGTTGATGGGTCGTATTGGCGAACCCCACATATTGGTTCAGCTTAGTTAACGCTTTTGTCTGTTATGATGTGCATGCTTATGATCAAGTTGAGACTAGTTCATTACCATCAAACTTGAATCCAATACCAAAAAGCCAATCCTCAAGCTAGCAGCTGACACTTGATTTAACAAAAAGATTTAACATCCAATATTTCTCAAGAAGACAAGAGAATCCATGCTTCTTATATTATATCCTTTGGTATAAATTAAGAGATGTTGCAAAGGTGATGGCTACTGAACCTGTAGCCCTATATTTATAGTAGAAAGGTTACAATTGGGTGGATACCCTAGCCTTACATGTGTTTCTCATGGACTTACAAAAGCCTATTCATAACACTTCCTTGTATCCATCTATCATTGTAAGCTCGATTTGCGTATTACTTCAGGATTCATGGTGCTTATTAGTATCATGGGGATTTGGATACTTCTTGATCCTAAGTTAGGAGGTTTTGCCTCGTTAAAACCTTTGGTTACGGAAAACCCAGTGGGAAAAAACCAATAGCTAGGGAAAAAGAGTGCAAGTCTCCTTAACTTCCCCTGATACGTGGATATCACTAGGGGTGGATATTTCTAGATCTAGAGTTAATGTGGTTGCCTCGTTAAAACCTTTGGCTATAGAAAACCAAGTGGAAAAAACCAATACCTACGGAAAAAGAGTACAACCTTACATTTAACTTCCCTTGATTTGTGTATATAACTAGGGAAGGATACTTATGAATCTAGAGTTAATGTGGTTGCCTCATTAAAACCTTTGGTTATGGAAAACCTAGTGGGAAAAACCAATAGCTAAGGAAAAAGTGTACAACTCTTCATTAACTCCCCCTGTTTTGTGCAAGCTTCAGGCTTGTAGGTCTCCTAGGCATCTATACTTCAATCCAGTTTACATCATTCCGAGAATAAATACAAAATACAAATATTGCTCATCTATGACAGCTGCTAAATCCAAATGAGCTTTTGGAGGGGTGTGTTCTATCTCATCACCTTTAATGTAGCCTCCTTCAGGTTGAACTAGGAAAATGGCATGGTCTGCAAACTTGGTAGACAACTCCAGTTCTTTGGTCTTTGATCCAGTCATCACTGGTCTGTGAGGTACTTCAGGGCATAGCTACACTCTCTTGATTTGTTTCTTGGTGAGCTTCTAGGAATGGTAGGATGGTGTTGCCTTAGTTGTATGCTTTGCAGATTTCCAGGAGGTGGCCATTCCTTCGTGGTGGTCATCGTGATGATATATTACCTACATCTGCAAATACATTTAACATGGAGGATGATCTTTTATAATGTTGACCTTTGGAGGTAGTGCAGAAGATGCGTATGTCTGGTCTAGTACAGCGTGGCACTGTATCTGGCTAATAGATTTACTGCTAATGCTATTGTTCAGCTTCGGATTTACATCCAGAGGTGCAAATCACCGCAAGTGTAAGGTTGTGCAATATAGAAAGATTGTCAAACTCCGGGAGGCAGTTGTTTAGTGTTTAGCTTATTGGTTGAAGGAGACTACGTGGTTAAGAGGTTGTCACGTTTGGTTGGTTATCACAAAAGATTGTTTAACAAGATTTTAATAAAATCCAGGGCTATCGGGAATCCCCACTATGTCTTTTGGGGTTGAATATCAGGTTAATGGTCCTTTCATTGAATTATAATGGAGGTAAGAGTGTCACATCCAAAAATGAGAACGAGTAGTTAACTCTCGTTGTCCTACTTGTCTAACATATCTCTATTCACAGCTCTACTTTCACAATCAGTTTCGCATAGGGCTATGTGCATTACGCTTGACATGATTCACGTATCACAATCCGTATCCATTCTCATGATCTACTGTTGGGATACTACACTATGGTTGGTTCTAGTAGTTGGGCTACTCTCGTAGTCATTAACTAGCAGATTGGGGATTAGAAATCACCACTAGTGCACGAGTCACTTTTGTGATCACGAGCCCTAAAGAGCGACCGCTAAGCCCTAATCAGATTCGTGGGGATTTTCCCCAAAATATGGAGTCATTCTCATGGTCCAATTCTAGGGCTAATCCCCAAAATCCTTGTTCAAACTACCATAATACAACCATAAGTTCATTCAACTAGGGGTAACCTAATAATCAATCCCTAGGATCTATGGTTCATCCATAAACCCTAGAATGGAACTACTCAAACATCATAATATCAATAATGGAAAAAACAATGATAAGATTCATCGTAAGCATCGCAAACATATCCAAATTAATATTCAAACGTAGAGGATGCAACAAGACATAAGAATATATAAAGGAAATAGCGATCGAACCGTTCACGAGAGATCAAATCCGTAGAAAAGACGATAAGAATTCTCCTCTCCCAACGACGGCTCCCAAAATCTCAATAAAACAAAGCTTAACTCTAACCTAATTTTCGTTCACTTTTATACAAAAACCACAAAATTTGTGAATATCCCAAAATTAAACCTAAAACCCAATAAGAAAACCCAAATCTTAAAGGATGTAGGCAATGTTCTCGGCCAAGCGGGGTAGCCGCTCAGCCGAGCCCTCTCTTGAAGCTCCAGCTTTTGAGTTCTAGCAAGGGGCAGCTCAGTCAAGCATACCCTAGTGCTCGACCGAGCTCCATCTGGGCTCCTTTTCCTTTGTCTTGCAAAGAGGGGGCCGCTCGGTCGAGGAGGTGGCCGCTCGAGCTAACTTAACAGAGAAATCTAGGCTAAATTTGGGGGTCATCTACAGAGGCTCGCTCGGTCGAGTGAGATGGGTTGCTCGACCGAGCTAACTCAACAAAGAATCCCAGGGCATTTTGGTTTGTCAGTAAGAGGGTCGCTCGGTCGAGCAAGATGTGTCACTCGGTCGATCGACCTGCTGCTTGAAAGCTCTCATTCGCCTTCATTTCTCCATCTATTCTTATAACTCTAGCTCGACCGAGCATGTGGCGTGCTCGGTCGAGCGACCTTGCAATCCTGGCCATGGTCAAGCCTTGGCTTCCTTCCTTCCTCTCCTTCTTCTCCTTTCTTTCTTTCTTCCCTCCTCCTTTGCTTGTCCACCCGCTTTGAGTCGTCAAAATCGGCGTCGTTGATGCTCCGGATTCGATGTTCGTGTCCATCATCCAGTTTTGCTCCAAATCACTCCAAAGTTCCTGAAAGTCCACAAAACACTACGAGAATCAAATATATCGTGAAACACACGATAAAATATAGAAAAGTGAATTTTGGGCGATCGAAATGATATGAAAACATGCAGTAAAAACATTGAAAATATGGACACATCAAAATCCCCCAATCTTACCTCTTACTCGTCCTCGAGGAAGACAAACAGGAAGTTCGCCAAGGAGTAAAAAGAATAAAAACAAAAAAGGAAGCAAAGTAGAGGGATCGCTAGGTTATTCTCTCAGATATCGTATCAATAATCACAAGTCACAACAACTCAGAAAGGTAATCACACGCTATTATAGCGATTTCTTATTCTTATGTAAAAGTGAAGTGCTTAAGGTTTAGAGATGAAAAATGGTGATCTATCTAGTGTTCATGCAATCAATCTATATCCCCTTCCTACACTTCATAGCGTCATAGTATACAAGACGATGGACAGACACTTCTCAATTAAAAGTTAGTAACTGAAGCATAGAATTATCATGCAAGGCAAGAAGTATAGAATGAAATGGTGCCCGGACATGCATATACTCACATCAAGTCATAGCAAGTCCTCATATCCCAATTTATCGTTAAGTTTTGGGATTATCGAACCCATCCGTTCATGCACAATATCCACTCTAATGTGTCAAACTCACTCTTTTAGTCAATGGATCCCCCCAAGCTTGTTTTGTTGGTATGATTCATCTTTGATGGAATTTTTGGAGTAAGAATTTATGGCTTTGATTCCCAAAAGAATTTGTAATTTGCTCCAAGAACTTTTGAACTTTGAAAGCTTTGAAATTGAAATGTGAATTTGCTTTTGCAAGATCTTTTGATTTTTGCACTTTGCATTTCTATGAATTTTTGGCTCCTTGGAACTTTGGCTTTTGAGTTATTCAATTTGAATTTGTTTTTCTTGTGAATTTTGGAGCAAATAGTAGAATGTAAGGGTTTTGGGGAATAAGATATGGCGAAAACAATATCAGGAGAAAATCTAGAGACAAAGTAGAGAATAAAAGATTTAGTGGAGAAAGAATGTTTGAATATCACTCGGTTCACTCATATTTTCATATATGTGCATGAACGGTTCAGAGAGATAATTCTTCAACTACACGTTATCATGGAGTAGATTATTCCTAGTGATATCAACAAGTCATGCATCAGGCTATCGAATATTACAACAAGCAGGCAATCAGAAATATGAACAAGATATCAAGGCACAACTTCAGTTATGCTAATGACGCGTGAATCTTGGTGTGTTTTCATTGAAAGCATACTATGTACTAATTCATATAGTCAGGTTCAATTGATTTCCAACATTCACACTATAAAGATATCAAAAGAATAACTTAAGCACTTATACTATATTAGGAATATGAGATTTCTATAATACTGTGGCATGGAGAAAGTGTTATGACATTGGTGAAATAACAAGCTATATCATCATAGAATATTCACCTAGAAAAATAGAGGAAAGAAATAGAAAAACGAAAATGAAAACGACATGCAAGCACACAAAAGTAAGAAAAACGTGATGATTCTAAAAAAAGAAGAAATGGGGTGAAAAAGGAAAGAAATAGAAAAATAAAAAGTGAAAGAAAGTAAACATAAAGCCATAGCGCTCATCCCCCAAGCTAAATACATCAGTGTCCTCACTGCTGAGAACACATGCATAGAGGCGGAGAATGATGCTAATGATGGGATGGGTGGGATAAAGTAAAATAAAAGAAAAATCCTAAAAATAAGAAAAGGATGCAAATGCATGGTCCTATGTAGCTAAATGCTGAGCATGTAAGATATGATGATGATTATGATTATGATGATTATGATGATGATGCGACATGTCAAAATGGGTCTCCAAACTGGGCCCCGTGTGGACAGATGAGCACCAAAAATAATAGGGGGGAGAGAGAGAATGCAGCGAGAAGTGAGAGATCATGCAGCACCACTACCTGGTGAGGGATGGTATCTGAAGATGCCTCATAATGGCATCGAGCTTCTTGTTGTTCCACTGCTCAATCTACTAAAGTGCCTCATATCCTGATGCAGCTCAACAACAGTGCACTCCACTCCATACAAGCGAGCAAAAGAATCAGGAGTGCAAAAGCCGCTGGACTCACCTCTCGTGGGAGGCCCACGTGTGGAAAAAATATGGTGAAGAGGGAGTGTAGGTTGGGCAGAGGCAGGAGGAGCGGAGGCAGGAACAGACACAGCATGGGTGGTGGCAGTAAATGTGTGGACAGAAACCACCACACTCTCCGTAAGGACAGCAGAGACAGATGGAGTCAATGGGGCAGAAACTGATGCGGTCTCGGTAGGTGGTGATGTGGGGATAGAGGTGTCAAGCTCACATCGAAAGCATGAATATCAAAGGATGGACCAGTGCTCTCAACAGAAATAGGGACGGAAGGGACTGCAAGAGGCTCAGACAAGGGCTCAGATGGGCGTGGCTCCTTGATATGTGATGGGGCGGTGCCCGGCTACTGAGCAGGATGTTGGGCAGGCTGCTCACCATCGGGCTCCAGCTCGTAGATGGATGGAATGTGTAACTCCATTGGGAGGATCCAATCGACATGCTGAGGGCCAACAAAAGTTCGAATGAGGTTCAGAACTACCATGTAATCGGCGTCGAATCGGTCGTGGAGATATACCCAGTGACGACAACCATGGGCCCTAATAAAGTGCATGCGAGAAAGCACATCCAGTGATAGAGTGGTAGGGCCTGGTGCCTCTGCCAGATCATTGTGAATAAAATGGAAATAAAAGTGTGAGGGTGGAAGGACTATACCCAAGCGAGCAAGCGATGCGACTCCGAAAACTACGAGCTCCATGCGTCCCATCGTCTGAAATCCCTCCGTGCTAGCTAAGAAGTCTTCATGATCTCCTCCAAGCAACCACAAAAGCCTAAAAAAATTGGTGAATTTCGACGTTAGGGCTTGATTTTTGGATCTGGGGAATTTTTGTGGTTTTATGGTTTGGGGTTGGTGTAGAAGAAGGAGAATGAGAGTGAAGACGGGGAGTAAGGAGGTGGGGTTGAGGTGGGGGTGTAAGGAAATGAAGGGGGAGTGGGATTGACTGAGAGATCGTGGGAGATCTTGATGGGGGGGTTTGGGGGGTTCTGTCGATGCTGAAGGGGGAGGAGCTCGATCGAGCCCCTAGCTTTAATATAAGGGGGCCTGGGTGGTTAGTCACTCGACCGAGCGACCTAGCAGCTAGGTCGAGCGAAATGAGAAAATTGCCCCATTTGCATTTGAGTCAGCCACAGCTGGGCTAGTCGCTCGATCGAGCGATATAGTAGCTCGACCGAGCAACTGCTGCTTCTTTTGTGATCCACCTTGATCCTCGAGACTTAGATTGATTTTCATGCTTCTCTTTCGGCTTTGTCGAGACGCCCTGATCGTCATGTTTCTATTGAAAGTGAAGCTCATCAGATATTTTTAAAAGATATGATTTTTTCTTAAAAGGATAACGAAAATTCAATTCGAAATAAAACAACAAGTAAACAGGTCGGGTTGCCTCCCGCCAAGCTCGACCCCTAAGGCTTAATATTGGGCACACACGAGATACACCCATCCTTTTTGTCGACCAATCTTTGTGGAGTCAGTTGGTCAATCGCCTCTATCGGACTCTCAGTGGTCATCTCATCGCCTCTCATCTTCGATCCTCTCCTCTCTTTGTGTGTCCAGAGGATGCAGCAGTAAAAACTTCATTGATCTTCACGACGTCCGGGTCGTGATCCTCCAAAGCGAGCATGGTGTGCTCGTGTATGATCAAACCAACAGCTGGGCCTCGTCCAGCACCTGTAAATAGGACGTCACTACTAAGTCATAGAGCGGGTCCATACCTCCATCCTTGCTCTACAGTAATGGATCAGAAAAAATTTCCTCGGTTATGAACTCTTCAACGAGCTCGTCTTCCACTAATTCCAGATAGCTAACGTCCTTAGTGGGTGCTCTCTCTCATCGGTTTAGGTAGCCGAAATTCCATCTCAATGTTTCCCACATTGAGGGAAAGAGTGTCCTCTCGAACGTCTATCAGCACCCCAGCTGTCGACATAAATGGGCGTCCAAGTATAAGCTGAGACCCGCCATCTTTTGACATGTCCATTATAAAAAAAATCTACCGGCACACTTATCCCGCCAGGAATCTGTAATATAACATCCCTAGCTACTCCAACTGGTCGTGTCACCGATTTATCTGCCAGCTGGATTGTCATCGCCGTCGGCTCTAGCTCCGTGCCGGTATTGAGGCGCTCGAAAATGGACAATGGCATCAGGCTGATGCTGGCTCCCAGATCTATCAATGCTCTTCCGATGTGGATGCCATCAATGGTGCAAGGAACAGTGAAATTACCCAGATCCAGGAGCTTCTTTGGCAGTGTGTTGCTCCTCATGAATGACGACGTCTCCTCCGCCAACATCACTTGCTCAGCCTCCTTCTTCCCTGAAATTAGTTTGTTTAGGAACTTGGAATACATTGGTATCTCAGTCAAGGCATCTATGAAGGGGATGTTGAGCTCCACCTCCTTCAGCAACTCAATGAACTTGGCGTACTTCTCTGCCATCTTGGCCTTCGCCAATCCACCTAGAAAGGGGACTAAAGCAGGGCGAGCCTTTTCCTTCTCAGCTGGCTTCGCTTTATCTTTAATTTCCTCCTTCTCCATTGGAGGGCTACTCTTCTCGACATCCACATGCTGCTCCTCAGCCTTATCATGACCTTTATTAGCATCTACTGGCTGCTCAACTATCCTCTCCTCTGGTATTGGAAGTGCTGGAGTCATCACCGGAGGCTTTGAGTCTTTCATCGATAAGCCACTCCGGGTGGTGATGGCGCATGCACTTTCCCTTGGGTTCTTCTTGTTGGATCTGGATCCTAGCCTAGAGGGGGGTGAATAGGCTAATAAAAATAATTCGTGCATCCCACGAATAAGCACACACAGTTATAGCAGCAACATGGTATATAAAATGCAGACACAGAGTACACAGCAGATTTACCCTGGTTTGGTCGTCCCAACGACCTACTCCAGCCACCAAAGCGAACTAGTATTGAATAGCGCAATAGGTACAAAATCACAAGTTAGAGCACGCTCAGAGCACCCTCTACGTCTCTACACTCGCCAGGCTCTCGGTACCCCACTCACTGTGTTTTCTCTCACTATCAATCCTAGTAAAGCTTTCTACCAGCTAGTCCCAAACTAGCTGGGTCCCACTTGTCTAGTCCCAACTAGACAAGTCCCAAAATAGTCACAAAAGATATGTAACGTTTCCCCTACGAAGATCTAACACAACAACTACACAAAATAATGATAAGGAACAGAGTTTAGGAGGCTCAGTTCGTGTAGTGGCGATGTCTTCGTCAATCAGCTCAGGTCAGATCAGAGTCTGACTACATGTCGTCTTGTCAGCAACTCAAGATGCTCTGAAAATACAGCTAGCAATGTGTACGTGCACAACTCCCCTCAATAATTCGGCTCCTGTCTGCGGCTCTTCAATTAAAAAAACTCCTCCTTTTATCTCTGTATTGCGGCTGACCCTTGGATTTATTTTGTGCCCCTTGAAAAATAATTCAGCCCTGCAACAAAAAACTTATTTACTTTAATAATAAATAGATGCTCTTGGAGAAGCAATAAGAAATAATAATCAAGAGTGTTTAAGTGCCAAAAAATAATTCGGCCTTGTGATTAACACATGCGCCCAGGCTTGGCTCTTGGAGTTTCGCAAATAGGCCGGCCTCCCCAAATGAATTTGTTTGATTCCTCAGCACATGGACATGTGAGGCTCTTTATTGTTTCATCCTTCCTTCAGAAAATTCGGCTAGAATTACAAGTGGATGCTTGGTTGCTTGCTGCGCCTGGGAAAAAGAACAGTTCGGTTCCTCTCCTTTTGTGTTTCTCCTCTGCCAATTTTTTGTTTCCCTTGGAGAGTGTTTTCATGCGTGTCTTGGTCCGTGTGTTGCCTTTTCAAACTTTTTGATGATTTAGCTTAAGGCTTGTGAAGCTTTGGAACTTGTGAAGGGGATGTACTGCCGAATTGCAATAGGCCGGCTCTGTTTCTTGCACAAAAAGGATTACACACAAAAAATATTGCATGTAATTCAAATGATTCCACTACAAAACAAGTATTAAACAAATATTATAAAGTCCATCAAATACCTGCACACCAGACACACGTAAGTTCATCAAATATTAAACAAATATTATGTAGTTCATCAAATATTGCGGCCTTTCATCAAATACCTGTTGTTTTCTTAAAAAAATGAAGACACCCTCAAAACAATTCAGCCCTTTGTGTTTTCGGCTGCACTCAAAAACAAAAAAAATGAAGACACCTTTAAAATTGCGCCGGCCTCTGTGACTCTTGGGGAAAAAGTTTTGATATATATTTTTTTAAAAAGTGTGGCTATTGAGAAAAGGAGCTTTTGCTGCCGCACATAACAAAATTTCTACGCAAGAGAGGGGTTGTTCTCAAGGCCGGCCATTTGATGTTTATATAGGAATACGGTTAGGGTTTTGTAGTTGGTAATGATAGTATCCCTAGGATTATGGAAGCTAGATTTGGAGCCATCTTTGTATAGGAATCCTAATGAGATAATATATTTGAACAGGATTTGCTCGCATCCGCCTAGATCCCTCTAATTGATTTGATTCAATCCAAAAGATATGAATTGACTCCATCTCATCCCATATTGGACCAAGTCATCTTTGCTATGTGAATGTCACTTTGACCAAGTCCAGTTGCTATGCGGATAGCAAATTCTCCGATGCTTAGAATAACTACTTTGATTCGCCTGAGTCGCCAATCCTGAAACACACTAGCACACACATTAGATGTCACGACACGTTTGTCATCATCAAACCAAGAGGTCCTAGATCGTTGCGTCCACCACTTCTCTCGTTGGGAAAGAAGCTTGTGCTGAGCCCTTGCAAGTTGGCTCACTTGCTCTTTCAGCTGCTCTATCATGGTACGGAGCTTATTTGTGACCTTTGTCTATCCCTTCGTGAACTTCTCCATTGTGGACTCCAACGAGGATTTTTGCTGAGTGGCCGGTGGTGGAGGTAGAGGTTGATACGCTATTGATATCCTGGTGGTCTGTAAGGGGCAAATGGTCTTTGCTTGCCTTGTTGTTGCTGCTGCTGAGGGTCATGCTGCTGCTGTTGATACTGGTGGGGCTACTGCTGAGCTCCACTATTGTTCCCATACTAAAAACCGGGATGATTCCTCCAAGATGAGTTTCGATAGGCACCCATATTGCATCCTCTATCGTCAGCTGTGTAATTGACCTCCTAAGTTGGTGCAAGAGGCGTGTTGTAGGAGAAATTTCCACTGTGGAACCCTTGTTCAATGCACTTCTCACAAGTGGCCTATACTATGGGGTGAACTAGGCCTAGCACTGAGCTTGTGCTCCATTCGGGCCATCTGCTGGGTGAGAGAGTCGTGACAGCCATCAATGTTTGTCTCCTTGCTGACTTTGAATCTGCCCCCTCTTGAAGGTTTGGCAGTGGTAGAGATAGACCTGTCAGACTTTTCGTCTCCCCAATGCTGACTATTTACCGCCATGCCCTCTAGAATCCTCTAGGCTTCAACCGTATCCTTCTCCAAGAAACCACCATTTGTCGTCGCATCAACAATCATTCTGGTATCCAGACGCAACCCATTATAAAATGCCCAGACAAGTCCCATGGTTGGATGCGAGCATTGGTGCTAGAGGTCCTTAAAGCAGTCCCAGGCTTCATATAGTGTCTCATGTCCTCCTTGTCTGAAGGACGTGATCTGATTTCGAAGACGGTTCATATTCGAAGGGGGAAAATACTTGGTGACAAAGGCTTCCGCCAGTTGATCCCAAGTCGTGAAAGTGTTGGGCCACTGAGACTTTAACCAATAATGGGCTTTCTCCTTCAGGATGAAGGGGAAGAGCCGAAGCTTGATCATGTCATCGCTGATCCCTTGCATCTAAAATGTGGTGCACTTCACCAAGAATGCCTCGACATGATGACTGGGGTTCTCATGTGGGAACCTGTGAAAGCAGTCTTGTTGCACCAACAAGATAAGTCACGTCTTCAACTCGAAGTTTCCTTCAGTATTGATGGCATGGCCACGGAGGAAGACAAGAAGGTGCATGGCCTCATGTAATCCCAGACTGCCCATGGATTTGGGGAAGGAGGTGGATCATTTCCTTCGGGAATCTCAGCCATGGATCCCTGTTTCCTTCTCTCTGCTGTGAGTCGCCGAGCGGTTGCTTCTATTTCTGTATTGAAGGGCAAAAGATTCTCTGCTCCTTATGAACGTGTTACCATGCAAAACAGAAGAGCTCAAGAAAACTGTGGAACTTGTCAGCAAAAAGAGAGATATAGTTATCAAGAAAATAAACATAAAAAATAAAAATAAATAAAAAGAACGATGGAAGGTAGAGTATGTATGGAACCAGCACTCTCCAACTCCAAGCTAAAACAAACCGTTGTCTCCCCGGCAATGGCGCCAAAAACTTTTCAGCTCCAGATTTACACCCGGAGGCGTGAATCACCGCAAGTGTACGGTTGTGCAGTATATAAAGATTGTCAAACTTCGGGGAGGCAATTGTTTAGTATTTAGCTTATTGGTTGAAGGAGATTACGTGGTCAAGGGGTTGTCACGTTTGGTTGGTTGTCACGAAAGATTATTTAACAAGATTTTAATAAAATCGAGGGCAATCCGAATCCCAACTAGGTCTTTCGGGGTTGAATATTAGGTTAAGGGTCCTTTCGTTGAATTATAATGGAGGGTAAGAGTGTCACGTCCAAAAATGAGAACGAGTAGTCAACTCTCGTTGTCATGCTTATCTAACATATCTCTATTCTCAGCTCTACTTTCACTATCAGCTTCACATAGGGGTACGTGAATTAAACTTGACACAATTTCCGTATCACAATCCGTATCTATTATCATGATCTACGGTTGGGATACTACACTATGGTTGGTTCTAGCAGCCAGGCTACTCTCGTAGTCACCGACTAGCGGATTGGGAATTAGAAATCACTCCTAGTGCACGAGTCACTCTCATGATCACGGGTCCTAAAGAGCGACCACTATTCCCTAATCAGATTCGTGTGGATCTTCTCTAGAATATGGAGTCATTCTCATGGTCCTCCAATTCTAGGGCTAATCCCCCAAAATCCTTGTTCAAACTACCACAATGCAACCCTAAGTTCATTCAACTAGGGGTAACCTAATAATCAGTCCCTAGGATCCTAGGTTCATCCCTAAACCCTAGAATGGAACTACTCAGACATCACAATATCAATAATGGCAAAAACAATGATAAGATTCATCGTAGGCATTACAAACATATCCAAATTAATATTCAAACGCAGACAATGCAACAAGACATAAGAATATATAAAGGAAATAGCGATCGAACCGTTCACAAGAGATCAAATCTGTAGAAAAGACGACAATAATTCTCCTCTCCCAATGGTGGCTCCCAAAATCTCAATAAAACAAAGCTTAACTCTAACCTAATTTTTGTTCACTTTTATACAAAACCAACAAAATTTACGAATATCCCAAAATTAAACCCAAAACCCAATAAGAAAACCCAAAGGTTAAAGACTGTCAGCAATGTGCTCGGCCGAGCGGGGTAGCCGCTCGGCAGAGCCGTCTCTTATAGCTCCAGCTTTCGAGTTCTGACAAGGGGTAGCTCAGCCGAGCACGCCCTAGTGCTCGGTCGAGCTCCATCTGGGCTCCATTTCCTTGGTCTTGTGAAGAGGGGGCCGCTCAGTCGAGCGGGGTACCCGCTCGGTCGAGTTAACTCAACAAAGAAATCTAGGCTAAATTTGGGGGTTGTCTGCAGAGGGTCGCTCGGTCGAGCGAGATGGGTCGCTCGGTCGAGCGAGATGGGTCGCTCGGCCGAGCTAACTCAATAGAGAATCCCAAGGCATTTTGGCTCATCAGCAAGAGGGTTGCTCGGTCGAGCGAGATGGGTTGCTCGGTCGAGTGACCTATTGCTTGAAAGCTCTCATTCGCCTTCATTTCTCCATCTCTTCTTGTGACTCCAGCTCGGCCAAGCATGTGGCACGCTCGACCAAGCGACCTGGTAATCCTAGCCATGGTCAGCTATTGGCTTCCCTCCTTCATCTCCTTCATCTCCTTTCTTTCTTTCTTCCTTCCTCATTTGCTTCTCCAGCCGCTTTGAGTCGTCAAATGCGGTGTCGTTGATGCTCTGGCTTCGATGTTCGTGTCTATCATCCAGTTTTGCTCCAAATCGCGTCAAGGTTCCTGAAAGTCCACAAAACATTATGAGAATCAAATATATCGTGAAATACACGATAAAATATAGAAACGTGAACTTTTGACGATCGAAATGATATGAAAACATGCAGTAAAAACATGGAAATTTTGGACACATCAGCTATATCGGGATGCGTGCAGTTTTGCCAGATAAAGAATTTCTTCAGTAAGGTACTTCAGGACCTAGTATTTCCTCTCCCTCTTCCAGCGGATGGAAGGGGTCCTTATGTATATCCATACAACCTATAGGTGTATTTAGTGGATAATAATGGTCCATATTTCTTCATCAACTTCATGTGTATGAAGTTTAATGTTACATAATTTTTAATCTGCTGGATGAAATTTTCATCTTCAGGATGATATTTTCATCTTCAGGATGATGAGTCTGTAAGCCAAGACATGTCTTTATTTTTTCCTAGGTCTTGCATATCGTGGTAGGCTTAAACAGATATTACAGTTTTCTCTTCAAAAGATCTAATGAGATTCGAGTCTTTCTCAAAACATTTTCTTTATTTATTTTATTTTATTATTTCTCATAGGACACACGTCCCGAAGTCTATTCAGGTAATGGAATTAGAAATAAACCTTAGGGGTATGTCGTTACAACATCCAAAGCAGCATATCCACAATTTCTTTTGCCAATTGTGAGGGTTCATAACTATAACCAAGGAGTTTGATGCATCATTTATGTTTCGTAAGTGAGTCAGGTTCATCGTACTTTATTACTTTCTGGTTGCAGTGTAAAGAAACCTCTAAGCTATATGTTATACCTTAAAGCATATGAATTTATTTATATTTTATACAATACTCACTATTCCCATAGGTTTGATACCTTTTGATATCAGGACTTTAGGTCCAAACACTTAATGTTTCATAAGTGAGTCCAGCTCAACTTATTTTTGTCTCATTCCACATTTTTGACCAATCACGATTACTTTTTAGCAACGGAGTGTGGATTAATTGCTATCATTTAAATGGCAAAATGAATCGTGAAATAATTGTTGACAAGTATGTTTTTTATCAAAACACATCCCCATGTACGTACATTATACATTTATGTTTCATTTTATTCCAGAATTTCCTCTTCTGAAGGTCCGAAAAAGGAGAGAATATGTAGATGAGCTCACTTTCCTGTGGTGGTATTGTTTTAAGGTCTCCAAGAGTTTTTCTCTATTTGGAGCCTCGTGGTCTGTCCTTTCTTCATTGAGGACATCCACTTCTTCTGCTGGTGGATTGCATCCATCATTTTTGGTATGTCAATACTAGCTGGATTTTTAGTAGCAGGGATGCGTGATTTTGACAATATTCAGATTTCCAACTACTAGTCTGATAAATTTTTAACAGTTTTCATAATTGTGGAGAATCTTTAGGATCTCATCATAATTCATAATTCTCGGATCATAGATTTTGATATTCTGATATGGTCAACTAAGATTTTAATTTCAGGGATGATTGTGACATCCAAGTTAAACCTAGTACTGGGAAATTAAAGAGTTCTTAATGTGAAGGATCTTCAGGATCTCATCGTCATTATCGAATCTTTAAATGAGGGCACATTAATGCACAATCTTATGAGATGTGCTTTTAAATGCTTCCCCTGTTTGGAGTACATTTTGATGGTCTATAGTTGTGATATGTGGATGTGGACCTATCAAGGGACAATCTATAAGATGTGCTCTAAATGCCTCCCCCGTTTGGAGTTCTTGGAAACTATTTATCTGGGGTGATTAGGCCATGATAAATAGGTTCTAAAGGTGGCATTTTGATGGTCTGTAGTGTAATTGCATGTCCCCATGTAGTCACAAGCAACTGGATTTTCAACGGATGAGTAATCTGTTTGAATTAATTTAATGGTTTACTCATATGACCCATTTTTGGGTGTGAACATAATCTTCAAGATGTTCAACTTTATACCAGTTTGCAAATTTTGTTGATTTCCCACTATTATCCAGTATACCCGCCATTTAAAAATGTGTCCTCTTTTCTTTGAAAAGGTTGGATTGCGGTTAAGATAATATGAATGCTTATGACCCTTTTAGAGGATATATGGATGAGTACATTAAGGTACTTCATCGACCCTTTATAGGGAGTGAATAAGTCCACTTAAATCCCTTAATTACTCTCAAGAGACCTAAAGGTCTTTTATGATAGATTTTGTAAACAATTTATATTTGAGAAAATTTTGAGAATCAAGGTTCATGTGTGGTGGAGATGATCTCGTAATCATTTTTTTCCTTTAAATGGGACAATGATGTTGACAACTTTGTGAGCGAAGTGCTTGGTCGGTCTAAGACCCCCCCCCCCCCTCTAGCTCACCCTTCTGAAGAATCTTCATGTTCTTCAAGTTATAATTATGGGATTTGGATGTGATGTGTTGCATCATCATCGCTCCAGGGTGGCATATTATGTCGTACCAAAGTTAAAACTTAGACAATTCTGTGCACTTCATGTGTTCATTTGCTTCCCCTTTTCGAATATATATATTTATTTTTGAAAGTCCATTTGAATGCTCAAGTATGGTCTTCAGGCCATTATTTCTTTGAGTCATTCATTAGGGATTTTGTTTTGACGAATATCCACCGAAACTTGGTAAGTTTCTTTTTCAGAGAGTATTGGGCATACTCATATAGAGTATTCAGGTTTGTTATTCCTGAATCTCAATTCAGACGTCCCAAAATAGTTTTCTACTGGACTATTATAAGGGTGAAATGCTATTGATGGCATACGTCTTGAGGTGTCAATGTGGATGACTGTGTATCCACAATTAACAAGGGATTGAATTAACAAAGCATGTTATGTTACAGATGCTAAAAACTAACCATAAAATTTGCAGTATGCTAAAAATCATATACATATATATACTCTGATCAACAATTATGTTCGAAAAGTATTCCAAGTAATTATGTTATTGCAACAGATTATTGTTTTTCAAAGTTTATATGTGCTCGGGGAATAGCCAATTATACGATAGTTGGGTCGACTTTCATCTTTAAACTATCTTTGTATAATTTTTCTATGGCATAAATTAATGACCTTTCATATTGCAATAGCACTATGGGTCTTATTAGAACTTTTGGGTCTGATCATGGTTTGCCATTACATATTCCACGTCGAGGTATTTCATATCTTTCCTTTCTCTTTTTATTTTCAGGACATTTTTAGTCCTGAACTTCCACTGTTTTCGATCTTCCATATTATTATTTTTCAGTAAGAAGAAACATTAGTCTCATTAAGGAGTACACGAGAGAGAAAGTTTATTTCTATACTTCCACTTTTCAGTTTGTGGAAGGAGAAATATGCTAAAGGGGAATAAATACTTTGATGCGAATCTCATAATATATTTATCTCACTTATTTCTTTAACCACGACTTCATTAATGAGCTTATATTCAAGGCTAAATTCAGGAATCATTCTTTGTAGAGTGAGATTACTCTAAAATAGGTTAGCGGTGTTATGTCATACTTCTGGTATATATATTGGTCTATTAGACCATAGATCTGTGAGATCTATTTACCGCGAAGTACACATTTTTACAATGGCAGAAATAGTTTTCGCATACACCCGTCGTATTTTATTTGGAAAAAGGTTATTTGACATTTTAAGTAGAACTTCAGATTCGATTGTCAATAAAGATATGATTTTTAAACTTTTGAAAATTATAATTAGTTGTGTGCCATAATGCATAATCATAGTCATGAGCATATATACATGAAGTTTTTAACGTGTAAACACATATGATGTAGACATTATGAAGCATGTATGCCGAATATTATGCTCTATAGCATCATTGGTATCATCATAGGCAGTTCATATAAAGCATATACAGACAATTATATGCACGCAAAAATATAAGTAATGCATTCAAATATTCTCAATATTTTTGAGATAAACAATTATGCAAACCACACATATAAGCTTGTTGTGTGGATCGGCTAGTCACCATTATCAACTACAGTCCAAAGTCCATATACAGTCCCAAAAAGAATAAAGAGAACAGTACAACTTGGGAACCCTGTGGGCCACGTCTTCTAGCAAGTTGATCTCTGTCTTCATGGTATGTTCCTCCGGCCTTGGTTATTTACAATTTCATCCTCACTACATTTTAACTCAAGAAGAAAAAATGCGAGGAAAGTATAATGGTGACAAACTAGCCGTTCCAAAATCATAACAAAGCAAATAATATACATCATAAATGGATGAATATGCAACATGCATATAAATTTGCATCACAAACATTTAGATATGCTTCAGGCATTAATAATTTGCATAATAAACATTTAGATATGCTTCAGGCATTAATAATTTGCATCATAGACATTAACATGTTGCAAGAATTTATTATATGTCCCAAAAAATCCATTATAGAATTTTAATAGCCTCGATATTCATGTTTGTCCCAAAACCTTAATTAGGGGTTGTGTCTGTCTTCGCGTGGTTAGCGCGACGGTAGCCGTCAGGGCCACGAAGGGTGCGCGAGGATGCGACGATGGCCTACGGGCCGGGGTTTCACGTAGACGGGGCCGCCACGAAGGGGCAAGGGGGGGCTGCCGGCACCCCCGAAACACAATAGGGGGGTGGGGCTGTCGCCCCCCAAATCTAAAACAACGGCGGGGGGTTGCTGTCGCCCCCCCGAATCGAAGCAATGGCGGGGGGCTGTCGGGCTCCCACAGATTGATGCGGCAGGGGGGGTGGGTGGGTTGTGGCGGGCGGGTGGGCGGCATCAGAACGACGGCGGGAGGGGGTCTGTTGGCCCCCGGAATCAGAACGGGTGGGGGGGGGGGTGCCGCCCCCACAATCAGAACGGCCGGGGGAATGGGGGGGGGGTCTGCCTACGGTGGATCTGACGAATCGCCTGCAGGATGGCGGCCCCCCCCTTCGTCGGGGGCTTACGTAATTTTCGGGGGGGGGGGGGGGGCAGAGATCCCCCCGTCAAAAAAAACGCTTGAGTTGAGATCCCCTTAAAAAAATCCTTTTTTCAAATAAAAATCATATTTTTTGTTGTAAAAACAAATTTTTATCATTGAAATCAACGTTGTTTAACATTAAATTTTGATTTTTATCGTTAAAAACATTGGTTTTGGTCCCTAAAATATCAGATCTAAACGTATTCTTTAATAAAAATAGATTTTAGATCAAGTTTTTGATTTATTACAGCTAGATCTGACATTCAGATCTAGCGATGGGTGAGATGCCTACGGTGGATTTGACGAATCGCTTTTCTTCCGCCAAAGATTGCCGCAAAAATTCTCAGTTGATCGGAGGGTGCTGATAACGTATTGTGAAGGTGATGGTTACTGAACCTGTAGCCCTATATTTATAGTATGAAAGTTACAATTGGGTGGATACATTATTCCTACATGGGCTCTACATGGGCCTACAAAAGCCCATTCATAACAAGAGATAATTAATTGTTAGTGCTGGGTTGATTAATCCTTTAATTTCTCTCTTATCCCCATTCTCACCCAAGAAAAAAGGGGCCCGCGGGGGGGGGGGGGGGGGGGGGGGGGGGGGGGGGGTTGGGGGTGGGGGGTGGGAATCCCAAGGAGATAGAGAGGAGAATTGAAAAATGGCTTCCTATCTCCTCCTCTTCTCCCTTCTCTCTCTCGTCTCCTTTTGTAGTTTATTCTAATACCAACAATTCAACTTCACATTGTATGCAGTCAACGAAGACACTTCTCTTTACATTACGGAAGCATTTCTGAATGTAATTATGGTTATGGTTTGTGAACTTGTGTCTTAATGCACGCCAATTGTGTTTGTTGCAAAAGGTTGAAACAAGCATCTCTTGTAGGAAATTATTGTTTTTAAATATTTATTTATCGTGCATGAGTGTAGGTGTAATCATCTGTGCAATAGTGTATGATTGTGCTGGTGCATCTTTCTAGCATTGTGAAATTGATAGTGTTCATATTTGCTCATTTCTCTTTCTTCTTGCTTTACTTTCCCAAATGGTATATCCTTAGGTAATGACAAGCTCTGCAATATGATCCTAAAATTTTCTAGTTTAATTCCAATTATGTTTATTTAAAAAAGAAAAAGAAAATCAACACAATTTTTGCTTCTTCCCATGTTAGGATCAGCCGACCTACTAATCATCATATTAAGTTTTATCTCATATCCACCAAGTATTCTATTTTTCTTCCTGATATTCTGATCATGACTGCATTTCAATTCTGTCAATATTCATCGGGTTGTCTATTTGCATATCGATTAGGCTTATTCTACATGCAGGTTTTTATTATGTATTTATCGTTTAGACCTGTCATAGTCTTTGTTTGATATTAAAGGCACGTTTATTGGCCGAATAATCTAGCCACTATCTATATCTTTTCAATTCTTTTGCATATCCCATAAGCTGACCTAAAGGAAAACAATATAGTCGACAGTTTTACAAAAACATCTCTAAACTAACTCTATAAATAGTCTCTCTTGTGAATGATATGCTTGGTATTTTGGGTGGTCGGTGATATATAAACCCGTGTAACCTGAAATGTCATACATGAGATATTTTCTTTGGAAAGAGAAAAGCATGCACCAACGAAGTCTATTATACAGTTGAGAAAGTTTTTGAACGGGGTTGCTAACTAGGACAAAAGGATAGGTAGAAAGACAGTTGGAATTGAATCGTGAGGAATCAATGGTTGTGATAAGAGTTAATGAAATTTTTTTTATGAAAAATCTTCTGTATTTTTTGAGGGAAGCTGAAACCTTTAAAATTTGGAGGGAAACCAAAAACTTTCGCACTTTGATGGCAACCCTCTGCGAGAACCGAAAACTTTGACATTTGAGGGGAAAACAAAAATTGAGAGGAGACTATTCTGAATGTCTCGTGCGCTATAACTAGACAAGGTCGCCTGTTAGATTGAAATCAGCTAATAAATGTACATGCAATTTCTTTTGTAAATTAAAAGATGAGCCGTACGAATAAAAATGGATCCAAGTTAATTCAGCATGGATAATGGATATTGAATTTGGTGTTTGATGCATACAAATTCGTTATTGCAAGTAGTTCCTTTATACCAAAACTGCATGATGATTGTTTTTTAAAAAAGACTCTAGCTTAAATATTCACGTGCTTTTGATATATTATGTGTCTCTTTGTATTATAAATTTTTTTGATAAGTCCTTAGGTTTTGAACCAATTCAGCTGTTAACACAAATTTAATTGTTTAATAGATTTTAATATAATTTTGTAATAAATATAGCTAAATATTAACGGTGAGGCATGATCATACACAACCCTTCGGGATTTTCAGCCATTTCATTCTATCATCACAAGCCTTCTTTTTATTTATCTCTTTTATTTTATCTTTCATCAAGCATCTTATTACATCTTCTTTATCTTTCTTCCCTCTCTTTTTAATATCACCTCAAAGAAATGTTTAGAATAGATCATCTAACAAGAATGATGCGAAGAATTCATACTAAATAAGATTAATAATTTTGAAGTTTTACAAGGAAATTAAATTTAGATGATATTGCCTTTATTGCTCAATGTATGTTGGTTGTTGTTGCTTAATGTATGTTGGTCATACTTCTCTGCAAGATTGTTGTACTATTGATGTAATGCCCTGTGTATCTACTGCACAAGTAATAGAGGGTGGGTGAATAGTACTTTAAAATAATCAAGAGTGTTATTCCTAATTATTATGCAAAACAAAAACAACAAAGCGGAATAACTACAAACAACAAGAATTAAACAACTCAAACAATACGATATAACGGGTTCGGATCTACCCAAGTCTCACCGACTTGTTCCCGGTGATCCTACGTCCCACCCACCCGGATCCCCTCCGGATACTTGAGTTAGAAACCACTAACCCAAGATTTCCTTTAGCCCACTTGCGGAAACCCCACAAGTGCAATCGACCTACAATCGATGTCCGTGAATCCCACAACCTGGGAACACACAAAACCTTAATCCCACAACCTGGGACTAAGCAAACTCTCACAAACCGAGAGTGACAACTTGCAAAAGCAAAGTAAATGTAATATTGAAACACTTACCACAAAATCCTATGCATTGAGTATACTTACCAAATTAGGGCAATAATGGATTTTGAGGAAGAAGCAAGCACCAAACCCTAGCTCCACGAAGATGGACAGCAATAGTTGGCTAGGGAGGAGTTGGTGACTTGGATTCAAAGCCATTGGCTTGAATGGCTCGCAATCAATGAATCTCTCTTGAGGAATAAGAGTGAGGAAGAGATTCTAGTGAGAAGAGATAGCTTTAGAATGGAGTTGATTTGCTTCTCTTTGATTTCTCTAAAACCCAATATAGGCAGCCTTGAATGCTAGGAAAGAACCCCTCCAAGTATATATAAGATAGAGGAAAGAGACCGAAAAAATCGTGGCATTTAATGCTCCAACGGCTCTATTCTGAAGCAGACTAGTCGGTCAAAGAAGGATCACTGACCGACTAGTTTCTCAACTAGTCGGTCGGTGATTCAACTTGAATCGACTAACAAGAGAACAGCCAAAAGGTGAAGTTCAGGAAATATAGAACTAGTCGGTCTAAGAAGACTTGCCAATCGACTAGTTTCACAACTAGTTGGTCGGTGAGTGTTCTTTGACCGACTAACAGATGAAATCAAAGTGGCTGAATCCAAAGACAGCTAGTCGGTTTAAGAACAACTTCCAACCGACTAGTTTCTCAACTAGTCGGTCGGTCGTTGTGCTTTGACCGACTAACTGTAAACAGTAAGATAGGCTGAAAATGGAAGCTCAACTAGTCGGTCTAAGAAGAATTCCTAACCGACTAGTTTCACAACTAGTCGGTCGGTGGACCTTCTTGGACCGACTAACTGTAAACAGTAAGTGAGCTGAAATTGAATAAGGCATTCTAGTCGGTTCAAGAAGGATTGCTGACCGACTAGATTGCCATCTAGTCGGTTGGTTCTTCTTCTTGAACCAACTAACATGCACAAGAAGCCGCGATGAGAAGCGATAAGCTTCGGGAAAGATTCTATGGGCTTCTAATAAGATCCTAGCTCTAAGAAATGATCGTTATGAAGATTAAAACGTAAGACCTACTCAAGGATTAACATTCTACGAAAAGAAGCTAGAAGACTATAAATAAAACTTGACGAACCGTCTTCAAAGCTTCAATCCGAATCTCTTGACTTCAATAATGCTCCTAGAGCTTCAACGAAGCTTCAGGCACACGATCACGCGCTTTGAGAAGTCTTGAGACGTCGCTTTTGATATACGTAGACTTTTGGCGACGATCTCCATAACTGCGTTCACACAGTGTTAGTTCACAATATTTATGTTTGCTCATCATCAAAACCAAATCCGGGGAAGCAATACTCAACATTCTCCCCCTTTTTGGTGATGACAAACCAACATAAATAATAATCAATAATAATAATTCAAATGAATTTTACTTACTCCCCCTGCATTGATAACACGTTAGTTCCGCATTCAATAATGATCCTACGCATCAAGCAGACGAGGAAAGTATAAAATGTGAACTCAAATATCGAAATTTAGGATCTAAATCCATTTTTATATCTTGACTCCCCCTGAATCTAACATATCAAACTAGATTCATGGTGAAATGCTTTGAATTATCATTAAGCACATCGTCATTATTAATTCTTTCCCCCTTTGGCATTAGCAAAAAGAGCGGGAGGAGATCACAGACAACAATGGCTTAAAAAAAGCACGAGAGTCTAAGAATATGACCATGGTCCAAATGACACCGATGGAAAATACCAAAAATAAAATACCGAAGAAAATCAAGGCATGCCAACGAGACCATAGTCGAAAATCGAAATCATCAAAAACTCAAATCAATTTCACGAATTGAGTTATGGAATATACTCTCCAATATCAACATTCTTAATGAATTTAGTGCATGGAAAAAAATTCTATGCTATCATAGAAACAATTCTATTAAATCCATATAAGCATTGAGCGACGAAGTCAATATCAGAGACATAAATACACTGTGCACAAGAAACGAATGGCAACATGATGTACGCATCATACAACACCAAATGTCACAACATCGATCAAAAAAGATCACAAAGAATAAGCATTCCAAATCTAAGTGAAGTGTGCGATGTGAGGTGACAAGGTGATAACACTAATATGCAATCAATAACATGCAACAGTGTTATGCCAAAAATAGAGATAGAAACTTCGAAAAATTTATGGCATACACAAATCTAGTACTAGCATGCATTCCAAAAGAGGTACTCACTAAATGAGTCAATATTAAGCATGAAATGCCATGAGCATGAGAAAGATAAATACATAGTCATAAGCTCAAAACTAGCATCAAGATATGCATGAGATAGTCTACCAATGTATGCAATCAACACACATGGATACCAAATGTATCAAATGTAAGAATATACTTACAACATGAGGCTCCCCCTACTTTGGTGCATCACTAAAGCACCATCAACTCCATTAGGATGAAAATCCTTGCAAATCAAGGAGTTGGTAGAGTTGGTATCCCACGGTGGATTGAACCTAGAAAACACAATTCTTGGAGCTAAATATAGATTTGTTGCTCCTTCTCTTACTCTTGAGTACCTGAAGATAAAAATATCCTACCATGGTACCCAAGGACATTGGGTCCTAAGAGATTAGACCTTTGGAAGCCAAGTCCAATTGGACTTAGACTTCCCAACAAAATCATCATTATGCACGACATTCATGAAATACGAATTAATATAAGCTTGTTTTTCATGCATGCTTGTGTCCTTTGGGCCCCAAATAGTGAATGTCTTGGGAGCCCTAGTCCTATTGGGAGCATGCATGTGTTGTTGATTTCTACGTGATGCATGTCGTGGATAGGCATATTGCACATGATGAAATGATGCATGATGAAAATTGTTCATATGATAGTGTGGATGAACATATGCATGTGGAAGAACACGTGCATGAGTGTGTCTCACATGGTGTGCACGTGCTCGTGGATGTGGAGCATAAAAATCATCATACATGTGAACACGTGGAGTAGGAGGTGTGTTCCTACGTGGTATGGTATACATGAAGGCATGACCCTTCTTTGGAGGTCCACCCAACGTGGGTTTCTTTCCAAATGGAGGTGTGTACCTAGCGGAAGCACCATTGGTAGATGAACTACCCATGAAGTGTTTACTCCCACTAGTTGAGGCTTTGGAAGATGGCCTAACAAAAGTCGTGACCGATTTGGATGAGTCTCCCATCTTACACCCCAAGCCAATGTGATGATTGGCCGGAAGTAAGTCATTTAGGATATTATCCAAATGGCCCTTACCTTTATTGAATTTACTAATTCGACCTAATGTGTACTCATACTTCGCGGTTAGAGAATGCATATAAGCATCCAAGGTGGACACTTACGATGTGAGTACATAAACACGAGACTTGAGATTTTCATTCTCAATACTCAAAGTTGAGTTTCGAGAAATCCAATCCGCTATCTCGTGTTCATCCGAATCCTCAATATGAACATGCTCAAGTTGAGATTTGAGATTTTCAATCTCATTTCTCAAATCTTCAACAACGGTGTCGTTGTTGATGATGATGGGCTTAGGTGAGGTTTGGAGACTAGTTAGCTCATTTTTAATCTTGCTATATCTACTAGCCAATTTAGAAAACTTAGACCAAAGTTGTTCGTTAGCTAATCTAAGTCCATCCATAGTTACCTCATCGCCTTCATCCTCGCTTTCATCCTCGCTTTCATCGGAGGAGGTCTCTTGAACATGTTCCTCTCTAGTCATAAAGCACATGTTTGATTTCTCCACTTGTTCATCATTCGGCTCTCCACTTGAGGAGTCTTCTTCGGAGTCGGTGAATGAGCCGACAAGCCCTTTCTTGTACCCCTTCTTGTACTTTCTCGACTTGTCGTACTTGGGTGCCTTCCACTTCTCCTTGTGTTTGTTGAGAGGACAATCCGGCTTGATGTGTCCTGGCTTATTGCATTTATAACACACAGGAGTGAAGGCATTAGTCGAACTAAATTTATAATTATTCTTGAACTTACCTTTTCGGAAGAATCGGTCGAACTTCTTTGCCAAATCGGCCAAAGCTTCTATGTCCAACTCGTCTTCTGATTCTTCATCATCGGTAGATGTAGATGGAGCGGCCTTGAACGCAATCGTCTTTTTCTTTGGCACGTCTTGCTCTAAGTAAGACTTCATCTTTTCCTGCATCTTGATCTTACTATCCTTGCGTGCCTCATAAGACAACAAGGTACCCATTAGTTGTACGACAGTATATTTATTCATGTCGTTACCTTCCTCGATGGCGAAGGTACACTTTTCTCAATAAGAAAGAAGTCCGTCAATAATCTTCGCGACTTTCTCCTTTTGGGTATAGTTCTTCCCAAGAGCTTCCAATTCGTTGGATATGTCCACGAAGCGAGCATAGTACTCCTTCATACTTTCACTCTGTTCCATGTGAAATAATTCAAATCTTTGTTAGCAACAACGAGTTTAGAGTCCTTTACCGAACTCGTTCCTTCGTGCAAGATGAGGAGTTGGTTCCATATTTGATATGCACTCTTACATGTGCATATCTTGTTGAAGTCTTCGGGCTCCAAAGCACATTGCAAGGCATTCATTGCCTTGGCATTGTTTACCTCCGCGGCGACCTCCGCGGTAGTCCACTTCGCGAAATCTTGTTCGGTGGGCTCGACATACTCCGTCATCGTGGCTCTACATAGTGAAGTGCTCCGGAGGAACGTTTCCATCCGGCATTTCCAGTACCTATAGTTGGTACCGTTGAAGAAGGGAGGCCTAGTTGAGGAGTGTCCTTCCATCACCGAAGAAGCTCCTTCACGATTCTTGAAGACACTGTAGTCGTTGTTTGTCATAGCTATGAACTTGGCTCTGATACCAAATGTAATGCCCTGCGTAGCTACTGTACAAATACTAGAGGGGGGGTGAATAGTACTTTAAAATAATCAAGAGTGTTATTCCTAATTATTGTTCAAAACACAAACAACAAAGCGGAATAACTACAAACAACAAGAATTAAACAACTCAAACAATACGATATAACGGGTTCGGATCCACCCAAGTCTCCCCGACTTGTTCCCGGTGATCCTACGTCCCAACCACCCAGATCCCCTCCGGATACTTGAGTTAGAAACCACTAACCCAAGATTTCCTTTAGCCCACTTGCGGAAACCCCACAAGTGCAATCGACCTACAATCGATGTCCGTGTATCCCACAACCCGAGAACACGCAAAACCTTAATCCCACAACCTGGGACTAAGCAAACTCTCACAAACCGAGAGTGACAACTTGCAAAAGCAAAGTAAATGAAATATTGAAACACTTACCACATAATCCTATGCCTTGAGTATACTTACAAAATTAGGGCAAGAATGGATTTTGAGGAAGAAGCAAGTACCAAACCGTAGCTCCACCAAGATGGACAGCAATAGATGGCTAGGGAGGAGTTGGTGACTTAGATTCAAAGCCCTTGGCTTGAATGGCTCATAATCAATGAATCTCTCTTGAGGAATAAGAGTGAGGGAGAGATTCTAGTGAGAAGAGATAGCTTTAGAATGGAGTTGATTTGCTTCTCTTTGATTTCTCTAAAACCCAATATAGGCAGCCTTGAATGCTAGAAAAGAACCCCTCCAAGTATATATAGGATAGAGGAAAGAGAGATGAAAAATCGTGGCATTTAATGCTCCAACGGCTCTATTCTGAAGCAGACTAGTCGGTCAAAGAAGGATCACTGACCGACTAGTTTCTCAACTAGTCGATCGGTGATTCAACTTGAACCGACTAACATGAGAATAGCCAAAAGGTGAAGTTCAGGGAATATAGAACTAGTCGGTTTAAGAAGACTTGCCAACCGACTAGTTTCACAACTAGTTGGTTGGTGAGTGTTCTTTGACCGACTAACAGATGAAATCAAAGTGGCTGAATCCAAAGACAGCTAGTCAGTTTAAGAACAACTTCCAACCGACTAGTTTCTCAACTAGTCGGTCGGTCGTTGTGCTTTGACCGACTAATTGTAAACAGTAAGTTAGGCTGAAAAATGGAAGCTCAACTAGTCGGTCTAAGAAGGATTCCTAACCGACTAGTTTCACAACTAGTCGGTTGGTGGACCTTCTTGGACCGACTAACTGTAAACAGTAAGTGAGCTGAAATTGAACAAGGCATTCTAGTCGGTTCAAGATGGATTGCTGACCGACTAGATTGCCATCTAGTCGGTTGGTTCTTCTTCTTGAACCAACTAACATGCACAAGAAACCACGATGAGAAGCGATAAGCTTCGTGAAAGATTCTATGGGCTTCTAATAAGATCCTAGCTCTAAGAAATGAGCGTTATGAAGATTAAAACGTAAGACCTACTCAAGGCTTAACATCTACGAAAAGAAGCTAGAAGACTATAAATAAAACTTGACGAACCGTCTTCAAAGCTTCAATCCGAATCTCTTGACTTCAATAATGCTCTTAGAGCTTCAACGAAGCTTCAGGCACACGATCACGCGCTTTGAGAAGTCTTGAGACGTCGCTTTTGATATACGTAGACTTTTGGCGACGATCTCCATAACTGCGCTCACACAGTGTTAGTTCACGATATTTATGTTTGCTCATCATCAAAACCAAATCCGGGGAATCAATACTCAACAATTGATTGGGTGGATTGTGCCCATTTAAAGAACATAGTCTAAATGCCAAATCAATGTAAAGAACTTCAATATAATCAGTTTTATACAAGGAAAATCGTAATAAATGATGGACTGATCAAGATAAATGATGAAAAAAGGAAAAATTTCCTTCTCATAAGGATGAGAACCGTAACTTTTATCTTTCGATGAAGGAGAATAATAGGTCAATTGGTTGATTCGAAGTTGTTTGATTTCATTCGGTATTTGTTCCACCACTAGTCTAGATATGTATTTCTTAAATGGACCTCGCATATTTACTAACATGAACATGAAAACCGTTTGTATCTTCTCAATTCCTCCCAATATCCCATTTGCTGGCACGAATAAAAAAAGGAAATTTAGTATTCATGCTTCAACCAGTTGCATCCAAACCTTTTTGAAAGAGTTGGCTAAATAATCGGAATGATATAATTAAAGCTTTTTGGCTTTTTGGTTTCCATAATATAATAACCTGAAATGTCACGCAGAAGAAGTTTTTATGGAAGCAAAAAAGCATGCCAAAATACTAGTTGCAAGTACGTCACACCATAATGGTTTAAAACATGCTAAATGTCAGGTGTGAATGCAATCTCGATAAACATATAGTTTAAACCCAAAATAGTGCAAAGCTAGTCCAAATCTTTTACAAAAGAAGACCCTAAATCTTCAGACATCCCAAAACCCCAGTTAGTCGCCTAAATGCAACCCTGTTTACCGATCTTCTCTCTTTATCAAACTTGATGAAGAGAGGCTGAGCAACACCAACCTTAGAAGTAAGAGGGCAGAGAAGCTTGAAATGGCGACACTGCTTTACACTCCCAGCTGGAGATAAACAAAATGTTTTCCGAAAAGTAACATGGAGATTACTGATACATAGGAATGGGGTGCGTCAATATTGATGTCAGTACAATCTGTATGAACAAAACAGTTCATGGGAACATTGATGAAAAACTTGAGAACTACTGAACGCTTGGGGAAAGGAGAAATTTCTCATGGAAATGGAAGCCTGAAACAAAAGCAGTTTCTCAATTGGTAATGGAAGCTTCTCATAAGGACATTAGGAAAACACGATGAAAGAGTAATGCCCCAATGTTCACTCTCCAAGTGTACATAAATCATGTACATTTATCCTCCAAAATTTTTGACAAGGACGAGGACAGATGATGAGAGGACGAGGATAAAAATAAATTTAAAAGTGCCCTGAGATAATTTGTGTCCAAATCTTCTCTTATGTATAATGGGCCCTCTGGCCTTTTTTTTGTTAACTTTGATGGTTTGATCCGCAACACGGGGTATTTTTTTTATACACATGTTATACTTGCTTGCTTGCTTTGTTAAAAAATCGGTGCAGCGTGAAAATAATAAGTGTGGGTACATCCTTCTTAGGCCCATCAAGTTTCCATCAAGCTCAAATAAGGCCTAGATTGACGACAGCACAATAAAATTCTATCAAGTATTAAGTGAGATATTTAATAGATTGGTTCTCGTTCAAAAGTATTTCTTAAATTATCTGTACTTGCTGTATATTACCCATGTGGATGGGTCGGATCGACGAACCCCACGTACTGGTTAAGTTTAGCTAACGCTTTTGTCTGCTATGATGTGCATGCTTACGAATCAAGTACTGAGAATAGATCATTACCATCAAAATTGAATCATGTTGACGGTTGACTTCCGGCAACAATAATGTGGAGCTGACCTGGCCGCCTCTCGTGACGTGGCGATGCATCAGCTGAAGGATGGGACCCACAGATGATTGAATCCGGGTCTGAGTGAGTGATATCTGGGACAGGAAGAGCCAAGTTCGAGCTACTGGGATGAAGCTTGACCTAACTCTGGGCCGTACAGAACGATCCTTCGAGCTACTTGCTGCGTCGTCTGTCGAGCTATCTGCAACACAAACAGTCGTCATAGGGGTCGATCTGGGTTCCGACCCAAATCTGCTCAGATACTTAAGTCAGTAAAGGACTTAAGAAGGCTTGGAACAGTCAAGATCGACCTAGGAAAGATCGACTTGATAATGTCTCGCCATGCTTTCGGAGGAAGAAATATAAGTGGAAAAAGCCGAGAGAGTTGTCATATTAGCCAGTATTCAGTGCCTCTGGAAGCTGTCCCTTGTCCCGTTGGTGTTTTGACTATTTATACATGGTGGCGTCCCTTCCGTGCCATTGGCGAATAACATCCCCCAATTATGGTGGCACGATCATCCCTGAAAGATAGGCATAACCGATGTCCACTTACCCCGCCATTAATGAGCCCATTACTAACCATCTCCTTGAGCTTCGGAAGCTCAACGGGCAAAATATGTCCTGGCTTTGACTGGGTGGGTGATTAACATTTCATGTGAGCTTCGTGAGCTTGATGGGCTACAGCTCCGCCTTTGTGGGCTTCTCACTTAGTTGGGAATATTTTTCTCCCCTTAAGGGGCTGCCCCAAGGTTATAACAATGGCCCACATTACTTGGACTCAGACAAAACATTGGTTGGGTTCGAGTGATGCGACACCTCATTAATTGGGCTCGACAGTCGAAGCAGGAGTTATTTGATTTAAAGCTCCAACATTTCCTCTCCTTTGATTCTGCCGTTGCGCCTGCACAATGCTTAGGATATGGATGCCTATGGATCACCGACATGTGCCGTCCTATGAGAGGGTCGGTCTTGATCGCGATAGGATGTTCTACCACTTCAATAAGTAAATGAGAGAGAGATGATTCGAACTTTACTGTTTGGGCATGGGAGGGTCGGTCTTGATCGCGATAGAGAGATGATGCGAAGTTTACTGTTTGGGCATTTGAAAAAGAAACTCTTCGTCTCTCCTCCTTTCATCTTCGAATGTTCTGGCCATGGCTTCTTCTCCAGCGTCGGATCTGCTGAGCAATGGGATGAGATAGAAAGAGCCTTATAGTCTTCAACCCAAGCCTCTCGTGTCGGGGTTGCTCCAAGTGTGGATGATGCTTGAACGAGCATTAATCCTTCGGGGCACGTCAAGGATGAAGGAGGAGATTTGCCTCGTGCTTCCATTGGACCATCGACTTCTATTCCTCGTGATTTTGATGGGAAATCCGTAGTGCTGGATGTAATTTTCTAATTAGGCTTCTCGAATAACAGTCGATCAGCTCCGAGATCTTCAAAGGAAGTATGTACGTCATAATTATCGGGTCCAATTGCGTCTGGCGAAGGAAAGGGTTTATTTCCGGGGTGACTGCGAGGTGTGTGTGTGTATACAAAAGCCTTTCAAATTGGACTTTACTTTCCCATGCACCCTTTCATGCTTTGTGCATTGAACACGTTAGGGGTTTCCCTTTGCCAGTTAATGCCAAACTCAGTGGCCATTCTAGTTAGCTTCATTGTGCTTTGTATGTTAAGCGATGTTGAACCAACCATAGGGCCTATTCAACAATTTCTTTAAATTAATCACTCCTGCGTCCTCTGGCTGGTATTTTATCACTGTCTGGAGAGGTAGACAGTTCATCAAGGATCTCCTCAGCTCTAATCCAGGATGAAAGGAACAGTTCGTGTTTGTGGCATTCCCCAGCATGGCGATCTTTCTCACTCAGTGGGGGCGTCTGGAACTTGATGCGAATGAGGAATGTCCCCTTTCACAAGAAGAGAAAAAAGTTGATGCATATTTGTTAGAGTTTACGGAGAGAGACAGATCAACAAAAAGGCTTCGGTCCGACTGGATATTGCTCGGAACCGTCTGGGCAGAAGGTCGAATCTTTTCCTCATGCTTCACCCGATCTCGTTCTTCATTAAATCCTTTTCTTCTTTTGCAGGCATGACCGAACAAGAGTATTAGGTTGAACCTAACCTGCAAGAGGCCCTCCAAGCTCTCCTTCAAGGAGTAGAAGGGGACTTGCCACCTCGCCAGGTAACTCCTCCTGAAGACAATTCAAATAGAGCTATTGATGGTTCATCCTTGGTGGCCCAAGATACCCATCAATCAAGTCGGCCCTCAATAAAGAGAATACTCCGAACCGCGGTCAATGTTGAGAAGACAAAGGTTAAGGAAAAGAAACAAAGAAGAAGGTTCGTTGTTACGAGCTCGAGTTCATCAGGAACTGGTAACGTAGCAGCTTCGGTTGTGGTCCCTGAGCAACCACGGACCCTAACTCCGGAGGAGACTTGGGGGGTTCGACCCCGTCAGAAGAACTATGCATCTGCGAGGATTTCTGGCGGTGGGGCAGCCTATTGCCTCAGGAACCATTTGCATATGACATCCCTCCTGAATATAGGTCGATCTACTTGAAGGATAAGTCACCTCAAGCCCAAGTCGAGTGCCCTAAGGAGGAGCTCCACCAACTCACTCACCTAGTGGGACAAAGCAAGCCAATCTTCTTGAGTCGTAGGGCTGCTTCTCAGGTCGCTGAGAATTCGACTCTTCCCTGAGACAAAGCCATCCTTGAGAGGATCGACCATGAAAGGCTGAGCACCTACGTGGTTCAACAGTGCATTCAAGTTAGTATTCCCTCTCCCTTTTGATCAATGCCAGGCTTCAAATTAAACCACCTTTTTGTTTACAGGCAAGTTGAGCAATTGTTAAGTTGTGATGGCGCTTGTTAACTGTGGCAAATTACTAGGCCAACATGGCCAGCAAGTTAAGTAAATTACCTCAGCCCAGAAAACCATCGACTGAGTGAGAGAGAAATTGAAGAGGTTAAAGCTCCGCAGGGTCGAGCTTGCCTCTCAAGTGAAGGAAGTCCAGCAGGAGTTAGTTGAGGCTCGGACGACAGAGGAGGACGAGGCAACTATTAAGAGGGATGCTGGGCAGCGGTTGCTTGAGAAAGCTTCCTTGAGGAAGGAGACCGAAGGTCGACTGCAAGAGGAGACTGTCTTAAGGCGAAAACCTGTCATGCCCCGCTTCCCATTGTACTTGGGAGCGAGAATGTGAGTGGGTCTGTATGTGCTTAAAGCAAAGAAGTACTTTTTCTTTCTTTCTTCTTTGACTTAAGCACAATAAGCGTTTTGTAGTAATCCAGGTTCTTGCCTGCGATGTTCTCAGAGGCAGCATAAATATTTATTACAATTATTCCAGCGTTCAAACAGTGTACACAAATTAATTAAGGCCCAGCATGGCCGTACAATTTATTCCGAAAGCAAACACATCTGAAACAACAGATACAACTAAATAAATAAAACTGCAGCAACTCATTAGTCCTTTGTGGGGAGGACCTCAGCGTCCTCGTAACTCTGATCTGCGGGGTCTACCTCCAGGTTGGGATCCTCAAAAGCGGGGTCCTCAACGTTCTCTGTCTTTGAACCTAACATATATTTCATAAATTCATTTAAAACATATGTCAGCTATAGCTCGACAAGATTTTTAAATTAATAAAAGTATTAACTTGCAAAAGGAAACAGAAAAGCGTCAGAACACATTTAAGGGAAAACGTGTGCATAACTTAAAAATGTGAGCATGCTGAAAATTAACGTATGATATGCATTTCAATGAGATCATGATAGTTTGCAAGTTGAGTATTTTCAGTTGTCTGTGTTAGTGACTAAGTTCATGTCCGAGTAGGTATAATGTTCATGATGCACCCAATCGTCGAGGGTTTACTGTGATGCTTCTTGCCATCCTTAAGCTGGAAAAATGGCCAAGGTACTTGCCTCCAATAGTGTGGTATGGAGGTAGCCGTAAGATGCTTAAGCTACACCTACGAACTCTACTATATGAACCAACCCCACCCCAAAGTGTCTTGACTAGTCGTCGACTAGTTTTCATTCCATCTGTATTCGATGGGTTCATATATGCCGCGAGGGACCAACGTCACATTTTATTAGAGGTGGCACAATTTAATAGCATGAACATGCAATAAGGTCTCTCACAATTATTTTTAACAGAAATAGGGACATTTTACAGTTGCAATTCACATAACAGCTATAATAAAATTAACACCAGAAGCTTACCAAAAGATGACATGATGATTTAAATATAAGAGAATTACTTTCAGAGTTTAGAATAGATTTTTTCTGGGTTTTTAAATCAATCATGACAATTTTCAGAAATTTTAAAACAAACATTACATTTTTTAGTAATTCAAAAAATAAAAGTCCTAACTTGCAAAATCAATATCTCCCAATCTACACGTTGGATTTTTATGTTCTTGCTGTCCAAATTCTTCTCTCGACGAGTACTTTTAGATTAGGTAGGGTTCAGTATGTCATTTACGTGAAAATCATTAGAAATGATTTGTTTTGACATTTAACAACAAATACGGATAACTTTAAAAATTCGTAGAAATTAGAGTACGTGCCTGATTGGAGCGATTTTAGTGTCCAAGTGATCGTATGGAAGGCGCAAATATTTCTATGGCATCAGATTTTCATATCAAGCTTGAAGTTTTTAACTAATTAAAATAATTTTATAACTAAGTATATTGTTCACATATTATATTACGATATATATATATATATTCCATATATATATATGTAAATCTTCATGTGAGAACATTTCGCACGGTGCAAAAATGTTTTTATCTTTTTTTTGAAATTTTTTCAAAAATTATTTTTTCCACCTTCATTATATGTTGTTATACACCCCTCAAAAAATAATGGTTGAGAAATAATGTCATTTGGCCTTCGATCAAGGCATTTCATCAAATTCACACGTTTTGAGACCGTTAAATTTGTAATGGGTGGATGGGTGCTCTAATCCCCAGCGGGTTCACCCATTATTTTCCATGTGGTATATAATTGTATGGATTAAACATCAAAAAAAAATTTTGAAAAAAACTTTTCAAAAAAATAATAAAAATGTTTTCGCACGGCTTTCGCACGGGGTTTTTCGCACCCGAAGATTGCCACACACACACACACACACACACATACATATATATATGGGTAAAATACGCATGCGCTCAACCTCAGGCACGATTCATGCGCTCGACCCCACCCTACTGTCCGATTCGATCCCCCGGCTGTTGTTAAAACCGGAACCTGCAGAACTTTTGGTGCAATTACCATTGCGTGCTTTAAGCAACCGGGAACGTTTGGGGCAATTACCATTGCGCCCTTTAACCCCTTTTCAAAGCAAATTTGTAGAACTATTGGTGCAATTACCATCACGCCCTTTAAGCCCTTTTCAAAGCAACTTTGTACATAATTACTAACCATTCTGCACATTGAGCCATCAGGTCTACTATACGATTCCACAGCTGTTATAAAAATTATACTGGACCGTTGTGCGCGTCGAGTAAAAACGGTGGATTAAATTACTCCTAGCGCACAACGCGGTAATAAAAAACTTTAGAGGCACACAACGTGTTGTGCGCGGGGGTTAAAAGACCTAGTCTGAAGCAATATTCATCCGCGTGCATGACGGATTAAATTATGCCCCGATGTGCGCGTTGTGTGCGGGGTTTAAAAGACCTATTCTGAAGCAATATTCATCCGCACGCACGACAGGTTAAATTATGCCCCCTTGTGTGCGGGGGTTAATAGACCTAATCTGAAGCAATTTTCATCTGCGCGCATGGCGTGCTATATTATACGCGCACGACGGTTTAAATTATGCATTATTGTGCAATTCCGATAAAAATGGTTCTAGTAGATTAAATTACTCCCCGCGCACAACGCGCTATAGTCTAACATGTCGTGCGCGGTAATAAAAAAGTTTATAGGGTGGTATTATTCATCACAGCGCACAACCCGCTGTGCGCGTGATCACTCCATATTTTACACCTTTTTTCTGCTTGTTTGCATGCCATTTAGATCGCACATATCGCGTTTTTCACGATTATTCGGCAATATTGCGATGCTTTTCACGATTTCTTGTTTTTGTCGTATTTCAGGAGATTTGGAGCGATTTGGAGTGATTCTGAGATGCACCCACTCCGGAGTGTCACCCGTGACTCTTTTGAGGGGAATTCTGCGATTGGAGGAGAGTGGAAGAAGAAAGAACGTCGTAGGAGCGACGAGGAAGCAAAAATACGAAGATTGGGCATTTTCAGCATGCCACTCGGCCGAGTGAAGGAGTCACTCGGCCGACCATCGACAGCCCGCTCGGCCGGCCAGATCGGACACGCAACAGATTGAGTATCAGCGTGCACTCGGCCGACCATCGCCAGCCCACTCGACCGACCACGGAGACACCACTCGCCCGAGTGGCATCAAGACGACGGCAACCAAAATTCCCAACTTACTGTAATCCGTCAGTGCAGCCCCGAGTTCCGACTCGGTCGAGTGAAGAAACCCCATCGGCCGAAGTGAAGAAAGTCACTCGGCCGAGTGACTCCCGAGGAGACGACCCCCAAAAGTCCAGACTTACTGGAATCCGTCAGGGTCTGTCACTCGGCCGAATGACATTTGTCACTCGGCCGAGTGAGCCGCGCTGCCTGTAGCGTAAAGTGCGATTTTCAAGCTGCGCAGGGGCAATTTTGTCACAGTTTTTTGGGCGATTTTGGGGGGTATTTAACCCCAGTTTTTAACCTAGTTTAGAGAGCTTTTCTCATATACTTTTTGCAGCTTTTTAGATTACTTTTTAGGAGATTAGATTGAGCTTTTTGGAGGGAGATAAAAAGTTCTATTTTGTTGGATGCTATTGAATCTTCATTGGTTTGTCTCTCTTTCTATCAAAAACCTCATTTTTATTGATATATTGTCTATTGCAATGAATTCTATTGTTTTTATTATTGAATTTCTAATGATTTGCATTATGAATTGTGAGTAGTTTTATCGTCTTAGGGCGTAGGGATGAACCTTACGAACCCTATTTCTAATTTGTGATGAATTGGTGAAATTCTTGCTAGAATTGATTAGGGTTAGTTTGGGATTGATTTAATACGAATAGCTAGGGATTCATACCGATTGGGATTTGCAAGAGATTGGATCTCAACTCGATAGGAAGCCCTAGAAATTCGAATTGGGTTACAATTGGGTTTCTCTGGAATCGGTTTGCAAGAGATTGGACCGAAACTAGGGTTTTCGATTGCGATTCTATACCAATACCCGTTTGCAAGAGATTGGACGGGTAGGAACTATCCCAACCTAGGTCGTAGCTCGAGTTTGCACGAGAGTGGGCTCGAGATACGATTGAATGATGATGTTGTTCTTCACGCTAGCTTGCCTAGGTTAGGGTTTGCAAGAGATTGGACCCTACCCTAGGTTTGCTATAGACCAGCAATAGCGCGAGAGCGTGAGCTTGGTTCTACATTTAGTTGCAACTAGTTCACCTGAATTTCAAGTCTAGCAATTGTGAAACCTACGAATCACAATGACGAGATACGGTTTGTAGCGGGGATTCCCTATCCCTAGGCGTTTTTATTAATTTGATATTTTCTTTATACAATTGGACGACTGTGACCGCTTTATAGCGAATATCTCTCGATTGTTCTTATAGCCAGGTGAATTGAAGAAGACACCGTCATTTGCCCTCCTCGTGTTCGATACCCGCTCGCCGCTACACCGTGCGCTTGCGGTAAGACTAGCGAGTCTCTCGCCCCGGGTGTGTGTTCGGGGCGGGCGATCAAGTTTTTGGCGCCGTTGCCGGGGAGGCGATAGTGTTTGATTCTACCTACCTAGCTATTTTTCTTTTTGTTTTAGTATTTCTATTTTTATTTTACCCTTCCTTTGTGCTAACTATTTCTTTGAAACTCTGTTTTTCCTTGCATGTACACGAGATCCACAGCGGACCCCGAAGAAATACTATACGATCCGGAGATCGAGCGTACATTGAGGAGGATCCGAGCGGAGAGGAGACTCGATACGGAAGGGAATTTTATGACCCATCCTGAGACACCCGAGGAATTGGCGGCGCAAATGGCGAGGATCATTTCCATTAGAGATAGGCTTCGGCCTAAGACTTCCTCCACAACCTCGTCCATAGCTATGCCGGAGTTGGCGGCCGACAAAAATTTCGAGTTGAAGACTGGATTAGTAGTTCTGATGCAGCATGACCCTTTTCATGGGAATTCCCATGAAAACCCTCATTACCACATCCAGCTCTTTTTATCAAAATGTGCCACCTTCCAAATGCCGGGCGTCTCCATAGATGCTATCAGACTGCGCCTCTTCCCCTTCACACTCAAGGACAAAGCCTTATATTGGTTGAGGACGCAGGCTGAAGGAATCTTCACCACTTGGGATGAATTGGCGAGCGCATTCGTCGACAAATTTTACCCGCCCTCCAAGACGGTGAAGATAAGAAGTGCTCTCATGTCCTTCAAGCAAGGACCGCAGGAGACTCTCTATGAGGCGTGGGAGCGCTTCAAGGACTTGCAACATCAATGCCCTCATCACAGCATAGAGGATTGGGAGCTTGTCCACAGTTTCTACAATGGACTCCAACCGGGCACAAATCAGATTATTGATGCTACCGCCAACGGAGCCATTTTGTCAAAGACCCCGATGAAGCTACAGCCTTGCTAGAGGAGATGGCCTCCAACAACCAACAGTGGGGGGACGAGCGAGGACATTCTTCGTCCGCCTTGAAGCCCACGAGTATTTATGAGGCCAAGGCCGTAGCGGAGCTTGCTAGCAAATTTGACTCTCTCCACAAGGTAGTGGAGAGATTGGAGAAATACATTACCGAACCGCATGGAGCTCCTTCTACATCCGCACCGACAAACCATATGAGTGATTGGCAAGACCAATCCCAAGCCATGTATGTAGGAGGAGAGCATGGAGAAGGAGCTTTGGAGCAAATTCAGTATGTTGCGGGGAATTCTGGATATTGGGCCAACCCGGCCGCTAGAAACCATCGGGGTTTTTCCTATGCTAATAATGATGGTGCCTTGAACCCCCCGCCACAACAACCTCCTCAAGCTCGGGCTCCACCACCACAACCGAATTATCAACCAAGGGGGCCACCGCAACAAAACTTCCCACCTAGGCAACAAGTGGGACCTTATAGGCCACCCGGGTATAATCAAGGTTGGAGAAATCCCAACCCTCCGCAAGCTCAACCACGTTCGGATTTTGAAGCTAGGGTGGAGGAGTTTATGGTGGAGCAGAGAAAGATCAACGCAACGTTGAAGGCGGGGCAAGATTCACTTACCACCGTCGTCGCTCAAATTGGGGAGCAACTTGCGTTGCTCAATAGAAACAACCAACAATTGCCGGCTCAACCCGAGCCAAATCCACGGGGCAACACCGGCCATATCAACGCGGTTGTTGCGGTTACAACAAGAGGCGGGAAGGATACTACTCCCGTTATGACCCAAGTCAAAGAACCAGTGGTGGAAATTCTTGAAGAGAGCGAGCCGGCAATTGAGGTGGAAAAAGAGAAGGAGCCGCAAGAAGGAGCAAAATCTAGAGTGGAGGAACCTATTGATGAGCGCCGATTCATGCCACCGGTGCCTTTCCCTCAACGGCTAGCTAGAGCCAAGATCGAGAAGAGGCTAGCCAAGTTCCTCGAATACTTGAGAGGGGTGAGCCTCAATATCCCTTTCCTTGATGCCATAGTGGAAATCCCATCCTACGCGAAGTTCTTAAAGGACTTGATTACGGGAAGGAAAAAGGAAAGAGAAGATCATGCTTACGGAACAAGTAACTTGGTTCACTAGGAAGGAAAAGGAGCCCGCCAAATTTAAAGAAGCCTTGTGTAGGTCTTACGTTTTAATCTTCATAACGCTCCTATCTTAGACATAGGATCTTAGTAGAAGTCCATACAAACTTTCCCGAAGCTTCGCGCTTCGATTCGCGACTTCTTGTGCATGTTAGTTGGTTCAAGAAGAAGAACCAACCGACTAGATGGAGAACTAGTCGGTCGACCAAGCTTCTTGGACCAACTAGTTTGCGTCAGTCAATTCCAAGCTCTTTACTGTTTACAGTTAGTCGGTCTACGTTGACTCACCGACCGACTAGTTTGTGAACTAGTCGGTCAGTGATGTTTCTTGGACCGACTAGTTGAGCTTTCCCTGTACATGCCAATTTTCGCTTGAGCTACTGTTTATCGTTAGTCGGTCTATGTTCATTTGGCGACCGACTAGTTGATGAACTAGTCGGTCAACATTTGTTCTTGGACCGACTAAATCAATTTTGTGTTCAGACTATTGTTTTATCTCTTAGTCGGTCTCAGTTGAGTCACCGACTGACTAGTTGTGAAACTAGTCGGTCAGCAACTCTTCTTTGACCGACTAGTTCTCGTCAGTCTGAACTTGATCTATTCCCTGTTCACCAGTTAGTCGGTTCATGTTGATTGACCGACCGACTAGTTGATGAACTAGACGGTCAGTGGTTGTTCTTTGACCGACTAGTTTGGTTCAGAATAGAGCAGTTGGAGCTTTAATTGAAACGTTTTTCTCTCTCTCTTTCCTCTAACCTATAAATACTTGGTGTGCTGCATTCATTGCACTCAAGGCTGATTTTAAGACAAGTTTAGAGATCAAAGAGAAAGCATTTACTCTCATTCAAAGCTCATTCATTTCCAATCTTGAATCTCTCCTCACTCTTATTTCAAAAGAGAGATTCATTGATTGTGAGCCTTCCAAGCCAAGTGCTTGATCCTAAGTCACTAACAACCTCATAGCTCTCCATCGCTGATCTACATCTTGGAGCTAGGGTTTGGTGCCTCTTCATCTTCCCCAAAATTCGTTTTGCCCTAAATCGTAAGTTTACTCAAGGCATATGTATTTTGTGGTAAGAACTTTCATTTCAATTTACTTTGTTATTGCAAGTGATTCACTCTCGGTTGTGAGAGTTTGTTTGTGATCCCGGGATGTGGGAGTCACAATTCTCATTTGTGTATGATTTAACTTGTGAAGGTTTTTCACAAGTATTTCATAGTGGAAATCTTGAGTTAGGGTTTCTAACTCAAGTATCCGGAGGGGATCCGGGTGTTTGGGACGTAGGATCACTGGGAACAAGTCGGGGAGACTTGGGTGGATCCGAACCCAGTAATATCGTTTGTTTGCGATTGTTTCTTTGTTGTCTAACATTTACATTTCCGCATTTCCGCATTGTTTGGTAGAGTTTGCAAGGTAATTAGGAATTAGCCTCTTAATTATTTTAAAGTACTATTCACCCCCCCTCTAGTACTTGTGCAGTAGCTTAGCAGGGCATTACAAAGGAGCCCGCCAAATTTAAAGATCCCGGGAGCTTCCGGATTCCTTGCACACTAGGAGGCGTCCCCTTACAAAAAGCATTGGTTGATTTGGGCGCTAGTGTGAGCCTCATGCCTCTCACCATGTTCCGGAAGTTGAATACCGGCACGGATCTAAAGCCAACCGACATGAGGATTCAACTCGCAGACGGTCGGATTACAAGGCCGGTTGGGATCGCGGAGAACATCCCACTCCAAGTTCCGGGAGGCATATGCGTGCCTTGTGATTTTGTGATCATGGATATCAAGGAGGAGGGTGACACATCGCTCATACTTGGACGCCCATTCCTCGCCACCGCCGGTGTAATCGTCGATGTGCGGGAGGGGACTCTTACCTTGAACGTCGGCAACATTGAAGTCGAGCTCCATATACCAAAAGCTATGAAGCACATGCCATATCATGAGGAGCTAGATTATGTGGACCTCCTTGACGAGGTCATTGAAGAGGCTATCCCCCACTCCATCGGTGCACTCCACGACGATGGCTTTGAAGAAAGCCAAGATTTGAGCGAAGAAGAGACGTTGGAGGACTCTCCCAATAGCTCCACGGCGAATGATGATGGCGACGCTGATGTCGCAAGAATACGAGAGCTTTGCAAGCTCTCGACATTGAAGAATCCAAGGAAAGCTCCACCGATTCGAAGATCGGTGTCACCGGCGAAGTCAAAGACCGGAACAAGCTCAAGCTTGGGGGAGCCATCCCCCAACATTGCACATGATGAAGGGGCGCTGAGGAAGGCCACGCACCACCACGATCCAAATCCTAGCGGTCTTCCCGGCAAATTCGACGGGTGCATCTCATATGCACCCAACATCCCGCGCTAAATTGAAAATCCAAAGGGGTCGAGCTCAAGACCTTAAACGAGCGCTTGTCGGGAGGCAACCCGACGGTTTTTGCATTATTTTTATTTTTATTTTATTTTCATTTTTGGTTTAGACTTTTGTTAGTTTTTAGAGTCTTTTTGCCCATAAAAATCGTGACAACGGGTCCTATTTTTCATGACAGGAGAAGGAGAAAAGGAGATCAATCATAAGAGGAAGATAGAGGCAAGGAAGAGCGCTCCAGGAATGCGTTCAGGCCTTAGGAGGAGGAAGAAACCAACTGGAGGAAGAAAAACAGAGAGTAGAGCGAAAACGGAGCCCCGAAGCAGAAAACAGCACGTCACTCGGCCGAGTATCATATGCGCCTCGGCCGAGCAAAGGACTCCACTCGGCCGAGTGGAGCACCAACCAGGGAAGTCTGCGGAACCAACTCTCTGTCTTTTTTGTGCATTTCAGTATTAACTTCCACTCGGCCGAGTACGTTTAGTCCCTCGGCCGAGTGAAACAGATACCCTCCAAGCCTAAAAATTGCCGAGTGGCAGATCCACTCGGCCGAAGGAGTTTTCTCCCTTCGGCCGAGTAAATAAAAGCCACTCAGCCGAGTCGTAAGTGGGAACGAGATTTTCAAAATTTCTTTTGTTTACGCACTCGGCCGAGTGACATTTCCACTCGGCCGAGTCGTAACAATTTATATATAAGGTCGGGAGCAGGCGCGATTTTCTAAAACCCCAAAATCCCCCGATTTCGCCCGAGCTTTCGCACTGCTTCGCATCCCTCGCCCGCTGCGACATCCTCCGCGCCCGAATCACCCCCGACCGACCCGCGACCGACCTCCCCTCCCCACTCCGACCGCCGGCCACCTTCCACCTCGCCGGCGCCGCCTCGGTTTGCCACCTATCGCCTCGGTTTGCCCCGAAATCCCATTTTCTCCTTGTTTCTCTCGATCCGTAGACCCGTTGAGCCCAAAAATCAAATTAATTCTTTTATCTATCTATTATACCTCATCTCCCCCATGTATTTCGAATATTATCCGCTGATATCGTTGTTTGATTTGCAGGCTATCTTGGGGGAGCTTTGGGGAGCTTCTGGACGCGCTTTTAGCTTCACGGAGGCGGCGTTCTTCGCACTCATTGGCTGATTTGCTCTCGCGGCGTGTACAAGTACATTCGTTCCATTTTTCTAGCACGCCGCATATTATTCTTGTTGGGTGAGCGCCCGCGGCACACATGCCGCCCCGCACTAGGCCACGCACGCGGGGATCCGCCCCCAAGCGGAGGCAGACCGATGACCCCGGTCCCTCTCACGCTAGGGAGGACTCCCCACCACCTAGCCCGCCACCGCCACCACCACCCACACAGCCTATCCCAGCCGATCCTGTCCCTCCACCCTCTCCCGTTGTCGGGCCGATGGGGATCACGTTCCGAAACGACGCACACCACGCCCGGTTCGAGCGTATCTGCCATCGCTCGATAGTACCCACTAGGTTCGCACACTTAGCTGACTTTGACCGCCTAGGGGTACTAGAGGGGCTTCTCACGTTGTACGACAACATGGGATGGCGTGATTTTCTTGCTGTGTCGGCGGATACTTACATCCGTCCGACACTTGAGGTCCTGAGCTCGATTGACCGGACCCCTGGAGGCTGCACATTCCGCCTGATGGATCGAGAGTGCGAGATCACTCTCGACATGCTTCGTGCATTCTTCCAGTGGCCTCCTGTCCCTGTCCCTGACCGTGCCTACGCGCCCACGCACATCCCACCGCCGTCGTTCGACGCCTCCACCTTTTGGACACGGATCACGGGTTCTCCACTTGGCTTTGACCCTAGTAGGGCCAAGGCCTCAGCTATAGTCCACCCCTGCCTCCGCATAGCACAGCGCCTTATGGCGACCACCTTCCTTGCGAGGTACGAGCCTGGGACGATGTCTACGCCTGAGCTCTATATGCTCTACGCGATGACTCGCCCTAGAGTTCTTGATAGGGGTAGCGACGACCTGGTCCCCGCCGTTGAGATTGATATTGCTAGTTGGTTCTTAGACCGCATCATCATTTCGGTGAGCGCTCGCTCACCTATTTGTTGCGGCGGTCTGATCACGCTTCTAGCCCTGATGACCGGCGTAGACCTCCCTGACGACCTTCGACGAGCCCCGGGCCCCACTGCACTCTCGATAGATGTTATGGCCCGGATGAAGATGCTTCGTCCCCACGGCCAGCGCCACTGGGTATGGTTGCACGGTCCCTTTAGTGCCGATTACATGATCCTCCCCAGCCTCGCTCGGACACTTATAGGACCGGCACACGTGGACTGGCTTCCGGCGATGGATCTCCTGATCCCCGCCGCCTACGTGCTAGAGGCCGAGGGAGCTGAGCAGGCACCCCCTGCACCACCTGTCGACCCCGTGATCCCTCAGCCTGAGCCTGCACTTTCTACACCTCCCGACACTTCTGTCCCCACTTCTACCAGTGTCGGGAGCACCTTTGCTGAGTCCACCACCCCTCCACCACTGCTGTGCCTATCTCGGTTGAGCCTATTTCCTCACTTCTTCCCGAGCGTCCACCCACCATACTAGAGAGAGGCGAGCCTTCCTTCCCTGCTGCTGTGCGGACCCTATCCAGCTTGCTGTCTGCTGGGGTGTCACCTTTTGGTCCTTACACTTCCTCCCCAGTGGCCGACCCTTCTGTCTCCACCGCAGCTGTCCTATCCGAGAGTGTCGTGACGTCTGTCCCCACACCTGTGTCACCGACCTCTCTTGCTGCCTCGTCATCGATTTTGTCTTCCACCACTGCTGCTGCTGCCTCCTCGTCCCAGCCTGCGTCCCAGCCTCACACTGAAGCTGGGCATCCACTAGTGAGCACAGCACCCTTCCCGCACTTTCCTGTTGGCCCCATACTCTACACCACCCGTGTGAGGCAGCCCCGTCCTTCACAGCCTAGACCTGTGCGTCCCCCTGCTCCACCTCCCCCTGACTCTCTAGTTCAGAGCCTCTGTGCTCTTGAGGGGGCTGTTAGTGGATTACGAGGCGATTTTAGGGCCCTCTCCGCCACAGTCACCGCCATGTAGACTCGTCTAGAGCTACTTCCCAGTATTGAGGTTTGCCTGACTCAGATACTGGCGAGACTGCCTCCACCTCCACAGCCACCCAGCCAGCAGCCACGCCCTGCACCCCCACCACCCCCCTCCACCTTCACCCCCGCCACAGGACGGAAATGGTGCAGCACCACCAGCTTAGGCACACCCCTGATGCCATTGATATTTTTTTTGTCGTTATGCTGCCCATTTTCTGCTGGTCCTGGAGTTTTTTTCCCCACCTCCTCCCCTCACTATTTTGGTCCATGTTCTGATCACATCGTTTTCTATCCTTTTTTGGAGAGAGGGAGAGTATTTTTGGCGACACATATCTACATCACTCCGCTCTTTGCATGCATCACATCTGCATCATATTTTCAGTTTATTTTTCTTTTTTTTATCATGCATGCATCCTCACCCACCCCACCCATTTCCCGTCTCTCGGTGTGCCACACTTTGCACATTGAGGACACTGTGCACTTTAGCTTGGGGGAGTGAGTTCTCACACTTTTTGCTTTTATCGCCTTTATTTTTAGTTTTTTCACGCTATTTCCGCTTTTGCACCCATTTTTCATCACTTTTTCATTTTTTTTGCCATGCATCACGTTTTCCTTATTTTCTTTGTGTGCTGCATTGTAAATAGTTCTGTTTTCCTTCATCTTTATTTCTTTCATCTTTTGCTAGAGATGATTTTTCTGTGATGACGATGACGTGGTGTTAGCTTTTCTCTATATGCATGCTAATTTTGTCATGTCATAGCTTTTGTTTCTGATATCATATGCTATGTTCTGCTTGGCATTTAGAGATAGTAACCCACTTCTTTTTCCGTATGAAAATGGATGAAATTCTATTATTAGCTGATGTCTGATAATCCATATGTATGCTATCGTAGAAAACACACCAAGATTCACGCATTGATTGCTTATATCTGGAGTACTGCTTTCTTTTCTCATATCACTTCTTATTGCATGATTTGTACGCTTCACTTCAGGTTGATTGAATGTTTGCTAGCATTGATATATCTGGACTAGTTTGCTTTTTGAGATTAAACTGAGTAGATTAAATTACCCTGCTGAAGTTGTCATGCACGTCCTATAGAGTGAACCGAGAGATACATTTATTTCTTTCTCCACATATCTTGAACATTATTTCTCTATTTTAAATTCATTGGTGAATCTCCCCTTAGCAATTCTATTATTGGCATCCCCCTCGTTATTATATCCCATGCTCCAAATTCCCCAAAACCAAAAAGAAAAAAATACTTGTATATCCTTCTCTTTTGATTTGGGATCATTTGTGTATATATGTTATTTGAAAAAAAAAGAGAAAAAAAGAGAAAAAAGAAAAGATTTGAGAAAAAGAAAAGAAAAGAGAAAAGAAGTTCAAAAACGATCCCATCTCATACCCTTTCTCTCTTTCTTCTCTCTTTTTGTTTTTATTTTTACTTTTTTTTGGAGCTTCAAAAGAAACGGGAATGTAAATATTGTTTTGTTTATGCCACCACGCTTATGGATAAGCTTGGGGGAGAGAATCCAATGAAGTGTGAGAGAGTGACTACTTGACGGTGCATGACAACCTAGGCTAAGTAATATCCTATACTCAGTAAGATTGCTAAAAGTTTCCACGAAATCCAGAAATCTACGCTTAGCATTCATTTCATGAAAACCACGCTTTTCTATTCTTACTACTCTATTGTGTGATATCTCTTATACTCCTTATAGAAAGCATTCAATTGAAAAGTGTGTGATCTACGATTTTGTATACCGCTTTAGATGCTTCAGACGATGTTAATTCTAGAATTATTCCATTTTTCATGCTATATTGATATTCTTGGGTTTTCTATTTCAAATGCACCATTATACTATGATATCGAGATAAAAGTCTTTGACATGTGTTTTATATTCGATGCGTGCTATATGAGTAAGCAAAACCTACGTCCTGAGAAAAATGATCTAGCGACTTCCTTCTTCGTTCTCCATTTTGTTTTTTGTTTTTCATTTTCCATTTCTCCGTCGTTTCCATTATCTTTATCCACCGGGTTCGCTTTTTACTCATCTTCCTCGAGGACGAGTAAGAGGTAAGCTTGGGAGATTTTGATCACTCCATATTTTACACCTTTTTTTCTGCTTGTTTGCATGCCATTTAGATCGCCCATATCGCGTTTTTCACGATTATTCGGCAATATTGCGATGCGTTTCACGATTTCTTGTTTTTGTCGTATTTCAGGAGATTTGGATCGATTTGGAGTGATTCTGAGATGCACCCACTCCGGAGTGTCACCCGTGACTCTTTTGAGGGGAATTCTACGATTGGAGGAGAGTGGAAGAAGAAAGAACGTCGTAGGAGTGACGAGGAAGCAAAAATACGAAGATTGGGCATTTTCAGCATGCCACTCGGCCGAGTGAAGGAGTCACTCGGCCGACCATCGCCAGCCTGCTCGGCCGGCCAGATCGGACACGCAACAGATTGAGTATCAGCGTGCACTCGGCCGACCATCGCCAGCCCGCTCGGCCAACCACGGAGACACCACTCGCCCGAGTGGCATCAAGACGACGTCAACCAAAATTCCCAACTTACTGTAATCCGTCAGTGCAGCCCCGAGTTCCGACTCGGCCGAGTGAAGAAACCCCATCGGCCGAAGTGAAGAAAGTCACTCGGCCGAGTGACTCCCGAGGAGACGACCCCCAAAAGTCCAGACTTACTGGAATCCGTCAGGGTCTGTCACTCGGTCGAATGACATTTGTCACTCGGCCGAGTGAGCCGCGCTGCCTGTAGCGTAAAGTGCGATTTTCAAGCTGCGCAGGGGCAATTTTGTCACAGTTTTTTGGGCGATTTTGGGGGGTATTTAACCCCAGTTTTTAACCTAGTTTAGGGAGCTTTTCTCATATACTTTTTGCAGCTTTTTAGATTACTTTTTAGGAGATTAGATTGAGCTTTTTGGAGGGAGATAAAAAAGTTCTATTTTGTTGGATGCTATTGAATCTTCATTGGTTTGTCTCTCTCTCTATCAAAAACCTCATTTTTATTGATATATTGTCTATTGCAATGAATTCTATTGTTTTTATTATTGAATTTCTAATGATTTGCATTATGAATTGTGAGTAGTTTTATCGTCTTAGGGCGTAGGGATGAACCCTACGAACCCTATTTCTAATTTGTGATGAATTGGTGAAATTCTTGCTAGAATTGATTAGGGTTAGTTTGGGATTGATTTAATACGAATAGCTAGGGATTCATACCGATTGGGATTTGCAAGAGATTGGATCTCAACTCGATAGGAAGCCCTAGAAATTCGAATTGGGTTACAATTGGGTTTCTCTAGAATCGGTTTGCAAGAGATTGGACCGAAACTAGGGTTTTCGATTGCGATTCTATACCATTACCCGTTTGCAAGAGATTGGACGGGTAGGAACTATCCCAACCTAGGTCGTAGCTCGAGTTTGCATGAGAGTGGGCTCGAGATACGATTGAACGATGATGTTGTTCTTCACGCTAGCTTGCCTAGGTTAGGGTTTGTAAGAGATTGGACCCTACCCAAGGTTTGCTATAGACCGACAATAGCGCGAGAGCGTGAGCTTGGTTCTACATTTAGTTGCAACTAGTTCACCTGAATTTCAAGTCTAGCAATTGTGAAACCTACAATAACAATGACGAGATACGGTTTGTAGCGGGGATTCCCTATCCCTATGCGTTTTTATTAATTTGATATTTTCTTTATACAATTGGACGACTGTGACTGCTTTATAGCGAATATCTCTCGATTGTTCTTATAGCCAGGTGAATTGAAGAAGACACCGTCATTTGCCCTCCTCGTGTTCGATACCCGCTCACCGCTACACCGTGTGCTTGAGGTAAGACTAGCGAGTCTCTCGCCCTGGGTGTGTGTTCGGGGCAGGCGATCAGCACGTGGGTTAAAAGACCTAGTGTGAAGTAATATTCATCTGCGCGCACGACGTGTTAAATTATGCTCCGTTGTGCGCGCTGTGTGCGGGGTTAAAAGACCTAGTCTGAAGCAATATTCATCTGCGCGCACGACAAGTTAAATTATGCTCTGTTGTGCGTGCTGTGCGCGGGGGTTAAAAGACCTAGTCTGAAGAAATATTCATCCGTGTGCACGACTGGTTAAATTATGTCCTGTTGTACGATGCGCGGGGTTTAAAAGAACTATTCTGAAGCAATATTCATCCGCGTGCACGACGGGTTAAATTAGGCCTTGATATGCGCGTCGGGTAAAAAGGGTTCCTGTAAATTAAATTACTCCCTGCGCACAACGCGCTACAGTCTAACGCATCGTGCGTGGTAATAAAAAAGTTTATAGTGCTGTATTATTCATCATAGAACACAGCCCGTTGTACGCGTGGGTTAAAAGATCTATTGTGAAGTAATATTCATCCGCGCGCACGATGGGTTAAATTATGCTCTGTTGTGCGCATTGTTCGCGGGGGTTAAAAGATCTAGTCTGAAGCAATATTCATCTGCGCACACGACGGGTTAAATTATGCCCCATTGTGTGCATTGTTCGCGGGGTTTAAATTACCAATTCTGAAGCAAATTCATCCGTGCGCACGACGGGTTAAATTATGCCTTGTTGTGCGCATCGGGTAAAAATGGATCCGGTAGATTAAATTACTTCTCGTGCACAATGTGCTACAGTCTAATGCTTCGTGCGCGGTAATAAAAAAGTTTATAGGGCTAACACACAACCCATTGTGTGAGTGGGTTAAAGGACCTAGTCTGAAGCAATATTCATCCGCGCGTACGATGGGTTATATTATGCCCCGTTGTGCGTGTTGTGCTCGGGGGTTAAAAGACCTAGTCTAAAGAAATATTCATCCGTGCGCATGACGGGTAAAATTATGCCCAGTTGTGCGTGTTATGCGCGTTGGTTAAAGGACTTAGTCTGAAGCAATATTCATCCGTGCGCACGACAGATTAAATTATGACCCGTTGTACACGTTGTGCGCGGGGGTTAAAGGAGCTAGTTTGAAGCAATATTCATCCGCGTGCACGACGGGTTACATTATGCCTTGTTGTGCGCGTCAGGTAAAAACGGTTCCGGTGGATTAAATTACATCTTGCGCACAACATGCTGCAGTCTAACGTGTCATTCGCGCTAATAAAAAAGTTTATAGGGCTGTTCACAGCGCACAACCTGAAGCAATATTCATCCACACGCACGACGGGTTAAATTATGCCCCGTTGTGCCAGTTGTGTGCGGGGGTTAAAAGACCTAGTCTGAAGCAATATTCATTCGCACACACGAAGGGTAAAATTATGCCCCGTTGTGCATGTTGTGCACTGGGGTTAAAAGACCTACTCCGAAGCAATATTCATCCACGCGCTCGACGGGTAAAATTATGTCCTGTTGTGCACGTTGTGCGCGGGGGTTAAAAGACCTAGTCCAAAACAATATTCATCCTTGCGCACGACAGGTAAAATTATGCCCTGTTGTGCGCGTTGTGCGCTGGGGTTAAAAGACCTAGTCCGAAGCATTATTCATCCGTGTGCTTGACGGGTAAAATTATGTCCCGTTGTGCGTGTTGTGCACGGGGGTTAAAGACCTAGTCCGAAGCAATATTCATCCAAGCACATGACGGGTAAAATTATGCCTCGTTGTGCGCATTGTGCACTGGGGTTAAAAGACCTAGTCCGAAGCAATATTCATCCGCGCGCTCAACGGGTAAAATTATGTCACGTTGGAAGCATTGTGCGCGGGGGTTAAAAGACCTAGTCTGAAGCAATATTCATCCGTGCGATCGACGGGTAAAATTATGTCTCGTTGTGCACGTTGTGCGCGATGTTTAAAAGACCTAGTCTGAAGCAATATTCATCCGCGCGCACGAAAGGTAAAATTATGCCCCGTTGGGCACGTTGTGCAAGAAGGTTAAAGGAGCTAGTTTGAAACAATATTCATCCGCGCGCATGACGGGTTAAATTATGCCTTGATGTGCGCGTCAGGTAAAAACGGTTCCGGTGGATTAAATTACTCCCCGCGCACAACGTGCTACAGTCTAATGCGCCGTGCACGGTAATAAAAAAGTTCATAGGGCTGTATCACAGCGCACAACCTGTTGTGTGCATGAGTTAAAAGACATATTCAGAAGCAATATTCATCCGCGCGCACGACGGTTTAAATTATGCAACGTCGTGCGCGTTGTGCACGGGGATTAAAAGACATAGTCTGAAGGAATATTCATCCGCGTGCACGACGGGTTAAATTATGCCCGGTTGTGCGCATTGTGCGCGGGGGTAAAAAGACATACTCCGAAACAATATTCATCTGCACGCATGTCGAGTAAAATTATGCACCGTTGTGCGCGTTGTGCGCAGGGGTTAAAAGACCTATTCTGAAGCAATATTCATCCGCGCGATCGACGGGTAAAATTATGCCCCGTTGTACATGTTGTGGGCATTGTGTGCGGGGTTAAAAGACCTAGTCGGAAGCAATATTGTCACGCCCCGCTCACCCAAGTACGGGGAGCGTAGCTGACGAGGTCGCCGTAGTATTAGAACTCAGGCTTCGAGCCCTCTTATCTAAATACTACTATGCATTTTTTTGTGGTTTAATATAAAATAAATGAGCAGGCCACTGCAATAACACTGGAATAGTACACAGAGAAAAGAAAAGTTCTCCAACAAAAATTACAACGCAGTACTGAAAAGTAAATTCAACAACACAGAAGTTACATTACATTACATAAGTCCATATACATACATACATACATCAGCTGTACAACGGGGGTACAAAAAGCGGGTAAAACAAAAGAGAAACCCCCAGCCCAAAAGTACAAAAGTCCACACCCGGTACAACGCACCCACTAAGTCTACCCCGGGGAAATTTAACTGTACGAAGTCGCCCAAAGGCTCAACCTCAGTAGCACTAGCACCGATCTCTGGCTCCTGGACACCCGCTGACTGCCCGGGACTCGCACCTGTAAACCATGGGATGGGACACGTCAACGCGTGACCAAGTAGGAACTCCTAACACCCTAGTAGAACCCAGTTTAGAACTGGTCTCCCTAACTAACTAACTAACTACATGTGTCACATCATCACATGTTACACAGAAATTAAAACAGAGTACAAGTACTGAAGGTAAGTATCAGTGAACAGAACTAAAGTAATAAATGATTAAATTAAATAAATTAAATTGGTGTTCTGTATTTGGAACCCAGATAAACCATAGGCTGCTAAGAGAGCGGACTTCACCCAGGGTGGGTGAAAAGTGGTACCACTCCAGCGACACGAGCACTGGAGGGGCCTCTCGTAACTACATACCCGACTGGACAAGATACCGGAGTGAGAATCATCTCGGTTTTTCTGTCGGACAAACGGAGAAAACCATCATTTACCGTCCAGGTGTGTCACGAGCGCACCGGCGGCCTCTCTAACTCTAGTCAACTCCCCCTTCCGGGAGTGACGAAGCGAGTGAGAATCACATCGTGTCCGCTCCTTAACACCTATAATTTATCCGTGTTTCCCCCAAACCCACATCTGGCGTCTCACCCATTTTAAAAATGGAACGAGAACACCGATGTCAAACTCTCATTCTCACTCACAAGTTTTTCATGGATAAGCATTATCTCGTTAACATGGCATCATCTAGTGGTCTCAAATACCACTCATATTCCAACGTACATGAAATCTCATTTTCAATAACTTTTTCCACATGATTCACAACGTAATTAAACATCATCATAATTTCTACATGAATCATAACATATGAAGCATCATCATAAGGACATATTTCAAGAGCATATCATGATGTATCATCAACATCGATCAAATTCAACTCAAGATAAAATACAACATTAAAAATTCCTAAACAAGTTAACACAAGAATCTGTCCAAAACTGTCATACCAGAAAGATTGGCTCTGTTACCCTAATTGCAGTCAGAATTGGCTCTCGGCCTCTCCTCAAAGTTGTAGGAAATTTTCTCTAGTTTTTCGTAGTGTCCTTAAGTTTATTTTTCTGATTTTTTCTACTATTTTCTACGAATTTTACAAGTTACTGTTTTGCTGCAATAAAAATTCCAGCAACTTAAATCTTTAACTAAACTAGTTTCTACCAAGTTGGGTACCTTAAAACAACATAATTACACTATCATAACAATGAATTGCAGATTTACAAGATGTTAATTTACTTCTAATCTCAAAAAAATTATCATTTCATTGTAAACATACATTACATAATCAAGGCCATGTTACTTGCAACCTATCATTTAATAGAACTTGCATGGAAACTAACTCTTAAACATAACAAACCATAAATTAACAATTTTGATTAGTTAACATATAAATCATTATCTCAATTTTTCAATAGGGCACAATTTTACTAATTTTGAGTATTAAAACACAATACAACCAAAACATATGAATCTTTATTTCTAAAGCCCAACATGGTACCAAAACAACATGGTATAAAAATAAAGGTTACTAAAGCATGATTCCTACCAAACTTGCAAACAATTATTCCTACCAAGACTTAGCATGTCATGCTAAAGTAAATTTCCAAGTCCTAAACTAATTCCTACAAGGATGTTAAAAATTTCTACTAACACATTCCTAAACTAAATTCTAACTAGGATGTTAGAAGTTCTTACCTAGTAAAAGTCCTCCAAGTTCAATCTTGGGCCCTTCTTCTCCTTGATGAAAAGAACTCCTAGCTCCTTCTTCAAGCTCCAATTTTTGTCTCCAATTTGTTGGATTTTTGGGCTATTTTGGGCTAGCTTTGATGTTGGAATGAGAAGAGAAATTTGTGGGCTTTAAGAGATTGAAGAGGGGATTATTTGGAAGGTGTTTAATGGGGAATCAATGAAGCAAGGAGATGAAAATGGGGGAGAGAGCAATTCGGCCAGAATTGTGGGGAGGTGAGGGAGAGAATGAGGGAGGAAAAAAATGGGATTTTCTTTCCTTTTTGGTTTTTTGTTTTTCATGCATAGGTTTTAGGAATCTCTAAATCCCTCTCCTTCTTACACCTACTAGGCCAAGTGTTCTCTTATTACGAATAACATGACACATACCATGGTGTGCTGTCATTGTAAGAAATTTTTTGGATTTTGTATTTTAAGAAATTAAAAATACTTGAAGAAATACTTCATACACTCCAAATACATGTATTTCTCCAAATACTCTCATTTACTAAATTCAAGTAATGAGTTTAAAATCTTTTAAAATAAATTCCTATACCAAATAATTAAAAGAAAAATATGGGCATACTTCCCAAAAATATACGGACGTATCTACGTCAAAAATACGTACAAATACGCGTATATAGAAATTAGGGTCATTACATCCTACCCCCCTTAAAATAAATTCCGCCCTCGGAATTTCAAATTAAGGGAGAAACTTTCTATACATCATATCATATACAAAAACAAAATTACATCAAACAAACAAGTGAGGGTACTTCTCCTTCATCTCATCCTCGAGTTCCCAGGTAGACTCCCCTGATGACTCTCGGTGCTACATTACCCTCACTAGATTGATCGACTTTTTCCTCAGCATCTTCTGCCTCCGGTCTAGAATGGCCACAGGCTGCTGATCATAAGTCAAGTTTGGTCGCACTTCGATCTCCGAGAAGTCAACGGCATGATCAGGATTTCCAACACATTTCCTGAGTTGCGATATATGAAAGACATTATGCACTCCCTCAAGAGATGCTGGTAAGGCAATTCTGTAAGCCACTTCTCCAACACGAGCCAGAACTTCAAAAGGTTCGATATATCTTGGGCTCAACTTGCCATGTCTTCCAAAACGAATCAGCCCTCGTGTTGGTGAGATCTTCAAAAATACTAACTCTCTTGGCTGAAATTCCAAGTGTCACCTCTTCGCATCTGCCCAGTGTTTGTAACGGTCCTGAGCTATACGAAGATTGTCTCTGACGACTCTCACAACATCTATGGTTTCAGCAATCATATCAGGGCCCAACAATTCACGATCTCCAACATCATCCCAACTGAGAGGAGATCGGCCCTTCCTTCCATATAAGGCTGCAAATGGTGCCATGCCTATGCTGGCTTGATACTGTTATTGTAGACAAACTCTACCAGATGTAGATGTTCGTCCCAAGAACCCTTGAAATCCAGCATGCACGCCCTCAGCATATCTTCTAGAATCTGAATTTTCCTCTCCGACTGACCGTCTGTCTGTGGATGGTATGCAGTGCTGAAACTCAGCTGAGTTCCCAAGCTAGCCTGCAAACTTCTCCAAAATTGAGACGTAAACCTTGTGTCACGGTCGGAGACTATGCTTACAGGTACTCCGTGAAGCCTCACAATTTCCTGTATACATGACTAATCAGAATTTAGACCAACAATAAACAAATAGAAACAAAACAATGAATCTCACCTCCATATATCTCTTAGCAAGATGTCTGTTGACTGGCCCACTCGAAATGGTATAAAGTGAACTGATTAATCGGTCAACGACTACCCAAATAGCATTATGTCCTCGAGAAGTGCGAGGTAAGCCAGTTACAAAATCCATCGTCACATGCTACCACTTCCACTCTAGAATTGGAAGAGGTTGCAGAAGTCCTGCAATTCTCTGATGTTCGGTGCTCACATGTCATACATGAAGCTACACTTCTAGCCACACTATGCTTCATACCGTGCCACCAAAAATGTTGTCGCATATCACGATACATTTTGGTGCCTCCAGGATGAATAGAATAAGGTGAGCTATGAGCTTCTTTCAACAATTCATCCCGAATGTCACCTGATGGCAAACAGATCCTGTTCCCAAAACATAGAGATCCATCTTCATGAACACGGAAATCATTACGAAGTCTGACTTCTATCTGCTCATGAATCTTCTTCAACTTTGCATCTCCAGACTGAGCTGCCTTAATCCTCTCAACTAAATCAGATTGAACCTGCAAGTTCATCATCATCACTGAGGAACCAGGTAAGACCACTTCAATCTCCAACTGTCGAATATCACCCTGAAGTTCTCTCTGAGCTGTCAACATCATCACTGTCGGCATGCGACTAAGAGCATCAGGTACTACGTTGACTTTCCCAGGGTGATATTGGAGGTCGACATCATAATCAGCCATCAATTCGAGCCATCTACGCTGCCTCATATTCAGCTCTTTCTGAGTGAACACGTACTTCAAACTCTTGTGATCTGTGTATATCTTTACACGTTCACCCAGAAGAAAATGCCTCCACAACTTCAATGCAAACACCACTGCTGCTAACTCCAGGTCATGCGTAGGATAGTTCCTCTCATGAGTCTTCAACAATCTAGAAGCATAAGCTATGACCCTACCATGCTGATGAAGAACACATCTCAATCCGCTGCCTGACGCATCACAGTAAATCTCATATCCACTCGAACGGTCTGGAATCGTCAGGACAGGTGCAGTGATCAATCTATGCTTCAGTTCATCAAATGCTCGCTGACATTCCTCTGACCAATTGTAAGCAACATTCTTCTTGGTTAGATGAGGTCGATCTTAGAAAAATCCTTGATGAACTTCCTGTAGTACCCAGCCAATCCCAAGAAACTTCTGAACTCCGTTACTGACTTAGGAACTGGCCACTTCTCTACTGCAGCAACCTTCTCTGGATATACAGCTATCCCATCTCCACATACAACATGTCCCAGAAGAGCAACCTTGGTCAGCCAGAACTGACACATGCTATACTTAGCATACAACTGGTGCTGCCTCAGAGTCTCCAGGACTATCCTCAGATGCTCAGCATGATCTTCCTCTGATCTCGAGTACACCAAGATATCATCTATGAAGACGACCACAAACTTATCCATGTACTCATAGAAGACTTGGTTCATCAACCTCGTGAATGTGGATGGTGCATTAGTAACACCGAAAGGTATCACTAAAAACTCATAATGACCATATCGGGTTCTAAATGCAGTCTTTGGAATATCTGATCCTCTGACCTTCACCTGATGATACCCGCTTCTCAAATCCATCTTTGAATACACTCGCGATCCACCCAACTGATCAAAGATGTCATCAATCCTAGGAAGAGGATACTTGTTCTTCACAGTAACTTTATTCAACTCTCGATAGTCGATGCACATCCTTCGAGTTCCATCCTTCTTGTTCACCAAAAGCATTGGCGCACCCCATGGTGAAACACTTGGCTGAATCAAACCATGCTCTGACAAATCCTTCAACTAACTACGAAGCTCTGCTAACTCTGGAGGAGCCATACGGTATGGAGCCTTCGCAATCGGTTGAGTGCCTGGAATCAGATCGATGGTGAACTACAATGATCTATCCAGAGGAAGTCCAAAGATATCGTCTGGAAAAACATCAGGAAAATCCCAGACTACCTTCGGCAATACAGGTTTAGCATCCATCTCTATCATTACTTCTACTGGACTGGCCTTAAACTTAAATGGTCCAAGGGAACTACTACCACTAAGAAACTCAAACTCTGGATGATCCGGAATCCGAAACACTATCTTCATGAGCCTACAATCTATAGTCGCATGGAACATCCTGTTGGATATGGACGACATGAATACACCCATGAGGAGATGTATGAGGGTATACGGACCTCAGATGTCACGTGCACGAAAGCGTGCACGAAGGGAACCTTTTCTCGTGTGAAAAGGACCACTCGATAAGTGGAAAAAGCCACTCGATAAGTGGAAAAAGTCACTTTATAAGTGCATAAAGGCACTTGATAAGTGAATGAAGAAGAGGATAAATGAATGTGCTAATATAGGCTAATAAGCTTATAATTGGTTATTTCCTACAATAACCACCCCTAAAGCCTATAAATAGGACCCAAGGGTAAGGCATTCATTCACACTTTCCATGTCATAAGTTTGCATAAGGCATCTTATGTTCTTCTTCTCCCTTCCATTAAAATCCTCTTCTAGTTAGAGATTTAGGCGGTGAAACTCTGCTTCGATCCTCCGTGACGAAGTATCGACCGTTGTGGCGAATCCGAGGGCGAAGTTCCGAGATTACGGTGCCGCGTACGCAAGCGTAAGTCTCGACTTTATTATTCGATCCTAACGTCCTTGTTTTGTCAGGATCCTACATTGGTATCAGAGCCATACGGATTCGCTCCGGTCAGATCGTCGCCCCGTCAAAACTATGAACGAGTCGTCTTTTTCACGAATGGGTATCCTACCATTATGGATATGGTAGGAACACTTCGTGACGGAGAGAACGCAGCGGTTGTTCTTTTCACGTTAGGGTCTCCTACCATTACGGATATGGCAGGAACTCTCCGTGACGGGAAGAACCGACCGTTCATATCGTCAAACTCGCTATCTTCATGGATGTTGAGTCTCTATTCATAGGGAATGGGCACTCTCTTCATGTGGAGCGCGTAGTTTACGAACTTTTTGAAGTAAGTTATTTTTTGGCACACGGCCATTGAAGGATAACTACTTTCTCGACGAACGGGTGCTTCACCGGAGAAGAAGATGGTGGTTATTCCCATCGGGGAAGATGAATTTTGGTGCATGAAATCTATAGCCATATGGGCAATGGAGGCAATGCATCCCCCCTCCCCATGCGGAGGGGGTTGGCTACGGCCAATAACGACGAAAACCACCACGACCACCCAGTCGAGGGGGAGGAGTGCATGCGGCCACCCCATGCAAAGGGGGAGACCGGCCATGGCCGGCCTAAGCCAATAGGCCATGGACGGGCCGTGGCCGGCCGGCCCCGGCCCCGGCCAGGCCAGGGCCGGCCATGGCCATACCTGGCCGGCCCCGGCCAGGGCCAGGGGGCCCTGGCCGTGGCCAAGGCCAGGCCTGTCCGAGGCCAGGCCAGGGCCAAGGGGCCCTGGCCGGCCTCGGCCAAGGCCAAGGCCAGCCTGGCCAGACTGGCCGGCCCTGGCAGTGGCCAGGGCCGGCGCCCTGGCCTCGGCCACGGCCTGGCGGCCCTGGCCTCGGCCTCGGCCTGGCCGGCCCTGGCGCCCTGGCCTCTGCCAGGGCCTGGCAGGCCGGGCCGGCGCCCTGGCCTCTGCCAGGGCCTGGCCGGCCGAGCCGGCCCTGGCAGTGGCCAGGGCTGGCGCCCTGGCCTCTGCCAGGGCCTGGCCGGCCAGGGCCCCTGCTGGCCGGCCTCAGCCAGGGCAGAGGCCCTGGCCGGAGGGTGTCAGATCCCTGGTTGATATTGGTCGACCAATCCGGGATTTTTGGTCGACCAATTCAGCCAGAGGCCTTGACAATGGTTTCGGCCCCGGCCACCTGCAAGGCTTGCCTATACAGGGTCGACGGCAGTCATCTGCGGCAAAATTCTCCCATACGGGGGGAACGCCTTGATCCATACGGGAGCCGGCGACAATGGCTTGCAGAAAAAATCCCCTCAGGGGGAATCCGGCCTTGGCACGGATACGGCTCTACCCCGGAAAATGGCCAGAGATTACCGAATATTTCGCTAGTATCATAAGGGTACTAAGTCGAAATATACAATTTTGAAAAATACGTTTTCATACATTTTGAAAAATACGTTTTCAAAAACGCTTTTCCGCTGCAAAGTACTATATGAGTACTTCTATTTGATAAAGTGATGTGGAAATATTGAAAGTTACTCTAGATGGTGATTGGAAACGTAGTGACCTTTTCGATTCTAGAGTAACATCTTCAATATTTTTCGAAAGTAACTTATCAAATTATAAATATCATTCCAAGTGGGAGTTGAAATTAGAACTATCCAAATGGGATATTCTATTATCACTTCAAATGGGAATTATATTTTAAGAATTTTCAATGCAATGTTTTTGATCAAACCTTCGGTTTTTGTGTCTTTTGCAGCATTTTAAAAGTAAAATGTCTTCCGCTTCAAAGAATATCATCGCTGAGTTAAACAGAGGTGAAAAACTCAACGGCGATAAATACAAACTTTGGTCCATCAAGATACAATACGTTTTAGAGGAGCAAGAAGTGCTCGAAACTCTAAAGAACGTAATGATTGAACCCGAGTTGGGAACTACGGCCCAATACAGACGAGACAAGGAAGTTTTTGATGCTTGGTCTCGGAAGAATAAGATAGCCCGCATTACGTTATTGAGCAGTATGGCCGATGACATAATGCGCATCTTCCGAGAGCATGACCTAGCCATGGACATATGGTCCAAGCTAGAGGAGAAGTTTGGTGGCACATCGGTGTCCAAACTTCGCGCCTTAACTATAAGATTTGATTCATACAAGAAACGTCCAGATCATTCCATGGGGAAACATCTGCGACATATGGCAAATCAAATCTCAGAGTTAAAGGACGCAGGTCATGTGCTCACTGATGAGCAACAAATCCAAGCAGTCATACGTTCCCTACCAAATGGGTGGGACCAAATGAAGATGCATCTCACTCACAATGAGAGCATCAAGACCTTCAGCGATGTTTCCAAGCACCTCGAATTAGAGGAAGAGCGGCTTGCGGCTGCCAAGCCTAGTGCAGAAGTGCACATGGTTGCTAGTTCCTCACACGGGGGAAAGAAACAGAAAGATCGTTCGAAGTCTACTAATGAACGTAATAAGCAACCTGAGTCTACCAAGAAACCCAAACATAAGGGTGGGCACAAGAAATGGCACAAGAAGAAAGACTTGAAGAGGATCAAGTGCTTCAAGTGCAACAAGCTCAGTCACTATGCTCGTTCGTGTACGAGTGGAGGCGATGAGGTAACTTGTAAATATACTAGTTACATATGTGTTTCTAGTTCAATATTTCTTGTGGAATCTAATCCATTTTGGATAATTGATTCAGGTGCCACCGACCACATAGCAAGGGACAGACGGTCCTTCGTGGAGTATCACCGGATACCCCAAGGAACGAAGTGGATCTATGTAGGAAACAACACACGTGCTGAAGTGAAAGGCGTTGGGACTTGCAAGCTAGTCTTGGACAACGGCCGCACTCTCCTACTTCATGATGTCCTCTTCGCTCCAGATATTCGAAGGAATATAATTTCTGTGGTCGTGTTAATGGGTCTTGGCTATAACTGGTTTTTTCATGATTGTAATGTGGACTTAAGTTGTAATAATACTCTTATTAGTACTGGGTTTGTATTTAAAGGATTTATTGTAACGAGTACAATGTATGATTCCTCGTGTAATGAAAATTTCCTTATTGCAAATTCTAAGACTTATGAGTCTGATGTGATTTGTTGGCACGCAAGGCTTGGTCATATTGGACCAACACGTATGGATAGACTTACCAAACGTGGCCTTCTATCCAATGTTTTCAAAGGTTGAAATGTCGACCTGTGAACATTGCCTAGTGGGGAAATCTTGTCGCAAGCCGTTTGGAACCGGCACAAGGGCCGAGGTTCCATTACAGCTTATCCATTCGGACATATGTGGTCTGATGAATGTCAAGACAAGACGCGGGAAGTCCTATTTCATCACTTTTATTGATGATTTCACCCGATTCGGACATATCTATTTGATATCCCACAAAAGTGAAGCATTGGCTTGCTTTAAAAACTATATGAGTTTAGTGGAGAATCAATTAGATCGCAAGATGAAGGTCTTGCGAACCGATAGGGGCGGTGAATATCAATCAACAAGTCTTAAGGAACTTTGTGATGAAAAAGGCATAGTACATCAGGTAACTATGCCTTATACTCCTCAACAAAACGGTGTTGCAGAAAGGAGAAATAGGACTTTAATGGAAATGGTCCGTTCAATGATGGCGCAAGATAACTTGCCAATCACCTTTTGGGGTGATGCATTATTGACGGCCGCTTTCATTCTAAACCGCGTACCCACGAAATCAGTTAGCTCCACTCCTTATGAGTTGTGGAACCAAAGGTCTCCTGACTTAAACATTTTGAAACCTTGGGGTTGTGCATCCTACGCACATATTTCCTCCCATAAGTATGGCAAACTTGGGCCAAGGGGAAGGAAATGTATCTTTATACGATACGCAGAAAACTCCAAAGGTTATGTTTTTGTTAGTCAGGAAGACAATGGTGGGCTAATTGAGTTTGAGTCGAGGGATGTCACTTTCTTGGAAAACGAGTTTCCAAGACAGGGCGAGATAAGTCAGGACTTATCTCTATTTGAGATTTATGATCAAGAAGGATTACCTCATTCGAGTGGGAGAATTCTTGGTGAAAACGAAAATACGTTTCAACCTTCACCAATGGATTATACGAATGACGATTATCCTATTCCATACGGGAATAATGATCCAAGTGGGAGCAATTCTAACGACATTCCAAGTGGGAGTGATATTAGAATTGATCTAAATTCGAGTCAACAAGGACTTGAAGAATCTCAAATACGACGTAGTAGTCGTATAAGGTTGGCTCCTCTAAGATTTGAGGATGAATTTCCGCAAACCTTTATGACTTTACTATAAGATGATGACGAGCCTGCTACTTTCAAACAGGCCGTATCATGCCCTGCAAAAGACAAAGGGATGGAAGCGATGAAGGAGGAATTGAAATCCATGAAAGTTAACCAAGTCTGGGACTTAGTTAACTTACCCAGAGGACGTAAAGCAATTGGGAACAAATGGGTTCTCAAGATCAAGCATAAGGCTGATGGCTCTATAGATAGATATAAAGCTCGCCTTGTCGCGAAAGGTTTTACGCAACAGGAAGGGATATACTACGAAGAGACCTTCTCACCTGTTGTGTGTTTTACCTCGATTCGCCTGATTCTGGCAATGGTAGCTTGCTTATACCTCGAATTACATCAGATGGATGTAAAGACTGCCTTTCTCAATGGAGAATTGGACGAGGAGATCTATATGGAACAACCAACAGGGTTTGTAAAAGAAGGAAACAAACATAAGGTTTGTAAACTTCGTAAGTCCATATATGGTCTTAAATAATCCTCGAGGCAATGGTATATACGATTTCAAGAAGTTGTCTTATCAAATGGATTTTCCATGCTTGATGAAGATAACTGCGTATATATCAAGAGGATTAAAAGCAAGTATGTTATTATGTCTCTATATGTAGATGACATTTTAATAACCAGAAATGACAAGGGCTTTGTGATGGATATCAAGGCTTGACTTTCATCAGTTTTTGAGATGAAAGACATGGGAGAAGCCACATATATCCTTGGAATTAAGATTTCAAGGAATCGTTCGAAGAAACTTCTTTCTCTTTCACAAGAGACTTATATAAAGAAGGTTCTAGAACGGTTTAATATGTAGGACTGCAAGTCCATTGATACTCCTATAAGCAGATGCGATAATTTATATCTGAAATCATGTCCAAAGAACCAAAAGGAAAAGGAAATTATGGAAAAAGTTCCATATTCCAGTTCAGTTGATAGTCTTATGTACGCTATGATGCATACAAGACCGGACATCTGTTTTACCGTTGGAATGGTAAGTCGTTACCAATCCAACCCAGGGCAAGAACACTGAAAAGCGGTTAAGAGGATAATGCAGTATCTTAAAGGAACTGCAGACTTGCAAAAGACTATGATAAGACCAAGAAGGTAGACATAAGGTACATATCTACGCATGAGATGGTAGCGGATCCGCTTACGAAGGTGATCCCCAGAGATGTGTTTTACAAACACTTATCATCTCAAGGATTGCGTAAGAGCTGAGTTGTACCAATATAAATTCCCATGTCTGTAAATGATCAAATTTAATAAAAGAATAAGTTCTTTTTCAAACATTACGTATGAATTTCTTGAGAAATGTTTGTGTACATTTTTTGAAATCTCAGCTATACTTTCTAGTATGTCGGATAGATTGAGGTTGGCTCTCTCACATGAGCAACCGCCTTATTCTATCATACGGATAGAATAGAGATGAGACCTGTTTAAAGTCAAAATCATCAGACGGATGATTTAGAGTCATGAATTAAACAAAATGATCGCATGAAAGATCTGCATCATATGGATGTTTTCAAAAGATCTAAAAGGATTTGAAATCCTATCTGTCTTATGCGGGATGTGAGTCCAGAAGATTATTTGAGTAGTAAAAGGGACTCAAAGTCAGACATTGTGGTGTCTGGTTATCATCCTTACAACATCATTAAGACATACGCTCCCTGGGAAAGGAGTGATGTGGTAATACGTATTCATACTACGTATGCATTTTGACCATTGGGTTAGAATAGTAATTGTGTTTACTATTATGTGAGACCCAAAGACCACATGGGTCTTAACTCGTTACCCTTATGGACTCTAATTGGTTCCTTAAGATTTGACTGGGTGATTGCTATCTTAGCATGTTGCTTATGGACTATGGTTAATTCGGTCCGGCAGGGCATGTTAGAAAAGCGAGTCAAGTCAAGATCAAAAGAATCGCAAGAAGAGGAAGATTAATTTCATATTCACATTTGGACTTTAGAGATTCAAAGCTGGCCAATCAATTGTAATCCAGATGGGATTCAATTGTTGAATATAAAGTATAAGAAATGTGAAGAAATAATCTAGGGTAAAGCATGCGTTGATCTACTCAAATTTGCACCTCGAGGGGTGTTGTATATCTCTAACAAGTGCACAACAGCGGACTCTATGCGCATGACGGCACACGGCCTATTTCTCGGTATGATAAACAGAAGAGTTAAAGGAAAGATGTTTCCTTACAATCCCCTCAAGTGTGAGTGGGAGATGTTGGATATGGACGACATGAATACACCCATGAGGAGATGTATGAGGGTATACGGACCTCAGATGTCGCGTGCACGAAAGCGTGCACGAAGGGAACCTTTTCTCGTGTGAAAAGGACCACTCGATAAGTGGAAAAAGCCACTCGATAAGTGGAAAAAGTCACTTTATAAGTGCATAAAGGCACTTGATAAGTGAATGAAGAAGAGGATAAATGAATGTGCTAATATAGGCTAATAAGCTTATAATTGGTTATTTCCTACAATAACCACCCCTAAAGCCTATAAATAGGACCCAAGGGTAAGGCATTCATTCACACTTTCCATGCCATAAGTTTGCATAAGGCATCTTATGTTCTTCTTCTCCCTTCCATTAAAATCCTCTTCTAGTTAGAGATTTAGGCGGTGAAACTCTGCTTCGATCCTCCGTGACGAAGTATCGACCGTTGTGGCGAATCCGAGGGCGAAGTTCTGAGATTACGGTGCCGCGTACGCAAGCGTAAGTCTCGACTTTATTATTCGATCCTAACGTCCTTGTTTTGTCAGGATCCTACACATCCCTAACCAGTCTATCACAAACACTGCTTCAAAATGGGGCATCTCCATTACAAAGAAATCTGCATACAGCCTACGTCCACAAATCTCAACAGGACACTGTCGGTATCCCGAAGAACTGCAGATCACTACATTCCCTGTATGGATGTTCCAACTAGAAGCAAAGGAGTCTACTACTAATGAATTCTTAGTCACAAACTGCTGAGACGGGAAGCAATGGGATGCTCCTGAATCAAAAAGTGACAAGGCAGGGAAAGAAGCAACTCTAATAACACCTAAGAGAATAAACATAAACTAACATAAGAATCTAAACATCCTAATCACAACCACAAACATAACGTACTATAGTAAAAATAACAAAGCATTCAACTCTAAAAAGAAATAGGTACCAGTGATAACACGACCGATGTCCTCTGCCTCAACAGCCGTCATGGTGAAAGCCTGACGCCTCGGTGCCGCTCTACTAGGGGTCTACTGCTGTTGCTAAGGAGGCCTAAGTGGTCCTCTCTGAGTCACTGCACCAGGCGCTGGTGGAGCTGGCAGTGGAAGCCTTTGTGGAGCCGACGAAAGGGTCCTCTACTGCTGCTGCACAGGTCGGACTACCACTGGTGCCACAGGACCTGAAGTCTGTCCCTGCTGAGGACACTGCCTACTGACGTGCCCAGACTGACCACAGGTAAAGCATCGCCCATGCCTAAACATGCAATATCACTGCTCATGTCCAGTCTTCCCACAAAATCCACAAGACTGACGCCACTATGATGCTGGTGGAGCTCCAGGCCTCCAGAACTGAGTGGTCTGAGTGGGCCTCAGGAAACTCCTGTGCTGACCCGCAGGGCACCTCTTAGATGCTGCTGGACCTCTACCCATACTCTTCAGGTGCGTCTCATGCATCCTGACCGCCTCCAGCACGGCACTGTAAGTAAGCAACACCTGAGTCGACATTGCTGCTCTGAACTCGGGGTCCAGCCCCATCCTGAATCGCCTAGCTCTGGTGGCCTCTGACTGCACCAACTCCGGAGCAAACTTGCTCAATAGTGAAAACTCTGCATCATAGGCATCTATGCTTCGTCGTCCCTGAGTCAGATGCTCAAACCTCAACCGTAGCTCATCTTTCTTCGTCTCTGGCAAGTACTGAGCCTCAAACAACTCTCTGAACTTCTCCCACGAGATCGGCTTGGTCAAATGTAACTCTTGAGCATCCCACCAATCTCGTGCCTGATGTGTCAGCTGTCTCTTCGCGGCATCCACCCACTTATCCCTCGGGTATCCAATAGCCTCCAGATCGTTCTCAGAATGCATAATCCACTCATCCACCTCCAGAGCACTCTCCTTGCCCGAAAAGGACCTCGGGTGCAAAGCTCTAAACTGCCTAATACCCACTGGCTTCGGTGGCGCACCACTAGTCACCCTATCCTTCATCTGCTGCATATGCACCAGAATCCATATCAGAATCTTCCCCATCAGGGAAGCCTCAGACGAAGCAGCATCAGAAGCAGGGGTCCTATTCTCGGACGATCCATTCCCCGGATCCATTCTGCAAGAATGAACAGGGAAACAACATTCAGTACCAAAATTGCAAATTATAATGTTGGAGCTTACTTGTACTATTCTTACGTGTATCGCAGTATGAGCTGACCTGCATGGGCCACCACAAAAACCTGTCACGCCCCGCTCACTGAAGTACGGGGAGCGTAGCTGACGAGGTCGTCGTAGTATTCAGACTCAGGCTTCGAGCCCTCTTATCTAAATACTACTATGCATTTTTTTGTGGTTTAATATAAAATAAATAAGCATGCCACTGCAATAACACTGGAATAGTACACAGAGAAAATAAAAGTGCTCCAACAGAAATTACAACGCAGTACTGAAAAGTAAATACAACAACACAGAAGTTACATTACATTACATAAGTCCATATGCATACATACATACATCAGCTGTACAACGGGGGTACAAAAAGCGGGTACAACAAAAGAGAAACCCCCAGCCCAAAAGTACAAAAGTCCATACCCGGTACAACGCACCCACTAGTCTACCCCGGAGAAATCTAACTGTACAAAGTCGCCCGAAGGCTCTACCTCAATAGCACTAGCACCGATCTCTGGCTCCTGGACACCCGCTGACTGCTTGGGACTCACACCTGTAAACCACGGGATGGTACACATCAACGCGTGGCCCAGTAGGAACTCCTAACACCCTAGTAGAACCCAGTTTAGAACTGGTCTCACTAACTAACTAACTAACTACAGGTGTCACATCATCACATGTTACGCAGAAATTAAAACAGAGTACAAGTACTGAAGGTAAGTATCAGTACTGAAGGTAAGTATCAGTGAACAGAACTAAAGCAATAAATGATTAAATTAAATAAATTAAATTGTTGTTCTGTATTTGGAACCCGGATAAACCATTGGCTGCTAAGAGAGAGGACTTCACCCAGGGTGGGTGAAAAGTGGTACCACTCCAGCGACACGAGCACTAGAGGGGCCTCTCGTAACTCCGTAACCGACTGGACAAGGTACTGGAGTGAGAATCATCTCGGTTTTTCTGTCGGACAAACGGAGAAACCCATCATTTACCGTCCAGGTGCGTCACGAGCGCACCAGCGGCCTCTCTAACTCTAGTCAACTCCCCCTTCCGGGAGTGACGAAGCAAGTGAGAATCATATCGTGTCCGCTCCTTAACACCTATAATTTATCCGTGTTTCCCCCAAACCCACATCTGGCGTCTCACCCATTTCAAAAATGGAACGAGAACACCGATGTCAAACTCTCATTCTCACTCACAAGTTTTTCATTGATAAGCATTATCTCATTAACATGGCATCTTCTAGTGGTCTCAAATACCACTCATATTCCAACGTACATGAAATCTCATTTTCAATAACTTTTTCCACGTGATTCACAACGTAATTAAACATCATCATAATTTCTACATGAATCATAACATATGAAGCATCATCATAAGGACATATTTCAAGAGCATATCATGATGTATCATCAACATCGATCAAATTCAACTCAAGATAAATTACAACATTAAAAATTCCTAAACAAGTTAACACAAGAATCTGTCCAAAACTGTCATAACAGAAAGATTGGCTCTGTTACCCTAATTGCAGTCAGAATTGGCTCTCGGCCTCTCTTCAAAGTTGTAGGAAATTTTCTCTAGTTTTTCGTAGTATCCTTAATTTTATTTTTCTGATTTTTCTACTATTTTCTACGAATTTTACAAGTTACTGTTCTGCTGCAACAAAAATTCCAGCAACTTAAATCTTTAACTAAACTAGTTTCTAACCTAGTTGGGTGCCTTAAAACAACTTAATTACACTATCATAACAATGAATTGCAGATTTACAAGATGTTAATTTACTTCTAATCTCAAAAAAATTATCATTTCATTGTAAACATACATTACATAATCAAGACCATGTTACTTGCAACCTATCATTTAATAGAACTAGCATGGAAACTAACTCTTAAACATAACGAACCATAAATTAACATTTTTGATAAGTTAACATATAAATCATTTTCTCAATTTTTCAATAGGGCACAATTTTACTAATTTTGAGTATTAAAACACAATACAACCAAAACATATGAATCTTTATTTCTAAAGCCCAACATGGTACCAAATTTTGAAGAAACAACATGGTATAAAAATAAAGGTTACTAAAGCATGATTCATACCAAACTTGCAAACAATTATTCCTACCAAGACTTAGCATGTAATGCTAAAGTAAATTTCCAAGTCCTAAACTAATTTCTACAATGATGTTAAAAATTCTACTAACACATTCCTAAACTAAATTCTAACTAGGATGTTAGAAGTTCTTACCTAGTAAAAGTCCTCCAAATTCAATCTTGGGCCCTTCTTCTCCTTGATGAAAAAAACTCCTAGCTCCTTCTTCAAGCTCCAATTTTTGTCTCCAATTTGTTGGATTTTTGGGCTATTTTGGGCTAGTTTTGATGTTGGAATGAGAAGAGAAATTTGTGGGCTTTAAGAGATTGAAGAGGGAATTATTTGGAAGGTGTTTAATGGGGAATCAATGAAGCAAGGAGATGAAAATGGGGGAGAGAGCAATTCGGCCAGAATTGTGGGGAGGTGAGGGAGAGAATGAGGGAGGAAAAATGGGATTTTCTTTCCTTTTTGGTTTTTTGTTTTTTATGCATAGGTTTTAGGAATCCCTAAATCCCTCTCCTTCTTACACCTAATAGGCCAAGTGTTGGATCTGGATCCTAGCCTAGAGGGGGGGTGAATAGGCTAATAAAAATAATTCGTGCAACCCACGAATAAGCACACGCAGTTATAGTAGCAACAGTGTAAATAAAAAGCAGACACAGAGTACACAACAGATTTACCCTGGTTCGATCGTCCCAACGACCTACTCCAGCCCCCAAAGCAGAACTAGTATTGAATAGCGCAATAGGTACAAAACCACAAGTTAGATCACGCTCAGAGCACCCTCTACGTCTCTACACTCGCCAGGCTCTCAGTACCCCACACATAGTGTTTTCTCTCACTATCAATCCTAGCAAAGCTTTCTACCAGCTAGTCCCAAACTAGCTGGGTCCCACTTGTCTAGTCCCAACTAGACAAGTCCCAAAATAGTCACAGAAAGATGGTAATGTTTCCCCTACAGAGAACGTTACACTAAGACACAAATAAAAGAGTTTAAGGGTTTAGAAATGCTCAGTTTGTGTCCGTGTAGGCATCTCTGTCCAATCAGCACGTTGTCAGCTCCAATCTGACGCAAACGGTGTCTCAATCCGACTCCTGGATGTCAAGTTATGCACTGGTCTGTGCACAAAGCAATTCAGTTCAAATCCTTATAATTGGGCGGTCTGTGTGCTCAGCAGCCCCCTTTAAATAACTCGGTCGGTGCGCAGAGCAAATGCAATTCTCTTCTTTTTATACTCGGTCGGTGCGCAGAGTAATCCTAATAAAATTTCCCCTCGCCACGTCAGCGAACTGTTAATTTACTTCGTTCCGATCTCACCTTCACGTGAAGCCCGTATGAACGAATCCCAGCCGTTAATACTTAAATCTCTCGTGATCGTACGAATGTGAAGTCACCACGTCACCACAACAAAAGAACTTCGCTTCGTTTTGAGTTAGGGCAGCAGGCTGTCGATCTCGGTGCAGCGGGGGAAAGCGACGTCTTCGACTTCTCTCTACGGCGAGGGCTTCGATGATGGCGGCGGATATTCTTTCGGTAACGTCGAAGGGTGATGCAACGATGAAGGCGGCTTCTTCGAAGCTGTAGCGGCGGCTTCGAGCTCACGACGGCGACCTCTCGATGTTCTCTTCTCCGGCGATGAGCAGCGGTGATCTTAGGGTTGGCGGTGTCTTGAAGGCTCAACGACGGCGATCAGATGACGTCGGTGACAGCTTCGTCACACGACCCACCGACTTCGGCGACCACTCCTCCGACGTGAAGCGGTTTCGTGGCAAGTGACTCCGGCAGCCATCAATGGCGGTGCAGCAGCTCGCCTTCGGCGGTGGCTCCTTCGTGTGCTTGACGGAGACGACAGCTGTGCTATGATCTTCGGCTTCGTCCTACAGCGACGGCTGCTCTGAGTTCGATGACGGTGGTGTGCTGCTTCGCTTCGATCGGCGACAGGAATCTCGACAGCGACGGCGTGTTGTGACTACGACGGTGATGACTCTGATGACGAGGGAGAAGATACCGACGACGGAAACTTCTCCTCGACAACGACTTCGACAGGGTACGATCTCTTTTCCGACTCGGCAGCGCCTCCGGTGATCTTCACGGCAAGGAGATGATCTCTACAGCGGCAACTCCTTCAACAACGGCGGTGGCGACGATGTGATTGTGTGCTTCGAGCGGTGCCGTCGACAACTCGACTATTGTTTCCCCACGCCCACTTGATTGCACCCTTGTTGATGCCCTCCACAGAGGTTGCGGCTTTTATACTCTAAGGTTTTGTAACAAAGGCTCAGCTTGGAAAAATATAGGGGATGATGCCGCTTATAGCTTTTAACAAGAGGCTTTTGGATTTTCTTTTGCTTAGGGGATTTTGTGCCGCACCAAATTTTTCATCAATTTTTAATTACCGTGCACTTTGGAATTTTTTGTATAGTCTTAAAAAATTCGTAGCCCCCCTTTCCACAGTTCTTTGGCTGCCGCAAAAAAAGACCCCTCTATGTTGGTTGATTTATATAGAGAGGGGCTAGATCATTGTGCTAAGGTTTTGATGAAGTAGTTGGGATTTTGGATGATTTGATTTCATCTATTTGGTGGTTGGATATGAATTTGGAATTTGTATTTTTCTAGGAATTGGTCTTGACTAAGGAGTTTGAATGGCCATAGGATATATTCCAATAACCAAATAAGATTTGGCTCCATCTCTCCACATTGGACCAAGTCAAACTTCTTTGTGCACACACACTCCCTCTCTCCCAATAAGCTGTAAGAATAGAAATTCCACCAAATAGTGAAAGTATATTGTTTCACCAATCCTGAAACACACTAAGCACACACGTCAGATATAACGACATGTTTGTCATCATCAAACCAAGATCCTAGATCGTTGCTTCCAACAATCTCCCCCTTTTGGTGATGACAAACCCATAAAAGATTTGAGCAATAAGTATGGTGTGTGAAGTGTGTTGAAGGGTGTGATGCAATATGAATCGTGGAATGAGATAATCAAGTAATACAACATAGCATGCACAACATTATTGCTCCCCCTTCTCTCAAGCTCCCCCTTCAACATTTATTCAAGTATTTTTCATTGCTCCCCCTTCAACGAATAATATCCGACATCAAATCCAAATCTTTTCTTTCTCCCCCTTTGTAATCACCAAAAGTGTATTAATGAAGTCACAAAAATATTCCAAGCAAAAATAAGCCATTATTAAAAGTGGCTAGCATTTACATGAGTTTTCAAAAAAATAGACAATCGAAGCTCATAGAATTTCATAACAAGACTTCTCCACCTATGTGTAAGTGTAGTGATATAGACAATAAAGTATTTAAGGAGATTCAATTTCAGAAAATCAACCAAATCAATCCACATTTTCCAATTTTTTCATGAATATCACTAGGATTGATTTTTCCCACCTCATCAAAGATGAGTTCAAGTTACCGAACCCCAGAAACATAGCCTAAAAGGACTTTTAAATGTGGGGTGGCATTGCTTGACGAGTTATATACACCAACGCTAATGATTACCCATTTAGCACAAGTTGGATACTCGTGGGTTGTGTATTAGCCATGAAGTGTATCCATTTTTCATACGGAGCAATTTTCATATATTTTTTTCATTTGCAATTCTTTTGTGCTCAATTTTTATTCATGGCTAAACACTTCATATCCCTTAGAAAATTTCAGAAATTAATCATTCCTACATTCACTTTCCATTATTCTTCAAAAGAATCTCCAAAAGTACTAAAAAGTCAAATATCGTGAAAGTGCAAATGTAGGTGTAGAAGTCAAGTTTAAAACTTATGAGACATGTCATGGCTACTAAAAAGAATAACATCATGTTCATGTAGCTACAACAATAATGAATTGACTTCTACAAGGGATAGATTGATCATTCATACAATACCACTTAAGAGATTCATAAGAGGATAATCAATAAGCACAATTTTTTTTATTTTTGTTTTTTCATTTTTTTTCAGAAATAAAAACATTTAAAAAATCATGCATGCAAGCACACAAATCAAAATAAATCAAGCACACAAACAAATCTATAAAGGTATGCAATGAAATGCAAAGAGGGATAAAAATTATACCTTCTCGTCGCTATTTGACAAGGGAGCTAAAAGAATGAGACATTGAAAATTTTGCTCCTCGCCAAATCTCCATCACACCTACATGAAAGGTGTTAAGTGTGACCTTGGAATCCAACAAGGTCCACTAGTGTTAGCCAATATTGTTTTAGGAACCCACACTTGTTTAAACTTGATATTTGTGTTCCTAAATTTACAATAATATGAAGTGTGGCCTACACTATCACAAGTAAAGCACTTTGCATACAAGTTCTTTACAATAGAGGGTGCATTGTGGAATTTCTTGAATTTTGACTTTTCAACGTTTTTCAAACCGAATCCAAGTCCTCTTCTATTATTACCATATAATTGATTCTCTAAAATGGTATCCAACGATTGTTTTCCCATAGAGAATTTCTTAATGGCTAATTGAAGATTAGAGACTTTAGATTTTAACAATTTATTTTCTTCCACAAGCAATGTGCATTTACTTATAAAAGTTCTCTTGTTTTCCTCTTCCTTCTTTTCAAATTCAATCAGTTTCCTTTTAAAATCATTATCCAACGTGCAGAATTTATCATTAAGCTCTCTAATCACATAGTCTTTTTCAGTTTCGAGCTTAATTAAATCAAGTTTAAGCATGCTAATATTATTCATCAAGGAAGGGCAAGAGAGACAAGGTGCTTCATCATTATAACTGAACTTTTCCTTTTTCAAAGTGTCAATAGTAGAGTCACGAGCAACAATATCAATTTTGAGTTTTTCAATCTCTTTAGACATTTCATATTCAGAGTGTTGCATTTCAAAGTTCTCATTTTGATAATCATCTATAGTGGATTCAAGCTCTACTATCTTATCTTGCATTTCTTTACAAAGAGTAAGGAGTTCAGTTTTACTACCAGAAATTACCTCATCGTGTATTCCCATCAATGCCATGCATGAGTGGGCTTCATGTTCTTCCTCCTCACTCTCAGCTTCGTTGTCCATATCCCAAGTTAGCACCTTGGATTTTCCCTTTTCTTTAGCTACCTGAGCTGTCTCATGTGGGCAATCCCTCATTCGATGTCCTCTTTTCTTGCATTTAAAACAAGTCATTCTATTAGTAGCATTCTGATCATAAGTTTGCTTAGAAGACTGAAAAAAGTTAGAGCGATTAAACCTGGGTGCCATTTCTGTTCTTCCTTGCTTGGTCTGGACATACTTTCTGAAGTTTCTGACCATTAGCGCTATGTCATCATCTTCTTCTTCACTTTCGTCAGCTTTCAGAGCAAGTGTCTTTATAGCTTTCTCCTTCTCCTCAGGTTTCTCCCTTTTATCCACGTTTTGCAATTCAAGCTCGTGGGACATTAGATTACCTATCAAGTCCTCCACCCTCATATGTGACAGATCTTTCGCTTCTTGGATGGCAGTGACTTTAGGCCTGAAAGAGCTTGGCAGTGCTCTTAATATCTTTCTCACCTGCTCAAGGCTAGAATATGGCTTACCGAGCGAACTAGACTTGTAGACAATGTTGGTGAACCTCGCAAACATTTCTGATATGGTCTCTGATGGTAGCATGCGAAATCCCTCGTATTCCGTGTTCAGAAGTGCAAGTCTAGACTCCTTCACCTGTGACGTTCCCTCGTGCATCACCTCCAAAGTATGCCATATTTCCTGCGCAGTTAAACAATGTGAGATGCAATTGAATTCAGATTTATCTAATGCACAAATGAGAGCATTCATAGCTTTAGCATTAAGAGAATAAAGCTTCCAATCATTATCATCCCATTTATCATCAGGTTTAAGCATCTCAGTGTTTTCAATTTTAATAACAGGTGATTTATAGCCTTTTTCAACAATTTGCCAAGCTTTATAATCAATAGAAATCAAGTAGATTCTCATACGATTTTTCCAATAAGCATAGTCTACTCCATTAAACCTAGGTGGTCGGGAAATAGACTGACCCTCAGCAAAAGCACTATCAATGTGGTCCATGGTCAAACTAGGCTAGATCTACTAAACTGGCTCCGATACCACTTGTTGGATCTGGATCCTAGCCTAGAGGGGGAGTGAATAGGCTAATAAAAATAATTCGTGCAACCCACGAATAAGCACACGCAGTTATAGTAGCAACAGGGTAAATAAAAAGCAGACACAGAGTACACGGAAGATTTACCCTGGTTCGGTCGTCCCAACGACCTACTCCAGCCCCCAAAGCAGAACTAGTATTGAATAGCGCCATAGGTACAAAACCACAAGTTAGAGCACGCTCAGAGCACCATCTACGTCTCTACACTCGCCAGGCTCTCAGTACCCCACACACAGTGTTTTCTCTCACTATCATTCCTAGCAAAGCTTTCCACCAGCTAGTCTCAAACTAGCTGGGTCCCACTTGTCTAGTCCCAACTATACAAGTCCCAAAATAGTCACAGAAAGATGGTAAAGTTTTCCCTACAGAGAACGTTACACTAAGACACAAATAAAAGAGTTTAAGGGTTTAGAAATGCTCAGTTTGTGTCCGTGTAGGCGTCTCTGTCCAATCAGCACGTTGTCAGCTCCAATCTGACGCAAACGGTGTCTCAATCCGACTCCTGGATGTCAAGTTATGCACTGGTCTGTGCACAAAGCAATTCAGTTCAAATCCTTATAATTGGGCGGTCTGTGCGCTCAGCAGCCCCCTTTAAATATCTCGGTCGGTGCGTAGAGCAAATGCAATTCTCTTCTTTTTATACTCGGTCGGTGCGCAGAGCAATCCTAATAAAATTTACCCTCGCCACGTCAGCGAACTGTTAATTTACTTCGTTCCGATCTCACCTTCATGTGAATCACGTATGAACGAATCCCAGCCGTTAATACTTAAATCTCTTGTGATCGTACGGATGTGAAGTCGCCACGTCACCACAACAAAAGAACTTCGCTTCGTTTCGAGTTAGGGCAGCAGGCTGTTGATCTCGGAGCAGCGGGGGAAAGCGACGTCTTCGACTTCTCTCTATGGCGAGGGCTTCGATGACGGCGGCAGATATTCTTTCGGTAACGTCGAAGGGTGATGCAGCGATGAAGGCGGCTTCTTCGAAGCTGTAGCGGCGGCTTCGAGCTCACGACGGCGACCTCTCGACGTTCTCTTCTCTGGCGATGAGCAGCGGTGATCTTAGGGTTGGCGGTGTCTTGAAGGCTCAACGACGGCGATCAGATGATGTCGGTGACAGCTTCGTCACACGGCCCACTGACTTCGACGACCACTCCTCCGACGTGCAGCGGTTTCGTGGCAAGTGACTCCGGCAGCCATCAATGGCGGTGCAGCAGCTCGCCTTCGGCGGTGGCTCCTTCGTGTGCTTGACAGAGACGACAGCTGTGCTATGATCTTTGGCTTCGTCTTGCAGCGACGGCTGCACTGAGTTCGATGACGGTGGTGTGCTGCTTCGCTTCGATCGGCAACAGGAATCTCGACAGCGACGACGTGTTGTGACTACGACGGCGATGACTCTGATGACGAGGGAGAAGATACCGACGGCAGAAACTTCTCCTCGACAACGACTTTGACAGGGTACGATCTCTTTTTCGACTCGGCAGCGCCTCCGGTGATCTTCACGGCAAGGAGATGATCTCTGCAGCGGCAACTCCTTCAACAGCGGCGGTGGCGACGATGTGATTGCGTGCTTCGAGAGGTGCCGTCGACAACTCGACTGTTGTTTCCCCACGCCCGCTTGATTGCACCCTTGTTGATGCCCTCCGCAGAGGTTGCGGCTTTTATACTCTAAGGTTTTGTAACAAAGGCTCAGCTTGGAAAAATATAGGGGATGATGCCGCTTATAGCTTTTAACAAGAGGCTTTTGGATTTTCTTTTGCTTATGGGATTTTGTGCCGCACCAAATTTTTCATCAATTTTTAATTGCCGTGCACTTTGGAAATTTTTTTGTATAGTCTTAAAAAATTTGTAGCCCCCCTTTCCACAGTTCTTTGGCTGCCGCAAAAAAAGACCCCTCTATGTTGGTTGATTTATATAGAGAGGGGCTAAATCATTGTGCTAGGGTTTTGATGAAGTAGTTGGGATTTTGGATGATTTGATTTCATCTATTTGGTGGTTGGATATGAATTTGGAATTTGTATTTTTCTAGGAATTGGTATTGACTAAGGAGTTTGGATGGCCATAGGATATATTCCAATAACCAAATAAGATTTGGCTCCATCTCTCCACATTGGACCAAGTCAAACTTCTTTGTGCACACACACTCCCTCTCTCCCAATAAGCTGTAAGAATAGCAATTCCACCAAATAGTGAAAGTATATTGTTTCGCCAATCCTGAAACACACTAAGCACACACGTCAGATATAACGACACGTTTGTCATCATCAAACCAAGATCCTAGATCGTTGCTTCCAACACCAAGTGTTCTCTTATTACTAATAACATGACACATACTATGGTGTGTTGTCATGGTAAGAAAATTTTTGGATTTTGTATTTTAAGAAATTAAAAATACTTGAAGAAATACTTCATACACTCCAAATACATGTATTTCTCCAAATACTCTCATTTACTAAATTCAAGTAATGAGTTTAAAATCTTTTAAAATAAATCCTACACCAAATAATTAAAATAAAAATATATGCATACTTCCCAAAAAATATAGGGATGTATCTACGTCAAAAATACGTACAAATACGCGTATATAGAAATTAGGGTCATTACAAATATTCATCCGTACGCACGACGGGTAAAATTATGCCCCGTTGTGCGTGTTGTGCGCGGTGGTTAAAGGAACTAAGATCGACATCGCTTCAGATTCTGAGTTGGTGGCCTTTGGTGTCGTCGGGGGTGACAAGTAGACTTGCTCGACGACTCTCCCTTCGTTGACGGGATCCGGGGGCTTCTCCCTTATATTGGCATCTACCGCCACTCGTTTCAAGATCCAGATCTCGTCTCCGGTGAGCCCCATGGGCTCCTTTCTTTTTCTCCTTGTCGGAGGAGACTTTTGGAATCGGGGAGGGATTGTATGTGACGGACCCGCTTTCTCAGTAACTTCTTTCTTCTTCAGGCCGACATGTTCTTCTAAGTCCCCCAAGCTGTCGGGGGGATTCCTTGAAATAATTTCCCAAGCCCCGGCTTCAGCTGCTCTCTCTTCCTCTATATCCAGTATATTGCACCCTTGCTCATCGGGAGGATGCTTCATGGACAACCCCAAGTCGAACTCCACCTTTTCGTTACCGACATTAAGGGATAACTTCCCTTTCTTCACATCTATTAAAACGCCGGCGGTGGCGATGAAGGGCCGTCCAAGGATGATGGGGGTATGCGTATCTTCAGGCATGTCCATAACGACGAAGTCCACTGGCACATGCACCCCACTTACGTTGACAGTTAGGTCATCTACAACCCCATCGGATATTTGACCGATCGGTCTGCAAGCTGTAGGGTCATACCGGTGGGCTCCAGGTCGCCCATCACTATCCTCTTATATAGTGACAATGGCATTAAACTGACGCTCGCTCCAAGATCGACGAGCGCGCAATGGATCTTTACCTCCCCGATCGCACAAGGGATAGAGAAGCTCCACGGGTCTTTAAGCTTAGGCGGATTCACTCTCTGAACGAGAGCGCTGCATTCCGCCATTAGAACGACCTTTTCTTTCCTGGACCCTCTTGTCACCAAATCCTTTAAAAATTTTGCGTAGGAGGGAATTGTCTCAATAGCTTCGAGGAAGGGCACTTGCAAGCTTAGATCCTTGACCATGGCAAAGAATTTGCCGTACTTTTCGTCTATCTTTGCTTGGGCAAGTCGTTGTGGAAAAGGCACAACGGGCTTGAATACTTTTAGGCTCCCTTCTTCGTCCTTCTTCTTTTCCTCTTCAGGGACTCCCTCCGGAGTCGTAGTCTACGGCGACGAAGCGCCGTTTTCATTGGCTTTTTCAATTGGTCGCTCTACGACCAACTGTGCTTCCGGTTCCTTGGCAGGCACTCTTGTGGGGATTTGTGGTCCGCTTCTCAAGACGATGGCGGACACATTCGCATGCTCGTGCGTGAGTGCCAAAGTCTGATTCGCCCCCCTTGGGTTCACTTCCGGTTGTGGCGGCAATAGATTTTGTGACCTTTGAAGGTTCGCCACCTGTAACCCCAGCTGGGTCACCTGGTCAGTGAGTGCCCTCTGCCCCATTTTCAGCTTCAAATTTATCTTCTCCTTGTTCGAGATGTACTGAGTCAAGAGGGACTCAACCGGGGAGATAGCACACTGCTGGCCGTATGGCTGCTGCTGCTGCTGCTGCATGGGCTGCTGGTTCCTTAGAGGGTACTGTTGGTATGATTGTAGGGGCTGCTGCTGCTGAAACTGTTGCTGTTGAAACTGCTGCTGCTGTTGCCTAGGCGACTGATATACTTGTGGTTCTAGTTGCTGATAAGGTGCCCGGTAGCTAAGATTGGGGTGGTTCCGGTTATTTGGAGAGTAGGCCGAATTGGAGCTAGTCCGTGGTGGATACAACGCATTTCCCGTAGGATTGTAGAATAGTGCGCTCGCTTGGTCCAACGGTGGTGAGATGTCACCACCCTCGAAGTCCCCCATGACTTCTGCTTCCACCGCCGCAATTTGTTGTATGCCGGCACCACCGGCTCCTACCATCAGCGCTGAGATCTGGGTCGATAACAAGTCAAACTTGCTGGATAATTTGTTGACGTCCTCGACCCTGTGGATACCTCCAGATCTAGGTGTGGCTCTCTCGTCACACCACCGCTCATTATTCGATGCCATGTTTTCAAGAATTTGTCCGGTATCTTCTTCACTCCTAGACATAAAGGACCCTCCAGCCGCCGCATCCGTCGAAGACTTCAAGTCGTCCCTCAATCCATTATAGAACAGATTAATTATCTGCCACTTCGGAAGCTCGTGATGAGGGCATCTCCGCTGCATTTCTTTGTATCTCGTCCAAGCTTCATGCAGGGACTCGTGGCTGACCTGGGAGAAGGAGGAGATCTCACTCCTCAGCTTCATAGTCTTTCCCGGAGGAAAGAACTTCGTCAAGAACTCATTCGAAAGCTTCTCCCAAGTGTTGAAAGTGTTCCCTTAGCCACTGCTTGGCCTTATCCCGCAGAGAGAAGGGGAATAGCTTCAGACGGATTGCTTCAGCTGTGACACCATTTATCCGAAACGTATCACACTTCTCTAGGAAGGAGTCCAGATGTTCAATAAGGCTTTTCATGGGTGCCCCAGAGAATTGATCCTGCTGGATCCACATCACTAAGGACAGCTTAAGCTCGAAGCTCTGTGCCGTAATAGCAGTAGGTCGGATGGCGGAGGTAGACTCGATGGATGGCATCGAGTACTCCAGCAGGGACTTATGCGGTGGGGTATTCTCCCCCATGACTTCAGACTCTTCTCTTCTTCTCTTCTCTGCGGCTGGATGCCTTAGGGTGGCGTTTATCTCAGGATCAACAGGAATCAAGTCGTCAAGACTCCTTGTGTTCTTGCGCATTAAAAGTAATGAACACCCGTGAAGCAAAAGTGGAAAAGAAACAGATAAAAATAGAAAATAAAAATAAAAATAAGAAAATGAAAATGAAAAAGAAGAATGCGAAAATTATCGCGAGATAGAGATGTGAGCTAGAATCAAGGGTTCAAAAGATCCAAAAATAAACAAGCACGTTGCCTCCCCGGCAACGGTGCCTAAAGCTTGGCGTCCCCAAGATGTTTATGTTTGTTTCGTGATCATGCAAGTGCAAGACGTGCAATAGGATAGGGGGCGCGAGATTTAAATATTTATAACCGCAAGCGCACGGTGTTGTAGTGTGGCTTGGGGGGTCAAACACAGGGAGGCGTGGTTGTGCTTGTGTCAGAAGGGACCGAATTCACCCTATGGGTGAGCTATCCCAAACCGATGGATGGGTTGTCACGAAATGTAGATACGGGGCTAAACAATATAAAATGAAACCCCGGACTTCGGTTTCCACCCCATCATGTGTTCTCGCCATTACGACCGGCGGATAGGATAACGATCGGAATCAGGGTTTAGTGGTGAGACGTTGCCTCTAAGAGTGATACCAGCGTCACATGGGCCCGATATTCCGGTCGGTGCCCAGGATGATACGTCGGACTACCCGGATTCGGTCAATGGACATTCCCATGTCCATTAACACTGACCGACTCCGGGAGCACTAAGCTCGCAACGATAATTCCCAACATCCCATCATGCCGCTCCCGTGCGCTAGGATTCGATGTCTACGCTAAGGGCATGAACTATGGCTAGGGAGTCAACCGCCAAGTTTATTCCCCATTGGCCCAACGGTCAAAGGTGGTCTTTTTCCCACCGATGACAATAAAACACCCGCATAACCAATAGATTCATATTCCCCTATCGATATCCTAGTCCTATGGACGCATTAGGGAGAACCCACCAAGGGGTTTCCACCGAAATCCCAGATTTGGGAACTACTCACACATTTTATCTAAAAAGCAATCTAAATGAAAATCGACCGTTAAAAACATAATCGGGCTATTGAAATGCGGTAGAAGTAATGTAATTAAGATAATATCAAAGTTTGACAAAGATCTGAACACTTACAAATAACCAAAAAATTCCAGCCGTCACAATAGGGAAAAAAGACAGAAAAATAATCAGCCTTGTTTCTGAAAACCTAGGGCTTCTATATATAGAAAACGACGTCACCCGATCGGTTGAAGTATCAACCGATCGGGTGACCTGCTTCGTTCTTCGGCAGCGCTCTTCAGAAACTTCACCCGGTCAGGCGACACGATCGGTTGGCGGAAGCAGTTGGTCATTTGGATCTTCAGTCACCGGGTGAACCGATCGGATGATAAATCAACCGATCGGTTGGAAACGTCACCCAAAAGACAGAAAGTTGCGACGTTTTGGCACGGTCAGCTTGCGGTCGGGTGAGCTCTCCGGGTCGTGTCTTCGGGGGAATCGGCTACAAATGAACCGATCAGGTGATCGGTTGGAATTCAGCCTCAATTTCTTGAGAAGTCTGTTGGGCTGAACCGGCCGTCGATCCGGTCGGTTAATGCTCTCTTGCTTCAGCGGCTGTCCGGGTCGTGCATGCATGCATCACCCGATCGGTTGGCTGTATCCAACCAATTGGGTGGGGGCTGAAAGATAGTAATCTTGGTCGTTTGACCCCCTTGATCACGCATGACTCCTCCCGTTGCTCCGGGGACTTATGATATCATCGTTATGTGTCCCCTATGCTGGCAAACTCCTACAAACACGCAAAAACATGGAGAAGTGAAAGAAAACTAGAAAATACGAGAAAACGGATACGAGATGGCGGAAAATAACGGGAAAACACAAAAGAAGACGTGTGTGAATATATGAAATATAAACGCACGTCACTTGTCACCCTGCAAGGGCTCGAAACTTCGAAGATCGCAAAGAAGGCCGTAAAAGAATATAAAGATAGCCTTGGCGATCTCGACATATTATATAAGGCGGGTTTCGAGCGATGCCTGCTTGAAATCAAGTGTCAGTTTCCCACCTTGGGGATTGACCTCGATCGGCTATCACTGCCATCAGATGATGATGAGCCTGAAAGTTCGTCAAAAAAGGTGGATGCGCTTCAAATGAGGTGCCGCCAATTTGATCGAGAAGGCCGTCATTTCGGTAGAAGGGGCTACTGATGTTACGCCCTTGGGGAGTCAGGGAACCGCCATTTTGGCTGAGGGAGCTAGAGGAGATGTGCTTCTTGGACATCAGCCTCAAGATTCCATGGTCCCATAAGCTCCTCGCTTGTATTAGGGTGTAAAATCCCTTTTTGTATTTTGCAAACAAAAGTAAGTAAATTTGTGATAAATTTTTGTTTTCGTTGTCAAGAAATACCTTGTATCAGCGGAGCGTCGTATTACTTGTTGGCCCCTTCAAATAGGTCAGACTCTTGCATGTGATGAATGTAGTGGATGAGCCGTTGAACATCGTTTCTCTTAGTGGCAAGGAAAATGACCCCTTGACTTACGTTCGACGAGGATAGTTCGGTGGTGAGGGGAGTAGCCCTCGACTTACGTCCGACGAGGCTCGTTCGGTGGTGAGGGGAGTGGCCCCTCGACTTATATCCGACGAGGGTCATTCAGTGGCGATGGGCTCCTCGACTTACGTCTGACAAGATTCGTTCGGTAGCAAGGGAAGTGGTCAATTGACTTATGTTCGATGAGGATCGTTTGGTGACGAGGGGAGTGACCCCTCGACTTACGTCTGACGAGAGTCGTGAATGGTTTGGTCAACCCGCGAAAGAAAGGCTCCTCTGATAGTATACCTTGGTCAACTTGAGAAAGGTTGGCCCTTCATTCGTGTAGTTGAGCAGCTTGCTAGGGCAAGGATAGCTCATCCTCGATCGGATGATTTATTCGGCCCACGAAGGGTATCCGAGACTTGGGTCTGAATACTTGGAAAAATTTAGGTCGACAAAGATGGACCTCATAAATCACATCGATTGCATATGTAATTAGATCGAGTGAATGGAAGTTTATGAACGATATAAATTTTATTAATTGATTCATAAGGGAAGATTCTAACAATTGAAATTCATACAGGTGTTTATTTTCATATGCAATTGGAGGCGTCACCTTGCACCCTCCGAGCTTTCCACCTACTAGATCCTCCTCATGTGTCAATCGACAACTTTGGTGCCGGGAAAATCAGGCAAGTGACCTTTCCCCTCGTCTTTCTGCTTTGAGGCTCCTTCCTTTGCATGTGTGTTGTCGACGAATTTCTTTAGATGGACACACATGATCGACACGTCGATATCTTTCTGTAAAGTCCAGCAATCATTTGTGTGGTGGCCATTATCCTGGTGATACCTGCAATATTTGAGGTCGTCACTTTTATGGTACCAGTTTTTCTGCTTGGGAGGAGGCCGATCAAAAAGCCCTTCGCCTTTTGCGTAGGCCAGGACTTCGGTTCTGATGGCATTCAGTTTTATAGAGGCCATGTCGATTGCATGCGCACGCCCTTTGGACTTTTTTCTCTTCATCGTCGGTCTCTCGGCTCTCGGTGGGAGCCATCGTGAAGTCGAACTTCTCTCCTTATTTTCATGTGGGTCTTGGAGGAGCTCTTCCTTCATGTGGCGAAGGCTTCCTTCAATAGCATGAACCGTTCTGCTCTAGTGAGTAGGTGATGGAGGTTATGCGATTGCCTCTGGTGAAGTGACTTCACTAGATCTTCACAGAGAATGCCTTGAGTGAGAGCTGCAATAACTATATCTTCGGTGCAGCCTTCGACATTCAGCCTTTCATTGTTGAATCGTTCGAAGAAGGCCCACAATGTCTCCCCATCCCCTTGCTCCAAAGTAAACAGGTGGACCGGCTTTCTCTTTTGCCTACATCCTGCGATGAACTGCCGGCAGAAATCTTGAGACAAGCTTTTAAAAGACCTAATACTGCGACTGGGTAACATGTTGTACCACCCATCCGTTGCTTTGGTCAACATCGTGGGGAAGGCTTGGTATAGGAAGGGTTCGTCTGCTCCTTGTATCTCCATCACTCTTTTGTACTTACAGACCTGCTCGCGAGGGTCGCCCCTGACGTCATATTGACTCAATGGATGCAACTTAAACTTCGATAGTCGAGGAGCCGAAGTGATGTTCTTCATCAAAGGATCGCGATCATCCTCTGAGCCAGAGGAAAGAGATTTAGGATGCTGCTCCTCGCCACGACTCTTGATCTGTCGACAGGTGGAGGTGTTGGAGGAATCGACAGGGCTCCCTCCTAAACGATTAGGAGAGTTCGAGGGAAGAGTATTGCCCCCTCGACTCTTTCGTTTTTGACCAGTTGTGGCCTTCTGGTGAGGACTGCGGATATGATCTTGGGTGCAGCTGTCCTTTGCTTGCTCTACGTTGCTATGAGTGGGATGGAGAGAAGCTCTTCTGTTGTTGGAGGGCCATGGACCAAGTGGATGTCTGGTAGAGCGGTTGTTGTCATCCCTCTGGTCGTTCTAGCATCCATCGTCGTTACCGACACCAGGTCTTCGCCGAGATGTAGGAGTGGTATTGATCAGAGGGTTGACTTGCCGCTCTAAATTCGACTCACCTACTCTCTGGCTCCCTGGTGTAGGTTGTTTCCCCATGGGGCCCAGTGTTGAATTGGGGATGGCTGCACTGCGGCCACCTGTATTGCTTGTTGGGTCATTTGTTGGATGGCGGTAGGCAGCGTCGTTAGGCTGGCATTGACCGCCTAGGTGAACGTGTCGAATTGCTCATACGAGACTAGTCGCGAGGCTGGTCTCCCCTCTGAAGAAGATGTGACATCATCTTTGATAAGCGGGGCATCTGGGTCCTCGCCAAGGATTGGTCGAGTGTTGGTGAGTCGAGTCGACATTGTTATTGCTCGGGATGATGACTCGGTGTTTTCCCGCAGACGGCACTAACTGTTGACGGTTGACTTCCAGCAACAGTATGGTGGAGTTGATGTGGCCATCTCTCGTGATGTGGTGTTGTGTCAGCTGAAGAATGGGACCCGAAGATGACTGAATCCATGTAAAAGGAGTGAGATCCGGGACAGTGACAGCCAAGTTCGAGCTACTGGGATGAAGCTCGACCTAACTCTGGGTAGTAAAGAATGATTCGAGCTACTTGCTAGGTCATCTGTCGAGCTATCTGCACCACAAACAGTTGTCAGGGGGGTCGGATCTAGGTTCCGACCCAAATCTCATCTGATGCTTAAGTCAGTAAAGGACTTAAGAAGGCTCGGGACAGTCAAAATCGACCTAGGGGAGATTGACTTGATACTATCTCATCGAGCTTTTGGAGGAAGAACTATAAGTGGAAAAGCCAAGAGACGCGTTGTCAGAGTACCCAGTATTCAATACTTCTGGAATCTATCCATTGTCTAGTCAGTGATTTAACTATATATAAGTGGAGGCGTCCCTTCCATGCCATTGGCGAATAATGGCCCACAATTATGGTGGCACGATCATCCTTGAAAGGTAGGCATAACTGTTGTCCACTTGCCCCGCCATTAATGAGCCCATTACTAACCATCTCCTTGAGCTTCGGAGGCTCAACGGGTAAAATATTGACTGGGCGGGTGATTAACCTCTCATGTGGGCTTCGTGAGCATGATGGGCCGCAGCTCCGCCTTTGTGGACTTCTTCACTTAGTTGAGAATATTTTTCTCCCTGTGGAAGGCCTGCCCAATGTTATAACACAAAAAGTCAAGACAACGCCTAACACACTTGCGTTAACAAAAAGATTTAACATCCAAAATTTCTCAAAGAAGACGACAGAATCTAGGCTTCATATATTATCTCATTTTGTATAAAGTAAGAGATAATTAACTGTGAGTGCCGGGTTGATAGACAAAAGAAAGGGCTATTTGTAAGAGTTTGTAAATTTACAAACAGCACCCTTTTTTATCATTTCTCTGCCCTCCCCATTCTCACCCAAGAAAAAAAATCCCAAGGATAGAGAGATGAGAATGGGAAAATGGCTTCCTCTATCCTCCTCTTCTCCCTTCGCTCTCGTCTTTACATTACGGAAGCATTTCTGAATGTAATGGTTTGTGAATTTGTGTCTCAAGTGTTTGTTGCAAAAGGTTGAGGCAAGCATCTCTTGAAGGGAATTATTGTTTTTAAATATTTATTTATCGTGCATGAGTGTAAGTGTAATCATCTGTGCAATAGTGTATGATTGTGCTGGTGCATCTTTCTAGCATCGTGAAATTCATAGCTAGTTCAGATTTGCTCATTTCTCTTTCTTCTTGCTTTACTTTCTCAAATGGTCTATGCTTGGCTATTGAAAAGCTATGTAATAAGATCATAGTTTAATTCAAATCATGTTTATTTAAAAAATAAAATGAAAAAAGATGCTTTAGACTGATATGATACTGCTAGGATAGATATAAATAGTTAGAGATGCAAATAGCTTTATTTCTTTTAGTTTTTTCCCTTACACTTTGTCATTGTGAGCCACTTTGACAATCAGCATTGTTTTGTTTCTTTCCCCATGTTTAGATCAACCGACCTACCAATGTATCTCATATCTCATCGGTGAGACACTATGTACTCTATTTTTCGGATCGTGACTCGGGTTGTCTATTTGCATACCGATTAGGCTTATTCTACATGCAGGTTTTTATTATTTTTCTTCATGATATTCGGATCATGACTCGGGTTGTCTATTTGCATACCGATTAGGATTATTCCACATGCAGGTTTTTATTATGTAATTATCTTTTAGACCTGTCATGGTGTTTGATATTAAAGGCAAGTTTATTGGATGAAGAATCTAGCCATCACCATTTGTATCTTTTCAATTCTTTTGCATACCATAAGCTGACCTGAAGTATAATAATATAGTTGACAGTTTTATAAGTAAAACAATTGCTTCCAAATTTTTTAGCAAAAACTTCTCTAAACTAACTCCATAATAGTCCATATTGTGAATGATATAATAAGTAATTTGGGTGATACTTGATATATAAACCTGTGTAACCGGAAATGTCATGCAGGCGATATTTTCTTCGGAAAGAGAAAAGTCGTGCAACAATTGAAATTTATTATACTATTGGCGATGTTTTTGAATAGGTAGGTAGAAATACAGCTAGAACTGAATATTGAGTAATTGATGTTTCTTTGTATTTTGGAAGGAAATTGAAATCTTTAAAATTTTAAGGGAAACCAAAAACATATGCCAACCCTTTATGAGCCTAAAACTTTGAAATTTGAGAGTGAAACAAAATTTGGGAGTGTAATATTTTGAATATCTCGCGCCCTAAATTGGAAACTGTCGTGTGTCAGATTGAAACAAGCTAATAAATATGCGAGGGTGTGGGGGTAATTGTTAGGGTATTGGGATAGGACATTTGTCCCAGTCAGCTTGTGACTGGGACAAAGAGTACCACTTAGGACAATCCAAGATAGACATCCCTAATTTGTTAGATAGGAATAACTCGTGCACACAATGCACGTCGCAAAAAAACCACACGAAACTGGATTTATCCCAATGACTGGGTGTTTTTGGGGGGGTGGCTGCTGACTGGGCTGGATTTATCCCAGTCAGCTTGTGACTGGATTTGTGACTGGAACAAACCCAGTCAGCGAACCATCAATTGTAACATAATTATGTAGGAAAAAAATAAAAAAAAATTAAAAGATGATGTTGTGAGTTGAGGGAGGCCTTTGGCCTCCCCCCCTCAACATCTCACCATTACTCCCCACTAAGTTAGTGGGGAGTCCCTTGGACTCCTAATTTATATTCTCTAATTGAATATATAGATAGACATGGCTTGTGCCATGGCTACTCCTTAAGAGAGATTGTTTACTCTCTTCTCTAAAAAAATCCTTCAACACGTTATCAGCACCTACGCTCTTATCTTTTTGAGCTTTTCATCCTGTCTCTTTTCAAAAAAAATTAAACCCATACGCGCGAATGAATCTGTTGTTGCAGCGTACCGTTGCGATGATCCGTTGCGGCGAAGTTTTGCGGGGATTTTTCTTTGGAGCGTATCGGGGGCGGAACTATCTACGGATTTTTATTTTTACGTTCTTCCCTAGATCTTTGATCTAGAGGTAATTTCTTTTCAATCACGTAGATACCTACATAATGTAGTAAAACTAAGATTTTACATAGCCAATTCTATAGGCTTGTATTATTCTTCACCATTTTGATAATCATCAAAAAAATAGAAAAAAAAGACAAACACCCCAAAGCCCACATTCGGCTGCCCCCGATACACAGGGGTCTCCGTCCCCCCCCCCCCCCCCCCCCCCCCCGGTAGGGGGGGCCTCTGGCGTTCCGCACCCCCCCTGTTCGGCAGGCGGGGGGTCTCCGTTCGCCGGCCCCCCGGCAGGGGGGCCTCTAGCGTTCCGCACCCCCCCCCCCCCCCCCGTCGGCGGGCGGGGGTCTCCGTCCCCCCCGGGCAGGGGTCCTCTGGCGTTCCGCACCCCCCCGGCCGGCGGGTCTCTGTTCGCCCCCCCTCCCCCCCCCCCCCCCCCCCCCCCGCAGGGGGGCCTCTGGTGTTTCCGCACCCCCCCCGCCGGCGGGCGGGGGTCTCCGTTCGCCGCCCCCCCCACCAGCGGGGGGGCCTCTGGCTTCTCCCCCACCCCGAAGGGGGGTTTCGTTCGAGCCACCCGACGAACGGGGATCTTCGCAATCGAAACTCCTGTCGAAATCATCTCTTTAGTTTGCAATCAAGGAAAAATTTCATTGCCAGATTTCCCGTCGAAATCAACTCTTGGAGATTGCAATCAAGGATAAATTTGAAATTGGGTAACTTATCCTGTCGAGGGGACCCTCTACGAATCGGATCGCTGGAGCTACGGAGCGTCGCCCCCTCATAGTCGAAGGGGGGCCCCGTCTCGCAGCCTCCCCCTTTGTCGGGGGAGGGCTCTTCCCCGACTCCCCCCATGAATGGGGCGCCCCGTCAGAGAGCCACCCCCCCCAAGTCGGTGGGTCCTTCTTTTCGCATCTCCGCCCCATCCCTGTGGGAGGGGGGCTTCGTCTGCGCCAGCCCCCTATCGACGGGTGGGGGGTCTGTTGCCGCGAAACATCCCCCCCCCGACAGGCGAGATCCCCTGCGACGCCCCCCCGACGGGGGGAGGGGGGCTCTGTCGGATACGACCCCCGGGGGGCTCTGTCAATCATCGACGCCCCCCTGCCGGGGGCCCGGTACTCTACGCCCACAGGAGGGGACAAAACGGAATTATAGGGCTTTGGGGGATTTTTTTGGCACTAATTAACCCTAAAAATTGTGTATTGGGTTTTGGTTAATTCAACTTTCTGCATATGTGCCATCAGCCCAAATCTTAATAATATATTAGATGGGCTATTTATTGGGCCTGAAGCCCAGTTTATAAATGAGAATAAATTTTATGGGCCAGCAGCCCCATTTAAATTAATAATTAATTTTGAATTCCAAAATTGGGCCAGAAGCCCAGTTAATCCAATAGCTTATTAAATTGATTAATATTTTACTTATGGGCCTGCAGCCCCAATCAAACCATTAATTTATTTTAATCCCTTGTTATGGGCATGTCGCCCAGTCTTTCATATTGGTAAAATTATATCACGATTGCATTATTATTAATTGATGGAATATTATCATGCGACCGCTCTGCCGTTAATCAACTAACCTAACGGTGTATGACGTCTCCCCGTGGTCCTAGATATTATTATATTAAATAGTCTCTTTTTCCATATTATATATGCATGTGTTATATAAACTTCGTGGTTGCTTCTTTTGTGCTTGTAGCATATTATAAACTGCGTGGATGTTTATATAAGCTAAAATGTGATTTTTGGGATCGGCCAGTTTGATACCCTTTAAATTCCTTGCAATTTTATTTTATTTTTCAGAGAATTTGTAAGTGAGGATTAAATGTATTAATGCCAAAGACCGGTGTACCGACAAATGAAGACGGAGGCGAAAATTGAAAAATATAGGGACCCTTCTGGGTTTCCAAATTGTATTTTTCTTTTCTTTATGGACTTTATATTCGGACTTTGGACTTTGTACATTTTCGGGTATCTGGCTGATCCCCACATTTTACTTATTCTATTTTTAATGCGTGAATTTCAATCTTAATTAATTCATGCTTGTTTTAAATTGCATAGATAAATGGCAAAATTGGCAAGCGTCGATTTCGAGATCCTTGATGTTGTAGGAAAAAATTACCTGAGTTGGCGAGTGGACCTGAAGTTCCACTTGCGTTCAATGGCCCTCCTTGGCTCAATTTTGGCTCCTTCGTCGGCCCCAGCAGCGGCCGATGCTTCTACTACATCTAGCAGCAGCACTCCTACCACTGTCTCCGATGTGGATAAGGCGAAATCCATCATCTACATTAGGAAACATATAGATCAGACCTTAAAGGCCGAATACTTAATGGTAGAGGACCCAAAGGAGCTGTGGACAGCACTGGAGGCACGGTATAAACATCAAATTGATGTAATATTACTGTGTGCCAGTTATAAGTGGGAAACCCTCAGACTTCAGGACTATAAGTCCGTCGCTGAGTATAATTCTGCACTTCATAATATCACCTCACGCCTGAAGTTGTGCGGTGAAGAAGTGACAGAGCAACGCATGTTGGAAAAGACATTTACCTCGTTTCACAAGAAAGATGCAATCCTCATGCAGCAGTATCGTGAACGCAACTTCACGAAATTCTCTGATCTGATCTCATGCCTACTTAGGTCAGAGCAGAATCGAGAATTACTGCTCGCCACTCATAATTTACGACCAGCTGGCATTGCACCTATCCCTGAAGCCCACCCAGTTTCTCCCCAAAAGTGGAAAAACAAGAAGAAGACTAAAAATACCAAAAGAAAAGCTGTGATGAAGAATGGACGAGGAGCAGCACGCCCGTCCAACAACAACAATACAGGAAAAAATAACTTCACATTGAAGCAAAAGAACACTGACCAAGTGTCACTTCCTAAGAAGAACTGAGAGGATAAATGTCATAGATGCGGCATGACTGGCCATTGGTCCAGAAACTGCCGCACTCCTCACCACCTACAGGATCTGTATCAGGCGAGCCAGAAGTCTCTGCCTGAAACAAACTTGGTGGCTATTCAGCCACTGAAGATGTTTACTGCAAAAGACTTCGAGAACGACGACCTGCTTGATTAAGCTTCATCTTTTATCTATGCATTTAAAATTCAATGTTTCTTCGTCTTTAATTATCTTAAGTACGAACTTTTATTTTGAATGTCTTTTTTCAATGAATTAAATAAAATTTCGTGTTATTTATAGATGAAGTATGGAATATTGTGGACAGTGCCTCATTGCACTGGTGTAGCATTGATATTGCTCCCACATACAATGAGACTATAAGATGCAAATTCTCCTCTTAAAAATATAGGAAATTTCCAATTTTCAAGGATATTTCTTTTAACGAAAATAACTTGAAAATTGTGGATATTATATATTGAATATCAATATGTAACTCGTCACGAAAATGGCCAGAAGATCATCTACTTACGATTTCATTGGACCACCATCGGGCCCCTATAATTACATATATTCATCCTATAGAAAGCCAACTTGACTGAGCACCAGAAGTGCCTTTCTTTGCCATAGTTTTTAACTCTGGCAAAATGGACTTGGTCAACCTGGATCAGCGATGATGGACGCATCATTAAATGAATCCATTGGAGAACCTGAAGATTCTTCAAAAGGTTGAGTTTCCTCGTCCCCTTTTGTCATACAGGAAAACTAATAGAGAGACCTTCCCTCCTGAAAGTGGGATTAGAGTCTCCTGGCTTCATTAAGAGAATACATGGTGACCTTTGCGGGCCTATTCACCCCGCAAGTGGCCCATTTTTGGTACTTCATTCTTGTACTGATAGATGCATATACTAAATGGTCTTATGTGTGCCTTTATATTCACTCGCAACCTAGCTTTCTCAAAAGCTTATAATGTGGGTGAATTTATTACACATATCATTCAAGAATTCTGCCAAGCAACTGGCATTGAAATTGAACATCCTTCAGCATGTTCAAACTCATAATGGGTTAGCAGAGTCTCTGGTAAGAGACTCCAATGGATTTTACGTCCATTGTAAAATCGCAGTTGCATGTTGATGTTTAGGGACCAATACACTGCATTCCGCATCGCTCATCATGATACGGCCCGCTTGTTGCCATATCTTATTGCTGATGCTGCTTGCTTATGGTTTACCACCAAGTCTTGATAAATGTGAATTTGATGAGCAAAATCTCATTGAAATAGACACACAGTCTAAAGAAGCCTGAATCTTTTAAGACCATATCATGGGACACAAAAGTCCTCATCTCGTTATGATCCACATACTTTTTTTGTGTGAAGTTGAGATCCAGAAGATCCTTCACATTCAGACTAAAGTACATCAATTGACGGATAATGCGGACAACCAGAAGATTGTTCGTTCACACGTCCCTGTTGCCAACACGCCAACTAGGATTGACATTCCCAAAGATGGATGCAATCCACCGGCAGCAGAATAGGCTGTACCTCAATTGAAAAGAGGACGCCTGCCAGATTCAAAATATAAAATTCCTCAAAAGAGGAAAATTCCTGGATATATTAAAATGATCCAACAACAGGATGCTGAGCTCAGACCAGCAACCTCTCCCCTCCTAATTTCCCCTGCAGAGGAAACAACATGAGAAAAATTATTATATTACGTACGTACTGGAGAGGTACTGGACAGATATAGCACAGTCGTCGACGACGGTTTTGCTTTCGCTATTGCCGTTCACGTTGCTGAATACGACGATGACGTCAATCCATTTTTCTATAGCGTAAACGCATAGATTGGCCAAAGTGGGACGAGGCAATAAGAGTAGAGCTAGACTCACTCTTGAAAAGCAAAGTCTTTGGACTAGTAGTCCATACACCTGATGTGTAAAAACCTGTGGAATATAATTTGTATTTCATAAAGACATTGAAATGAAGAAAATGTGATCATTTTCCTACTAAGCCTAAACTTCTCTGAAAAAGCCAATAAATGCAGTTCATGGACGTTGTAAATGCATATATATACGTCAATATAGATATAGAGATCTAGATAAAACTTCCAGAAGGGTATACTCTACCCCCAGAGATGAAAGAGAGACGTAGAAACATCTTCTCCATAAAGGCTACAAAGATCATTAGTTGATCTTAAGCAATATTCTTCCCGTGTATCTTTTTCAAAAGATCGTTGACAGGATTTGTGATATTCACCATATATGTGGTTGACTTAAAGCTAATATGATCTCCTTCAGAGACCATTGAGATATCAGATAGCTTTAAGCATACCTTGGAAATGAAACACCTAGGCATAACAAGGTATTATCTCGGCTTATATATTTAACACCTTCGTGGTGGAACCCCTTTAATATCCTTCATACACCTAGAATTTATGAAGAATGATGTTCATTTGCAACCTATTAAAAATGGATGCTTATTTATGACACCTTCCACTAGCTGGAAGAGGGGGAGGACATCCTAGGTCCCGAAGAGCCTAGCTCTAGTGTACTTGTTACACTTCTTTATCTGGCCAACTGCACGTATCTTTGATAGAACGTCTCCAGCAAAGTTGTTAACCAGATACAGTGTTGTCTTGGAAAGCAACACTAGACCAAGGATAAGCTGCTTCTACGCAACTTCCAAGGGTCAAGGAATATATATCGCATATGCAGGTTTAAAGATCATCGCGATGACTAAAGCAGGCCACCTCCTAAATATCTACACATCATCCTCCAATGTTTACATCTTCTGAGAAGCTCATCATCCAAGAAGCAAGTATTGAAAACGCTCAGCCAGGTCCAGCAGTATCTTGCAGACACACTGAAGACTGATTCAATGAATACTTTAGTAGAGTCATCTACCAACTTGGAAGAGCATTCCACTCCAGAACGCTACTGCTTTCATATAGCCGCTAAATGAGTGAAACTTGTATAGATGAGTGATGATTGTATTTTCTTTCAGAACATGATGGATGTATAGACAAATAGGAGATGATTGTATAGATACATAGGAGATCTGCAAGCCTGAAGCTTGTACAGATCAGGGTGAGTCCCTCGATAGTTGTACTCTTTTCCCTTAAGCTGCTGGTTTTTCACACTGGGTTTTCCACAGCTAAGGTTTTAACGAGGCAACCACAGTGGCTCTGGATCCAAAAGTATCCACCCCATTAGCATACTGAATCCTGAAGTATTCATATGCTTAACCCAAGGTAATGGAGAGATGAGGGGGAGTGTTGTGAGTTGAGGGAGGCCTTTGGCCTCCCCCCTCAACATCTCACCATTACTCCCCACTAAGTTAGTGGGGAGTCCCTTGGACTCCTAATTTATATTCTCTAATTGAATATATAGAGAGCCATGGCTTGTGCCATGGCTACTCCTTATGAGAGATTGTTTACTCTCTTCTCTAAAAAAATCCTTCAACAAGCGGTACGAATAAAATGGGGCCAAGTTATTTCTGTATGTCTAATGGATGGTGAGAATTTGGGTTTTGACGCATACAAATTCTTTTATTGCAAGTGGTTCATTTATACCAACTGCATGCGCTGATTGTTTTTTTAAAGCTCCAGCTTGTATATTCCTTTGGTTCTATATGTCCTTTGGTTTTCAACGAATTCAGCAGTTAACACAAATTTAATTGTCTTACAGATTTTAATTTAATTTAGTAATAAATATAGCTAAATATTAAGGGTGAGTGGTAGGGTTGTTGACGAACGAGTTTGAACGAGCTTGAACATGGAGCTTGGTTTTGTTTATGAAAAAAATCCATGTTCAAGCTCTGTTCGTTTACTAACCGAGCTTTAAAACCATGTTCAAGCTTGTTCGTTAAGCTTATCGAACGAACATAAACGAACGTAAACGAACTTTTACTGAGCTTGTTTACGAGTAGTTAATCGAACGTTCTGTTCGTTAATAAGACTTATCGAGCTTGTTCGTGAACATGTTCATGAACATGTTCGTGAACACAAATCAATCTTGTTCATAAACAGAGTTTCAAACAAACAAACAAACGCCAATTTTTTAATCAGGAATAATAATATTTAGACATTATTGCCAATGAATAAATCAATTAAATAAAAAGATTAAATATTTGCAGGACAAAAACAAACAAATCCAGCATAATAGCTCCATATATACCATTACAAGCAACCATTCCAAGCATAATAAAAAATATAGTATTTGTCTAAATTTATTATTTTCGGTATATGTTCGTTCATGAACACTAAACGAGCTTGTTAATGAACATCACTTAACGAGCTTGTTCACGAACACTTAACGAGCTTGTTCATGAACATAAATGAACGAACACGGTTATGTTCAAGCTCTGTTCGTTTACTAACCGAGCTCTAAAAATCTGTTCAATATTGTTTATTAAGTTTCTTAAACGAACGTAAACGAACATGTACCGAGCTTGTTCACGAGTAGTTCGTCGAACATTCTGTTTGTCAACAGCGGTGATCATGCCCTCATTTAACTAGGGGTGGTAATGGGCATGCCCAAAGCCCGATTGGCCTTTCAATTGGGCATACCGTATTGACATCCATACTAATCTTTCAATAGTTCTTTCATAGTACTAATAAAAGATTAGTATGAACAACAATGTGGCATGTCCAATTGGAAATCCAATCGGTCTTTGGACATGCACATTACCCATCCTTACACTTAACACAGCCCGCGCTTCTGCATAATGTGTGTCTCTACTCGTCTTCGTCTGGGTTCAAAATTTCGAAGTTTTCAGCCATTTCATTCTATCATCTGTTAACATCACCCCTTCACTGAGAAAATAATAACAAAAACCAATGCCGGATAATTCATACTAAATAAGACATAATTTTCACGCAGAACTTCTTAAAAATTACAAGGAAACTAAATGTAGATCAATAACCTTGCATTTGTTGCACAACGTATGTCGGTGTTGCTCAATGTATAGCAATCATATGTTGGTGTTGCTTAATGTATGTTGGACATATTTCTCAGATAGTTATACAATTGATTGGGTGGATTGTCCCATATAAAGAAATGCCAAATTAATGTAAATAACCTTAATATAATCAGTTTCATACAAGGAAAATCGGAAATCAGTTACATACAAGGCAAATAGGAAATGGACTGAACGAGATGAATGACGAAAACGGTAAAAATTTCCTTTCCACAAGGATGAGACTTCTAAATTTTATTCTTCAGTGAAGGAGAACCATAGATGAACTAGTTGATTCAAACATGGTTAAGTTGATTAGGTCCATGTTCCACCACTAGATATATATTTCCTAAATGGACCATAATTACTAACATTAGCATGAAAGCAGATTGTATTTTTTCAATTCCTCCCAATACCCCAGAAATTAAGAAAAGGGAATTTAGTGAATAATTTCATACTTTAAACAATTGCATCCAAACCTTTTGGAAAAACTTAGCTAAATAAAATTCATAAATGGTCCATCACCGGAATGATATAATTAACCATTTTTTGGTCCATAATATAATAACCTAAAATGCCAAATGTCACGCAAAAGAAGTTTTTTTAATGGCAAAAAGCATGCAGCAAAGAAATACTAGTTGCAAGTAAGTCGCACCATTTCTAGCAAGAAAAGTAATCATTCGTATGGTGTGAATGCAATCTCGATAAACATATAGTTTAAACCCCAAAATAGCGCAAAGCTAGTCCAAATATTTTGCAAAAAGAAGACCGTAAATCTTCAAAAATCCCAAAAATTTCAGATCATCCCAATTTAGTCGCCTAAATGCAACACTGTTTACCGCTATTCTCTCTTTGTTTACCGCTCTTCTCTCTTTATCAAACTTGATGAGAAGAGGCTGAGCAACACCAAGCTTGAAAGTAAGAGGGCAGAGAAGTTTACAATGGTGAAACTTTACACTCCCAGCTGGGGATAAACAAAATGTTCTTCCAAGAGTAACACGGAGATTATTGATACATGGGAATGGGGTGCAGCAATGTCAGTACAATCTGTATGAACAAAACAGTTCATGGGAACATTGATGAATACAATGAATAACTTGAGAACTATCAAACACTTGGGAAAAGGAGAAACTTCTCATGGAAATGGAAGCCTGAAACAAAAGCAGCTTCTCAATTGGTAATGGAAGCTTCTCTTAAGGACATTAGGAAAACATGATGAAAGAATAATGCCCCAATGTTCACTCTCCAAGGGTCCATAAAACATGTACAATTTATCATCCAAAATTTTTGACGAGGGCAAGGACAGATGATGAGAGGATGAGGATAAAATAAATTGAAAGGGCTCCGGAGATACGGACCGATTAACCAATTAACTGTTATCTGATTTATGCCTCTTTGGGGCTTGCTCGGATTCCTCACCGCTGCTCTCTACCCGAGAATGTCCGATCACTGGTTGACTCGCGGACAAGGGGTCGTCAATGTCCTGCAATACCGAAGAAGAAATGCAAGGCATACAACACTGTTAGAAGCAGCAGGAACTGAAATTTTGCATGTCAGGGAAAGGGATATAGCTGTACTGTAGCAGCATAATGGATTTTTAGGACCATATCTGGCACAACTGCAAAGTACATAATTTAGTGCAAATGCACATAACTATTAGCAAACAAAATGCAAACAATGACAACAACAACAAAGATGTGCTTTCATTTGAATTCAAGTGATTTAGAAAACTTAATGGGAGTTTACAAGAACCATTGCGCCTATAGGAGACACTTTAGCAAGCGAGGGTAAATGCAACCTCAATGGTATCATCAATTCTGTGACTGGTAGCAATAAAAATGGTTAAATCTTACCAAAGAGTCACCGATGAACCACCAACCTACTTGAACCACACTTGCATCCTTTTACCGAGTATGTGAGTTGAGAGGTGAGTGATGATCGATGATCATCTTGTAATAGAGGTTCAGACATCTGATGAAACGAAAACGGAACCCCAAGGAGCTACTTCCGTGCTTGACCCAGTTTCCACAACCAGATACAAGAGGAACACGACCGAATATTATTTTACATCATTCAAGATGAAAACTAATAATGCAGTGAACATATTTTCAGGACTGCAATAATTCAGTAACATGGAGTATGTTTTATACCACAAATTGCTTCAATGAATTGTCCCTAGCTCATAGCTATACAGAAAACTTAAATGAAGTCTCCAGACTAATTTCTAGACTTGCATTAACAGCTATAGATGAACATGATCTAATATGACTTGATTAATATATCCATCTTTGGCATCTTGAATAATTTCTAAACCGACTATCCCTTCGGTATCTTTTTCCTTGATAAGGTTCTCGTACAAGGAGGTCTTCAACATAGAAAGCAACAGGCATAATATATTATTTTAATAAAAAATTACTTAAATAAAAATTCATGAGAAACAATACATATCCAAGTGCGACCTTACCACTCAAGTTATAAAGAAGAAGACGACGACGAATGCTGCTGCAAACTTAAGCTTAACGCTGTTGTTACTTTATGAACTATAATGATGTATGCACCCAAAATGAGTTATCACTATTAATCCTATAAGTAGAAAAGTTTTGTATTACTTATGGTGTTTAATTGGACAAAAGGTCAAGAAGCAAAAACCTAAGCAGGAATTTTATTATAAGAAAGTTTATTTATTTTAATTTTGCCTTCTCTTCATCCCCTTCGATTTCCATTCAGCATTATGTGCTTTCAGGAATTAAAGTTGAGCAGTTACAGGGTACAACGGACAGGGATTTAAGCATGGAATCAAAGATCAAAGATCACCATCGATTTTTCCATGTTTGGTTTCATCTATGTGTTGGCATGTAGTAATGCAGAAAATAATAAACTAAACCTATCGGTTCATGTTTAACTAAGCTCGACGAAAATGAAATGAAAACATGAAATCACTCATGAAGAATATACCTTAGCACTACACATAGTGGTCAGAGTCGCTCTCCTCCTAGTTGCTCGCTTGCCTAGATTAATTTGAACAGAGATGTTGGCTTGAGACAGATCTACACCTGAACTCTCAAGTGCCTGATTCAGTGTATTCAATATGCTGCACCACATGAAAGGATGGTTATCTTTAATGTGAAACCTTGATCAAAATATAATGGGAGTACATCTACGGAGATCAATCTGAAATTAAAAAGATATTTTCTACCACCTTAATCACGCAAACACTAATTTTACCACCTAGTATATTCAAAGAAGAAATAATATTGTTTGATTATAAGATATACACAATTTATTTGTTACAGAACAGAAATGTATATGCAAAGAAATAATTTTTAGGAGATAATTTTTAGGCGAGTGAATGTGCAAAGTTCAAAGGCAAAGAAAATAGAAAAATAAATTCTAAAAGGAACAAGCACATACTTGTGAGAGTAAGCAGAAGATACACTGATTGTGCCTTCATCAATTGTCAGCTCTTCTTGTTCATTCAACGTATCTCTGCTAATACTATTATCAGCCGGACCAGAGGGTCTCAACCACTGAGACTGTGACTGGGCAGCCATGTTATCTATATCTGAAATCAACCGCTGCTGAGCCTGAGCAGCTTCGGATCCTCTTTCAATAGAAACATAGTTTGGTTGCGAAGGCATGGGGACAGAAGATGCCTTACTTGTAAACCCAACATGATTTTCCATAGCCTTGTATAAGACACCAGCGCTCATGTCAGATTCTACAGGATTCTGAGCAGTTGAGAGCATTTGTGGTGCACCTAGAACTCTGTTGTCATTAACGGCGCACATGAATCCTGGAGTGTGCCCGTTTTTTAGTACTTGAGAAGGGTCAACTGTACCATCCCCAGAGACTTGGCTATTATTCTGGTGCAAATAAAGAAAAGATGGTCAGTCACATACATATCGAAATGGGCATCAGCAAAGAAGAAGGAAAACAAAGAAAAGAATGAAAATCCTAGACATGACATGCATCTAATTGTCCAGTTTTTTGAATTCTTATTAAGAATTTAAAAATGACAGATACCCGTGCATTTTCCCAGAATGATCTAAAATAGACCTTTACCTGCCAAAAAAACCAAAGTGAAAATCAATAAAAACTGTTTTTGTGTGTGAAAACTAGGAAGAAATCCAATTATTGTTGGGACCAGCTCAAAATGCTCCTAGAATGGTTGGAGCTAAAATATTTAAATAAACCACAGACGCACGCAGTCACCCACAGAGAAAAGAGCAATTTGTATATTTATAAAGAGTTAGCTTTTATTTCACAGAATATGTTCCTTATTTCACTTAGTTTCTCAGTAAAGGTCACATATCCTATATGCATGCAGTAATTATCAGTGACCATAGTATCAAAAATTACCCATGGCATTAATTTGGCATTTTCATCACTCCATCCCGGGTATGAACACTCATATTTCTGGGCCTTCTTTCTGGGCCTTCTCCTGTAAAAACCGAATATATTCTATCACCTGCATAGTGACATGGAGTTAACAAGATCTCACTAAGTATAAACTGCATAACTGTGTACCATGAATTATCTTAGTAATTCCAAACTATACCTCCAAAAGGAATGATGCCTTGTCCCTCTTTTGATCACCATGTGGAATGAGTTCCCTAAGTATCTGAAATCTGCATGAAATATTCCAATCCGTCAGAAGCATAGATAATAGTTTCACAATGACCAAAACATGCAATTAGAACGGTGTTATGTTTCGGGCATTTTCAGATCATGTGAGCACTATACCGCAAATAGGAAAGGTAAAAAGAAGCTTTCATTTGATGTAGGAGACAGCTCAATATGCCTAAATGGGGGACAAATAATAGGATAGGATATGCAAAGACATCATTTCAAGTAAGCTCCACTGAAGGGCTGACCAAATTTTTGACATCTACATCATTTGGCCCTCAAAAGTGTAGGAGCCAAATTACATCCTACACCAACCACAGAATAAAGTGGAACTTGAATCAGACCCAAGAAGTGGTTAATTGCATGGATGTGTGCTTTCATGTATATATATTTTAAGTTCAAGCACAAATATAAAAAATTCCAAGGTTAATGAAGTGGACAGTCCAAAATGATGATTCCTCTTCCAATAGTTGGAGTTGTGTTCTCCATTCCTCATTTTCAGTTCTAGACAAGAAAGTTCATTTAGTTAATAACTTAAATCATTATCTTCTTTTTTTCTGTATCATATGCTTTTTAATTGCATGAGTTAGGAACAATGTCAATTCAAAATAATACTGCTACAACATTCACACGGGAATTCTATTCATTTTTGTGTCAATGATCGATGAGCCTACCATACAAGTAACCAACAAAGTGTTAAATTTGGTAAGCATATTTTAGTCAACCATTCATTTTATAAAATATAGCTAGTTAAAATTATGTAAAAGATGGTCACCGCACATAGTTACACCTTATACCACGGTAAAATTTTTTGACCTGCACCGACAGAAGTAATTATCCGCAAATCTAAGCCTTTAAGGACTCTCACAGAACCTTGAAGATGAGTCTCTAATGTTATACGGCTATGAGAGAGAGATCTAGAGTTAAATCAATTAAGATCTATAACATGCTATCAATCCCAAGTCAACACTTTGACTTAGTGTCAAATTCTTAGCCGATGGACTAATGGGCAAGAAACAGAGTTCTCATTCAATGAACGGGCCAGATGGAAATAGGATTAGTATATAAGTAGACATAACTTCTATCAGAAAATTTTATGATAGAAAGACAAGAACCACAACAAGATGGAAGCAAGTGCATGTGTTGCAATTTTAAACATTAATAGACAAGCCAGACTATATAAACAAGTTAAATATCATGAAGGATCTAAATTGGATAAATGGTTTCCCAATTGACTCAATTCTTTTTCATTCACGCAAATAAGAATAATATCATATTGCAGTAGAGAACTTTCTACAAACTTTTTCTCCCTTTAGGGCTTGTTCTTTTCTCCGAAAATCGAAGAGGAATCCTGATATGTGCACTATTCATGCACTATTTAATCGGAATCCTACCTCACTTTCGGTGGGGCTGTTCTTTTATGGTTTGGATTTTTTGGCATTTTTGTCCGACGTGTACCGTGTCAGACGGAATCGTCGCGTCGTTTTATTTCTGCCAGGTTTCCCTCCGATTACAAAGAATTCTCAATTTCGTGGGTCCCCAGGCTCGCTTCCTCTCCAATCGCAAGCCACCTGTTTTTTTTTGCTACCGTTGCAGCATGCAACGAGTGGGCCCCATGCTGAATAATTACTTCTAAAAACCATGCTCTCTCCCATGCGTGAAGAGTGGGCCCCATGATGTCTTCCTCTCCAAATACACTTCTAATACATTTTGTGTACTCATTTAATTCTAAAAACCATTAAACAATTAGTATATTAATTAATTAATTAATTAATTAATTAATTAGTATCATTTAATTATAGCAATGGCTGGACCCCATACCACTTTCTTCATACTACTTTCTTCAATCAAAAGAACACACTACACGGAGTGGGACCCACCTCAACTTTCCAACTCCACAATCCAACCCCACTTTCCAACAAAAGAACACACTACACATCTATTTCTCTCTCATCAGATTCCACACTTTCTCAACTTTCCCAATTATACTTTCATACAAAAGAACAGGCCCTTAGGAGCATTCTCCCTTTAGGAGCATGCCAATTTCTCAACTTTCTTCATTTAAAACTAATGCACCTAGACATTCTAGCTTGTCCAGTAATAGACAAACTGGAGCACAAAATTTTTTAAAACTGCAAGTAAAAGGTATAACTTGACGGGATCATATCACTGTAAAACCAAATTTTATATTGTAAGCCAAGACATAAAATAAACCTTACAACAAATATGAGGATTCACAGTGATTAAAGAAAAGGAAGACAGTTGCTTTGTGCAAAACCCTTTTTTGTTTATGTACACGAGTTTCAAAAGAGATGATATCACGAAGGTATTATACCATTCAAAACTTCAAAATATGTAGCTATGCTCGTCCCCCTTATTTGCAGCATGAAGTGGGGATATTTTAACATCAGAACATAGAAGGACAAATATCAACCTCCATATCAGAATAGCTGGTGAAAGCACCTAAACCTTCTTGTCACCAATCCGTAATTGAAAAAAGAAGCAAGCGTCTAGCCTCTCTAAGAAAGAGGCTATACTAAATAAAATTTTTAGAACAGGGGAAGATGAAACCCGTTGGGGTTTAAGCGATTACCAAGCAAAAGACTCATAAATGATATATAGACAGGAATATGATCAAGAAGAAATATTAAGGATTGATTGTGCTTAGATCCGATTTCTCCAAGGGACCAATAGAAGCATGAGAAATGTAATGAATAATCTACTGATATAGCGAACCATAGAGCTTCAATGGTTAAGAATTATCCACCCCCAAAATTAACCATGAACAACTGAATCGAAGACCCCAAAAAATTTGAACATAACGTGAATTTCACTTTTCCACGTGACCAGCACCAAGCACCAACTCAATTATTCAATTGACACCGAAAAATCCCAGTTCTCTCAAAACTAAAATCCAAATCTTAATCAACCCCCGGCATAGCTAACAAAAATTTTCTGATATCTAAATTTCAAGAAATCTAAAAAAATCAAGACAATGAAAAAAGTTGCAAATTTTGACTTTACATAAAACAAACTTGCCTATCATTGATTTTGCTCCTCCGCCTCTGCTCCGTAGCAGAATGTTTCGACCGTGAGGTTGTCGGCCTCTGATCGTTCCCGCCCTTCCCATCGACTTTCACGGTAAACTCCACTGAAAAATTCACCAAAATAAATGAATAAATAAATAAATTCAAAAATCTGTATAGCAAGGAAAAATATTGATAAAAAAAGTAAAAGAAGAAGAACGACCTTTCTTCGAAGTGCCCTCCCTCTTCCCGAATTCGTCGTCGTCCTCGTCGTCGTCGTCGAAACCCCGGCTGGATCTCGACCCCGACTCCATGAATCGCTTCTTATCCTGCGCCGGGGGATTCCTGTAACCAATTCAAAAGAGAACAAGCAGAATTTGCAGCTTTCAGCAACCATCGGAATGCAGAATTTTGCAGAAACCCCCCTGTAATAAGGAAAATTTGCAAGGTTGGGAACCTTGAGGAGGAGAGGGAGCCGAAGCTGGCTGTGGCGCAGGCGGCGGAAGGCGACGGCCACTGACCTGAGATATATACAAAGTGGAAAATTGTGATGGTGAGAATCGCGCCCTAAAGCCCAGAGACGTTCCTTGCTGGCGTTTCAACATAATTATTTTTCTTTAAATGTAATAAATTCTTAATTGCAAAGTGGGTTAATTTATTAATTAAAAAAGAAATGGTCCAATCTAAGTTGCGCCACATTACGTGGGATGGCAAAGATGCGGTCCCTCACAACAATTTCTATTTCGGGATTTTTACATAAAAGTTCAAGTTAGCGTTATTTTTATATAACACGTCCAGCGTCTTTCCTGACAGATAGATACGCTTTATAAAATTCACTTTGTCCGTTGGGGTATAGATTCGCTAATCATTAAGTGACAGTGTATTGTAGCACTCCAAATCATCGTTTAATCAAACGAATTTATGCATAGATGGCTGCCACGTATGTATCGTTAAAACTTTAAAATCATGCGGATTATTTAACTTTTTGCAGCAATTATTTTTATTGGATCATAACCTAATATTGAAAGAAAGGTATACATAAACGATATGTGATTTAAATGTTGTATAAATTCTAATAAAGCGGGAAAATATCAAAAAAATAATTACGATTGGAATTTGGACTTACGATAACTATAGTGACAATTACTTACACATTTTATTTATTATATATCTTATGTAAATTCCCGGTCCAAAGTTATTTGGTCACATTTTAATAAAACCAGCACTCATAAATGCCCTTACTTCTTTGTTCTTTGAAAAAAAAATATAATTAAATCCGGAATCAACTTACCCTTCAATTTTATTAGCTAGTTTATTTTGTTGTAGCTAAAAATATCTACAAATTTTAATTAATAATTAATAAACAATAAGTGTAACATAAATATAAATATAAGCTGAGTCACCACCCAACAACCTTTTGAATTTGTAAGAAGAGAGCGAAAAAAATAGATGGCCAATATTTAGTGTAAATATTAAATGACAGGTTGTTTTCCGAAAACATGAACAATTTCACGGTTGAAGGATATCAAGGCTAAGGGACCCAATTTGGCGTTTTGTCCGCGACCGATCCTCTGACACAAAACACCACAGGATCTGCTCCCTAAAAATCGTAAACCCGTTTTGATTTCTCTCCCCCAACAAGCCCCACATCAATTTTTCTAATGTAGGTTGTCTTTTGTGGCATGTGTGCCTATATGGTAACGTCGCATCGTCACATCAGACATCACATCAGTCCAAACACCCAAAAACCACCACCAAAAAAAAACCTAGAAACACACCCTAAGCTCAAACACCACCAAAAAACAGACCCAATTTTACCCACGCTTTTCCTAATTTTAATCACCGACGATACCGACACACCAATACTTCTCACTCCTTTTCGTTTGCACAGGTGCATCACATTCAGTTCGTGTGGTTTTTTTTTCGACATGCACTATATACACGGGTTATTTCTATTTATTATATAATTGAGAGCATTTGTCCCAGTCACAAATTGACTGGGACAAAGGATTGGCTATGAGTGCGCCACATCATCTTGGCGGGGCCCCAAAAGCCATCCACAAAAAAACCCAAAAGTGCACCCACATTCAAAGAACCCTTAATTCAAATAACTTTCCCCTTTTACCCCCGATGATACCGACACACACTCACAGTTCTCACTCACTTTCGGTTGCGTGCGTGCTTCACATCCTGTTCGTGGGGGTTTTTCTTGCGACATACACTGTGTGCATTTCTAGTACAATATTAAATATCAGGTTGCGTTCAACGACGTTCCTCACGCCTCGGGGTAATCCTATAGACGCTGACATAATTGTTGTACACAGAGAATAATTTACAAACACCCAAAAACATTTAGAAAATCCATCATACAATTGAGAGAGTTTTTGAATTGAGTTGCTGACTAATACAAAAGTATGGGTAGAAGGACGGATGAAATTGAATCTTAAGGGTTCATTGGATAGGGCAAGAGTTAATGAAAATTTTAGGAAAAAAATATTATAATGTTGTAAGAACTAAATGTAGAAGAGCTAAATTTGAGATGATTTAAAGTATAAATTTTTTAGGAGAGCTAGAAGGAACAAAATTTTCGAGGGAACTAAAATTTTTGGGGAATTATGTTCTCTGTGAGGAATTAATATACTGTAAGGAAATAAATTTAATTGAAAACTTGGGAAACTAAAATTTAAATTCCGATTTTAAATTTTGAAGGAAGTAAAAACTCTGTGGGAAGTAAATTTAAGTTTGAATGTGGTTAATTTTTTCGAGAGCGGCGAGATGTTGAATGTTTTGAAATTTTTCGGATGAATATTTTAAATGTGTCGTGAGTCACGGAGTATAACTAGTTTTTTTATACTTTACATATAAACCTATATCTCCACATTCTACCTCTCTTCTTCCTCGCCCCCCCCCCCCAAAAAAAAAAAAAAAAAAAAAACACACACACACACAAAACAAACTTCCCGTCGGCTGCCGCTTCTGCATCCTCCGTTCATTGTCGACCCATTGTCGACCCATCCCATTCCATATCACCTCCCCTCCACATCCCACCGGCTGCCGCTTTTGCCGTTCATTGTCGACCCATTGTCGACCCATCCCATTCCATATCACCTCCCCTCCACTTCCCACCGGCTACCGCTTTTGCTTCCTCCGTACATCGTCGATCCATCCCATTCCATATCACCCCCACCCTTCCATTCCTCCACCACCTTCCTTCCACCTCCCCATCCATCTTCATTAACGTTGTATGAATCAGCATTACGCAGGGTGTGTGTGCACGTGCGCATGGTAGGGGATTGTAGGGATGATATTGCAAACGGCTGATCACGGAGGAGGAGAAGAGAACGAAGAGAGGGGGACGGTAAAAGAGTGAAAAAAATTTTAATAGCAAACCTGTAAATTTTGAATGACAATTTTGTAAATAAAAGGTATCTGCATTGAGCATTTGGGTGTGTGCGTATAGCAACTCCCCAAGCCTAGCTCATTCATGACGGAACCTCCAGGTAACGCGTGCCGGTCACGTGAATCCAGTGTAATAAGTGATCGAAAAAACGCTCCACCGAATCAAACGCACGTGATCCCCTCCCACTTGCTTGCAAGTTTGCAACAAACCATTTGCTTTTTATCTTTGGCTTATCTTTTAGTGTTGTTAATTGGAGAATATATTAGATTTAATTCAATTTAAATTCCTGTCACCACCCGGTGTCTTACCTCTGTTGTCGTTGTCCTTGGCAGTGGCGGCGGTGGCGGCGGCGGTAGCGACGGCGGACGAGGGTTCCCAGAGGGTGAAGGCCACACCCGCATGCGGCCCGCATGCGGCGTTCCCCCTATCGGGTTCGAGCTTACTCCCGGACACGGGACCACGAGCGCACGTGACCACCTCTGGCTTGACCGCCGCAGACGAACCGTTCTGCGCCACGTGGCTAATGCTGAACGTCCCGATCCCGCCCGGGAGCACGTGCGCCACAGAAGCTGCAGCCCGGACCGTGGGTCCCACGCGCCGGTCCGGGTCGGGCTCGTCAGCCTTCTCGAGCGGTTTCAGGAAGTCGTGTGTCTTCAGGTAAAAGCCTGTAATCATTAGAAAATTAGTAATTAATAGTATTTACGATTAAAAATGTGTACAAAAAGGTCCTCTGGATCCCTAAACTTGATTATGGGATGGCTTATTCAAGTGGATTGTTAGTAGATGTCATGGATTACGTTTAAGTGGGTGAATCTGTTCCCCAAATACCCATCCTATTGAATTCCGAAACTACCCCTACAAACATGCACGGGGGTGCTTTGCTGATAAATCTCTCTTCCCAGAATGCCCCCACAGCGGAGGAGATGACGTTTTGGTACGATCGACTATGCCGGAAATGCCCACCGTGGACAACATATATGCTTGCTAGCTGAGAAATATGTCAAATATCGATCCGGAGGTTGTCATGCGATAAGAATAAAAAAAACAAAATCCCGATTTAATTTTAAAAAGATAGAAACGAAAATCCACAGAATTACGGTTGCATTTACGTTGATTAAAATACAGAACATAATAGAATTAAATTGAGATTATAACCTTGGGAAGTAGGCCTTGAATCTTGAAGCTGGAAAGACGAATCCGTGTTGTAAAGCGAAAGGAAATCGTGAGTTGCTTTTTTGCCTGTAAATTGTACAAAGAATTTGACAATAATTCAGCTTGAAATCCTTCACAATTATTTTTTCACTTAAATAAGCATTTACAATTTTACTAAAAGTGACCAAAACAAGCCCTGAAAATTTCGGTTCGGTACCTTGAAACTCCATCGACATGGGAGATGTGCTTTCGTCAATTGGTATGATCTTTCAGTTATCTAAAATAACTCCCAACAGATCAAAACCCTAGAATTCTGCGACAATACACGAATCGAGAGAAATCTCCGTCTTCTTCTGATGAGAAAAATACGAGAAAACAAAACTAACCTTGGCCAGAAAATGCCGTCTTTGATCCGATCGCCGATTTATAGAAACTGCCGCCAAAATTCAGCAGAATTCACGAGAATTCAGAGCGTGGTCTGCACGTGGACGAATCTATCAAGGCGAGGTTCCAGCTTGATCAGATGTCATATCTCCGCCGTCGCCTCTGCAGGAAACCTCGCCGGAATTGTGAATGTGTAGAAACGGCGGCGGCGTCGCTAGCCCTAGATTCAAAGGGAGAGAAGAAATGCAACGTAATTTGAGTGAAATACAAATGTAAAATTATCGGAAGGCTGAGCAAATTATCGGAAGGCTGAGCTGAGAGAGATCTCGATTTATAGCTGGAGAGAGAGAGAGAGAGAGAGAGAGAGAGAGACGAGTCGGCGGGGAACACCGAGATCTTTATACGGCGCTTTTTTTTTTAATTATCTCGTGTTATTTATTTATTTTTTCAGACGTTACGTCTCCCTCCTATGCTTTTCCGTTACGCCAGAAACGTCTTTCGATCGGACGTCGTTGTTAGATTAACGGCGGTAACGGCATCCCCATCAGTGGTCCCTGTTTCATTTTCGAGGGAGGGTCCGTAGATCTAACGGCCAGGATTGCGATTGGGCCGGAGCTGATGATCACGTGAGAGAGGCAGTCACGTGCTCCGGGGCCGGGGTTGACTGCGGTTGGCTCTCTGACAAAAAGTACGGGTAAGAGGGCGGGAGGGAGATGGAGGATGATTAGAGCGGCACTAATCCCGATTACTGGTCGGTAAACAGAGAAAAAGGTCAGATTGATTTAACTTAATTAATTTAATTCATATTTTAGGTAAATATGGATGGAGGGGGGAGGGGTCACGTGCCGAGCAGCCACAGCGTGGATGTGGTGAGGGTGGGGACAGGCGGGCGTGGGACCCACACAGCCGGGGCACGTGAGCGAGAATTGCGGGCATCCCGTGGCGGGATCATGTGCTGGAGATTCCTCCACTCCTTTCCACCTCCCTTCCCTTCTCGTTTTATTTATTAAATTAAATATTAAAAATTTCGAAAAAATATCTTGGGGACCAATAAGATAATTGGGTGGTGGCTTTTAAGTTTTGTGAGAGAGAAAAATGCCCCAAAGGCAACGAGCGTTTCGTTCTTTTAGCTTTACATGTTAGCACTGTCAATTTCTTCTACTATTTGCAGCGAAGAAGATTGGAATTGATTTTAATTACATTAATGTAAATGAATACAACATGGGTTTATCTTTTAATAAATTGACAAGCCCATTACTCTAAACGCCTATTTGCCTTGCTTGATCTTCAAGTTTGAAACATCATTAATACGGCTGACCGTGCGAGGTGAGCATAGGTCGGGTTGGTCGGGGTTTTAAACAATATTCAAAACGGAGGTTAAATCTAACCGATAGGCGATTTAATCTTTATGATTCAATCATCGATTTTCATACGATCTGAAACAGCTTGACACATGAAAATAGTAGAAATGTTGTTATTTCTCATTGTTTGTTCCGTGAGAATAAAATAATCCACACAGACAAGTGTATGGCCCACATACTATTCGTGTCCTTTGAAAACCTTCCCCATGTGGTGCCTGTGGGATGTGGGTAATCTTGTTGCTTTTTTCTTTTCATCAGGTATCGTAACTTATAACAGAATCTCACATCTTATTAATTTTCTCCCCAAAAATCAACTTCGTGCACCCTAAAATTTTCATTCGTTTCCAATTCCCATTCCCACTTGCCACATCAAACACACACATCTTATAAATCCTAAAACCCCTTGCCCGAGTAAAATCATTATCCTCATCTCCTTCTCCAATAATTCCACCCTCTCCAGGGCCGGTCCTGACATTCTCGGGGCCCTTGACAAAAATAGAAAATGAGGCCCTTAATACAAATGATAATGATAAGTTTTCTAATTTGTAACAACTATATTTTATTAAAATGAAATATAAGATTACATCATTACAATATTACAAAAAATAATTTCTTCGAGCATTGTGTGATGCAAAGTCGTTAATAATAGAATCAACATCTATGTTTTGTAACATCTCATTCTCGATGCATAGAATTGCCAAGTTGTTCAATCTTTCTTGTGCCATTGTTGAACGCACGTAATTTTTGACCAACTTCAGTTTTGAAAAACTTCTCTCCGCTGAGACTACTGACACATGCACAGTTAACAAGATTCGATATGCAATTGAAACATTTGGATAACAATCAGCATGTTTAACAAATTCCAAAATTTGGACCGCTGTCATTGACACTTCTGGTAAAGTAAACATATCATTAAGATCAACATCAAATGAATCATTATGAGAGAAAACATCTGCAAAGTGATTGCAACAATCTTTTAATTTACTGTCATCCAATGATTTCAAATTATCTGAATCACATAAAAATCCAAAAATACTTTCAAATGTCTTTAGTTGTTCAAACCTCTCTTTCAATGAAGCAATTGTCATATCCACAACAACTAAAAAATAATTAATTCTAAAAGAATCCTCCACAGATTGTACTTCTTCATTATGATCACTTTCATCATATTGTCTTTTTCCTAATTAGACGACGTTTGGTTGGAAATGTAGGATCCACATCCATATTAGATGCAATACTTCGAGCAATATCCAAACTCTTTTCAAACCCATTATCTCTAAATTTTTCAAAATATAACATCACATCTCTCACTTGATTCATAGTAGTGTTAATGTTCATACTTTTATTTTGTAATTTTTTGCTCACCATGTTAATTGCGAACAAAATGTCATACCAAATAATCATACCAAGTAAAAATTCAAAGTTCTCAATTGCAATGACCAAACTTTCAGCCTCACTCTTCGTTTTTGCATCTTTTGAAGAATTATATAATTCTAACAAAGCCAATCTTATTTGAGGAGCTTAAAATCTAATCGCTTTTACACTTTTAACTCTACTATGCCAGCGAGTATTACACAAAGATTTCACAGTAAGTGAAGAAACATTATCAATTGGGATCTTCCACCGCTTAGTAGAACTCGAAAATAATGAATATTTACGTTGAACACATCCAAAAAATGAAATAGCTTTAACACAAGAATGTGCCATATCACAAAGAGTAAGATTGAGACTATGACACGCACATGGCATATATAATGCTCTCGGATTAGTTTCAAGTAATCTTTTTTGAACATCTTGGTGTTTACCTTTCATATTAGAACCGTTATCATAACCTTCTCCTCTAATATCATCATTATTAAGATTAAGTAACTTTAATGCATTTAACAATTCATTAAAGAGCCCCAATCCAGATGTATCATCCACCTTCAAAAATTCTAAGAAGTACTCCTCTACTTTGATTTGATTACTTGACATATTTACACATCTTACAACTAGGACCATTTGTTCTTGATGACTTATATCTGGAGTACAATCAAGAATTAATGAAAAATATTTTGCTTCTTTAATTGTCTTTATGATAGAACTTCTAACAGTGAGGCCCAAACGAGAAATTAACTCGTTTTGTATTTTGTGGCTAAGATAATGATAATGAACTTCATGATTTTGAATACACCTAACATGATCTTGCATTATTGCATCAAATTCAGCAATCATCTCAACAATTCCCAAAAAGTTACCATTATTATTTTGCTAGAATTTCTCATTGGATCCTCGAAAAGCCAAATTATTTTTAGCAAGACATTTTATGACGGATACTATTCTAATCAAAACCTGTCGCCATCGTTCTTTTTCCTTCGTAATTTGTTTTTGCAAATTATTATCAATTGTTTTATTTTTTCCCAACCTTAATCTTAACTCATTCCAAGAGTTCATGTTAGTCATATGTTTGACGTGCGTTTATATTTCATATATTCACGCACGTTTTCTTCTGTGTTTTTCCGCTATTTTCCGCCGTCTTGTATTCGTTTTCTCGTGTTTTCTTGTTTTCTTTCACTTTTCCGTGTTTTTGTATGTTTGCAGGAGTTTGCCGGCGTAGGGGACATAAAACGACGATATCATGAGTCCCCGGAGCAACGGGAGGAGTCACGCGTGATCCAGGGGGTCAAACGACGAAGATAGCATCTTTCAGCCCCTCACCCGACCGGTTGGTCACTTCCAACAGATCGGGTGGTGCACACGTGCACCACCCGGACACAAGCTGGAGCGGTCAGAAAGTCAACCGGTCGGTTCAGAGACCGGTTCACACGTCCCAACTCTCTGGAATTTGATGCTGAATGCCAACCAATCGGGTGACCTTCACCCGATCGGTTCATCTATAGCCAATTCTCTGAAGCCAAGACACGGAGAGCTCAACCGACCGGTTCACCCGACGGCGCGAAGATCCAACCGGTCAGCTTCAACCCTCAACCGACCGTGCCGTATGACCGGGTGAAGTCCCATGCTGAGCTTCCGAAGAACGAAGCAGATTACTCAATCGGTTGAATTTTCAACCGATCGGGTGATATCGTTTTCTATATATAGGACCACTAGGTTTTCCAGAAACGGGAGTTGTTATTTTTTGCTGTTTTCTCTCTCTCTTGACGGCTGTAATTTTTCAGATATTAGTAAGTTGTCTGATCTTTGTTAAACTTTAATATAGTGATATTTGCATTGCTCTTACTACTTTTCAATCGCTTGATCATGTTTCTAATGGTCGATTTTGATTTAGATTGCTTTTTAGTAAATATGTGTGAGTAGTTCCCAAATCTGGGATTTTGGTGGAAACCCCTTCATGGGTTCTCCCCGATGCGTCCATAGGACTAGGAAATCGATAGGGATTAGGAATCTATCGGTTACGCAGTGTGTTTTATTGTCATCGGCGGGAAAAAGACCGCCTTTGACCGTTGGGCCAAGGGGGAATAAACTTGGCGGTTGACTCCCTAGCCATAGCTCACGCCCTTAGCGTAGACGTCGAATCCTAGCGCGCGGGAGCGGCAGGATGAGATGTTGGGAGTTATCGTTGCGAGCTTAGTGCTCCCGGAGTCGGTCAGTGTTAATGGACATGGGAATGCCCACTGACCGAACCTGGGAAGTCCGGCGTATCATCCTGGGCACCGACCGGAATATCGGGCCCATGGGACACTGGTACCACTCTTAGAGGCAACGTCTCACAATTAGACCCTAATTCCGATCGTTATCCTACCCGTAGGCCGTATCGGCGAGAATCGCACGATAGGGTGGAAACCGAAGTCCTGGGTTTTCCCTTTATATTGTTTATCCCTCGCATTCTATTTTCCATGACAACCCATCTACCGATTCGGGCTAGCTCGCCCATGGGGTGAATCCGGTCCTTCTTGATACAAGCACAACCACGCATCCCTGAGTTCGACCCCCAAGCCACACTACAACACCGTGTGCTTGCGGTTATAAATATTTAAATCTCACGCCCCCAATTATATATTGCACACATCTGACGCGCAAACGCGGGGGACGTCAAGCTTTATGGCGCCGTTGCCGGGGAGGCAACGTGCTTGTCATTTTAGGATCTCATGAACCCTTGAGTCTAGCTCTCATCTCTATCTCGCGATAATTTTCGCATTCTTCTTTTTCCTTTTTATTTTCTTATTTTTATTTTCTAGTTTATCTGTTTCTTTTCCACTTTTCGTTTCACGGGTATTTGTTGTTTTTCATGCGCATGAGTTCAAGAAGTCTCGACGACTTGATTCCCGTTGATCCGGAGATAAACGCCACCCTAAGGCATTTAGCCGCAGAGAAGCGAAGAAGAGAAGATCCTGAGACCATGGGGGAGAACACCCCACATCACACGTCCCTGCTGGAGTACTCGATGCCATCCATCGAGTCCACCTCCGCCATTCGTCCTCCTGCTATTACGGCGTAAAGCTTCTAGCTTAAGCCGTCTTTGGTGACGTGGATCCAGCAGGATCAATTTTCGGGTGCACCCATGGAGAGCCCCATCGAACATTTGGACTCCTTCTTGGAGAAATGTGACACCTTCCGGATAAACAGTGTCACAACTAAGGCGATCCGTCTGAAGCTATTCCCCTTCTCTCTGCGAGATAAGGCCAAGCTGTGGCTTAGGGGGAAGGATCCAAATACGTTCAATACTTGGGAGAAGCTTTCTAACGCTTTTCTGACAAAGTTCTTTCCTCCGGGGAAGACCATGAAGCTGAGGAGTGAGATCTCCTCCTTCTCCCAAGCCAGCCACGAGTCCCTGCATGAAGCTTGGACAAGATTTAAAGAGATGCAGTGAAGATGCCCTCATCATGAGCTTCCGAAATGGCAGATAATTAATCTGTTCTACAACGGATTGAGGGATGATTTGAAATCTTCCATGGACGCCGCGGCTGGAGGGTCCTTCATGTCCAGAAGTGAGGAAGATGCCGGGAACATTCTAGAAAATATGGCATCTAACAATGAGCGGTGGTGTGACGAGAGAGCCACACCTAGACATGGGGGAATCCATAGGGTCGAGGACGTCGACCGATTATCCAGCAAGTTTGACTTGCTGTCGACCCAGATCTCCGCATTGATGGTAGGAGCCGGTGGCGCCGGTACACAACATATTGCAGCAGTGGAGGCCGAAGTCGTGGGAGATTTCGAGGGAGGCGACATCTCACCACCGTTGGACCAAGCGAGCACACTATTCTATAATCCTACTGGAAATGCGCCGTATCCACCACGGACTAGCTCCAACCCGGCCTACTCTCCAAACAACCAGAATCATCCCAACCTTAGCTACCGGGCACCGTATCAACAGCCGCCTCCTCAGCAACAACAGCAGCTAATATATCAGCCGGCTAGGCCTCAACAGCAGCAGTTTCAGCAGCAGCAGGCTCCACAACAATATCAGCAATATACTCCCAGGCATCAGTAACCCATTCAGCAGCAATATGGCCAGCAGAGGGCCATCTCTCCGGTGGAGTCCCTCTTGACTCAATACATCGCCAACCAAGAGAAGATAAATTTGAAGCTGGAGATGGGGCAGAGAGTTCTCACTGATCAGGTGACCCAGTTGGGGTTACAAATGGCGAACCTTCAGAGGCCGCAGAATCTATTACCGCCACAACCTGAAGTGAACCCGAGGGGAGCAAATCAGACCTTGACACTCACGCACGAGAATGCGAATGTGTCCGCTATCGTGTTGAGGAGCGGAACACAAATCTCCACAAGAGTGCCCCCAAGGAACCGGAAGCACCGTTGGCCGTAGAACGACCAATTGAAAAATTGAATGACGACGGTTCTTCGTCGCCAAAGCAAACGACTCCGGAGGGAGCCCCTGAAGAGGATAAGAAGAAAACCGAGAAAGGGAGCCTCAAGGTGTTCAAGCCCATTGTGCCTTTTCTGCAACGGCTGGCCCAAGCCAAGATAGACGAAAAGTATGGCAAATTCTTTGCCATGGTCAAGGATCTAAGTTTGCAAATCCCCTTCCTCGAAGCTATCGAGACGATTCCCTCCTACGCCAAATTTCTAAAGGATTTAATGACAAGAGGGTCCAGAAAGGAGAAGGTCGTATTGACGGCGGAATGCAGCGCTCTCATTCAGAGAGCAAATCGCCCAAGCTTAAAGACCCGGGGAGCTTCTCTATCCCTTGCGCAATCGGTGAGGTAGAGATCCATCGTGCGCTCGTCGATCTTGTAGCGAGCGTCAGTTTGATGCCCTTGGCGCTGTATAAGAGGATAGGGATGGGCTACTTGGAGCCCACCGGCATGACATTACAGCTTGCAGACCGTTCGGTCAAGTATCCGGTGGGTGTTGTAGATGACCTCCCTCTCAACGTAAGAGGGGTGCATGTGCCGGTGGACTTCATCGTCATGGACATGCCTGAAGATGCGCACACCCCCATCATCCTTGGACGGCCTTTCATGGCCACTGCCGGCGTTTTAATAGATGTGAAGAACAGAAAGCTTTCCCTTAACGTCGGTAACGAAAAAGTCGAGTTCGACTTAGGGTTGTCAATGAAGCACCCGGATCCCCCAGATGATCCAAGATGCAACATGCTAGAGTTAGAAGAAGAGAGAGCTGTAGAGGCAAGCTCCTGGGAAATTCTCTCAAGAAATCCCCCCGATAGCTTGGGGGACTTAGAAGAACCAGTCAGCCTGAAGGATTATGACGTTGCTGGAAAATCGAATGCGGCATACACGGTCCCTCCCAGATTTCAAAATGCTCCTTCGACGAGGAGGAAAGGGAACGAGCCAATGGGGCTCACCGGAGAAGAGGTTCGGATCCTGAAACGAGTGGCGGTAGACGCCAATTTAAGGGAGAAGCCCCCGGACCCCGTCAACAAAGGGAGGGTCGTTGAGCGAGTCTTCTTGTCGCCACCGACTACACCAAAAGCTACCAGCTCTGAAGCTGAAGCGATGCCAGACTTTGGGCATCACCCGTATCCCCCACCTTGAACATCATCAACGGGCGTCGAGCAAATGACGTTAAACAAAAGCGCTTCGTAGGAGGCAACCCATGCTCTAAACTTTTATCTTTGGTATTAGGATTTTTATTATCTTTATTTTTTCTATTTTAATAATTAAATTCAGCCGCGGGATCAACCGTCGAGAGACTTAGGCCATTTGTGAGTTTTTGCAGGAAACAAGCCCTCACCCGATCGGGTGATTACTCAACCGATCGGGTGAGACGTATCAGACAATGGCCGTATCTGAGCTCCAACGAACCGGTCGGGTGAAGCAAAGCCGAGACCGGGTGGCTGACCATGTGATCTGTGCAGAAGTCTCGGGAATTTTGGGGAGTTGATCAACCGATCGGGTGAAGCTAAGCATGACCGGGTGGAAGACCGGGTGAGCTGTACTAAACTTTCGGGAAAAAGTGTGAAGTGGCGAACCGATCGGTTGAGTTCTCAACCGATCGGGTCGCCTATAACCTCTTTTTGGCAATTTTTTCGACTTAAAAGTCAACAGATCGGGTGACATTTCACCCGATCCGTTCGACTTAAAATCCTATATATAGCCGTCCTCCACCCGTTCATTCCCCCCCTCACCCGATCTCGAATTCCCATCGCCGTTTCGAATTCTCCTCCCTCGCCCGACCTCGCTCCTCCTCTCAACCGACCCAAAACCCTGTAGGGATTTTCAAGGTCCCTTAGAGCTAATTTATTGCTATTCGTCCTAAGTCGGACGAACAAAATAAATAAAACAGCGGAAGAAATGATTTATTAAACTATTTAATAAATAAAGCCCTAAGGAAAAAAAATTCCCTAAGCCAGGAAATCTACTGACTCGAGTTGGGTCTGACCAACTCGAGAAAGTTCAAACTACTAATTAAACTAATTGCATATAAAATTGACTCACCCGGAATCTTGCCCTGGAGCAGGCAAGATGTTCCGCACCGTCTTGCGCTCATTGATCTGAGCCGTCTTCCGAGCCGTGTTGCATCGCTCCTCGCCGCAGACTGGATCAGCTCCCGTAGCGCACCTTGCCTCCGAAGCCATCACAAGCCGTAGAAGATTTCACTTGAGTAAACCCGCGTCGTAGACTTCCGAATCAGATTCGGACCTCCTCGTTGTCTTGCTAGGACTCGGTTGGAGGACAGGAAAATTTATAGAGGGAGAGAATAAATTTAGTCTAGATTAAGTTTGCTCAAAATATTCGTGAGCTCCTTAATCAGAGACTTGGTGCAAGAAACAAAGGAGGGAGTGCCCACCTATTTATATAGGAGGCCGGCTCCTCTCCTTTTGTCATGAGCAATGTGGGACAAATGTTAGGAAGAGGGATATGGATTTAACTCAATTTTGGTTAGTGTAGCTTACACAAAGCCTTAACCTTCAACCAATTAATCCTCACTCATCGTTGAGCTCTAGAGATGATACAAGTTATCATTTCGAAGAGCTAGTGATGGTGAACGTGTAGGAACAAACGGCGACGAGATCCGAGTTCGTTTGACCCTTCAAACAATTGCTCAAAGTTGAGCAAAAACCCAAATTTCGTAGCCGTCAAGGGTTTCAACAAAAAAACCCTAAAATTAACTTAAGTGGCGGGCGACCCGCTAAGCTTAGCGGGCGCGCCCGCCTAAGGCTTACTGGGCGCGCCCGCTAGGGCACACCCGCGCGGGCTCAGCCCGCTGTCACCAGCGGGCTGCGCCCGCTGCATGCAGCGGGCGTGCCCGCTGCAACAGCGGGCCGCGCCCGCTGCAACAGCGGGCCGCGCCCGCTGCAACAGCGGGCCGCGCCCGCTGCACCCAGCGGGCGGGCCCGCTGGGTCAGTGGGCCCCGCCAGTTTTGCTAAGTGGGTTTTATCCCACTTCCCGTTTCGCCTTTCTCGCGTTTCTGGGCTCATCCGAGCTCCGATTCCTACACGGTTTGATCCTCTGGATTCCACACGAAATTTCCTCCATTCCCAAATGCTCCAATTTCACAACCAACTTGTGAATTAAATATTCTCTTTACATCTAATGATATCCTCTATATATTCTATCTGTTACTACGACGTGAGTGTTACTCGGTGTGAGACCCTACAGCCTGACCCTTACTACAGGCCGAGACTCGAAGTCTCAAGACGACAGTGGCCACTAGCAGTAGGTGTCGTCCCTGTTTGGGGATCATCGATTACGTGATAGGTTCGTTTAAGCAAAAGTGCCAGACGAAATCACTCTGACTGTGACTGTGATAATTTCCGCAGTTTTAGTCCCTTCGTCATGACTATGTCACTCGGCTAGTCTAGGGTATGGTACACTATCAACCCTATTGGCTAGGAGTGGTCGGTATACATCGGTCTCTGGTACATACAGGTTGTACAAGTTACAACATACCTTGGCCAAGGTTTTACCGAGAGCCGTACTGACCTGTGACACTAACTTCCCATTAACGGAAGAGACGAATCCTCTGTTGATCATTACTTAGCTCATATGTTTCGAGTGTCACCCAGCCTAAGATCTTTCATCAGGCCTAGCCTCGAAGTTAGATCATTAGACCTAAGTGACACTGTCCACACATAGCTTCATACAATGATCTCAAGTCCTAAGGACCAACTTACCTATTATCACTTAGAGTTATTAATGATAGTTTAGTTAATGTGTATCCATTTAATAACTCCCTGTTTGGGTCGTTCAGTGATCTCAGCTTTTACTGAGCACCTGCGTCCTGTTTCCGACTTCACCAAGTCGCTTGGTTATGAGACCAACCAGACAGGGACGCAATGGTCTGTCTGATGTGTTGATATCCCCTTTCTCGACACATCTATGACCATGAACACTTTTAAGATTCAAGCTATTAGAGGTCAGACATTTCTCATAATCGTAATCTACATATCAAAACATGTGTGACCTAACTATGAATCCAAGGGAATAATCCGAGTCATGAACAACTCAGATAATACTTTACCAGAAAGAACACTTTCATTTATTGAACAAGATGTTTCATCAAGATAAATAGCCACGAGGGCATACATTTCTCTACAAACCCCCCCAATCGATCTTTCCCCTCTTCTTTTCCATCTCTCCATCGATCTCTCCCCCTTTATCTTCGATTCCACCCCCCGCAAAAGCCCTAATTTTCGCCCATTCCCCCCCATTTTCGAAATTTACTGAAAGGATTCGCCGCGGCTTCACACTTGTTCCTATTGCGTTGCGTTGGAAAATCTACGAGCAAAGATCTTCATCTCGATTGGGTAACTTTGCTCCTTAGCTCAATTTTATATTTTGCCCTAGAATTTCATTTTGCTCGCTTGTCGTGTTAGTGTGTATTCATCGTATCTTGCATACAAACACACACACACACACACACACACACACGACTCATGCACAATGCCTCCTTGCCGTGCTAAACCCACCAACGACAGCACGTCTAACACTAGACCCACCCGTCGCTCTCGTCGCATACAATCCCCCACCCAACCCACCACCGCCACCAATACATCCACCACCCCACGCCCCTCTGACCCCGTTTACATTGGCGATACCGAATACCAGGTGTCATTCCATGACGACGACCAGGCTGACTGGTTCATGTCCATGCTCCTCCTAGCTGGAGTTGGTGGTCAGGCAACTCAGCAATCGGTCGAGTGTTACCTACCCGTCCTTCAAAGCCTCATTCGTCACATTCGCACTGACTCACCCGACGTTTCCGAGCTTGACATCCCACCCCCCACTCTTGGTCCTTAGCACAGGGCCCCATCACCACCCCCAGAGGGTGGTGCCTCTGCTTGATATATTCCCATCCAGTTTTTGCCTCCCCCTATATTTTTAGTGCCCATCTGTCTTTGCGGGGCCCTGCTTTACCACAGCTAGGGGGAGGACCCATTCACGCATCAGGTCCCTTCCTTTTTACTTTTATTTCCATTCTTTTGTTTTATTGACCTCCCCTTGCATATCTCGGCATATTCATGATCACATCTTATCGATAGCCTTGTCACGTCTAGCTTGGGGGAAGTCAAATTTTTCTGTGTGCTGTCGTGTGTCGTTTTCCTTTGTGTGTTTGTTTATTTGTCGTGTCGTGTGATTTTCTCTTTTTTATTTATTTTATTTTCTGTTTATATGTCGTGTGGTGTGATTTTCATTTTTATTCTTATTTTCAGTTTCGTTTGTGTGATTTTCTTGTCTTTCGTGTCTTTTTGTGTCTGTGAGTATTCCCCCCATATTCATTGCCCTCCCATATTTAATTCTATTGCATTGAGGGCAATGCAAGTTTCAGCTTGGGGGAGTCGCACTTCGTACGTCATTTGTCTCTTTTTCTTCGTTATTTGAATCGTTTTTCTCCGTGTTTTTCTTTTTCTTTTTCTTTTTCTTTTTCTTTTTCTTTTCTTCTTTTTATCTCTTTCTCCTAGAGATGAACCCTATGATGAATTGCCACGAAAATCACACGCACACCTTGCACGGCTTCGATAATCACATTCACTAGCCTTAGGAAGTCGAGTCCTCTTGCATTTCATGCATCGCGGGTCCACTTAGCTTTTATGTGAGTCGTGTGTCGTGACTAGAGTTGGGTGTGATTCTACTTTGTGATTGTGTTTTATAAACCTGTCCAGGAATGACCCCTAGATTATCATGATTCGATTTGAATATGCGGTATTTGCTTCTACTGTCTGCTTCTATATGCATGTTATATGTTTATATCGTATGCTTCAATTCGCATGTGTCGGGATTCCACAAACAAGGACTAGGATAACCCATTTAGCCTATGCTCTGATTAGCGAGAAATATCTCATTTGCCCAAGTGTTTAGAATCTGATTTCGTTTTTATTTTACTTGGTGCAAATCCCCTTGTCGTGTACCGTTCTCCCACTTGGGAGAGTACACACGTATATATCCCAATATCCAAAAATCCAAAAAAAAGAGAGAAAAGAAAAACCAAAAAAAGAAAAGAAAAGAGAAAAGAAAAAAAATATGTATATCCAAAAATCCAAAAAAATACAAATACCCAAAAACCCAAAAATTTCCAGTGTGAATATTTTTCCTATCTTCCGAGAATAAAGGGAAAGCGAGAGTTTGCACCGAGTGTTCTACTCCACATCATCTCAACCCCCATCGTTTTCGAAAACACTTGGCTTAGGAACTTTTTAGCTATTATCTAGGTTATAGTGTGGTGATTTTCTTAACCCTAGTTGTGGAGCCCCTGACGCATGATATGTTCGATTCTTTCTCTATTCTCATGCATGCTTGAGCTATATATTCACCGCTTAATTCGAATCGAATCAATATTTGGGTCATTTCTTGGATTTGTGTATGTGGAGCTTACTGCACGATGTAGATAGTGACACTGACTGCTAGCACACGACCACACTCACTCGCGCTTCACCGTGTGGGCCCACGGCACTTGTTTGGACTCACATTCCTTGGTTTAGTGTTGTGTTTTGTCGTATGCTTGCTTAGTGTGGCGTGTTTGATTTTGTTGGGCCTGACGGGCAATTTAGGATTCAGAGTTCTCTTTTTCTCTCTTTCTCTCTTTTTTCTCCCTCCGAGCTCCTACTCTCAATCGTCTTCCTCGAGGACGAGGAAGGGTTCAGCTTGGGGGATTTTGACGTGCGTTTATATTTCATATATTCACGCACATTTTCTTCTGTGTTTTTCCGCTATTTTCTGCCGTCTTGTATTCGTTTTCTCGTGTTTTCTTGTTTTCTTTCACTTTTCCGTGTTTTTGTATGTTTGCAGGAGTTTGCCGGTGTAGGGGACATAAAACAACGATATCATGAGTCCCCGGAGCATCGGGAGGAGTCACGCGTGATCCAGGGGGTCAAACAATGAAGATAGCATCTTTCAGCCCCTCACCCGACCGGTTGGTCACTTCCAACCGATCGGGTGATGCAGGCGTGCACCCCCCGGACACAAGCTGGAGCGGTCAGAAAGTCAACCGGTCAGTTCAGAGACCGGTTCACACGTCCCAACTCTCTGGAATTTGATGCTGAATGCCAACCGATCGGGTGACCTTCACCCGATCGGTTCATCTGTAGCCAATTCTCCGAAGCCAAGACACGGAGAGCTCAACCGACCGGTTCACCCGACGGCGCGAAGATCCAACCGGTCAGCTTCAACCCTCAACCGACCGTGCCGTATGACCGGGTGAAGTCCCATGCTGATCTGTCGAAGAACGAAGCAGATCACCCGATCGGTTGACTTTTCAACCGATCGGGTGATATCGTTTTCTATATATATGACCCCTAGGTTTTCCAGAAACGGGAGTTGTTATTTTTTGCTGTTTTTTCTCTCTCTTGACGGCTGTAATTTTTCAGATATCAGTAAGTTGTCTGATCCTTGTTAAACTTTAATATAGTGTTATTTGCACTGCTCTTACTACTTTTCAATCGCCTGATCATGTTTCTAACGGTCGATTTTGATTTATATTGCTTTTTAGTAAATATGTGTGAGTAGTTCCCAAATCTGGGATTTTGGTGGAAACCCCTTCGTGGGTTTTCCCCGATGCATCCATAGGACCAGGAAATCGATAGGGATTAGGAATCTATCGGTTACGCGGGGTGTTTTATTGTCATCGGCGGGAAAAAGACCGCCTTTGACCGTTGGGCCAAGGGGGAATAAACTTGGCAGTTGACTCCCTAGTCATAGCTCACGCCCTTAGCGTAGACGTCGAATCCTAGCGCGCGGGAGCGGCAGGATGAGATGTTGGGAGTTATCGTTGCGAGCTTAGTGCTTCCTGAGTCGGTCAGTGTTAATGGACATGGGAATGCCCACTGACCGAACCCGGAAAGTCCGGCGTATCATCCTGGGCACCGACCGGAATATCGGGCCCATGGGACACTGATACCACTCTTAGAGGCATCGTCTCACCATTAGACCCTAATTCCGATCGTTATCCTAACCGTATGCCGTATCGGCGAGAATCGCACGATAGGGTGGAAACCGAAGTCCCGGGGTTTCCCTTTATATTGTTTATCCCTCGCATTCTATTTTCCGTGACAACAGATCTACCGATTCGGGCTAGCTCGCCCATGGGGTGAATCCGGTCCTTCTTGACACAAGCACAACCACGCCTCCCTGAGTTCGACCCCCAAGCCACACTACAACACTGTGCGCTTGCGGTTATAAATATTTAAATCTCACGCCCCCAATTATATATTGCACGCATATGACGCGTAAACACGGGGGACGTCAATGTTCAATACTATTTTCATGCTCAGATAGTCTTGTGCTTATATGTCTCCAGTCTTTCAATCCTTCATTTGTTAACAACATTGTATTGCTATTAGATTTGAACAATTTATGACAAAAGCAAAATACTTTATTGACACGCTTAGAGTAAACTAACTATTTTCGATCACTAAATTCTCCATTACTCAATTCTCTTGAATAGTATGTATATGAAAAATGTGTACGATCTTTGTCTAAAGGAAATTTCAGTTCCAATTATCTTTGAAATCCCTTCTCAACTAAAATGTCTCTTGCTTTGTTATCAAGATTTTTCCAAGTGCTAGGTTCATTGATATCAAAATGTGGTAAAGATTGACTATCATCCCCTAAATTTTCATTATTAAATTCACTAGGTTCACTAGGCATACAATTTTCATTATTAAATTCACTAGGTTCACTAGGCATAATATTTTCATTATTGAGTTCACTAGGTTTAGCAGACATAATATTTTCATTATTGAGTTCACTTGAAACAATAATTTTATCACATAATTCATTATTGTTTGAACTTGTTGAGAAAAATTTGTCAATGGCTCCTTTTTGTGATTCAACTAGTTCTTCTACTCGTTTTTTCTTTTTCCTTTTTTCATATCTGGATAAATATTTTCGAGGAGCCATTTTTAAAATAAATAAATAACTAAGCAAGTCTATAATTCTATGAAAGTTAAGACAAATAACACATGTAATTCGCAAAAAAAATTTAATAACTCAAGAATAGAAAAGAATAATAGCACCTGATTTAGATGTATGACAATGCTCAAATCGCCATTCACCAATCAAATTGTTGCAATGTATCAAGCTTATTTGTGAAGGAATAGTGGATGACAAAATATAATTTTGATAGGTAAAAACCTTTATTGATTCTTTGGAACATATTTTCATTTTATAGTAGTATAAGATGAGGATGGTATGATTTAATATTAAATGAGTAATTAATATAATTAGTTTGTTATTACTTAAATAAAGGCTATAAACTAGTTAATTGAACAAATGTAAACGGCTATAAACCAATTGCTACTTAAACGAACAAATTAGTAATTAATATAATGAGTAAATTTCCAATTAAATGAACAAATGTAAATGTAAACGGTTGGTGCTAGGAAAGTCCACTAGTCCAGCAATAATGCCAACATTTAAGGCTTCATTTAAGAGGTTGTTTTGATTTTTCAAATTTCAAGCACAAGCACATTTAAATATTTAATGGGTATTATATTCAACTCTTATATGGACTAGTGGACTTTTTGAAAATTTGGGGCCCCCTTCCAGCGGGGGCCCTGTGCGGTTGCCCACCCAGCCATAGCCCAGGGCCGGCCCTGACCCTCTCCACCGACTGCCTCATCTTCGCCCTTAGCTGTTGAGTATTGGATCTGCCAATTTGGTTTTGATGATGAGCAAACAAAATTAATCATGATTAATCCCCTATTTTGTAGTAAATGAAAGCATCGTAATTCAAGGAATATCAAATGGGACGATAGCTTGAGTTAATGATGCAACGAAATCAAATGATAAACTCAATAAAATCAAGTGGAAGTCTTAAAGGCATTCAATAGGAAGTGAAGGGGATTAATATATAATTGTTTTATTTCTTTATTTCCTTATTGAATTAGAATGTTAAGCCTTGAATAGACTTGGTAGATTCACTTCCATGACACTCATAACATTATAATTAATTCATCATTTGATTCTCATAGGGTTAGAACTTATAAAAGCTCGAAGTAGAGTTTTCAACCAACCCAGACGACTAGTACTTGAACCCCAGACGTCTGGCGTGCATGCATTTTACAATGGCTGAAACCTAACCAGACCAGATGTCTGAAGTTCTCATACCAAGCGTCTGCATAGTGAGTCAGACCACTGGGTGAAGAACTCTAGACGTCTGGCCATTCATAAGATAAAACTCCAGTACCTCTGTTTCCACAGTCAGACTGATCATACGTCTGATGTTCTTATCTCAGACATCAGCACAGTGAGACAAACACCTGGGTGATGTACTCCAGACGCCTGGCTCTTGAAGACCAATAAATCCAGTAACTCTGTGTTTACAGTTTGACTAATCAGACGTCTGAATTTATCATCCGAGATGTCTGCATAGTGAGTCAGACACCTTGGTGATAAACTCCAGACGTCTGGCGCTTGTTGACCAAAATTCTAGTAAATCTGATTGTTTCCCAAGCTGACTTAGCAGACGTCTGAAGCTTTACATCTAGACGTCTGCACAGTGGCACAGATGCCTAGATGCTGATCTCCAGACGTTTTTCCACTATCGACTCTCATTTCCAGTAATTCAGATTCTGAACCCAGGTTAATCAGGCATCTGAAGACATGGACCCAGACGTCTACATAGTACCCCAGACGTCTGGAAAGCCTTCTTTAGGCGTCTGGAACTAGCCATTTGACAACATTAATTACACTGTCAGTCAGTACCCCAGGCGACTGGTTAGTCTACTCCAGTCGACTGGTGATTAGGATTTATGCAAGTTAAGAGCCGGTTATAGCATTTAATACTGGAGATCTTTGCTGGATTTTGGTGCAATTCTTGATCTTTATAAATAGAGTTTCTTGGCATTTATTTCAGAATTCTTGGAATACTTAGAGAACAAATTCTTTACATTGAATAGCATTCAAAGCTCCAACAAGTTCTCATGCTTCAACTTCTACACTTGTTGAATGGTTTCTTGGGTCCTTAGAGCTATAAAATCGACGTCTGACCTAAGTCGATCAGATGATGAAAGCAAAACAATGCATCAGAAAACAACTAAAACGTTTTTAAGATAAGTCCTAAAGAAATAAACCCTAGCAAGAATCTCTACTATCCAGGGGTTGGGTCCGACCAACCCCTAAAGATAGATCTGTTAATCTACTGCAATTATAAACGCATGAATATTACACTACATACTTGTCACTTTGCTACTGCGTGAAGCGTCATTTTCAGCAACCTATCCATAATCCCCGAAGTGATGCCCCACGTTGGGGCTGAGCTGATTCTCCCGAGCTGAACCACATCCCGAGGCAAACAATCCCCTTGTCGCCGAGCCAACCACACGCCCCAAAAAGTTTCACCCTGAGTGGATCCTTCGTCAAGACTTCGAATCCGATCCGAACTCCTTCGTTGCTTTGCTAGAGCCCGATCAGGAGCAAGGAACAAATGGGAGAAAGAGGGAATATTAATTTAGCTTATATCCGGGCTTGCTTACGTTTAATGGAGCTACTCGGATCTGGAGCTTAGTGCAAGTTTCAAGGAAGTGGGTTGGGCTACTCGAATCCAATGTATTATCTCCCTAATTCTACGTATTACTTGGCGAAGGTCTCGCTCTATGTGAGATCCTACAGGCTGACCCTGTTGGAGGTGTCATCCAAATCTTTGCTGCACTATGACGGCTAGTGCCCTGATGCTCTTTTTGACTTTCTCGGCGAAGTGGTCGAATTGTTGCTGAGAAACTTTGGGCACTCTGCGTAAGAAGATATGTGCCATCGTGGCAATTTATCGAGAAAACTTCTTGTTCAAATTTAAATGGTACTAATTATCCTAATCTGAATTAAATGGTTTTTTAAAAACTTAGATAATTTCCTTAGAATTAAAGTAAGGTCATACACGTATCTAAATGAAGATCTCGATTATGGGAAGTGAATGACCGATAGAAACTTAAGTCTTAAAATGTTCATGGTCATAGATGTGTCAAGAAAAGGATATTGGCACTTCGGACAGACCATTGTGTCTTTGTCTTAACCTAAAGGATAATGATGATCTCATAATTATTCGACCTGGAAAAGTCGGAGACAAGGCACATGTGCTCATTGGAGAATGAGTCCACTGAACGACCCAATAAAGAGTTATCAAATGGTTAGCTTTAACTAAACTGTCATTGATAACTCTCTAGTGATGATAGGCAAGTTGGTCCTTAAGACTTGAGGTCATTGAACGAAGCTGTGTGTGAATGGTGTCACTGAGATCTATGATCAGACTCGAGTCTTCACTTGTTGAAAGGCCTTAGGTTGGATGACATTTGAAGCGTACGAGGTAACTAGTGATCAAGATAGGATTCGCCTCTTCTATTAATGGAAAGTTAGTGTCACGGGCTCAGTATGATTATTTGTACAAAACCTCGGTCGGGGTATATTGTAGGAAGTACAACATGGAGATACCAAAGATTGAAGTATGCTGACCAGTGCTAGGAAGTAGGTTTGACGGTTTACCATACCTTAAGCTATACGGTGATATAGTTATGACGAAGGGACTAAAACCACGGTATTCATCATAGACACAATCAGAGTGATCCCGACGACACTTTGTCACTGTGTCAATCACATAATTATGATGCCGAAACAGGGGCGACACCTACTTCTCGTGGTCACTGTCGTCTAGGGGTTTTGAGCCCCAACATGTAGTAGGGTCAAGCTGTAGGGTCTCAAACCGAGTAGGATTTGCGTCTTAGTAATAAGAAGGATTCAGGAGGAGAGCACTCGGGTGAACAAGAATAATTAAAGTCACAAAGAGTTTGTAACAATAAGTCTATAGTAAATGAGATTTAATAGTGTCACAAAAGGTTTGCGATATGAGCATTTGAATGATGCAATGAGGGATTATTGCATATGATGCTAAAGGGTTGAAAATATATTGTAAAATATTTAAAAGAATATTTTGCATAATAAAAACATAAAAAAGGTTACATGGGTTCTTGGGATAGTCCCATTCGAACCCTGCTTTCAAACGGATCTGAAATGGGCTCAATCGGAGCTAAATAACTCTAGAAAAGGGACAAATGGCCAGACTGGGCTTTTGCCCAGTTCTGGCCCAGGCCAGCCCAGCCTATGCGGGCGGGGCAAACTCGTCTGCCCAGCTGGCAAGTCAGACCCGATCATACGGGCAGGCTCACCCAAGGTGCTGGATGCACCCACTGGCACACCCAGCTGGTCGGTGGGCCCCACCGGTGGGGCCCACACTTCAGAAACCCTAAGTTGCAAAAGGCGGCTACGAAAACCAGTCAGTTTGTGGTTTTTTCCCATCTTTGAGCTATCGTTTGAGGGGTCAAACAAAGTCAAAATGGAGCGCCGTTTGTTTCTATGCTTTCACCGTTCATAGCTCTTCGATTTGATAGGTTGTATCACTTGCAAAGCTCAATGATGAGGGAGAAAAAATTAGTTAAGGTTTAGCCTTAGTGTAAGGAAAAACTAACTTAATTTTCTCCCCTAATTTTTATTAGTCCCACATTGTTCATGAGACGAGCAAGCGGTCTGGCCTCCTATATAAATAGGGGTTGACTCCCCTTGGAAAATCTGCACCAAGTCTCCGATTCGAGTAGCTCCGAAAAGTTTTGAGCACGCTCGATCCGAGACAAAAATTATTCTCTCCTCCTTTAATCCTTCGGTTCATCCGTTCGAGTCCTAGTAAGATAACGAGGAGGATTGGACTAGATCCAAAGTGTTTGACGCGGATCAAACTCAAGTGAAACTTTCTTTGGCGAGTGATTGGTTTGAAGGTGCAGTTTCAGCTCGCTTTGGGTAGTCTAGTCTTGGAGGCATGGAGGCGGCTTGCTTCAGGGAGCGAAAGACAGTCGCTAAAACGACGCTTCATTTTCTATGGAAGCGAAGTTTTGGGTATGTTCTTTTAATGCTTTCATATTTATATTGTTGCAGTAGATTAGATATATTTTGAGGCTGGTCAGACCCATCCCAAGATAGTAGAGATCATAGCTAGGATCCATGATATCCTTTGTGTCATTTATTAAAGTGTTCAATAAATCTGTTTTTCGCTGCTATATTTTGTTTCTATCATCTGTCCGACGTAGGACGTGCATATATTTATGCCCCAAGGGTCCCTCTAAAACCTACACTATGGCCCCCTCTTTGATGAAGATGTGTATTCTACATCCTCTTCGACTCGAACGCTATTCGCGTTCTTGTTCTCACTTGGACCGGGATTTGGTCTGAGGTTGATGGGTCCAGTCGACATTGGTGATGCTTTGGGATATCGACTGTCATTTTTCCACAAATGGTGCCAACTGTAAAGGCCAAAAATGGCGTTAACGATATGTGGGCTGACATGTACTTCTCCGGTTGAGGTGGAGCATTGTCAGCTGGTTACGTGGGACCCTGGTTAGTAGAACCGGGGTCGTTTTTAGGCAGACTTGGAGTGTGATGGTTGTTCGACCCTCTGGATAGATCGAATCTTGAACGAACGACTGTAGAGATACGACCTTCTTGTTGAGACACTCCAAGAGCTTCTTGTATCATAAAGGAACGTTAGGGGTGTCGGATCTGGGTCTCGACCAAAATCCCCTCCGATGCTTAAGTTAGTATGGGACTTAAGGGAGAGAGCTTGGTGACGCACCCGAAACCTACACTTAGATTCCACCCGGCGGTGTCACGATCGTCAGGCATGGTATGGCCCCTAGGTTTCAATTCCGGGCTCGATCCGCAAGCGAACGGTGTCAATTTGTAGTATAAATAATATCGAATCCTACAGGGACGGTGATAGTGTATATGGGTTCTCAGTTCACTTCTATATCTCGAAGTAAGATAGCTATCGGGTTGGAGGAGTTGGTTGGGATGTTGTTGTTGTTTCAACAATAAAAAGGACTAGGGCGTTAGGGATCACCGCTAAGATCGTCAAGGATCGACGTTGGAATAGAATTGTGAGCTATTAGGGTTAGGGGATTAATCTCCCAATTCATACCACTCTCATGGGTTAGAATTGTGAGGTATTTTGGTAGCTCTCGTTGACGCAATGGCGGTAGCCGTCAATGTAGCGGTATAGTTCGTCGATGGATCCCCTCAAGGCACGAGCCGGGCATGGTCACGTGCCTTGGTTGGATCCACCGATTTCCCTATTCGAATCCTAAAGATACCCCTTAGGCGTATCAATTCCACAGACCATGGGCATGATCTCAGTACGGGTTATCTAGGGATTCGGTAGGATCGACCGAAATACTTCCCTAAATCCCTAATTTAACCTAGGGATCCAGATCTACGTCTCCCCCAGGGTCTTAGGGCTAACCCATCAACCCTAGAGAGATCTACTCACTCATGGCAATATTCACGAATAAAAACGCAATTTTTAGAGACGAAGACATCATAGCAAATTGATGGAATAGAAATAGAAGACTTACAGCGAGAGATAGATAAAAATTGAGATTTATAGATCCAAAGAAAATTTCACATTCCCAAACGCAAGAACGATAGAGCACCAAAATAATAATCTAACAATTTTGATCCAAATAGTATTCAGAAATTTAATCTAAAACCTAACAATCATTTCCTCAGCTCCGCTCTCAAAAAGTATTCCAAAAAAACTAGAAATTAATCGCCCCCTGAATCGTAGTCCAGCTCCCTGGCTTCACTGCCCTCAGATCGCGCAGAAGCTGCTCCCAACAATGTTTCCAAAAATAGCCTCAGCATTCTCGACAGAGTAGGTGACTCGGTCGAGCAATGCGTTGCTCGGTCGGTCGCTCAGGTCGAGCAGCTGTGCTGCTCGGTCGAGCTTGACAGGGAATCGAAAATCTCCAAAATCCTCACTCTGCCTGCATGGGCCGAGTCAGCTCAGCTCGGTCCAAGCAGAGGCTGACTCGGTCGCTGAGTAGTTGATCGGGCCGTGCGCTGGATTACTTTAGCTTTGGGACAAAGGGCTGCTCGACCGAGCAGATGAACTGCTCGGTCCGATCAATCCTCGTATCTGCTTCCTCTTCTCATTTGCATCTGCTCGGTCCGAGCATCTGTGCTGCTCGATCGAGCAGCCTGGGAAATTATCTCCTGAGGCTGCTGAAGCTCCTCTCTCCTCCTGCTCTCTATCCTCCACTCCTCCCGAGGATCCCAAAACATGGTGAACTCCTGTAGGGCTTCTCCAATGAGCTCATGGGCGTGTCGGATGTGTCCATATCCAAGTCGGGTCCCAAATCGCTCCAAAATCCTGGAAAACTCATAAAACACTACGAAACTCGAATATAACGTCAGAAATGTGATATCGTAGGAAAATATGGGATTTGGATGTGAAAATGGCATGGAATGCAATGTAAAGCTTACCTCTTGCTCGTCCTTGAGGAAGACGAACACCAGGTACGCCGGGAGGAAAAACAAAAGAAAATAAGAAATACAAATAAAAATAGGAAGAGAAGAGAATGGAAGTGGATGTAGGATGCTAAGGATGATCGGTCAGATCTCAGGCCTAGGTAGTTTATCACGATGCTCTGAATAGTAAACATACATGCTACTGGAAATCTCTAGTTTTACAGATCATATGTCTAACATGCAATACAAGCAAAAGATAGGTATCTACTGAAATAACGCCATCAACTCCTATCAATCTCATGCAATCCATAGAGTCTAGTATACAGAAGTTGACATGCACCTTTCAATCACAGATACACATAGAGCATATAGAAATCACACAACATGCTATAGAGAATAGAAAAAGTCATGCTATTCAGTTATTCGTTTTGATTCATGAAAAATCTCCAAAAACTAAAGTGTTTCGTAAAGTTTAAGTATTATTAAATGTCTCCGTTATGCACTGTCTCCACTCTAATGTCACACTCACTCATGTGATCAGTTGGTTTCCCCCCCGCCAAGCTTAGCTTGAGGCGTCGCATCTAGGAATAGGATATGAAATTTTTCTTCATCTTCCCAGTATATATGATAGCTTCTAATGAAAGGATACAAAACAATTTTTATTCATTTTCTTTCTTTTTCTTTTCTTTTTCACATATGAATATATACACTTTTTTCTTTTTTCTTTTTCTTTTTCTTTTCTTTTCAATTAGAAGCTATACTTTTTCCTTTTGGGTTTGGGAAGTGAGATGCGGTAAAGATAGCTGTGGGGTGTAACCAACTGATATGTAGAGAAATATATAGATATGTGGAGAAGGAAAATAATATATCTCTCGGTTCACTCATAAGAGGTGCACAACGGTTTGATAAAATAACACCCTAACTAAACTCATAAATAACATGGATATTTTCATTCCTCTAGACGAATACTGAAAAGGCATGCAGCAATAGGCACAATGACATCATGCATGCAAACAAAAGTGAATAAGATAAGAAAAGCAGATGCTCCAAGTGTTCTAGTGATGCGTGAACCTAGGTGCATTACCCAACATAGCGCATACTAGACACTAATTCATGCATTAGATTTTCAATTCATTTCAAGCATTAAATCAGATAGATTAGCAAAAGAAATGCACGCATATAGATAGTAAAACTGAAATTTACCCTAATAGCATGTCAACAGATAGCAAGCATCGTGAATAACTACTAAGGCTACGAGAGGTATCGTCATGTAAACCATTCTTAGTATAAAAAGACAAAAAGGCAGAGAAAATAAGAAAATGAAGAAAAAGAGAATGCATGCATGGTAAAAAGCAGAAGATATAATGCAGAATGAGAAAAAAGAGAAGGAAGTGGAAAAGTAGTGAAAAAGTAAAATAAAAAGCTGAAATAGGGAAGAAAGTGTAAAAGAAAAATGAAAAATAAAGCGGTAGCGCTCATCCCCCAAGCTAAATCTAGCAGTGTCCTCACTACTAAGAAAACGCTAGTAGGCGGGAGATGATGCTAAATAGGGTGGGGTGGGTGGGGGAATGTAAAATAAAAACTATGCAAAAAGAAAATAAAAACATGACATGATGCGATGATGTATGAAAATGGATGCATGCTTGGCTCCTCCCCCAAGCTGTGTAAGTGCAAGGCCCCGAACAGACAGATGGTGTCACGGTCTGTTTTCGATCGTATGCTGTTCGTGCATGTAGTTTTGTTCGTGCATGTATTTATTATGAACCTTTCCTGTATCCGAACCCTATGTTGTAATATGTCGTTGTGACCCTCTCGAAGAGTATTAAATTGTGGAATTATTTTGGAACGTCATTTCGCGGGCCGTTCACACACGATTTGACCTTGTTTGAAGAGGCGTCGTGATTTTCACTTTTGTCGTGAGACGTTTTTATTTTTTAGTTTCGTCCCTTGTCGCCAAACTCGTGATCAGTCTTCTTAGTTAGTTTCTAATAATTCATAGAGGAAATTAGGAGTATTAGTAATAAAACAGCTTTTTGTTAATTAATTGGAAGAGATAAGTTGGTTGGTTAACGGTCATTTTTTTTCATTTAATCTGATATCGAAATCCGATAATGCATAAAACGCCTGCACTTTTCGTACGGACTCGTCGACACCAAGAACTCCGGAATCAGGCAAGTGATACTTGCCAGCTTTCTCTTTAGGCCACGTCCTAGGCCATTTCGTACAGTAGCGTAAAAGAGACTAGGTAGTGAAATGATAGCTACCTAGATGACACTTTTAGATCTAGCTTGACAACGAAGCTAGATCCGACAACTTATCATGCTTGCATATTACCATGCCATGTTTAAATTCAATTAACGGTACGTAAATTATCTGTTCATTGCCATGTCATTGCATGAATTAAATGTTTCATCGTGATTGTGTAGCACATGCTACACTTATTGTAATGATTGAGGGTTGGCACCTGCTTTTGCGGGCACAACCATATGCCAAAAACACTTCCTGGCTCGTGATCCAGAAGCGAGCTCATGTACTTGGGAAACCCTGGCTCAATACACGTGGAGGGATAGGGTTAAGCTGCCATGCAGCATAGAAGGATGCCTGATCCGCTCCTTCAGCTGTAAGGGGAAAACCCTGTGCACACTGTGATAGGATAATGATCGTGATTGTGAATTAATGTTCTTGTAATGCATGCCATCATGTCATCTTTAAATGTTGCATTCTTAAATGTCATTTCAACTTATTACATTATTTTAGAACTGCTAGTCGTCTTTTGTTATTTGTATCATTACACAAAAGCTCTCCGTTTTATTTGGGAGACTTTTGCTGACATGTGCCCTTTTCTCTTTGGGTGTCACATGTCAGGTTCTGAGTTAGAGTTACCCGCTGAGGACGAGCAGTACGTGGACGCTGAGTTCGAGGTGCCTGCAGAGACTGAGTTCGAGGACACTGGTGACCAGTCCTAGGCTCACCTGGAGTCTTTTAGTTGTCACTTCTTTTAGTAGTTGCAGTTAGTTTCCAGTGCGTAGCACCTGACTTTCTTTACTCTTGTTTCGGCCATGTTTTAGGCCTATTTGTTTAGAGTTATACTTTTGTGACTTTTCTGCGATGTTGAATAATGTGTTGGATGTTTTTGAGCTGGTGGATGTTTCTTTATCTGCTATGTTATTATTGTTGTTGTTTCTCGCAATGCAAAGGACCTGCAATCATTTGAAATTTTTATAGAAGCTTATCAGACGGCAGCTTCACGGCTTCACGTCTGAGCGGACCTCCTCATGTATCGTCTTCCATATTAGGGAAGCGGGACATGACATGTTTTGTTGGTGGCCCATGCAGGTCCTTTTGCGCCAGGAGGGTCTGTTCAGAAGACGTGTCATTTTTTCGGCAGGACCGGCCATGTGAAGGACCAGTGCAGGAGATTTCTGGGCCAGTGCCTACTTTGTGGCGACCTTAAGCATGCAGTGAAGGATTGCCAGCTTGCTAGACACCTGTCGAAAGCACCGATAGCCGCTGGACGTGGAGCGCCTCTCATTCCCCAGAAGCAGGCATTCCAACAGGCTGTTCAGCCTAGAAGGCAGGCTTTCACGATGACCGAGGTAGAGGCCGAGGCTGAGGATAGCGTTATTACATGTAACCCTCAGACTGGTCTTTACTTTTCTTTAGCTGATCATGCATGTTAGATTAGAGATTGTTTGCTAGAATAGGTTTTGATTGCTAGTTTGCTTGTTAGGTGTCATTTTGGTTTGTGCTTGTCCCGCCCGAGTTCTTTTCGACTCCGGTGCATCCATGTGCATCTTATCCCGGAGTTTCGTGGGCAAGCATTCTCTGAAGACCTCCCCTCTTTCCAAGAGTTGGGATATCACTACAGGGAATGGGGTGATCTCGGTGTCCCTTGGATGTCAATCTTGTCCCTTGGTAGTCTGTGGACTCAAGCTTTACGCCGATTTTATCGTCCACGACATTACCAACTATGATGCTGTTCTTGGGATGGATTGGCTTAGTTGCTTCTATGCTACGATCGACTCCCGACAGAAGAAGGTCGTGTTCGAGATTCATGGTTATCCGACCTTCGAGTTCAGTAGCGGGAGCAGTTCGCTTGGACCGGTCAGATTTTGGGCTAAGCCAGTAGTGGAGTTTGTGGCTATACAGATGGAGGTGACTAGACCAGCTGTGGTGAGAGATTTCGATGATGTCTTCCCTGAAGAGATTTCAGGACTGCCGCCCGATCGAGCTCTTGAAATTTCGATTGATCTTATTCTGGGAGCGCAGCCTATTTCGAAAGCACCATATCGTATGGCTCCGATAGAGTTGGAGGAGTTATGTAAACAGTTGGATGAACTTCTGCAGAAGGGTTACATCAATCCGAGTGTGTCTCCGTGGGGAGCACCTGTTCTATTGGTGAAAAAGAAGGACAGTTCGCGTCGGATGTGCGTGGACTACAGAGAGTTGAATGCTGTCACCATCAAGAACAAGTATCCATTGCCGTGGATCGATGGAATTTTTGACCAGCTTGGAGGATCGAGGGTATTCTCTAAATTAGATCTCAGGGGTGGGTATCACCAGCTGAAGGTGAAGAAGGAAGATGTGTCGAAGACATCATTCAGAACGAAGTATGGACACTACGAGTTCGTGGTTATGCCTTTCGGTGTGACCAACGCACCTGCAGTTTTCATGAATCTGATGAATCCGATATTTTATGATTTCTTGGATAAATTTGCCGTTATCTTTATTGACGACATCTTGATCTATTCGAAGTCAGAGGAGGAGCACGCTGAGCACTTGAGGACCGTTTTGGAGATTTTGAGAAAGCATCGCTTGTATGCGAAGTATTCCAAGTGTGAGTTCTGGCTGGATAGAGTGGCTTTTCTTGGGCACGTGGTCTCGGGAGATGGCATATCCGTGGATCCGGAGAAGATCGAGGCTATCAGAGAGTGGCCGGTTCTACAGTCAGTGTCTGAGATCAGGAGTTTTCTTGGGCTTGCAGGATATTATCGGTGCTTCATTAAGGACTTCTCTCGTATTGCAGAGCCGATGACCAGACTGACGAGGAAGGATATATCATTCGTTTGGTCTGATGCTTGTGAGGAGGCCTTTTCTATTCTGAAGGAGAGATTGACGACTGCCCCTGTTATAGCTATGCCTGATCGGAGTGGAGGGTTCGAGATCTTTTGTGATGCTTCTGGCAAAGGTCTCGGTTGTGTTTTGCATCAGCATGGGCATGTGGTCGCGTACTCTTCTCGGCAGCTTAAGGCTCACGAAAAGAATTACCCGACGCACGATTTGGGGTTGGCTGTAGTCGTATTTGCGCTCAAGATTTGGAGGCATTTCTTGCTGAGTGAGAAGGTGAAGATTTTCACCGATCACAAAAGATTGAAATATATCTTTACGCAGAAGGAGCTCAACATGCGACATCGTCGATGGTTGGAGCTCATGAAAGATTATAAGATCGACTTGCAGTACCAACCTGGCAAGGTGAATGTGGTTCCGGATGCGCTGAGCAGACTTCCAACAGTGATGATGTTGACTTCGTAGTGGAGATTGCAACAGGATTTTTGCGAGTCTGGTATTGAGGTTGTGCTTCCTGGAGAGGCTTCGTCGTTGATGTGTATGCAGATACAGTCGACGATTGTGGATCGGATCAAGGCAGGACAGGCTGTAGATCCGAAGCTGAAGAGGATCCGTGAGCAGGTAGAAGCCGGTCTGCGGACTGACTTTGTGATTCATGAGGATGGCTCGCTGAGGTATGGAGCCAGATTTTGTGTGCCAGATGGAGATATTAGAGAGGAATTGCTTGTGGAGGCACATAGCTCGCCGTATTCTGTGCATCCTGGTATCACCAAGATGTACAAGGACCTTCGCCTGAACTATTGGTGGCATGGCATGAAGCGGAGTGTGGCACGGAGCATTGCCAAGTGTTTGGTATGTCAGCAGGTTAAGGCGGAGCATCAGCATACAACAGGGTTTCTACAACTGCTTCCGATTCCGGAGTGGAAGTGGCAACACATCAATATAGATTTTGTGACTGGACTACCTCGGAGTCCGAAGCAGAATGACGTGATTTGGGTGATCGTATACCGATTGACCAAATCTGTGCACTTTATTCCTTTCCGAGTAGGACAGTCCACTGAGACACTAGCGAGGAGATACATGAAGGTAAATTCTTTAACTCTCCGTTTTTATTTCCTTTTCCTAGTTTAGATACTGATGTAGCGTGAATTGTACAGGAGATCATGCGACTTCACGGAGTCCCCATGAGTATCGTGTCGGACAGAGACACGAGATTCACATCTCAGTTTTGGCAGAGTCTGCAGAAGAGTCTGGGTACGAGTCTGAGTTTCAGTACCACGTACCACCCGCAGACGGATGGCCAATCCCAGAGGACGATTCAGATTTTGGAGGCCATGCTGAGGGCATGCATGTTGGACTTCAAGGGATCTTGGGAGGATCATCTTCATCATGTGGAATTTACCTACAATAACAGCTACCAGGCGAGTATTGGCATGGCACCATTCGCCGCGCTATACGGGAAGAAATGTCGATCGCCACTGAGCTGGGATAACATTGGAGACAGGGAGCTGTTAGGACCAGAGATGATCATGGAGGCAGTGGATGTTGTGAGGAACATCCGGGAGAAGCTGAGGATTGCTCAGGACCGTTTCAAGCATTGGGCGGATGCTAAACAACGACCATTGGAGATTCAGCCTGGAGATCACGTCTTTCTCAAGATCTCTCCGAATCGAGGAGTCATTCGATTTGGAAAGAGAGGCAAGCTGAGTCCAAGGTACATTGGGCCTTTTGACGTCCTGGAGAGAGTTGGAGCGGTGGCTTATCGTTTGGCGTTGCCACCGTCATTGGAGGGAGTTCACGACGTATTTCACGTATCTCAGTTACGTCGATACGTCAGTGATCCGTCCCATGCTGTAGATTTCTCAAAGATCACAGTTCGTCCGGATCTTACCTATGATTAGCAGCCAGTTGAGATTCTGGACCGACGGCAGAAGCAACTGAGGAATAAGACCGTCGACTTGGTTAGAGTGCAGTGGCGACTTGGTTCCCCTGGGGAGTCCACTTGGGAGCGCGAGTATGATATGAGAGAGCGCTTTCTGCACTTGTTTCTGAGTAGTGGTTGATGTTGATTCCGAGGACGAAATCATTCATAATGTGGGTAGGATGTCACGGTCTGTTTTCGATCGTATGCTGTTCGTGCACGTATTTATTATGAACCTTTCTTGTATCCAAGCCCTATGTTGTAATATGCCGTTGTGACCCTCTCGAAGAGTATTAAATTGTGGAATTATTTTGGAACGTCATTTCGCGGGCTGTTCACCCACGATTTAACCTTGTTTGAAGAGGCGTCGTGATTTTCACTTTTGTCGTGAGACGTTTTTATTTTTTAGTTTCGTCCCTCGTCGCCAAACTCGTGATCAGTCTTCTTAGTTAGTTTCTAATAATTCATAGAGGAAATTAGGAGTATTAGTAATAAAACAGCCTTTTGTTAATTAATTGGAAGAGATAAGTTAGTTGGTTAACAGGCATTTTTTTCATTTAATCTGATATCGAAATCCGATAACGCAGAAAACGTCTACGCTTTCTGTACGGACTCGTCGACACCAAGAATTCCGGAATCAGGCAAGTGATACTTGCCAGCTTTCTCTTTAGGCCACGTCCTTGGCCATTTCGTACAATATCATAAAAGAGACTAGACAGTGAAATGATGGCTGCCTAGACGATACTTTTAGATCTAGCTTGACAACGAAGGTAGATCCGACACCTTATCATGCTTGCATACTACCATGCCATGTTTAAATTCAATTAACGGTACACAAATTATCTGTTCATTGCCATGTCATTGCATGAATTAAATGTTTCATCATGATTATGTAGCACACGCTACACTTATTGTAATGATTGAGGCTAGGCACCTGCTTTTACGGGCACAACCCTATGCCAAAAACACTTCCTGGCTCATGATCTAGAAGCGAGCACATGTACTTGGGAAACCCTGGCCCGATACACGTGGAGGGGTAGGGTTAAGCTGCCACGCAGCATAGAAGGATGCCTGATCTGCTCCTTTAGCTGTATGGGGAAAACCCTGTGCACAATGTGATAGGATAGTGATCGTGATTGTGAATTAATGTTCTCATAATGCATGCGATCATGTCATCTTTAAATGTTGCATTCTTAAATGACATTTCAACTTATTGCATTATTTTAGAACTGCTAGTCGCCTTTCGTTATTTGTATCATTGCATAAAAGCTCTCTGTTTTCTTTGGGAGACTTTTGCTGACATGTGCCCTTTTCTCTTTGGGTATCACATGTCAGGTTCTGAGTTAGAGTTACCTGCTGAGGACGAGCAGTACGTGGATGATGAGTTCGAGGTGCCTGCAGAGACCGAGTTCGAGGACACTGGTGACCAGTCCTAGGCTCACCTGGAGTCTTTTAGTTGTCACTTCTTTTAGTAGTTGCAGTTAGTTTCCGGTGCGTAGCACCTGACTTTCTTTACTCTTGTTTCGGCCATGTTTTAGTTCTATTTGTTCAGACTTATACTTTTGTGACTTTTCTGCAATGTTGAATAATGTGTTGGATGTTTTTTGAGATGGTGGATGTTTCTTTATCTGCTATGTTATTATTGTTGTTGTTTCTCGCAATGCAAAGGACCTGCAATCATTTGAAATTTTTATAGACGCTTATCAGACGGCAGCTTCACGGCTCCATGTCTGAGCGGACCTCCTCACGTCTCGTCTACCATATTAGGGAAGCGGGGCGTGATAGATGGGCACAATGATAAATGAAGGAGGCAAAATATAGGTATGGACAAAATCAAGTAGAGGCACCCCCTCTGGGAGTGGTGATGGGTCCCTCTGCTGTGGACCCGGTACTATGGGAGGATCAGTGGTGGTAGTGTGAGGATCAGCTGAATATAGCACTAGGGTAGACATGGGATCTACTGTGACGTCCAACTCAGAAGTGGTTAGAGTAGGCTCTGAAGGAGCCTGGGAAAGTGAAGCACTGAGTGGTGCAGTGGAGGTCACAGTGGCTTTGGCCTGGGTGGTGGGACATGTGTTAAGATCGGTGGGCCACGGGTCTGGAGAAGATCTATAATGGATGCCAGGTCCGACTCGACTTTAACGCGATGTGTCACCGTCGAGCGTACGAAGGCATCGAAATCTCTCTGTAGGAGAGAAGTCGACTCCTCTAACGCTGTCAGACGACTGTCTATAGTACGGGAGTCGGGTAGAGGGCGGGGAACGTGACGATGAGTCACCACTCTCATGAATTGGTCCCGTGCAGCTGATGCACGGTGTCTAGGGTGGAAGGTAGGAGAGGGTGAGCTCGAAGGTAACTCAAAAGCGGCTGAAGAAATAGCGGTCGTCGACACAGAAGTGTGGACAGACGTTGAGACACTCTCCGTGAAGATGGCCGTAGATGATGAGGAAGTGGTGCCGGAAAGGGGAATGTGGTGACCTAAAGAAAACGGAAGTGAAGCTATGAGGTCACTGAGAGGAGGAAGAGTGGAGGCACAGTCGTGCTCTGGAAAGTCAAGATCTGTAAGATCAGGAGCAGACTGTATCTCAGTGCCCTCAGGTATGGAAACAGTGGGGAGAGAAATCCGAGTCTCGGGGTAAGAGGTGGAGACAGTCCCCGAAGACTCGGCTGTGGTGGAAGCGGTGGATACAATGGTGGTAGAAGAAATGGCTCCAGAGGGTGATGGGTGCGCGGGTGGTATGGGAAGGACGGCTACTAGGGTAGCAATGTCATGCATCTCGTACCCAGCGGAGCATGGCACTAGGTCATCGGCGGATGCCTCGACGGGGGCTCCGGGGGGCTCGAGTACGTGTAAGGGAGGGAGTGGGTCGACCCTAGGAATCATCCAGTCAAGCTGGACTAGAGCAATGTGGGTGAGGTGTGGGGGCGAGAAGAGGAGGCGCCGGACGACGGCCTCTTTCCACGGATGGGTGGGGTGGTGGTCCCTCGCGTGCGAACCATTGTATCGATGGTAATGCGAAGCTACGGTATAGAAATAAGTAATGGGAAGAGTGTAGAATCTGCAGGCGATGCGTGTGCCAAAATATCCCCCAAGCTAGTCCTGGTAGCAACTTCTGACGTAGGCAAGGAATACCTGCAATGGAAAAAATTAAAACGTCAGGATAAGGCATTAAAAAACAGGCACAAGCTGAATTTGGGGTGCTCGACCGAGCAGTGCTACTCGGTGGGGAAGTGCTGATCGAGCACTAGTGTGCTCGGTCTGTGGGCCGAGCAGCGGAGCTGTGCCCTAGGGCAGCGGAGCTTGTGCCCTAGGGGAGCGGAGCTTGTGCCCTAGGGCAGCAGAGATCGGCAGTTGGGGGGATTTGGGCGATGAGATGGGAGAGGGGATAGGCGGAGGGGGATGAGGCGTCAGGCGGGGGTGGGGGGGCTTTGGGGTGGATGGTCGGGCGGCGCCGTCGTCGGCGGTGGCGCTGTCTATTAAAAAGGGGAAAGAATGGGGGGGAAAGAGGGAGAGGGGCGGAGAGATTGAGAGAGAGAGAGAGAGAAAGAGAAATGGTGGCGACTGACCGGAGGTAGGGAGGCGTGACGGGTGGCGTGACGAGCGGTGCAGGCGACGGATGCTGGCGAAGGGTAGGGAGATCGAGTAGGGGGGTTAAGGGAGAGCTCGGGGAGGGTTAAAAAAATTTTAGGGTAAAATTTTTTAGCTTAGGGTAATTTGAAAACGGGTAGGGTTCAAAAATCCAACTCGTTCGGCAATGTGATCCATGAAGGATAAATCGACTCGGTCCGATCAGCGAGACTGCTCGGTCGAGTCGATCATGCTGAGAAATGCGTTAAGATTGAGTTGTAGATACTCCCTCGTATGCTCGACTGAGCAGCATGCTAATGTGTCATTATATTCCATATTTTATCGATAAGATTACACGTCAAAATGATTGCTCAATTACATATTTTATACGCTTTTGTGCTATTATTTGGAACAATATGACTTTTGGAGCATTTATTCCATTTCAGGGATTTGGAGCGATATTGGAGCAATTTGGAGTCGATAAGATGATCGGCGACGTGAGAGCACCAATGAGACTCATGATGACATGCTCAAGGTACCAAAGAAGAATACTGAAGCAATGATGGGGCAAGAGAGAAAGTCGCGCGATCAAGCTATGATGCGGCGAAGGAATCGAGCGACCCGAAGTACTGAAAACAGGATAGCCGTGTACTGTTTCTAAATATTCTATCAACTGGGATATTTCAATATTTTTTTGATATTTTTCCTAGGTAGTAGACTTCAAGATGGTTCCAACGCCACCAAGAACGTGCAAATCGGAGGTCGGATGAGCCCTGGGAAATTTCTACAAGTTGATGGTGCAGTGCTGAAATTGTTCTCAGCAGCCTACTCGGTCGAGTAGCACTCTACTCGGCCCGAGTCGTACACTCTACTTGTCAGGAAGCTGTTTTTGGTGTTCGACTCAACCGAGCAACATCCTACTCGGCCCGAGCAACATCCTACTTGGCCCGAGTCATGTGCAAATTAGGCTAAAGTGCGTTTTTAGTCCCAATCAGCCGAGCAACCTCCTGCTCGGTCCGAGCAACTTCCTACTCGACCGAGCAGTGCCGAATCAGCCCGGGTTGGCAGAGCGACTTATTTTTGAAGAGTTCGATTCCCTGTACAACTTGACCGAGCAGCCAAACGACTCGACCGAGCAGGTTTGTGCTCGGACCGAGTCGCCGTGGGCCCAGATCAGATTTTTTTAGGGGTTATTCTGCGAGGGTTTTTGAAAGAAAAAGAGGGGCAGCCGCCAGGGGGATTCATTCAGAGACTTCTGTAGGGAGTTTTAGGGATAGTTTTAGAGAGTTTTTCGGGGAGATTTTTGTATACTTTTCAAAAGAGAATTTTTAGATCTTTTTAGGAGCTTTTGTGGAGACGATCTTTTGGGGAGTTTGGCTATGCCCTAGGCCCCTCCTTTGTATCAAGATAAGTATTTTTACCCCTTTTAATTCTTTTATTATTTCTTTGTGATTTAGTAATGTTTATCCATTCTTGATGCATCAATGAATTCTTTGTGCGTTATATTATCTATTCATATTGCTATGCTTGAGTAGACTTTTCTAGGCCTAAGGGAGTAGCCCATGGAACTTAGGATTTAGACGCAAAGTTGGGATTTTTATGGTGCGTTGGTTATAAATGGGGTTGTATTTTGGTTGATGTATTAAAATCCCTAGGAGAATTCGTACTGAGATCGTGCCCACGGTCGGTGGAATCGATTAGCTTAAGGAATATCATACGGATTTAATTAGGGAGTTAGTGGATTCAACCGAGGCATGTGACCATGACCGGCTCGTGCCTTGAGGGGATCCACCGATGAACTATAACTAATTGATGGCTACCGCCATTGCGTCAATAAGAGCCACCAAAATATCTCGAAGCTCTAACCCACGAGAGTGGTATGAGTTGAGAGCATTCGAACCATGAGAGTGGTAAGAATATTGTAGATCCTTAATGGACGTATTGTGTGCACCTACGGGCTAATGTGATACGTTAGATTCATGGTGTTTAGACGCATGAATTCACTTTCTAGATGCTACAAATCCCCAATTAAACCAATGTAATGTATGAGTCCTAGCCTAGCGTCGACTTCCGACGGTCCTAGTGGCGAGCCCTAAGCCCTAACCTTTTGTATTTTATTTCTTTCTTTCTTTGTGTGGAACCCCGTGTTTGCAACATTGAGTGACACAACCATCGCATCCATCACCATACGACCCTCCACACTCCACATCCACCAATAATCCCGCAAGTCTAACTCAACCTAGGAGTAAATAGGTAGTATAGCACCGCCTCCCCGTGTTCGATACCCGCTTGCCACTATACCGTGCGCTTGCAGTAAATGACATCGTTTTAGAGTTAGTTCCGGCTCGTCAAGTTTATGGCGCCGTTGCCGGGGAGGCGTTCCGCCATACTATCTATTTACCATGATTAGGTTGATTAGATTGTGTAAAAAACATATATATAAAAATAAATTTTTTTCTTTTTTTAAAAAAACCGAGAGATTTTTCCCCACCACCTGATATTATTATCTTTATCTCTCTTTGTATCACTGACGTCTTTTCCAGGTTGTATATTTTTCTTGATCAGGTACAGTTGATGCAGCGATGGTACTTTGAAAGACGCGACCGGGTTCTATACGGTCTTATATATATCTCACTACATTTTATCAGGCTGATGGAGAGTCCTTCAGAGAAGCATTGAGCAAATTTGAAAGAATGTTAGGGATGTTTCATACGGAGTCAGACCATGAGTGGGATGGTTCCAGGCTATTTAATATTTTTGCTGAAAGACTAAAGGGACCCTCACGTGAGTTTATGAAGAGGATGCAAGTGGGAAGGTTCAGTGATCTGCAGCTGGCAGCAACCTTGGAGCAAATGATTGATGATGCTCGATCTACCGGTTCACTAACCGTTACGGTAGGTAAACCATCCGACCAAGCACTCATCGATTTTATTATGGCTAATGTCTCTGATGCAGGTACTATCATAGATGGAGTGTATGCTTCACTTGAAGGTGATCACATCCACCTTTACACGATTAGTACTCCATAGATAGAGACATCTGAGCTACCAGAGGAGGACACATATATGGACCTATTGAGAGGCATCGTGGACGCAGTTCGATGCACCGGTCCATTAACGATAACGACAGGTGACCCTTTTGAGCTTGGATTTCAAAATTTTATTATTCATCGTATCTCTTCCACATGCACAATTGATGATGGAGTCTACGCTCTAGTTGAGGGGCACAAGACCCACTTTTAAACCGTGGCCGAGATACAGGAGCCCATAGAGCCACCTGCACCTACTATTGAGAGGGCCAGGCCATGCAATCAGGTGCCTCGAGTTCCAAGACTGAAACGAAGACATAGGCATAGAAAGGAGAAGATAAAATTCACTTTGCCTACCATACCAGAGGAACCCGAGGAGGAGGCCGAAGCAGTGCATCGCGAGGAGGCCGAGCTATATTTTTTACATATTGCATGCAGAGCTAGAGACTTTTGTCGAGGAGGTCATGCATCGGGACGAGGACACAGCCATTCATGAGGATCCCGAGCATCACCCTCCTCCTTCAGAGCTTCTACAGCCACCTCTTCCTTCCACTGACTCTGAGGACCACCCACCAGAGCTTACCGCTTCCCTTCAGGGAGATCTCTTCATATCCTCGCCCTTTACATTTGATTCCCCTCCCGTGTATGATGATTATTATGATTTGGATTTCAATGACTCATTGCACCTTTTGCAGGATACACATACATTTGATCAAAAGGTATAATGGGACGTATAAGAGGAGGAGGACGAGGAGTTAGCACACATGGACGCTGTTGAATATGATCAGGAGGTGCACTGGGATGAGTCTAAAGATGATGAGGAGCATCCTGACGAGACCCACTCTATTATGCCAGAGCTACCTGAGGAACCAAAGGAAAACAACAAGGAGTTGTTCGACGTGGTGCACGAGCATAGAGATTTATTTCCAGGGAAGTGTTGTCAACCATTTTTTATTTTAAATACTATTGTTGATGACCCTCTCTGGAATACATTTATTTTGGGGAAAAATTATCCACATCAGATTAATGCGGTTCATCTCTTGCAGGGTACAGGTGGAGTCCTTGGAGAGATGCTGGGAGCCGCATTGTTGGAATCTGATGGAGCCCGTGGAGATACGCACCTGGCGGAGCCACGAAAAGTGCAGATAGAGCAGCTACCTGCACCGGCAAATATTCTGGATCCGCCTTTTGCTACAGGTGGTACCAATCCAGTAGTGTAGAATTTTATGCTTTTAATAAACTCGAATCCTCTCGGCAGCGAGAGGACCGTATATGATTTTATATGCTTTCTTAGTTAAATAAATTCACCCTATTTGATGTCTCATTTATCTTTTGCACCCAACCCACTATCTATTATCCATGCTCACCATTATTTTTGGCGTGTATTTCTCCTCTCTCCCCAATTTTATGTGATGTTTAAGCTTGGGGGAGAGCGACTATTTTGTTGAGTGGCCCCTTTCTTTTCGTTGTCCTCTATTTATATCATACACACATTGAGGACAATGTGATGTTTAAGCTTGGGGGAGTGCATAGTGCACGCACTTTGCTTTATCGTGAAACACACTTCGTATTTTCCATTTGAACCATGTTCACTCTTATGGTTATGTCTCATATGCTTCATTTTTTATGAAATATCGTGGATTTATTTTTTTATGAACTTTGATATCTGTTAGATTAAAGTTTAATTCCTTGATTAGTGTATCTTTGTTAATATGCTTTTTCATAGTTGAATCCATAGTTTCACAACCATATTCTCTTAACAGTTAAGTTAAAAATGAATGAATCAACTCTGAAAATTATTTGACACTTGCGTGATTTGCTTGATAATTCTATTGCTTCATGGATGTTTAGTGATTCAAAAGAGATAGGATAACCCCACGACAACCAAAGTAGTGATGATTAGGATTCTTGAAACCGAGCCATATCTAAATTCTATGCTTTTTCTTTTTCTTTTATGAATAGCCAATAAATGATCTTTTGATCATATTTTGCATTCCATCGCGTTTACGTGAGTTTGCAAAAATCCCAAAAATACAAAAATCAAACAAATATCTTGAATAAAAGGCCATAGGGGTTCTTTGTAACCCGATGCCTAAGATCGTCTGGTCTGGGATGCATAGGCCGTCTTTTGTATATATTGAGTTATCTCGTGTATACAAAGAAAGAAATAATGCGTAAAATATTCATATAGCCAAAAACAATATAAAATTACAAAAATCCCATATCCTTATCTCAATTTCTATATAGAACTAAGACATGGCAAAGTTGATGGGTTCTAGGAGTCTTGAAATGGTCGTAGTGTGATAATGCCTTACATTGATTGAATTTTCTAAATTCATTCCATGAAGTATAACAAAATACCACGCATGCTTGAAAACGTTTGATCATGACATATTACGCTGCTTAAAGAATGAGTTGTGAACATTGGTTTCATTTCTGTGAACTTAGTATATTGCATGATAAACTATGATGTGATATAAATCTAATCTCTTTTTATTGCTTATCAAGTTCATTTTATTTATTGAAATCCACGTTATTTCAATTTGAGCGAGATTTAATTATTTAGGGTGCATATGTGTTCTAATTTCATATTGACGTGTGTTCACGAGATCTTGCATATCTTGGGTTCTTGTATTTTTCTGAATTTAAGATTGAACCCCTTATCTCCATTTACACATCACCACCTCACATCTTCATTGTATCCCACTCCCGTGTAAGCTTCTTACTAGTCTTCCTAGAGGACAAGTAAGAGGTAAGCTTGGGGGATTTTGATGTGTCATTATATTCCACATTTTATCAATAAGATTACACATCAAAATGATTGCTCAATTACATATTTTATACGCTTTTGTGCTATTATTTGGAACAATATGACTTTCGGAGCGTTTATTCCATTTCAGTGATTTGGAGCGATATTGGAGCAATTTGGAGTCGATAAGACGATCGGCGACGTGAGAGCACCAATGAGACTCATGATGACATGCTCAAGGTACCAAAGAAGAATACTGAAGCAATGAAGGGGCAAGAGAGAAAGTCGTGCGATCGAGCTATGATGCGGCGAAGGAATCGAGTGACCTGAAGTGCTGAAAACAGGACAGCCGTGCACTATTTCTAAATCTTCTATCACCTGGGATTTTTCAATATTTTTATAATATTTTTCCCAGGTAGTAGACTTCAATACGGTTCCAACGCCACTAAGAACGCGCAAATCGGAGGTCGGATGATCCTTGGAGAAGTTCTGCAAGTTGATGGTGCAGTGCTGAAATTGTTCTCAGCAGCCTACTCGGTCGAGTAGCACTCTACTCGGCCCGAGTCGCACACTCTACTTGTCAAGAAGCTGTTTTTGGTGTTCGAATCGACGGAGCAACCTCCTACTCGGCCCGAGCAACATCCTACTCGGCCGGGGTCATGTGCAAATTAGGCTGAAGTGCGTTTTTTTAGTTCCAATCAGCCGAGCAACCTCCTGCTCGGTCCGAGCAACTTCCTACTCGACCGAGCAGTGCCGAATCAGCCCGAGTTGGCAGAGCGACTTATTTTCAAAGAGTTCGATTCCCTGTACAACTCGACTGAGCAGCCGAACGACTCGACCGAGCAGCCGAACGACTCGACAAAGCAGCTTTGTGCTCGGACCGAGTCGCCGTGGGACCAGATCAGATTTTTTTAGGGGTTATTCTGCGAGGGTTTTTGAAAGAAAAAGAGGGGCGGCCGCCAGGGGGATTCATTCAGAGACTTCTGTAGGGAGTTTTAGGGATAGTTTTAGAGAGTTTTTGGGGGATATTTTTGTATACTTTTCAAAAGTGAATTTTTGGATCTTTTTAGGAGCTTTTGTGGAGACGATCTTTTGGGGAGTTTGGCTATGCCCTAGGCCCCTCCTTTGTATCAAGATAAGTATTTTTGCCCCTTTTAATTCTTTTATTATTTCTTTGTGATTTAGTATTGTTAATCCATTCTTGATGCATGCAATGAATTCTTTGTGCGTTATATTATCTATTGATATTGCTATGCTTGATTAGTCTTTTCTAGGGCTAAGGGATTAGCCCTTGGAACTTAGGATTTAGACGCAAAGTTGGGATTTTTATGGTGCGTTAGTTATAAATGGGGTTGTATTTTGGTTGATCTATTAAAATCCCTAGGAGAATTCGTACTGAGATCGTGCCCACGGTCGGTGGAATCGATTAGCTTAAGGAATATCCTACGGATTTAATTAGGAAGTTAGTGGATTCAACCGAGGCATGTGACCATGACCGGCTCGTGCCTTGAGGGGATCCACCGATGAACTATATAACTAATTGACGGCTACCTCCATTGCGTCAATAAGAGCCACCAAAATATCTCGAAGCTCTAACCCACGAGAGTGGTATGAGTTGAGAGCATTCAAACCATGAGAGTGGTAAGAATATTGTAGATCCTTAATGGACGTATTGTGTGCACCTACGGGCTAATGTGATACATTAGATTCATGGTGTTTAGACGCATGAATTCACTTTCTAGATGCTACAAATCCCCAATTAAACCAATGCAACGTATGAGTCCTAGACTAGCGTCGACTTCCGACGGTCCTAGTGGCGAGCCCTAAGCCCTAACCTTTTGTATTTTATTTCTTTCTTTATTTGTGTGGAACCCCGTATTTGCAACATTGAGTGACACAACCATCGCATCCATCACCATTACGACCCTCCACACTCCATATCCACCAATAAACCCGCAAGTCTAACTCAACCTAGGAGTAGATAGGTAGTATAGCACCGCCTCCCAATGTTCGATACCCGCTTGCCACTATATCGTGTGCTTGCGGTAAACGACATCGTTTCGGAGTTAGTTCCGGCTCGATCACATGCTGCTCGGTCTGGTCACCTCCTACTCGGGCCGAGCCAATGCCACTCAGGTCGTGTAGGCAGAGTGATGAATTCTCCATTTTTTCAAAAGCCTGTGCAATTCGATCGAGCAGTTGACTGTGCGGTCGAGTAGATATCTGCTCGGACCGAGCAGGATGCTGCTCAGGCCGTGTAGGTGAAGAAATAATTTTCTTTGGAATCTGGTTGCTGAGCTGCTCGACCGAGCAGTGTAGCTGTGTCTCCTTTTTCCTCCTTTTTCTTTCGTTTCCTTCTCAAATTTGGTTTTCTCCTCCAGCTTCCTTCTGTTTAGAGTGTCGATTCGCATGCCCCCTCATGTCTAACCTATACAAAGGAAGAATTCATCAAATTTTTGTGGTTTAATAAATTTATCTCTAAAATATGAAATAAAAATAAGAAATTGAAAAAGAAAACCCAAAATCTAAGAAATTGGGTTGTCTCCCAATAAGCGCTCATTTTTAGTCATGAGCTCGACTCCCTTTGATTTATCGATGGTCGTTTGGTGCACGTGGCAATCGCGCATTGTTCCTTCGAATGGTGCAAGCCGGCGGTATTTAGTATCCGCCTACTTCAAGACTCCCACTCGAGTAGCCTATGGCCTCCGGTTCTTCATGACTCGGAGAATGATGTAGAAGTTCCTCATCCAATACTCGGATGTATGCGGCAACCTCTTTGTGGTAGGTTGGGTCGCCATCATCGTCGATACCTGTTTTAGCTGGGTCCTTCATAACCCCCTCAGAAGTGAAGTCTTCAACAGCTTCATCTTCCAGAAGCTCCAAATAGCTAGCCCCTTCCTCGTGAGTAGCTCTCTCATCGGCTTCTGTAGCCAAAATTCAGGTTCGATGTTCCCCACATTCAGAGAGAGGGTCCCTTTTCGGAAATCGATCAGGACACCGGCCGTCACCATGAAGGGGCAGCCGAGTATAAGCTAGGAGCTCCATCCCTCGGACATATTCATGATAACGAAGTCAACAGGAACACATAACCCAGGGGGTATTTGGAGAATGATATCCCTGGCTATGCCCACAGGGTAGGTGATCGAATGATCTGTAAGCTGGATGGACATATTTGTCGGCTCTAGTTCACTTCCAGTCTGCAACCGCTCAAATATAGATAGGGACATCAAACTGATGCTAGCTCCTAAATAAATTAGAGACCTGGCTGATGGGCATCCCTCCAATGGAGCACGGCACGATGAAGCTCCCCGGATCCGGTAGCTTTCGGGGGAGATGATTTTTGATAACGGAGGTGGAGTCCTCCATGAGATTAATTTCTTCAGGCTTTCTCTTCCCCGTGATCAGATCCTTCAAAAATTTGGCATAGATTGGGATCTCCGTGATAGCGTCCATGAACCAGATGTTCAACTGGATTCCCTTCAGTAATTCCGTGAACTTGGAGTATTTCTTCTCCATCTTGGCCAGGGCTAGCCTCTGTGTGTATGGAGGGGGAGGTCGGGTAGCTTTGCTCTTAGCAGCATCAACATGAGGCGGTGTTGTAGTAGGCGTGATAGATGACGGGTCTGCCTTCTCCTCAATAATTATAGGCTCTTCAGCAGCCTCTTCTCTATCTCCGTCATCAACGATTTCTTTAACAGTAACTCTCTCTTTATTCAACACCGTGATCATGACGGGGTCCGTCACCCGTCCACCACGTGTGGTAACAGAAACCACATCATTAGCTTGGGCCCTTGGGTTTGTCTCCGGGTACGAGGGAAACCTCCCCTGGTTCTTCAACAGCTGGGGCATCTGACCCCTCAGTTCATCTTGTGAAGTGTTTATACTTTTAAACTGGGTCGAGGTGTCTTGATTAAACCGGGTTTGACCACTCATAAAGGTCTCCAATATAGCCTCCAGATTTGACCGAGGCGGATTTGGCGCATAGTCCTGCTGAGGCGGCCGGTTGAATTGATAACCCGACGGTCGGTAAGGCCCAGCTGGCCTAGATCCGCCCTGCTGCTGATTCTGCTGCTGCCCATGCTGCTGCTGAGGAGGGGGTAGCGGTCTCTGAAATTGCAGAGGTTGCAACCCTCCACTTGGATTCCCATAAGAGAATCCCGGATGGTTCCAAGCAGCCGGATGTTGCCATTGGTTTCGGCCCTCTCCCTGGACGTATTGCACAGATTCTAAAAATTCGATGCCATCATAGTGTGCCTCACTAGGAATATAGCTCTGATTTGCATACTCCTCTGCGGGATGATAAGATGTGCTGGGTAATGCCGGGATGGAATCCAGGCGATGTTCAATCCTAGCTACTTGTTTGCATAAGGTCTCGATGTGAGAGTCCAAGTGGCTAGCAGTTTTGACCTCGGGAGTCCGGGTCACAATAGTTCTTTCTTCGCTCTATTGTGATTGTTGGCCGCCATATGCTCCAACAAGTCTATAGCCTCTTCAGGAGACTTATCAAGTAAGGCGCCTTGTGCCGCAGCATCTATGATCATCTTGGTGCTGGACTGTAGCCTGTTATAAAAGCTCTGCACCAAATCCCAGGGCTGGATCCCGTGGTGAGGACACTGATGTTGGAGGTCCTTGAACCTCTCCCATGCCTCATAGAGTGATTCCTGTAGGAGCTGCTTGAAGTTTGAGATCGCTCCCCGTATCCATACTGTCTTCTAGGGTGGATAAAACTTATCCATGAAGGCAAATGCCAGCTTCTCCCAGGTGGTGAAATGGTTGGGAGGGTGGGCCCGGAGTCAGTACGAGGCTGTATCCCTCAGAGTGAATGTGAAAAGCCGTAGCTTCATAGCATCATTGCTCACGTCATTGGCCTTGAACATGTCACACTTCGCCAGGAAGGTGTCAATATGGTGGTTGGGGTTTTCATACGGATGCCTGTGAAAGGGATCATACTGCATCAAATTGATTAGCCCCGTTTTCAACTCAAAGCTCGTCACCGCCAGTTGCGGTCTAAGGATGGAGGAGTTATTTCCAAACGTCGGCTTCATGTGGTCCCTGATGGACCCGGTGCGAGGAGGAGGATTGTTGTTGTTTGCCATCTGGATAGAGGGAGAAGGATTTCTGCTGGAGGCCCTCAAAGCCCGTGCTATTTTCTCGATCTTGGGATCGAATAATAATTCTCAAGTATGTGCCCCGAAGTGAGTGTTCATGCACCAACAAAACTCAAATAAACACCATCAGTAGCATGGTAATAAACAAAAGAATAAAAATGGTGGAAAGATGAGAAATGATTAGAGTGCTAGCAAACTTCGCAAAATAAAAATAAACTGAGATAAACACTATTGCCGTCCCCGGCAACGGCGCCAAAAACTTGACACACCCGAAACCTACACCTAGATTTCACCCGACGGTGTCATGATCGCCAGGCGTGGTATGGCCCCTAGGTTTCAATTCCGGGCTCGATCCACAAGCGGACGGTGTTAAGTTGTAGTATAAATGATATCGAATCCCACAGGGACGGTGATCACTGCTAAGATCGTCGGGGATCGACGTTGGAATAGAATCCTTATGTTACATTAGGGTTAGGGGATTAATCTCTTAATTCGTACCACTCTTGTGGGTTAGAATTGTTAGGTATTTCGGTAGCTCTCGTTGACGCAATGACGGTAGCCATCAATGTAGCGGTATAGTTCGTCGATGGATCCCCTCAAGGCATGAGCCGGGCATAGTGATTGCGTCCGTATATACACCCGGAAAACGACTGTAGACTTACCACAAGTGCACGGCGTAGTGGTGAGCAAGTATCGAACACATGGAGGACAATTGATTGTACTCTATTTTGATCACCTAACTATCGATGAAATAAGAATATTCTTGATAGTAATGTCACAATCGTTCAAATAGCAAATACGATTCAATATAATAAAGCATCTAGGGATAGGAAATCCCCACTACAGACCGTCTCTTATCCTTGTGGGTCGTGAATATCAATGTTGCAAAGCTTGAATGTGGGTGAACTAGTCGCAACTTAATGTAGAACCAAGCTCACGCTCTTGCGCTATTGCCGGTCTATAGCAACCTAGATTAGGGCCCACTCTCGTACAAACCCTAACCTAAGCCACTAGCGTGAAGATCGACATCATCGTCCAATCGCATCTCGAGCCCACTCTTGTGGAAACTCGAGCTACTATCTAGGTTATGATAGTACGTATTCGTCCAATCTCTTACAAACGAATATTAGTATAGATTTATAATAAAATTCCTAGCTTTTACCCAATCTCTTGCAAATCAAATCTAGAGAATCTCGATTATAAACCTAAATCGAATATCTAGGCCTTCCCATCAATTGAGATCCAATCTCTTGCAAATCCCAATCGATGGAAATCCCTAGCTACTCATAATAAATCAATCACAACCTAACCTTACTTCAATCCTAGCAACAATTCAATTCATTCATCACAATTCAAAGATCAGGTCCATAGGGTTCATCCCCATGCCCTAGAACGACAAAAATACTCACAATTCATCATGAAAATCTCAGAAACAAAGCAATAGATCATAGCACAATTCATTGCAGAAAGAAAGCAATTCATAAAAATGAGAGTTTTAGTAAGAAAGAACAAACCAAAATTGTCGTCTATGATCTACAGCTGAGATTTACAAAAGGAATAGCCGTCAAAAAATAATAGAAGTCTCTTCTAAAACTAGGGATAAAACTAGGTTTAAATACAAGCCAAAATAGTCCAAAAAATACTGACAGAATTGCCCCTACGCAGCCCAGAAATCCCAATTTGCGTAGCAGTCGGACTGCGTCACTCAGCCGAGTAACAATGTTACTCGGCCGAGTGACAGACCCATTAATAAAACAGAGAATCTGGGAAAATTGAGGGTCTGTCACTCTGATTGACTCGGGCGAGTAGGCTTCTCTACTCGGCCGAGTGAGCAATCTTGCTCGGCCGAGTGGGCTTCTCAAAATTTCCAGTAACTTGGCCGCTTCTCGGAAGAAAATCCCTGTACCACTCGGGTGAGTGGTCTTCTTCATTCGACCGAGTAGAATTTCTTGCTCAGCAGAGTGAACTTTGAAAATTCAGCAGTACGTATCCGTTTCACTCGGCCGAACGCATCCCGTTACTCGGCCGAGTGAACTCTCTGTTCGGCCGAGTGAGCTGCTTCTGGGCACTTTTCTTCTCCTACTTGCCTCCTCCTCGATTCTATCGAATTTCTTCTTCTTCTGCTCATCCTCTAGCACTGCTAACTCCGCAAATAAGCTGTGGGCGATGCTCCGGTATGCGCAAAAGTCCCTTGATCTCATTTTTGCTCCAGATCGATCTATATCTCCTGAAATACGACAAAAACAAGAAATAGTGAAAAGCAACACGATATTGTCGAATAATCGCGGAAAATACAATATGGGCGATCGAAATGACATGAAAACATGCAGAAAAAGGTGTAAAATAAGGAGCGATCAAATCCCCCAAGCTTACCTCTTAATCATCCTCCAGGAAGATGATTAAATAGTGAACCCGGCGGGTAAAAATAAGGAAAAAGGAAAAAGAAGATATAAAAGAAATCGAAGTAGGAGGTGCTAGATCATTTTCTCAGGATGTGGATTTGCTTACTCAAATAGCGCACAACGAATAAAAACATGCCAAAGATTTTTATCTCGATATCATGATCATATAGGGGTGCATTCGATATAGAAACCCAAGAATATCAGAACAATATGAAATATGAAATCATTCTAGAATTAGCATTCACCTGAAGCATCTAAAGTAATATACATAATCATAGACCACACGCTTTTCAATTGATCGCTTTCTATTTGGAGTATAAGAGGTATCACACAATATGAAGCAATAAGAATAGAAAGGAGTGGTTTTCATGAAATGCATTCCAAGTCTCAATTCCTGGATTTCGTAATACTTCTAGTAATCTCCCCGAGTATAGAAAATTATCTAGCTTAGGTTGTCATGCACAGACAAGTAGTCACTCTTTCACACATCATTGGATCCTTTCCTCCAAGCTTATCCATAAGCGTGGTGGCATCAGATAAAATAATGATACTTTTCCCCATTTTTGAAGCTCCAAAATAAATAAAAGAGGGAAGAAATGAAATGGGATCGTGTATGAACTTCTTTTCTATCTCTTCTCTTTTTTTCTTTTTTTCTCTCTCACTTTTTTTGTAATCACGTATATACACAAGGATCCCAAATCAAAAGATAGAGAGATATACATGTATTTTTTTCTTTTTGATTTTGGGGTAATAGAGCATGGACTTTTAAAGCAAGGGGGATATGCCAATATAAGATTCGCTAAAGGGAGTTTCACCAATGATTTTAAGTATAGAAATAATGCTCAAGATATGTGGAGAAGGAAAAATATGTAACGCTCAGTTCACTCTTTGGAATGTGCACGACAACTTTCAGCAGAGTAATGTAATCTACTCAGTTTGATTTCAGAAAGTAAACTAATCCAGTTATATCAACACAGCATACATTCAATCAACCTGAAAGTGAAGCGTACAATTTTCATGCAATAAGCAGTGGATAAGATAACAAAGCAGTACTCCAAATATAGGCAATCAATGCATGAAGCTTGGTGTGTTTTCTATGAAAAGTATACAATATAAATAATCAGACTCAGCTAATAGTATAATTTCATTCACATTCATATAATGGAAGTGCAGGTTACTATTTTGAATGCACAACAAATTATAACATATGATATCTGAAATAAAAACGATGCCATGACAAGATAATATGCATATAGAGATAAGCTAATACCATGTCATCATCATCACAGAAAATACATCTCTAGCAAAAAGGGCTAAAGGAAATAAGGATAAGAGAAAAAGAAGAGCTACTATACATATGCACCACACACAAGAAGTATGAAAACGTGATGCATGAACAAAATGGAAAAAGTGGGTGAAAACAAGTGTAAACTAAAGAAAGGTGGGAAAAAAAAAGTAAGAGTGAAGAAAATGAAAAGTGCGTGAGACATTCACTCCCCCAAGTTAAACTGCACAGTGTCCTCAATGTGCATAGTGTGACACACCGAGAAACATGATATGGGTGGGGTGGGTGAGGGTGCATGCATGATGAAAATAAAAGAAAATGAGATGTAAATGCAAATGATGCATGCAGAGATCAAGGACAATAAAAGTGTCCCAAAAAATACCTCCTCTCTCCCAAAATAATATAGACAAATATGAGCAAAATGTGATCAAAATGTGTGTGGAGGAGGGGTGCAAAATCAGTAGACAAAATGACAACATAGCAGCAGCAAAAGTATGAGAGGCATCCAGTGCGTGCCTAAGTGGGTGGTGGAGCACCAGCACCGTCCTGAGGTGGAGGGGTGGTGGCGGCTGCTGGGTGGTGGTAAGGATGGTGGCAGGGGGCGGATGTGACAGTCGCGCAAGAATCTGGTTCAGGCTAGCCTGAATGCCAGGAAGTAAAGCGACATGAGATTGTACAGCACTGACGGTAGCGGAGAGAGTCCGAAAATCTCCTCTGAGTCCATTAACTGCCCCCTCTAGAGCACACAGGTGCTGAACTAGGGTGTCGAGGGGAGGTGGAGCAGAGGGTCGAATAGGTGAGGAACGTGGCTGTCTCGCACGGCTGCCGTAAATGACTGGTGCAACTACCTGGTGGGGCTGTGGTGCTGTGCTCACTAGGACACGCTCAACCTCAATGGGAGGCTGAGACGTAGGAATGGTCGAGGAAGAGGGTGCAGCAGCAGAGGCAGGAATGGTGACAACGGGCGAGGAGGTCAGAGAGGTCGGTGACATAAAAATGGGGACAGACATCACAACACTCTCTGAGAAGACAACTGCATTGGAGACGGTAAGGTCGACGACTGGGGAGGCCGTGAAGTGCGAAGAAAATGACTCCCCAGATTCGAGAATAGGAAAGTGGACAGGGTCTCCACTGCAGAAGTAAAAGAGGGCTCAACGCTCTCAATAATGGTGGTGGGACGCTCAGGGCTCACATCAGAAATGGGATCGATGGACATCGGTACAGAGGTGGTGGTGGTGGTGGACTCAGCAAGTGTACTCCCGATATTGATAGAAGTGTGGACAGAGGTGTCGGGAGGTGCATACAAATCAGGTGCATGCTGAGGGATCTCTGGGTCCAGAGGTGGAAGGAGGGGCTCCTGTTGAGTGCCCTCAGTCTCTAGCACGTACGCAGCAGGTTGATGACGTCCATCGCTGGAATCCACTCCCCACTTGTAGGTCCAATATGAGTCCGAGCGGGGCTCGGAAGAATCATGTAATTCGCGCCAAAAGGATCGCGCAGCCATACCCAGTGGTGCTGACCATGAGGACGAAGCATCCTCATGCGGGCCATAACGTCTATGGAAAGGGAAGTGGGGCCCGGGGTCATAGCAAACCAGCTGGAAGGTCCACTCCGCACATTGGCGCCATTACCGGGGAGGTGTTTCCCGTTGGGTGCCAATTTGTCACCATTACATTGATCAGACTACGAAGAAAAAAATTAACAAAAAGAAATTTTCACTCTCGCCACCATTATTATCATTTCTATATTCTGTTGTGCCACTGATATTTTTCTTCAGGTATTTGTCTTTGTTGATCAGGTTATCCAGAAAGCGCAATGATGAGTACAGACTCTGACCTGCAACACGATGAAACTTTTGCATCCCTACTGGAGGAACTTGTGGATGAAGTTTAGACCACGGGACCTATTGCCATCAATATCGAGGACCACTGTGAACAACTATTCGCCACCTAAATCATTGATCAACTCTCCCCGGCAACGGTGCCAAAAACTTGATCGCGCCCGGATATACACCCGAAAAACGACTGTAGTCTTACCGCAAGCGCACGGCAAAGTGGCGAGCGGGTATTGAACACAGGGAGGACAATTGTCAATACTCTATTTTGATCACCTAGCTATCGATGGAATAAGAATAGTCTTGATAGTAATGTCACAATCGTTCAAATAGAAAATACGATACAATATAATAAAATGTCAAGGGATAGGAAATCCCCACTACCGACCGTCTCTTATCCGTGTGGGTCATGAATATCAATGTTGCAAAGCTTGAATGTAGGTGAACTAGTCGCAACTTAATGTAGAACCAAGCTCATGCTCTCGCGCTATTGCCGGTCTATAGCAACCTAGATTAGGGCTCACTCTCGTACAAACCCTAACCTAAACCACTAGAAGATTGACATCATCGTCTAATCGCATCTCGAGCCCAGTCTCATGCATACTCGAGCTACGATCTAGGTTAAGATAGTTCGTATTCGTCCAATCTCTTGCAAACGAATATTAGTATAGATTTATAATAAAAATCCTAGCTTTGGCCAAATCTTTTGCAAACCAAATCCAGATAATCTCGATTATAAACCTAAATCGAATATCTAGGCCTTCCCATCAATTGAGATCCAATCTCTTACAAATCCCAATCGATGGAAATCACTAGCTACTCGTAATAAATCAATCACAACCTAACATTACTTCAATCCTAGCAACAATTCAATTCATTCATCACAATTCAAAGATCGGGTCCATAGGGTTCATCCACATGCCTTAGAACGACAAAACTACTCACACTTCATCATGGAAATCTCAGAATAAAGCAATAGATCATATCACAATTCATTGTAGAAAGAAAGCAATTCATAAAAATGAGAGTTTTAGCAAGAAAGAACAAACGAAAATTGTCGTCTATGATCTCCAATTGAGATTTACAAAAGGAATAGATGTCAAAAAATAATAGAAGTCTCTTCTAAAACTAGGGATAAAACTAGGTTTAAATACAATGTTACTCAGCCGAGTGACAGACCCATTAATAAAACAGAGAATCAGGAAAAATTGGGGGTCTGTCGCTCTGACTGACTCGGGCGAGTCGGCTTCTCTACTCGACCGAGTGAGCAATCTTGCTCGGCCGAGTGGGCTTCTCAAAATTTCCAGTAACTTGGCCGCTTCTCGGAAGAAAATCCATTTACCACTCGGACGAGTAGTCTTCTTCATTCGAATGAGTAGACTTTCTTGCTAGGTCGAGTGAACTTTGAAAATTCAGCAGTACGTATCTGTTTCACTCGGCCGAACGCAGCCCGTTACTCGACCGAGTGAACTCTTTGTTCGGCTGAGTGAGCTGCTTCTGGGCCCTTTTCTTCTCCTCCTTCTCGTCGATTCTATCGAATTTCTTCCCCTTTCGCTCATCCTCTAGCACTGCTAACTCCTTAAATAAGCTGTGGGCGACGCTTCGGTATGCGCGAAAGTCCCTTGATCTCATTTTCACTCCATATCGCTCCATATCTCCTGAAATACGACAAAAACAAGAAATAATGAAAAGCAACGCGATATAGTCGAATAATCGTGGAAAATGCAATATGGGTGATCGAAATGACATGAAAACATGCAGAAAAAGGTGTAAAATAAGGAGTAATCACATGGTCACGTGCCTGGGTTGGATCCACCGATTTCCTTATTCGAATCCCAAAGACACCCCTTAAGCGTATCAATTCCACAGACCGTGGGCATGATCTCGGTACGGGTTACCTAGGGATTCAGTAGGATCGACCGAAATACTTTCCTAAATCCCTAATTCAACCTAGGGATACAGATCTACGTCTCCCCCCTAGGGTCTTAGGGCTAACCCATCAACCCTAGAGAGATCTACTCACTCATGGCAATATTTACGAATAAAAACGCAACTTTTAGAGACGAAGACACCATAACAAATTGATGGAATAGAAATAGAAGACTTACAGCGAGAGATAGATAAAAATTGCGATTTATAGATCCAAAAATTTTTCAGATTCCCAAACGCAAGAATGATCGAGCACCAAAATAATAATCTAACAATTTCGATCCAAATAGTATTCAGAAATTTAATCTAAAACCTAACAATCATCTCCTCAGATTCTCTCTCAAAAAGTATTCCAAAAAAACTAGAAATGAATTGCCCCCTGAATCGTCATCCAGCTCCCCGGCTTCACTGCCCTTCGATCGCGCAGAAGACACTTCCAACAATGTTTCCAAGAATAGCCTCAGCATTCTCGACCGAGTAGATGACTCTGTCGAGCAATGCGTTGCTCGGTCGGTCGCTTGGACCGAGCAGCTGTGCTACTCGACCGAGCTTGACAGGAAATTGAAAATCTCCAAAATCCTCACTCTGCCTACACGGGCCGAGTCAGCTCAGCTCGGTCTGAGCAGAGGCTGACTCGGTCGCTGAGTAGTTGCTCGAGCCGTGTGCTGGATTGCTTCAGCTTTTGGACGAAGGGCTGCTCGACCGAGCAGATGAACTGCTCAGTCCGAGCGATCCCCGTATCTGCTTCCTCTTCTCATTTGCATCTGCTCGGTCCGAGCATCTGTGCTCCTCGATCGAGCAGCCTGGGAAATTATCTCCTGAGGCTGCTGAAGCTCCTCTCTCCTCCTGCTCTCTCCTCCACTCCTCCCGAGGATTCCAAAACATGGCAAACTCCTGTAGGGCTTCACCAATGAGCTCATGGGCATGTCGGATATGTCCATACCCAAGTCAGGTCCAAAATCGCTCCAAAATCCCTGAAAACTCATAAAACACTACGAAACTCGAATATAACGTCAGAAATGCGATATCGTAGGAAAATTTGGGATTCGGATGCGAAAATGGCATGTAATGATGATATGAAAATGGTAGAAAATATGGACACATCACTTGGAGCTGTCGAGATCAACCCACGGTGGCTCGTCTCGAGTCGGGCGTCGCAAGCTATTTAGAGGAAGAAATATTAAGTGGAGTATAGAATGTTAGGGTATCGAATCTCGTACCTCCCCTGTTTTGTTCATCTCCTATGTATTTAGAGACTTCTCAGGTCTCTTCAGTGATGTTGAGAGGATAACGGTCCCCAATTATGGCGCCACGATCCGTCCCCCTTAATAGGAGTAACCATCGCTCGTGTCCCCACTATTTATGAGCTTCCTCCAATCTCCCGTTCGATGGGTTGAACTACAACGGTCGAATGGCACGTGGGCTTTGACTGAGTTTCCTTCATGTTTCTTTCGTGGGCTTTGTGGGCTTTGGTCGCTCGTTAAACGTGTCCCTCAAATGTCGGCCCAATGATGCAACTAGAATATCCCTAGAGTTAATGAAATTCACCAAAATTCACTTTTTATATTTCATAGCATATAATATACATGACAATGGTTATGCACTTTTCAATCAAGAGCTATAACTGAATCATAGAATTTTTCATGCAAAGCACGCAATAAGAATGGAATGGTATCTAGATACTCACAAGCTCGAATCAACTCATCTCGTAACCCAATTTATCTTTAAGTTTTAGGATTAGTTAACTTTGCCATTCATGCACAATATCCACTCTAATTTTAGCTCGCTCGTTTAGTCAATGTATTTTCCCCCAAGTTTGCTTAGCTCGGTGTTGCTACTTCTTTGGTAGAAATTTTTGGTGTAGGAGGCTTTGTTTTTCGAAAAGAATTTGTATGCTCCAAGAAATTGAACTTTGATAATTTTTGGAATTTGGAATTTGACTTTGTTTTTGTAGGAGCTTTTTGATTTTTGCACTTTGCAATTTCTCTGGATTTTTGGCTCCTTGGCACTTCGGCTTTTGAGTCAATTGACTTTTGAATTTGATTTTTGGATTTTTGGAGAAAATTATAAAGTGTAGGTATTTTTGGGAATATGATATAACAAAAACAATATTGGGGGAAAACCCCAAAGACATGTGGAGAATTTAAGATTTAGTGGAGAAAGAATGTTTTCATATCACTCGGTTCACTCATATTTTCATATATGTGCATGAACATGTCAGAAAATAATTCTTCAACTAAATTCTATCATGGGACAGGTTATTCCTAATTGTTTCTACAAGCTATGTAGCATATCTACCCAACTTTCAAAACATGCATGCAATAAGCAATTTGAATAATATTTCAAGGCTTTGCTTCAGTTATGCTAATGGTGTATGAGACTTGATGTGTTTCCATTGAAAGCATACCAAAATACTAATTCATATAGCCAGTTTCACTAAGTTTCAATCATTCACACTATAGAGATATCAAAAGAATTTACTTGAGTATTTATAATCATTAAGAATCATGAAATTTCTATGAGTAGTGTTGCATGGAATGTAGTGCGTTGTAATAGCGATGAAAGCATATAGAGATAATAACATCATATAGAAGTCATTTCTAGCAAACAAAGAAAAGAAAAGAGAGAAATAAAAATAAAAATAAAAATTAAAAACACATGCAAGCACACAATGTGATGCATGAACACACTTAAAAGGGAAATAAGATGAGAAATCGAAAAATTTATGCAAAAATTAAGAAAAATCCTTAAAATCCAAAACATAAAGTAAAAATGAGACTAATGCAACTAGATGGCATGGAAATGCACTCCCCCCAAGCTTAAACGTCACATTGTCCTCAATGTGATTATAATGTAAAAATATGAGGAACAACGATAATAATAATGGGGGGTGAATGAAATATGATGATATGAAATATAAATGATCCTAATGCAACTAAATGCACAAAGCAATGATGCATGAGAGCGCCTTCTGATCACTCCTTATTTTACACCCTTTTTCCGCATGTTTGCATGCCATTTAGATCGCCCAAATCATGTTTTTCACGATATATCGACGATATTGCGATGCTTTTCACGATTTGTTGTTTTTGTCGCATTTCAGGTGATTTGGCGCGATTTGGAGTGATCTCGAGATGCGCTTACTCTAGACGGTCACCAACGACCTCCCCGAGGGGTATTTTGCTGTTGAAGAGGAGCGGAAGAAGAACGGACGTCGCAGGAGCGACGAGGAGGCCAAAACAAGCAGATTGGGCATTTTTTGTGTCCCACTCGGCCGAGTGGAGGAGCCACTCGGCCGAGTGGAGGAGCCACTCGGCCGACCAGCGAGACACTGCTCGGCCGACCAGATCAGACACGATTTACCTGTGCACTCGGCCGAGCGACGGAGACCACATCGGCCGAGTGACGAGACCACGTCCGCCCGAGTGGCGCCCAGACGAAGCCTTTCAAAAATCTCCAAGTTTCTGTTTTTCGGCTGCCTGAGCTTTAGAAGACCCACTCGGTCGAGTGGAGAATCCTGTCCGCCCGAGTACAATGAAGCCATCGGCCGAGTGACGACAACTCACTCGGCCGAGCCGCCCCCGGAGTAGAGACCCCTGAAGGCCCCGACTTACTGGAAAATTGCAGGGTTTTTCACTCGGCCGAGCGACTTTTGTCACTCGGCCGAGTGCGATGCGCTGCCTGTAGCGAAAACTGCGGAAAACAGGCTGTGCAGGGGTATTTTGGTCACAGTTTTTGGACGATTTTGGGGGCTATTTAAACCCTGTTTTTACCCTAGTTTGGAGAGCCTCTCTCTTAGATTTTTTGCAGCTTTTTAATTTGTTTTTAGCTTTATTCTTGTGATTGGAGAGGAGACAAAGATTGGAATTTTGTTGGATTAATTGAAGAACTCCATTGGTTTGCATCTCTTTTCCTTGAAAATTCTATTTTTATTGCTTATCTCAATATTGTGATGAATTCTATTGCTTATTTCAATGATTATTTTTGTGATCTTGCTATGATTTGTGAGTAGTCTCCACGTCTTGGGGCGTGGGGATGAACCCTACAAGCCCATTTTCATATTTGTGATGAATTGGTAGAAATTGTGCTAGAATTGTTATTAGGGATTAGATTGGGATTAATTTACTACGAATGGCTAGTATTCATATCAATTGGGATTTGCAAGAGATTGGATCCCAATTTGATAGGAAACCCTAGAAATCCGAATTGGGTTGGAGTCAGATTTTCGAAGTATCGGTTTGCAAGAGATTGGACCGATACTAGGATTTCCGGTTGCAATTCCATGCCAATACCTGTTTGCAAGAGATTGGACGGGTAGGAACTATCCCAATCTAGGTCGTGGACCGAGTTTGCAAGAGATTGGGCTCGGTGCGCGATTGGACGATGATGTTGATCCTAATGCTAGCTTTCCTAGGCTAGGGTTTGCAAGAGATTGGACCCAAACCTAGGATAGCTATAGACCGGCAACAGCGCGAGAGCGTGAGCTTGGTTCTACATTCAGTTGCAACTAGTTCATCCAAATTCTCATTCAAGCAATTTTGATACCGATAAACCGCATTTATGAAATACGATGAGTAGCGGGGATTCCCCATTCCCTAGACGTTCTTTATTTGATTTGATATTTCCACAATTTTTGTCTGACGATTGTGACAGGATCGCCAAAGGCAAATTTCTCTCTTAAATAGCCAGGTTGATTTGAACAAGCACGGTCATTCGTCCTCCCTGTGTTCGATAACCCGCTTGCCGCTATACCGTGCGCTTGCGGTAAAACTACAACCTTTCTTTGGGTCACATCCCGGAGCGATCAAGTTTTTGGTGCCTTATGGCGACGACCTTTTTGGCCAGATATGAGCCGGGCACGATGTCTACGCCAGAGCTCTACATGCTCTACGCGATGACACGTCCCAGAGCTCTATCTAGGGATGGCGATGAGCTGGTCCCTGCCGTCGTGATTGATGTCGCGGCTTGGTTTTTGGACCGCATCATCGTATCGGTGGGCGCTCGCTCACCGATATGCTGCGACGGCCTGATCACCTTGCTTGCTCTTATGACCGGCGAGGACTTCCCCGACGACTTGCGACGCGTCCCGGGCCCCACTTCTCTGTCGATAGATGTCATGGCCCGGATGAAGATGCTTCGTCCGCACGGTGAGCGTCACTGGGTCTGGTTGCACGGCCCTTACGGGGCCGATTACATGATTCTCCCGAGCCCTGCTCAGACTCTGATTGCACCGGCCCACATTGACTGGCTCCCTGTGATGGATGTTCTCATCCCCGCTGCTTATGTGCTCGAGGCCGAGGAGGCCGAGCAGGCCCACGCTGCCCCTGTAGACCCTGTTGCACACCCTGCCGAGCCTGCTGCCCCTGTTGACCCTGTGGCCCCTCAGCCCATACCTGACGTTTCCGCTGCTCCTGACACCTCTGTCGGTGTCGGGAGTACCTTAGCTGAGCCCACTTCCACCACCTCCACCACTTCCGAGGCTGTCACCACCACTCCCACCACCTCTGGCCCTCAGTCCGTCGAGCCTCTTTTCTCCGCACTCCCCGAGCGCCCACCGACCTTTGTTGAGAGTGGAGAGCCCTCGTTTGCCGCGGTCGTGGAGACCATGGCTAGCATGATCTCCGCTGGGGTTGCGCCTTTTGGTCCACACACTTCCACCCCAGCGGTAGTCACCTCTGTCTTCACCCCTGCTGTATTTTCCGAGAGCGTCGTGGCGTCTGTCGACACTTCTGTGCCACTGACCTCTCTAGCCGCCTCGCAGCCACTTTTGCACTCTTCTTTCGCTGCTGCTGCCTCCACTTCCCACCTGCCGGTGCCCCGGCCTCACACTGAGGCCAGGCCCACATTTGCAGGCGCAGCACCTTTTGTTCCCTTCCCCGCTGAGCCAGTCACATACGCGACCAGAGTTCGCCAACCACGCCCTGCACAGCCCCGACCGGTGCGTCCCTCTGCACCACCTCCCCCCGACACTGTACTTCAGAGCATTCGTGCTCTAGAGGGGGCGGTGAGTGGCCTCAGAGGCGACCTTAGGACCCTGTCCTCCACCGTCTCTGCGATGGCTGGCCGCTTCGAGCTGCTACCGCAGATCCATTACTGTCTCACCCAGGTTCTGGAGCGTCTCCCGCGCGTACCCCCACCCACCCAGCAGGTTCTCGCCCACACTTCCACACACACCCGACCTGCTGCCACTCCCACACCCACCCCCGCTCAGCAGCCTGTCCAGCCACCACCACCTCCTCCGCCTCAGGACGGAGACGGTGCAGCGCCACCTTCCTAGGCACCCTTGATGTCATCGATTCCTTTTGCCGTTGTGCTGCCCGTTTCTGTTGGGTCCTGATGCCTTTTTGTCCACCCCCTCCCCTCACTTATTTTGGGATTCTCTTTTTGATCATATCTTTATATATCTTTTTTGGGAGAGAGGGAGAGTTTTTGGTGCCACTTATATCTCTGTATCACTCCTATCTGTGCATGCATCATGTCCGCATCATATTTTCATTTCTTTATTTTTCTTTTTTATTTTCATTTTTTCATGCATGCATCCTCACCATCCCCTCCCATCGCTTGTCTCTCGGTGTGCCACACTTTGCACATTGAGGACACTGTGCCATTTAGCTTGGGGGAGTGAGTTCTCACGTTCTTTTTCGATTTGCCACCTTTATTTTTAGTTTTTCACACCGTTTTTCACTTTTGCACTCATTTTCATTAATTTTCTTTTATTTTACCATGCATAACGTTTTTCTTATTTTTTCTGTGTGCCGCATTGTAAATAGTTCTATTTTCCCTTTATCTTTATTTCTTTTTCATCTCATGCTAGAGATGACTTTTCTGTGATGATGATGACGTGGAGTTAGCTTATTCTATATGCATGCTATATTTGTCATGTCTTAGATTTTATTCCTGATATCATATGCTATGACTTGCCTTGCATCTAGAGATAGTAACCCACACCTTTTTCCGCATGAAAATGGATGAAATTTTATTATTAGCTGAGTCTGAATATTCATATGTATGCTATCACAGAAAACACACCAAGATTCACGCATTGAATGCCTATATCTGGAGTACTGATTTCTTTTTCCTATATCACTTCTATATGCATGAATTGTACACTTCACTTCAGGATGATTGAATGATGTTAGCCATGATAAATCTGGATTAGTTAGCTTTTTTGTGATCAAAACTGAGTAGATTAGATTACCCTGCTGAAGTTGTCGTGCATGTCTTATAGAGTGAACCGAGAGATACATTTATTTCTTTCTCCACAAATCTTGAACATCATTTCCCTACTTCTAAAATCATTGGTGAATCTCCCCTTAGCGATTCTATTTTATGGCATTTCCACCGCTACTAATTCCTAGCTCCAAATCCCCTATTCTCTAAAAAAAATAAAAGAGAGAAGAATATTCTTGTATATCATTGTCTCTCTTTGAGTTGGGATCGTTGTGTATATATGCTATATTGCCAAAAAAAGAGAAAAAGAGGAAAAATCATCAATAAAAGATCCCATCTCACTTTCTTCCTTTCTTCTTTCTTCTTATTACATTTGGAGCTATATAAAAATGGGGATGTAAATATATTTTTTATGCCACCATGCTTATAGATAAGCTTGGGGGAGGGGATCCATTGATGTGTGAGGGAGTGACTACTTGACGTTGCACGACGACCTAGGCTAAGTAATATTCTATACTCGGTGAGATTATTTTTAGCTTTACGAAATCCAGAAATCTAAGCCTAGCGTTCATTTCATGAAATCCATACTTTTCTATTCTCTCTATTCTATAGTGTGATACTCTTATACTCCTGATAGAAAGCGTTCCGTTGAAAAGTGTGTGATCTGTGATTTGTATACCGCTTTAAATGATTCAGACGATGTTAATTTTAGAATTATTCCGTTTTTCATGATTATATCGTTGTTCGTGGGTTTTCCGTTTCTATTTGCACTATTATACTATGATATAAAAATAAAATTCTTTGACATGTGTTTTTCATTCAGTGCATGCTATATGAGTAAGTGAAACCCACGTCCAGAGAAAATGATCTAGTATCCTACCTCTTCGCTTCTTTCTTTCTTCTCCATTTTATTTCGATTTCACTCTTCTTCGTTTTTTTCATTTTTCATTTTTTTTCGCCATTTTCGTTTTCCAAATTCCACCGGGTTCGCCATTTACTTATCTTCATCGAGGACGAGTAAGAGGCAAGCTTGGGGGATTTTGATCACTCCCTATTTTACACCCTTTTTCCGCATGTTTGCATGCCATTTAGATTGCCCAAATCATGTTTTTCACGATATATCGACGATATTGCGATGCTTTTCACGATTTGTTGTTTTTGTCGCATTTCAGGTGATTTGGCGCGATTTGGAGTGATCTCGAGATGCGCTTACTCTAGACGGTCACCAACGACCTCCCCGAGGGGTATTTTGCTGTTGAAGAGGAGCGGAAGAAGAACGGACGTCGCAGGAGCGACAAGGAGGCCAAAACAAGCAGATTGGGCATTTTTTGTGTCCCACTCGGCCGAGTGGAGGAGCCACTCGGCTGACCAGCGAGACACCACTTGGCCGACCAGATCAGACACGATTTACCTGTGCACTCGGCCGAGCGACGGAGACCACATCGGCCGAGTGACGAGACCACGTCCGCCCGAGTGGCGCCCAGACGAAGCCTTTCAAAAATCTCCAAGTTTCTGTTTTTCGGCTGCCTGAGCTTCAGAAGACCCACTCGGCCGAGTGGAGAATCCTGTCCGCCCGAGTACAATGAAGCCATCGGCCGAGTGACGACAACTCACTCGGCCGAGCCGTCCCCGGAGTAGAGACCCCTGAAGGCCCCGACTTACTGGAAAATTGCAGGGTTTTTCACTCGGCCGAGCGACTTTTGTCACTCGGCCGAGTGCGATGCGCTGCCTGTAGCGAAAACTGCGGAAAACAGGCTGTGCAGGGGTATTTTGGTCACAGTTTTTGGACGATTTTGGGGGCTATTTAAACCCTGTTTTTACCCTAGTTTGGAGAGCCTCTCTTTTAGATTTTTTGCAGCTTTTTAGATTAGTTTTTAGCTTTATTCTTGTGATTGGAGAGGAGACAAAGATTGGAATTTTGTTGGATTAATTGAAGAACTCCATTGGTTTGCATCTCTTTTCCTTGAAAATTCTATTTTTATTGCTTATCTCAATATTGTGATGAATTCTATTGCTTATTTCAACGATTATTTTTGTGATCTTGCTATGATTTGTGAGTAGTCTCCACGTCTTGGGGCGTGGGGATGAACCCTACAAGCCCATTTTCATATTTGTGATGAATTGGTAGAAATTGTGCTAGAATTGTTATTAGGGATTAGATTGGAATTAATTTACTACGGATGGCTAGGTATTCATATCAATTGGGATTTGCAAGAGATTGGATCCCAATTTGATAGGAAACCCTAGAAATCCGAATTGGGTTGGAGTCGGATTTTCGAAGTATCGGTTTGCAAGAGATTGGACCGATACTAGGATTTCCGGTTGCAATTCCATGCCAATACCCGTTTGCAAGAGATTGGACCGGTAGGAACTATCCCAATCTAGGTCGTGGACCGAGTTTGCAAGAGATTGGGCTCGGTGCGCGATTGGACGATGATGTTGATCCTAATGCTAGCTTTCCTAGGCTAGGGTTTGCAAGAGATTGGACCCAAACCTAGGATAGCTATAGACTGGCAACAGCGCGAGAGCGTGAGCTTGGTTCTACATTCAGTTGCAACTAGTTCATCCAAATTCTCATTCAAGCAATTTTGATACCGATAAACCGCATTTATGAAATACGGTGAGTAGCGGGGATTCCCCATTCCCTAGACGTTCTTTATTTGATTTGATATTTCCGCAATTTTTGTCTGACGATTGTGACAGGATCGCCAAAGGCAAATTTCTCTCTTAAATAGCCAGGTTGATTTGAACAAGCACGGTCATTCGTCCTCCCTGTGTTCGATAACCCGCTTGCCGCTATACCGTGCGCTTGCGGTAAAACTACAACCGTTCTTTGGGTCACATCCTGGAGCGATCACCTTCTCCCAAGCTAAACCAAACAATCCTATTCAAATGACTCGATCAATAAAATCACGACTTTGCTAAGCGTGATCAAGTCAAACGAATAAGAAAGTAAGTTTATCATGAAAGAAGTGCTCGATGGGTGGTGAGCAAAAAGGGTGAGACGTATATAAATGTGAAGCAGATGACGATCAATAGCATATAATGGGGTTGGGGTGCAAAAAAATGTAGCTTGCCACAATCATCGGAGTGATTTATTAAACTAACTAAGAAAGCGGTAAATCTATACAGTCCTCTCGTTGTCGAGAGGATTCGAGATTATTGAAAGCATAAAATTCTATACTACTGCTACATTACTGGATTGAAACAATCTGTAGCAAAAGTCGGATCCAGTATCTTCAGCAGTACATCCAACTATCCTATCAGCACCTTTAGTGGCTCCACCAGCTGTGTGTATCCACTAACACCAACGAAGTCCAGCAATGCATCCCCTAGCATTCCTCCAACGATGCCACCTGTACCTTGAAGTCCGTTGTGAAAGATTTTTCCCCTGAACAAATGTTTCCCAAAGAGGGTCATCAATATAAATATTTAAAATTAAGGATGGTTGACAACACTTTCCTGGAAATAAATGTAGACTCTCAAGCTGCATGTCCGCTCTCGTCCCGGTGTCATCTCCACGATCCTCCAGTGGATCCTGATCAAATGTATATGTCACCTCATCAGGTGAATCCTCACTGTGCTCGTCAGGTTCTTCAAGCAGGGACACACCCAAGCATACCTCCAGTCCATTATCGTTAGTGTGACGTAATATGTATGACGTGTCAAAAAGATCTAGATCAAAATAAATATCAAATGGGATACAAGATTCAAAAATGGAGTGGGTAGAGAGGTCTCCCGGAGTAGGAGCATTAAGCTCTGGTAGGTGGTCCTCTGAGGGATGCTCAACCTCTGTAGAAGGTGGGAGTGACTGGGGTAGCTCGAACGGAGGGGCACAATTCGGGCTCCATCTGTGTGTAGATGTCATTATACCAAGTCACGTCCTTCTCGATGGTTTGCTCTGCTACTGTAGGCATGACCTCCTCAATAATATCCTCTATGGTATAGGCTGCTCCAACTCATATCGATGGTAGGGGAAGTGATGATGGCACAAGCTGGCTCTATAGTGCTAGGGGTCGCTGTCTCGTCAGGAGTGTCAATATGAAAACATATAATACCTCCCCCAAGTTGAACGTGAATATCCTCCTCAATGGTACATGCTGCAAACACACGACTCATAATAAAATTAACGAGCTCGCATGCAACTGGATTACCTGCCGTGACAGTTAATGAGCCAGAAAATCGAGCTGCATCCAATAAGCGTTCCAAAGCTGTTGCATATCTGAGATCCTCGAAGGTTGTCAGATGCATCCTCCTCAAGAACTCCGATGAGGGTCCCAGTAATCCTCTAGTGAAGAGAGGAAATAGCTTGGAACCATCCTACACATGGTATGACTCCATCTGGAACATTCATTCGAACCTCTCTAAGGCTTCCCTGAAGGACTCTCCATTAGCCTGCTTGAATGTAGTGACATATTGGAAGAATTGTAAAGAGCCCGACCAGGTCATCTTTGGAAGCAACATCACTGCATCAATTGTACATGATCAAGAAAATTAAATAACCTGGAGAAGAATGTTAGTGGCACAAGAGAGATGAAGATAAAAAATAACGTGGTGGGGGGGAAAATCACTCTCTTTTTTAATGTAGTCTAATCAACCTAATTGTGATAAACTGGTACTCAAATAAAAACCTCCCCGACAACGGCGCCGAAAACTCGATCTGCTCGGAATTATACTTCGGACGATGTCATTTTACCGCAAGCACATGGTATAGTGGGAAGCGGGTATCGAACACGGAGAGGTGATTTCTGAATACCAGTCAATTCCTAGGCTGGTTTGTCTACATGTTTCAAAGATATATGGATAATATGGAATAAAATAAGGATAAAACAAAAGGGAAAGAAAGTTCCAGGGCTAGCTATCCCCACTACCGTGATTCAAGTACATGGCATAGCCTATCGTATCTAGCTATAGAATCGTCCCAAGGTGAGGTTGTAATCCCCAATCCTACCCACGTCACTATCATGAATTAAGGTTGGATCTATGTTATGAAGGCTCTATATCCGGTGCAACTATCGTTGATCACAGAATGAGTCGTATAGGGGTGTAATGAAAACTCTAGACCAAGTGCAACTTGTAGGATCCTGTCAAAACAACGACGTTAGGATCGAATAATAACATAGACTTACGTTAGCATGTGCTGCGTCGTAGTCTCTGAACTTCACCCTCGGATTCGCCACAACGGTCAGTACTTCGTCACGGAGGATCGAAGCAGCGTTTCACCGCCTAAATCTCTATTTAGAAGAGGATTTTAATGGAAGGGAGAAGAAGAACACAAGTTGCCTTATGCAAACTTATGGCATGGTTAGATTAGTGTAAATGCCTTACCCTTGGGTCCTATTTATAGGCTTTAGGGGTAGTTATTGTAGGAAATAACTAAATATAAGCGTATTAGCCTATATTAGCACATTTACTTATCCTCTTCTTCATTCACTTATCAAGTGCCTTTATGCACTTATAAAGTGACTTTTTCCACTTATCGAGTGGTCCTTTTCACACGAGAAAAGGTTTCCTTCGTGCACGCTTTCGTGCACACGACATCTGAGGTCCGTATACCCTCATACATCCCCTTATGGGTGTATTCATGTCGTCCATATCCAACATCTCCCACTCACACTTGAGGGGATTGTAAGGAAACATCTTTCCTTTAACTCTTTTGTTTATCATACTGAGAAATAGGCCGTGTGGCCGTCATGCGCATAGAGTCCGCTGTTGTGTACTTGTTAGAGATACACAACACTCCTCGAGGTGCAAAGTTGAGTAGATCAACACATGCTTTACCCTAGATTATTTCTTCACATTTCTTATACTTTATATTCAATAATTGAATCCCATCTGGATTACAATTGGCTGGCCAGCTTTGAATCTCTAAAGTCCAAATGTGAATATGAAATTAATATTCCTCTTCTTGCGATCCTTTCGATCTTGACTTGACTTGCTTTTCTAACATGCCCCACCGGACCGAATTGACCATAGTCCATAAGCAACATGCTAAGATAGCAATCACCCAGTCAAACCTAAAGGAACCAATTAGAGTCCATAAGGGTAATAAGTTAAGACCCATGTGGTCTTTGGGTCTCACATAATAGTAAACACAATTACTATTCTAACCAAATGGTCAAAATGCATACGTAATATGAATACGTATTACAACATCACTCCTTTCCCAGGGAGCGTATGTCTTAATGATGTTGTAAGGATGATGATCAGACACCACAATGTCTGATTTTGAGTCCCTTTTACTACTCAAATAATCTTCTGGACCCACATCCCGCATAAGACAGATATGATTTAAGAATCCTCTTAGATCTTTTGTAAGCATCCATATGATGCAGATCTTTCATACGACCATTTTGTTTAAGTCATGACTCTAAATCATCCGTCTGACGATTTTGACTTTAAACAGGTCTCATCTTTATTTTACCCGTCTGATAAAATAAAGGCGGTTGCTCATGTGAGAGAGCCAACCTCAATCTGTCCGACATACAAAAAACCAGCTGAGATTTAAAAATGTACATAAACATTTTATAGAAACTCATATGCAATGTTGAAAAAGAACTTATTCTTTATTAAATTTGATCTTTTACAGACATGGGAATTTACATTGGTACAACTCAGCTCTTACACAATCCTTGAGATGATAAGTGTTTGTAAAACACATCTCTGGGGATCACCTTTGTAAGCGGATCAGCTATCATCTCATGCGTAAATATGTACCTTATGTCTACCTTCTTGGTCGTATCATAGTCTTTTGCAAATTTGTAGCGGATATCATTGTGTTTGGTCTTACAATGGAATTTTGGATCTTTGACATAGGCTATAGATGCTTGACTGTCACTGTGTATTGGTACAGCACCTGAGTCACTTGCATCAATTAGCCTGTCTAAGAATTTCCTAAGCCAAACAGCCTCTTGGACTGCCATGCTAAATGCTACAAACTCGGCTTCCATAGTTGAAAGTGCGATGCAGGATTGTTTCTTGCTACTCCAGGATATTGCACCAGATCCGAGTAGAAAAACATATCCTGAGGTCGATCGTCGCTCATCGAGATCACCCGCCCAATCATCATCAGTGTAGCCTTCGAGCCTCAAGGCATCTCCTTGATAGCATAAAGCATAGTCCGCAGTTCCTTTAAGATACATCATTATCTTCTTAACCGCTTTCCAGTGTACTTGCCCTGGATTGGATTGGTAACGACTTACCATTCCAACGGCAAAACAGATGTCCGGTCTTGTACACATCATAGCGTACATAAGACTACCAACTGCACTGGAATATGGAACTTTTTCCATAATTTCTTTTTCCTTTTGGTTCTTTGGACACGATTTCAGACATAAATTATCGCATTTGCTTATAGGAGTATCAATGGACTTGCAGTCCTGCATATTAAAACGTTCTAGAGCCTTCTTTATATAAGTCTCTTGTGAAAGAGAGAGAAGTTTCTGCGAACGATTCCTTGAAATCTTAACTCCAATGATATATGCAGCTTCTCCCATGTCTTTCATCTCAAAAACTGATGAAAGCCAAGCCTTGATATCCATCACAAAGCCCTTGTCATTTCCGGCTATTAAAATGTCATCTACATATAGAGACATAATAACATACTTGCTCTTAATCCTCTTGATATATAAACAGTTATCTTCATCAAGCATGGAAAAACCATTTGATAAGACAACTTCTTGAAATCGTATATACCATTGCCTCGAGGATTGTTTAAGACCATATATGGACTTACGAAGTTTACAAACCTTATGTTCGTTTCCTTCTTTTACAAACCTTGTTGATTGTTCCATATAGATCTCCTCGTCCAATTCTCCATTGAGAAAGGCAGTCTTTACATCCATTTGATGTACTTCAAGGTCTAAGCAAGCTACCATAGCCAGAATCAGGCGAATCGAGGTAAAACAAACAACAAGTGAGAAGATCTCTTCGTAGTCTATCCCTTCCTGTTGTGTAAACCCTTTCGCGACAATGCGAGCTTTATATCTGTCAATAGAGCCATCAGCCTTATGCTTGATCTTGAGAACCCATTTGTTCCCAATAGCTCTATGTCCTCTGGGCAAATCAACCAAGTCCCAGACTTGGTTAAATTTCATGGATTCTAACTCCTCCTTCATCGCTTTCATCCATTTGTCTTTTGTAGGGCATGATACGGCCTGTTTGAAAGTAGCAGGCTCGTCATCATCTTGTAGTAAAGTCATAAAGGTTTGCAAAAATTCATCCTCAAATCTTAGAGGAGCCAACCTTGTATGACTACTACGTCGTATTTGAGATTCTTCAAGTCCTTGTTGACTCGAATTTAGATCAATTCTAATATCACTCCCACTTGGAATGTCATTAGAAATGCTCCCACTTGGATCATTATTCCCGTATGGAATAGGATTCGCGTCATTCGTATCATCCATTGGTGAAGTTTGAAACGTATTTTCGTCTTCACCAAGAATTCTCCCACTCGAATGAGGTAATCCTTCTTGATCATTAATCTCAAATAGAGATAAGTCCTGACTTATCTCACACTGTCTTGAAAACTCATTTTCCAAGAAAGTGACATCCCTCGACTCAAATTCAATTAGACATCCATTGTCTTCCTGACCAATGAAAACATAACCTTTGGAGTTTTCTGCGTATCGTATAAAGATACATTTTCTTCCCCGTGGCCCATGTTTGCCATACTTATGGGAGGAAATATGTGCATAGGATGCACACCTCCAAGGTTTCAAAATGTTTAAGTCAGGAGACCTTTGGTTCCACAACTCGTAAGGAGTGGAGCTAACTGATTTCGAGGGTACGCGGTTCAAGATGAAAGCGGCCATCAATAATGCATCACCCCAAAAGGTGATTGGCAAGTTAGCTTGCACCATCATTGAACGGACCATTTCCATTAAAGTCCTATTCCTCCTTTCTGCAACACCATTTTGTTGAGGAGTATAAGGCATAGTTACCTGATGAACTATGCCCTTTTCATCACAAAGTTCTTTAAAACTTGTTGATTGATATTCATCGCCCATATCGGTTCGCAAGACCTTAATCTTGAGATCTAATTGATTTTCCACTAAACTCATATAGTTTTTAAAGCAGGTTAATGCTTCACTTTTGTGGGATATCAAATAGATATGTCCGAATCGGGTGAAGTCATCAATAAAAGTGATGAAATAGGACTTCCTGCGTCTTGTCTTGACATTCATCGGACCACATATGTCCGAATGGATGAGCTGTAATGGAACCTCGGCCCTTGTGCCCGTTCCAAACGGCTTGCGACAAGATTTCCCTACAAGGCAATGTTCGCAAGTCGACATTTCGACCTTTGAAACATTGGATAGAAGGCCACCTTTGGCAAATCTATCCATTCATGTTGGTCCAATGTGACCAAGCCTTGCATGCCAACAAATTACATCTGATTATAATTTGATGAATTTGCAACAAGAAAATTTTCATTATTAAATGAGGAATCTTACATTGTATTTAATACAATAAATCCTTTAAATACATACCCAGAACCAATTAGAGTATTATTACAAGACAAGTCCACTTTACAATTATGAAAAAACCAACTATAACCAAGACCCATTAAAACGACCACAAATATAATATTCCTTCGAATATCTGGAGCGAAGAGGACATCATGTAGTAAGATAATGCGGCCGTTGTCCAAGACGAGCTTGCAAGTCCCAACGCCTTTCACTTCAAAATGTGTATTGTTTCCTACATATATCCACTTTGTTCCTTGGGGTATCCGGTGATACTCCACGAAGGACCGTCTGTCCCTTGCTATGTGGTCGGTGGCACCTGAATCAATTATCCAAAATGGATTAGATTCTACAAGAAATATTGAACTAGAAACACATATGTAACTAGTATTACAAGTTACCTTGTCACCTCCATCCGTACAAGAACGGGTATAGTGACCTAACCTGTTGCACTTGAAGCACTTGATTCTCTTCAAGTATTTCTTCTTGTGCCATTTCTTGTTCCCATCTTTATGTTTGGGTTTCTTGGTAGACTCACGTTCAGTAGCAAACTTCGAACGATTTTTTCGTTTCTTTCCCCCGTGTGAGGAACTAGCAACCATGTGCACTTCTGCACTTGGCTTGGCAGCTGCAAGCCGCTCTTCCTCTAACTCGAGGTGCTTAGAAACATCGCTGAAGTTCTTGATGCTCTCATTATGAGTGAGATACATCTTCATTTGGTCCCACCCATTTGGTAGGGAACGTATGACTGCTTGGATTTGTTGCTCATCAGTGAGCACATGACCTGCATCCTTTAACTCTGAGATTAGATTCGCCATATGTCGCAGATGTTTCCCCATGGAATGATCTGGACGTTTCTTGTATGAATCAAATCTTATAGTTAAAGAACGAAGTTTGGACACCGAGGTGCCACCAAACTTCTCCTCAAGCTTGTACCATATGTCCATGGTTAGGTCATGCTCTCGGAAGATGCGCATTATGTCATCGGCCATACTGGACAATAACGTAATGCGAGCTATCTTGTTCTTCCGAGACCAAGTATCAAAAGCTTCCTTGTCTCGTCTGTGTTGGGCCGTAGTGCCCAACTCGGGTTCAATCATTTTGTTCTTCAGAGTTTCGAGCACGTCTTGCTCCTCTAGAACGTATTGTATTTTAATGGATCATAATTTGTAATTATCGCCGTTGAGTTTTTCACCTTTGTTCAACTCAGCAACGATGTTCTTAGCGGCAGAAGACATTTTAGCTTTAAAATGCTGCAAAAGACTTGAAAAGAAGGTTCGATCAAAAACATTGCATAAATTTCATATACATAGTCATCATATTGTTACATTTTCATGATTCATTAGTCTCGGCCAGCGGACCGACCAGGAAAATGGCTAGTCCATGGTTCACTACCCCCAGATTGAGCTGAGGTGTCCCACAAACTAGTCCAAAAGACCACTGGTCGAATCATGATTTATTGAGATATTGAATCAATCGAATGTGAAATTTCAGACTAGTTTAATATCACTCCCACTTGGAAAAAAAATCCCACTTGGAATGATATTATTATATTTGATAATTTACTTTCAAAAAATATTGAAGATGTTGCTCTAGAATCGGAAAGGTCTCTACGATTCCAATTACCATCTAGAACAACTTTCAATATTTCTCCCTCAATTATCAAACGATAGTACTCTTATAGTACTTGCAGCGGAAAAGCATTTTTGAAAAACGTATTTTGAAAACGTATTTTTCAAATGTATTTTGCAAACGTATTTTGCAGTATTTTGAAAACGTATTTTTCAAACGCATTTTGCAAACGTATTTTGCAGGGCCTACACCCCATTACAGGGTGACATAGCTGAAATATTTCGACAATTCCACGGCCATTGCCGGGGTCGTGTCGTGGCCGTGCCAAGGCTGAATTCTTCTTCCTTCCGAAGAGAGAGTTGCCATCGCAACTTGGCCAAGGCCGAACTCTCCTTAAGGGGAGTTTTCTGCAAGCCACCGCCGCCGGCTCCCGTATGGATCCAGGCGCTTCCCCCATACAGGAGAATTTTACCGCAGACAACTGCCGTCGGCTCCGTAGAGACCGGCCATGCAGCCACCCCCTCCGGTCATGCAAGCCCCCACATTCCCCATGAAAAAATAGGGCCAACCGGAGCTTGGCCCTAGCCGAGGCTAAGAGCCGACAATGACCGTGGCCATGGCCTCTGCCAGGGCCGACCGTGGCCCTGGTAGCGGCCAGGGCCGGCCAGGGCATCGGCCAGGCCCCTGGCCTGGCCCTGGCCCCTAGCCAGGGCACCGGCCCTGGCCTCTGCCAGGGCCGACAGGGCCCTGGCCCCCGGCCAGGGCCGGCCAGGCCCTGGCCTGGTCAGGGCCCCCTGGCCCTGGCCTGGCCACGACCAGGCCCCCCTGGCCATGGCCAAGGCCGGCCATGGCCTGGCCCTGGCCCCTGGGCCATGGTCGGCCTTGGCCCATATGGCCATGGCCGGCCTCCCCCTTGCATGGGGTTGGCCGCACACCCCCACCGGAGGGGTGGCCGTGGTTGTTATTGGCCGTAGCCAACCCCCTCCGCCTGGGGAGGGGGGATGCATTGCCTCCATAGCCCATATGGCCATGGTGATCATGCACCAAAAATGTCATCTTCTCCGTTGAGAATAACCACCATCGTCTTCTCCGATGAAGCACCCGTTCGTCGAGAAAACGGTTTTGCTTCAATGGCCGTGTGCCAAAAAATGAAGAGAACGCGTTTTCAAGACCGCAAACTTCACGCTCTACATGAAGAGAGTTCACATTCTCAATTGAATGGAGACTCGGCATTCATGAGGAGTGCGATTTTGGCGAGATGAACGGTAAGTTCTTCCCGTCACGGAGAGTTCCTGCCATATCCATAATGGCAGAAGACCCTAACGTGAAAAGAATAACTATTGTGTTCTCCCCGTCACGATGCGTTCCTACCATATCCATAATGGAAGGAGACTCTTTCGTGAAAGAGACAACGTCGCGTTCATCGGTGAGACCGGGGCGACAGTTAGACCGGGGCGAACCCGTATGGCTCTGATACCAATGTAGGATCCTGTCAAAACAACGACGTTAGGATCGAATAATAACATAGACTTACGTTAGCGTATGCTGCGCCGTAGTCTCTGAACTTCACCCTTGGATTTGCCACAACGGTCGGTACTTCGTCACGGAGGATCAAAGCAGCGTTTCACTGTCTAAATCTCTATTTAGAATAGGATTTTAATGGAAGGGAGAAGAAGAACACAAGTTGCCTTATGCAAACTTATGGCATGGTTAGATTAGTGTAAATGCCTTACCCTTGGGTCCTATTTATAGGCTTTAGGGGTAGTTATTGTAGGAAATAACTAAATATAAGCGTATTAGCCTATATTAGCACATTTACTTATCCTCTTCTTCATTCACTTATCAAGTGCCTTTATGCACTTATAAAGTGACTTTTTCCACTTATCGAGTGGTCCTTTTCACACGAGAAAAGGTTCCCTTCGTGCACATTTTCGTGCACACGACATCTGAGGTCCGTATACCCTCATACATCCCCTCATGGGTGTATTCATGTCGTCCATATCCAACACAACTATCGTTGATCACCGAATTAGTCGTATAGGGGTGTAATGAAAACTCTAGGCCAAGTGCAACTATCACTGATCACAAGTCATAGGAGATATTGTTACAACCCTACTCATACATGTAGCGAGATCTTTATATCTAGTGCTACTATCGTAGATCAAAAGACCTAAAATGAAATCCCTACAAATTTGTAGTAGATCATTCATAATATAACCCTAAGATTCATCAATTCGTAGGTACGGTGTATAAATCTGACTATTGGACTTGAATAGAGTGAGTATGTTAACCACCTTGATTTGTCACAAACCAAGGGTTTATGGATTGTCACAGGCCAAGAACCTAATGTGATTGACTCCTACCTAGGCAAGATTCCAATAATCAAATCTACACACATTCACAATAAGCCCTAACACGGTAGGGTTCGACCAAACCCTAAAGAAAATACTACTCTAGCATGGCAACGGATGTATAGAAATCATTATAAGACATTGCATGCATATATAAGATACTCAATAGTCAATAAATGAACTAATAAAAAGAGAAAGAAAACTTAGATTTGATAATAGGTGAAGATATCACCAATGAGAATTCAAATATACAAAGCTTCAAGAAAGAGGGGGCCAAGGCATAGCCGAACGTATGAAAATGTCCGCTAAAAAGTCTTAGAAAAGTGTTAGAAACAATTCGAGAACTCCCCCAAAAGACGGCTACTAAACCCCATTAAATAGGACCCCTAAACCCTAGTCATGCTAATGGGTCGAACCCCTAAAAACCAAGTTGATTCAGTCGAGTAGAAGTTGACTCGACTGTGTCAACTCTGGCAGAACAGAATTCAGCAGTGCACATTCGAATTGCAGAATTTCTATAGAATTCAACCGACCTCTGATTGATGCATTCTTGGTGGCGTTGCAACCGTCATGATGTCTATTATCTATGAAAAATATCAGAAAAAACTTTGCTCACTTGTATGATAGCAGATCTTCAAAAAGTGAGAGGCTATCCTGAAATCTTGGCGCTGTTCCTCACTCGACCGAGTGCAGTTGCACTCGTTCCGAATAGCCTTTGTGCTCGGTCGAGTAGCCTTTGACATTTCCTTGAACTCGATCTGAAGCAGTGGGTCACTTGACCGAATGACAAATCCACTCGGTCGAGTTTAGAGGCTCGAAGAATGGCTCGAAATGGCGTTCTACCTCATTTTCGCTCGGTCGAGTAGCCAAGCTACTCGGCCCAAGCGGCCTTTTTGGCTCAAATGCTGCTAATTTGAAGCTGCTCCCCTTTTCTCCACGATTACTCGGGCCGAGTGGCAATGCCACTCAGTCGAGTAGCCCTTTATATCATTGAGTTGCTAGTCTAAAGCTCCTTCTTCTCAGCTTCATATTGTGATACCAACTCGGGCCTAGTGCAATTGCACTCGGTTCGAGTGGAGTTGATTGAACTCCAAAGTGGCTTCAACTCTCATATATTCTTCTTCTATCTACTTTCTTTCCATTGGCCTTCCCCTCCAGCATGTAAAGCTCGTTCCAAAGGGTAATTGTGTTGCTCTTGCATCCATGATCATGCCCTTGACTCCAAATTGCTCCAAAACGCTCCAAATTCCTTGAAATACATAGAAATGCTCTCAAAGTCAAATAGTTCCAAATAATGGCATAAAAGCGTATAAAATGGGGATTTGGAGGGTGAAATGCAACATGAAAGTATGCAAATAAACATGTAATTGATGGACACATCAATATGTGTACTAATATGTTTATTTCAAGTGTGCTTATAGATTATTTTATAGCCATGAAGCGTATGGCACATTGTGAAGAAAATTGAACAACTTAGAGCCACGATCGGAAGTCTACTTTCGAGCCATAAAGTAAAGCATATGAAGGCTCGGAATTATAAAGCACATGAAGACTTAAGATCAAGAGGAGATGGCTCAAGACGAAGAATGAAGATTAAGAACTAGTGATGTGTGTCTAAGTGAGTTACTTACTTAGAAATATAAAACCCAGAGTATATTTGACACACACAAAAATAATTAATGGAAAAATCATTTTAAATATACTACTTAGTATAATACTTTAATATAATTTTCATAAATTTTTTCAAGTATTTTTAAGTATAAAAACTCATGCAGCCAATAGTAGCCAACTATCATATTCATATAGCCGACTATGTCAGGCAGGATTTTGCCTATAACTCTCTACCAAAATAATAACCGACTATCATTTGGAATAGACGACTATCTGGGTGAAATAGCTGGCTATTCTTCAGAATAGCTGACTATCTGGGTCAACCCTCGACACATTTGGTAGTTTTCCTTGATTGGTGCTAGCCGGTAACTAGCCGTTGGAGGAGACTTTTTGTGCTAATTTTGTGCTGATTTTGGGCAGATTTCTTGCTATTATCTCTCTATAAATATCAAGGATTTCAGAAGTTTTTAACGCAACAATTTTATATCGAAATAAATTTCTACTTGCTCAAAGTGCTCAAAATCTTGCCCTTCATTCTTATGGCTACTGGTTTTAAGTTTCTTATACTCAATCTTCTCAATTTTTTTGAGATTATTTTTTAGCCTTTGAAATACTTGTTTTTTGATCCCAAAATTAAAGCTTTTATTTTCTATTCAAATCCAAAATACAAGTCTCTTTTAATCTTTGTGTTTTTAAAATTATATTCTATTCAAAGATTAAAACTTGATCTTTGATCTCTAAGTTCCAAGTAATCATTTTAGAAGACCAATTTTCAAGATAACTCATTTGATCAAATTGTACTTAATTCATAAACAATTATTTGATCAAGAGTTTTCTCAATTTTCTTAAGCCACTTATACACACATATAATATTGGCTTTTAGGAAATCATTGTACGCAAAATTCTATACTTGTTGTATAATCTTTGAAGAAGACTTGGTTATTACAATTTCCACGTGTTAGGGAAGTTGTTTGGAAATTTCTAGTTGGTTGTAACTAGGTGAGTGTGTTGAAATTTGTCATGCCCCGCTTCCAAAAACGACGGAAGCGAGACGTGACTAAGGCCTGCTTGGGCCGGAGCTATGAAGCTCGGACCCAATAAGCGTCAGGGGTACCATTTAAAAATTTTCAGGCTCTTGCATTTATAAAATTCGTAACAACAGAAAGTACTGAAAGGAAATGCATTCATTTTATTCCATCAAGATATCCAGAAGTACAAGAGTCTAACAAAGGAAGTAATGCCCAACATGACAACAACTCAGAAAGTAAACTACTGGTGCAAGCACCCAACCTAGGCAGAAAGTAAACGGTGCTATGCACCCGAACTAGAAAGCAGGAAAAACTCTGAACTGCAACGGTGAGGGACCTCTAGGACCGGTCCTCGTTAGGTACATACTCCGGGTCGACACCCTCTGGCTCCACGTACTCAGGTGTGTCCGGCTCGTCCACGTACTCCGAATCAACACCTGACATACATCACCCAAGAGAAAAGGAACTGTACGTCAGGTAAATTCTACAAGAAAAAGTTAGATTCTACTACAAGTGTAATATGATTTAAGGGCAACATTTTACTGGTTGATTACATGCAGGGGTTATGACATGACAGAAAGTAAAATGATGCAGAGATAGACATACAGAAATATGGATCTTAGCCCACTAAAATGTTACAACTGTTGTAATTAATATTGAGGGTTATTAATTTTGTGGGAGTTTTTAATGCAACAGTTTAAAAAGAAATTGGTACTATGTTTATTTTGCATATTTGTAGATCAATGGAATCTCATAATACTTATGCACTATCACTACGATCTGTCCTTGAGAAGGACAAGCTGAAAGAAAATGTCACCAACTTCCTTGACTGGTTCAGAAATATAAGAATTGTCCTCAAGCATGAAAGGAAGCTGTATGTCTTCGATGATCCTCTCCCTGAAGAACCACCTGCTGATGCTTCAAAGTCTATAAAGAATAAGTATAAGAAACAACTTGATGATTCTGTTGATGTTGGTTGTCTTATGTTAGCCACTATGTATCAAGAACTGCAGAAGGATCTGTAACACATGGAGGCTTATGAGCTGAGTGTTCATCTCAAGGAGACTTTCCAACAACATGCAAGGTAGGAAAGGTATGAGACTACCAAAGCTCTGCATGCTTGCAAAATGGCTGAAGGTGCATCAGTGAGCACTCATGTTTTGAAGATGAAAGGCTACATTGATCATCTCGAAAGGCTTGGATTTCCCCTCAGTTTATAACTGGCTACAGATTTAATCCTTAATTCTTTGACTGCTGGTTTTGATCAGTTTGTCATGCAGTACAATATGAATGACATGGAGAAATCTCTTGCTGAGCTGCATTCGTTGCTTAAAACTGCTGAGCAAAGTATAAAGAAAAAGCCTAGTCATTTACTTATGGTCAACAAAGGGAAATGAATGAAACACAAGGGAAAGGCTAAAGCAAGAGTTGCAAGTAAGCCTAAAGGAAAGGCTAAACAAAAGTTGCTGATAAGCCTGCAAAAGTTCCAAAGGAGGAAGTTTGTTTCCATTGCAATGAACCTGGTCATTGGAATCTGAATTGCGAGCTCTATTTGGAAGATCTGAAGAAAAATAAGAGTAGTGAGACTACATCTTCAGGTATTTATGTTATTGAAATTAACTTATCTATTTCTACTTCCTGGGTATTAAATACTAGATGTGGATCTCACATTTGTACAAATGTGCAGGGGTTGAAAAGTAGTAGACAACTGGAAAGGGGCGAAGTGGACCTACGAGTTGGAAATGGAGCAAGAATTGCTGCTTTAGCTGTAGGATCCTATGAATTGTCTTTGCCAAATGGGCTTTTGTTAGTTTTGAAGAATTGTTACTATGTTCCTACTTTGAGTAGGAATATTATTTCAGTTTCTTGTCTGGATGATGAACAATTTTATTTTCTTATTAAGAATAAGAGATGCTCCATTTATTATGATGATGTGCTTTATTGTATTGCTGATTCATATGATGGCCTTTACGTTCTTAATCTAGACAACTCCAACAATGGAGAAATCTATAACATAACTGCTAAGAAATCCAAACCCAATAATATGAATCCCACATATTTATGGCATTGTCGTCTTGTTCAGATAAACTAGAAACGCATACCTAAGCTCCATCAAGATGGACGTTTAGAGTCGTTTGGTTTTGAATCATTTGAAAATTACGAATCTTGCTTATTAGGCAAAATGACAAAGAATCCTTTCACTATATATAGTGAAAGGGCCAATGAATTATTGGGCCTAATACATACTGATGTATGTGGTCCATTAAGCATCCATGCTAAGGGAGGATTTCAGTACTTCATTACATTCACTGATGATTTCAGTAGATATGGCTTTATCTATATAATGAAATATAAACATGAATCATTTGAAATGTTCAAAAAAATTCAAAATGAAGTACAAAATCAACTTGGCAAAACTATTAAGGCACTTCGATCTGATCGGGGTGGTGAATACTTAAGCCAAGAATTTGATGATTATCTCATGGGTTGTGGAATTGTTTCACAATTAACTCCACCAGGAACACCACAGTGGAATGGTGTATCTAAAAGGAGAAATCGAACCTTATTAGATATGGTTCGATCCATGATGATTCAAATAGATCTTCCATTATCCTTCTGGGGCCATGCCTTAGAAACATTTGCGTTCACTTTGAACCGAGTTCCATCTAAAGCGGTTGAAAAGACACCATATGAGATATGGACTGGAGAACACCTAGTTTGTCTTTTATAAAATTTTTGGGCTGTGAGGCTTATGTGAAAAGATAATTTTCAGATAAGTTAGCCCCAAAATATATAAATGCCTTTTTGTATGATATCCTAAAGAAACTAAAGGATATTACTTTTATAATCTCTTAGAGAATAAAGTATTTGTTGCTCGAAATGGTGTCTTTCTAGAAAAGGAATTTATTTTTAAAAGAACCAGTGGGAGCAAAGTACACCACGAAGTTTTTCGAGAACCACAAAATGACATAAAACCAACGATGGAAGCTCAACAAGTTCTACAAACAGTTGTAGAACCTGTACGAGCTACACAAGCACCACTCAGATCTGATAAGCCACGACACGAGCCCGAGAGATATGGATTTCTCATAACAGACACTCGTGAAGTACTGCTCATAGATCAAGATGAGCCCACTATCTATCAAGAAGCTGTGTCAAGTCCAGAATCTGAGAAATGGCTAGGAGCCATGAAATCTGAAATGCAATCCATGTATGATAATCAAGTTTGGACCTTGATCGATCCACCTGAAGGAGTTAAAACCAATGTGTGCAAGTGGGTTTTCAAGAAGAAAACTGACATGGATGGCAAAGTGCATACCTTTAAAGCAAGACTTATTGCAAAATGTTTCAAACAAACTCATGGTATAGACTATGATGAAACTTTTTCGCCAGTCGTAATGCTTAAATCAATAAGGATTCTAATTGCCATTGCTGCGTACTATGATTACGAGATATGGCAAATGGATGTCAAGACAGCGTTTCTTAACGGAAACTTACTCGAGGATGTGTACATGACACAACCTGCGGGTTTTGTTCATTCAAAGAATTCTACAAAGGTTTACAAGCTTCAAAAATCCATTTATGGATTAAAGCAAGCTTCTCAGAGCTGGAATCTTCTTTTTAATAAAACAGTCAAAGAGTTTGTTTTCATACAAAATGAAGATGAACCTTGTGTATACAAGAAGGTTAGTGGGAGCGCAGTGGTATTTCTTGTGTTATATGTTGATGACATATTACTCATTGGAAATGACATCCCTATGTCGCAAACAACCAAGACTTGGTTAGGGAGTTCTTTCTCAATGAAAGATTTAGGCGAGGTTGCATATATCCTTGGGATTAAGATTTATAGGGATAGATCTAAAAGGATAATTGGTTTGAGTCAAAGTACATACATAGACAAAGTGTTGAATAGGTTCAGCATGCAAGAATCTAAAAGAGGATTCTAGCCAATTTCACATGGCATTTCTCTTAGCAAGACTCAATATCCTATCACATCTGATGAGCGAGATCGCATGAGTAAGATTCCTTATGCTTCGGCTATAGGATCTATCATGTATGCCATGATATGTACTCGACCAGACATGTCATATGCTTTGAGCATGACAAGCAGATACCAGTCAGACCCCGGTTAAAGTCACTGGATAGTAGTCAAGAATATCCTTAAGTACTTTAGAAGAACTAAGGATGCATTCGTGGTGTATGGAGGATTGGAAGATGAGCTAGTTGTAAATGGTTACACAGATGCAAGCTTCCAATCTGATAAAGATGACTTTAAATAGCAGTCTGTATATGTGATTATGTTAAACGGAGGTGCTGTAAGTTGGAAAATTTCCAAGCAAAGAACTATTGCAGATTCTACAATAGAAGCTGAGTATATTGTAGCATCAGATGTAACTAAGGAAGCCGTATGGATAAGGAAGTTTATTACTGAACTAGGAGTAGTTCCTAGGATCGCAAATCCAGTGGTTCTCTATTGTGACAATAATGGTGCTATTGCAAAGGCAAAAGAGCCCAGATCTCATCAAAAATCCAAACATATACTCAGGCATTATCATCTCATTCGAGAAATTAATAATAATAATGACGTCGAGATATGCAGAGTACCAACAGATGACAACATTGCTGATCCACTTACCAAAGCTCTCTCACAAGCCAAACATGGTAAACATATGAGGTCTATGGGTATTAGAGACTTGTATAATTAGGCCTAGTGCTAGTGGAAGATTGTTAGTGGTTTTACCCTAGGCCAAATATTTGGACCTTTATGTTATGTCGTTTTCATTTATAAAATGTTTCTCTTATTGTTATTATATATTGCTTGCACGTTTCTTTATAATAATATTTGAATAGCTGTTTTATGTTATTCTAAGCATCCCTAGTCATTCATCGTTAAAGGTTTAATAATAAATTAAGAATAGTATGAGTTTGGTTGATAATTATGAGATAATTATATGTATGATGATACAAATCAAACTTATAGGTACTTGTTGGAGAACAAGTTCTGGATAGACTCGCTATGAGATCATTACATGGATTAGTGTCATAAGTGATCTCATAATAGTTGTGTCATAGAATCCTTGAAGGGTTTTCTGGGAACCTTAGAGCACAAAAACTCTAGTCCCGTCCTAAGTCGGACGGAACATAGACAGAAATGCAGCAGAAAAATTTTTATGTTAATCTAATTAACATGCAACCCTAAGGAACCAGACCCTATAAGCCAGGATCTTTGCCAACTTGGGGTGGATCTGACCACCCCAAGAGGGATCTAACTACTGCGAATAATTAAATGAAAACTTAAACACATACCCGGAATCTCAGCCCTGGGGCAGGCGAGATGTTCCGCGCCGTCTTCCGAGCTGCTCCCGTCCCACGCCGAGCCGCTTCTTGAACCGCTCCCCGCACCGCTCCGCATCCCGAGGCGATCAATCCCTGTGTCGCCGAGCCACCCACCGCCGAAGAAAGTTTCACGCGAGTGAAACCTGTGCCTAGATTTCGGATCTAGAATCCGAACTCCTTTGCGGCTTTGCTAGAGCCCGCAGGAGTAAGGCAGAAATTTATAGGGAGAGGAGGAATATTAATTTAGCTTAGATCCGAGCGTGCTCCAACATTTACGAGAGCCGCTCAGATCTAGAGCTTGGGACGAGTTTAGAGGAGGAGAGCATACCCTTATTTATATAGGCGGCGGACTCTCCCCTTTTCTCAAAATCCGATGTGGGACTAAAATAGAGTTTAATCAAATTCAATTAGTTTGCACTTCACAAAGTGCAAACTTCCATGAATTTTAACTCCCTCACCGTTGAACTTCAGGATTGATACAACCTATCAATTCGAAGGGTGTTCAACGGTGAACGCATAGGAAAAAACCGTTCGTCAATCGGAGTTCGTTTGACCCTCCAATTAATCGCTCAAAGATCAGCTCATGGCTAGTTTTTCACAAAAACTGAGCCATCAAAACAATTCTGCCCTAGGGCCAGAATTTCAGCATAAACGGAACCCAACAGACCAGCTGGGTGAGCCCAGACCAGGCTGGACGCCTGGCCCGGGCGCACCCAGGCTGGTGCGCCCAGCCTGGGCGCCTGGCCCGGGCCAGGGCGCCTGGCCCGGGCCAGGGCGCCTGGCCCGGGCCTGGGCCAGGCGCCCAGGTGCCCTGGGCGCCTGGGCGGCCCGCCTGGGCCAGGCCCAGGCGATGGCCCAGCGCCTGGGCCAGGGCCCAGGCGCCCCTGGGCGCCTGGGCGGGCCCGCCTGGGCGCGGGCCCAGGTGCCCAGCGCCTGGACCTGAGCCCAGGCGCCTGGGCCTGAGCCCAGGCGCCTGGGCTGGCGACCTGGCTCAGCCAGGTCTGGCCAGGCGCCCAGGCCAGACCTAGTCTGGCCTGGGTCAGCCTGGTCTGACCCGGTCTGGTCTGTTTGGCTGTTTTTGAGCGTATCTTGGTCATTTGGCTTCCGATTTGGACGCCGTTCGAAGCTAGGCGTAGACCGGGACATTCCCGTCTTACCCGTGAACCTTTCCTTGCGTTTATATTATTAAATATTATTTTAAACTATTTAAAACTTATTTAATCCCTTTTGCATCAAATGCAAAATAGTCCCTATCTAAGCTTAAATTATCATTTGCATCAAATACAAATGATCTGAGGGCATATTTCCCTACATCTCCCACTTGCACTCAGGATCATTTATCCCGAATGCTGGAGATTTTTGCAAATATCTTTTGCAATACTTTATCCCTTGCATCAAATGCAAATTATTCCCCCTAACTAATTTCTACCCATTACTAGACGAAGAATCGCACTCTGTGTGAGACCCTACAGCCTGACCCTTACAACAGGTTGGGCTCGAAGCCCTATACGGTAGTGACCACGAGCAGTGGCTACCGTCCCTGCTTCAGGAATCATCATTATGTGGTTAACTCATTGACATGAGTATTGTCGGGACCACCCTGACTGTTTCCATGATGAATTCTGCAGTTATAGTCTCTTCGTCTAAACTATGTCGTGTAGATCAAGTCTAGGGTACGGTCAAACTGTCAACCCCAATAACTTGACTCCGGTTAGTTTCTATCGATCTTTAGTCAAAAAAATGTTGGACTTCTTCCAACATACTCTGGCCAGAGTTTTTACTAAAGACCGAACTAACCCTACGACACTAACTCCCATTGACCGGGAGAGACGAATCCTCTCTTGGTCATTACCCTCCTCATACGCTTCAAGTGTCACCCAATCAAAGACCTTTGACGGGGCTTGCCTTGAAGCTAGGTCATTTGATCTAAGTGGCACCGTTCACGCACAGGTTCGTCAAAATGACCTCAAGTCAAAAGACCAACTAGCCTATCATCACTCAGAGTCATCATTGACAGATTGGTCAATATAACCATATGATAACTCTTGTGGATCGTTCAGTGAACTCATTCTCTAATGAGCACCTGTGTCTCATCTACGACTTCGCCAAGTCAAGCGATCATGAGATCATCGCCACCGCTAAACGGTGAAGACTAAGACACAATGGTCTATCCGATGTTTCGATATCCTTGTCTCGAAACATCTACGACCACGAACCCTTTTAGACTTATGCTACAGACGGTCAAACATTTCTTCATGATCGAGATATTCATCTCGATACCTGTTTGACCTTGCATAAAGTCTCAGGACTTTACCTAAGTTAATGTCTAATGTTAACTACATTATAAAATAACTTAGATAAATTATTACCAAACATCTTACTGTTATTTCGAACAAGATGTTTGTGCTATTCACACATGAAGATAGATAGCCTCGAGGGTATCATCTCTCAACATCTCCCACTTGCACTCGGGCCCATTTATCACGGTATCTCATACCGTTTTTACACATAAGTTTTCCCGACTTCATGTGGTAGAGCCTTCATGAGTGGATCTGCTAAAACCGTCTACACTATAGACTTAAGGGTTTCTATGTTTAGACCAACCATTTGAATCTCATTCAAATAATTCATTTGGTCTTTCGGAATTCATAATATTATAATTTACTTGGATCTTATCCAATTCATCGTACCTTACGATAATCATTTAAATTAGTTACTGTTCATTTCAAATGGCTCATATTTATTTCTAATAAAGTATTAAACTCTTTTGATCACTTTGTCAAAATATATGTTCCATCTCTTTGATGCCTTGCATGCTTGCATGTAATTTATACGCTCCCACTGACCTTGAAAACTCTTTGGCTAATTCATATAAGTTGGTCCGTCTAAATCATATTTAGAAAAACGAACTTGTAAGTGAATGCTCCAATTTTCATGGTCAACTTAAGCGTTTACATCGAGTTTGGTCCGAGTAGTTCTGTACACATCTGCTGGTGGAAAACGGTTTCATTATAATCCGTTTTATAGGAATTAATATGGAAAAACCGTTCTCGACTAACATGATTGCACTTCACTATTATTCTTTCTGCACCAATCTTTCAACTTAAAGATTTACTTACAGAAAGTGAGGAAACATTTTCCTTGTGCACGTAAACTAAATTCCAAAATTTATTTACGCACACGGACCTATTCTGATTGCATCAAATTTTAAATCGGAGTTACTACTCCGTATTTTCATCCTAGAAGTCGGCTAAGTCATCATCAGTTATGATGTTTAACTCGACTCTTCGTCTCACGAAATTCGAGTAATTATACAAATTCTTAATGATTTATTTTATGAATATCTTATTGATAATGTCCTCACAGAACATTATCAAAACCTAGGCATTACTATCTGGGACTTAACCCAGAAGGAGGACTTAACTCGGAGTCATTTACATTGGATCACACCAAGTCTAACTAAGTGTGAATCATACATTTTAACACACGGATGTGTTAACAGACTTGACCTGAGAGAAAATCACATTTTATTTTGATTACGCAAGATTTTACGTAGCTAAGTATTTGACCATTCGATCTAATCAAATCAATTTAAATACTTTTGTCATTTCGTTCTTTATTGTATAAGACTTGTGTTTCATCAAGAACACGTGTCTTAATAAAATATACGAATAACTTAATTTGGTTAATCTAGACTCGGGTACATCAGTATGTACCAGACTGAGTTCGACAACTCATTCTCCCACTGTCTCACAGATGGGTTTCGGCCATCATATCTAAGAGGATAAGACTCACAAGTGTCCGTAGACTTCATAATACAAGAGGTCAGACCCCTCTTTATGTGACTTGTGAAGCTTAGTCTCTCGATACGGCCTAGTCTATTTTGCCATGTAAGTTTGCTACTATCTTGTGTATTTATATATATTAACATTTAATACATATATTATCATTATACAATTTACTCATTGCTTCAAAAGCAATGTGACGACATTCGTCAAAATGTGTTAAACTTCTGTATAACAATAATCATGAAATCGTGACATCAGAGTATGTCACATTTTTATTTTCTCCTTCTTATGCCTTTACTAATGATAAATTAAACTATTAAACTCGATTGACTTTCCAGTGTGCCTTCTTCCTTTTCTAAATCACATTTAGATATTTAAATGGCCCAACATAAATGAATAGCTATGCAAGCGACTCATGTATCCAAACGCTTGAGAGTTGCAATCTTGAGTGTAGCTCAAGAAGTTGCTTGTCTCAAGATCCGGTTGGGATACATAGTCTTGCACCACTCATGCACTTGTTTTCGACTCAAACGGTTTGATCGAATTTTCGAACTTTGCGGATCAGAATTGTTTGTCCATACAACCTTGAGGGTAGCTCGACAAGTTGTAGGGAGAAACATACTTCGAATATCCTATATGTTCAAGCTGCCTCATATAGAGAAGAGTGACATGTAGCTTTAATTTATTTGTTGGACCCAGAACTTAATGAAATCATATTTCTTAAGTCTGTTCTTTAGAAGGTCATTTAATGTCAACGAGAATATAGTTTAATTCCATCAATTAGAATTTAACTTGATATTCAATCAATCAACTATTTGACCAGTTAACTTATTCCAATATTATATTTTGATTCCTTCGGTAAACATAGTCTTGCCCTAGTTTTTGCATATGTTCAATATTAAATATAGGTAGATTGGCTTTCATCTATCTATATCCTCCCACTATTTTTACGATCGTTTTAAAGCTTAATAACGAACGATTTAATCGAATTTAAAAATTAGTGAAAGAGGGATCCAATCATCCCGAACCTCACAACCTTGAGGAGACTCAACAAGTTGATTGGTTCCATGACTGGTAGACTAACTCTTGGTCAATCACATCACATGTGATTCCCTGTCAATTTTTACCCACAGTCACTTATGATCTTGAGGAGACTCAACAAATCATAATGACTGGTCTAGTCAGACCCTTGATTTCGTGTCCAGATTTGACTTAAATCGATACTCGAGGAGACCCGACGCATCGATTTGGGTCAAGTCTAGACTACATCACATGTATGTTGGAGTTTGTTCCTTAAAGAAAAAACAAGTCACAGCTTGAGGAGACTCAACAACTATAATTGTCTTCTTTGAGTTACCAAGCTCCAAAATCAAGGAGGGATACAAATTAATCTTTAATAAGATTTATAACGCATTGACTAGATAGAGTCCAGGGTGTCATACAATCATGATTCGCGACATTGCGGTCCAGCGGAACACAGCCAGGGAATTGACTAAGCCAGGATCACTGCCCCTTGTACTAGCAAGGGTTGACCCAGAACTCTTAGCCAAGCACATTGACTAGATCATGGTCCATTGAATGAAGCTTGTCAATTTTGTATGTGTGCCATAGACTAAACATCTTTTATTAACAACTAATTAATCCTATCAACTAGTTGCATCCTTAAATTCAAAATTTTAGGATTTGTTTAATAACTTTTATTAAGTCCTTATCAACTATAAGGTTCACGTGCTATCCTAATCATTATTAGGATTTTAATAAATTTTATTAACAACGCTAAAAGCGAAGTCCTTTAATGAAAATTAATTATAACAATTAGAATTACAAATTCATTAAAGGGACTACCCTAATCAGGAATTAGGTCTTGAAGTGTTGTTAATGTTTTATTAAAACACAGCATGTCATTAAAATTCAAGTGATAAATTTTACTCATTATTTAATGGCTAACCTAAAGGGTTGTCTTGTGTTATCAAATAAGGGACAAGAAGACATAGCCATTAAAAATTTACACTAATTTTATCGCATAAAAAGTGTACAACTATTTAACAATTAAATAGACTAAAGTTTATCGCATAAACAATTTTAGCATGCATACTTAAATTTAACATTTAAATTTAAAACTACGATTTTTAAAAATTTTATTTTTTCTCATAAAGTAAAAGCTTGTTTAAAAATCATAACATTTGCATGCTACTTTAAAATATTTATCACCTAAAATTTTAAACTTTTAAAATCAGTTTTTAAAAATATCTTATAAATTTAAAACATCATTTAAAAAATTCCATGTTTAAAATTTATCACATAAAATTTTAAACAACATTTTAAACTTATCGCATAAAGTTTTAAAGCTTTAAAATAATTTTAAAATTTATCACATAAATTTAAAAAATTCCATTTTAAAACTTTCATGTTTAAAATTTATCATATAAAATTTTTAAACAACAAAAAAAAATTTAAATTTATCGCATAAATTTAAAGAAAACATTTTTCTGTAAAAGCATTCAAATAATAAATTCGCAGTCCTAGATCAGCATACAGATATGGCTCTGATACCAATGAAGGGTTTTCTGGGACCCTTAGGGCACAAAAACTCTAGTCCCGTGCTAAGTCGGATGGAACATAGACAGAAATGCAGCGGAAAATTTTTTATGTTAATCTAATTAACATGCAACCCTAAGGAACCAGACCCTATAAGCCAGGATCTCTGCCAACTTGGGGTGGATCTGACCACCCCAAGAGGGATCTAACTATTGCGAATAATTAAATGAAAACTTAAACACATACCCGGAATCTCAGCCCTGGGGCAGGCGAGATGTTCCGCGCCGTCTTCCGAGCTGCTCCCGTCCCACGCCGAGCCGCTCCTTGAACCGCTCCCCGCACCGCTCCTCGAACCGCTCCGCATCCCGAGGCGATCAATCCCCGTGTCGTCGAGCCACCCACCGTCGAAGAAAGTTTCACGCGAGTGAAACCTCCGCCTAGATTTCGGATCCAGAATCCGAACTCCTTTGCGGCTTTGCTAGAGCCCGCAGGAGTAAGGCAGAAATTTATAGGGAGAGGAGGAATATTAATTTAGCTTAGATCCGAGCGTGCTCCAACATTTACGAGAGCCGCTCGGATCTAGAGCTTGGGACGAGTTTAGAGGAGGAGAGCATACCCCTATTTATATAGGCGGCGGACTCTCCCCTTTTCTCAAAATCCGATGTGGGACTAAAATAGAGTTTAATCAAATTCAATTAGTTTGCACTTCACAAAGTGCAAACTTCCGTGAATTTTAACTCCCTCACCGTTGAACTTCAGGATTGATACAACCTATCAATTTGAAGGGTGTTCAACGGTGAACGCATAGGAAAAAACCGTTCGTCAATCGAAGTTCGTTTGACCCTCCAATTAATCGCTCAAATTTCAGCTCATGGCTAGTTTTTCACAAAAACTGAGCCGTCAAAACAATTCTGCCCTAGGGCCAGAATTTCAGCACAAACGGGACCCAACAGACCAGCTGGGTGAGCCCAGACCAGGCTGGACGCCTGGTCTGGGCGCACCCAGGCTGGTGCGCCCAGCCAGGGCGCCTGGCCCGGGCCTGGGCCAGGGCCCAGGCGCCCCTGGGCGGGCCCGCCTGGGCGCGGGCCCAGGCGCCCAGTGCCTGGGCCTGAGCCCAGGCGCCTGGGCTGGCGACCTGGCTCAGCCAGGTCTGGCCAGGCGCCCAGGCCAGACCTAGTCTGGCCTGGGTCAGCCTGGTCTGACCCGGTCTGGTCTGTTTGGCTGTTTTTGAGCGTATCTTGGTCATTTGGCTTCCGATTTGGACGCCGTTCGAAGCTAGGCGTAGACCGGGACATTCCCGTCTTACCCGTGAACCTTTCCTTGCGTTTATATTATTAAATATTATTTTAAACTATTTAAAACTTATTTAATCCCTTTTGCATCAAATGCAAAATAGTCCCTATCTAAGCTTAAATTATCATTTGCATCAAATACAAATGATCTGAGGGCATATTTCCCTACAATCCTTAGACCTGATGTCATCACAGATTCCTACATAAGGAACATCATGTTTTGACATAACCAAACATTATCTTTAATCAGATAATCATAACGGTTATGATTGAACATGATGTGAATTATGCAGAGGAATGTGAATGAACAAGATGGAATTTGTCCCTCTCATGTGATAGAGATATCTAATGGGCCCCTCGATAAGTAGGACTGAGAAATGCGTGGCCATGCTCAAATGAATGTCATTTGATTTTATCAGTCTTCTTAGAAAGCGAGAAATTAAATGTTTGATCAATATAAGTATGACATTGCCCATGACTTATGTTCAAATAAGATATCGTGTGACAAAAGGATTATGACATGTTCTATTGGTTAGGTTAATATCGGACTAATGATATTTATATTAATTGGGCAGTCATAATGTCTTGCTAGAGACCAATTATGACTCGTGGGCTTTTAATGGGATTAAGCCCACTGCCATTTTGATATAAGCCTATTGGATCGCACACAAAGAACGTAATGGATATGATAGGGTTTAAAGATGATTTCGAATTTGATTTGAAATTCACAATAAGACGAAATATCTTAACTGACAGATATTGTATCTCGTTAAGATATTATCCCTAAGATATCGTCGCATAACTGAAATGCGTTAAAGAGTTAACCGATAATATACGATATTATCCTAAAGATATCTTTTGTAACTTAAATGCGTTAATGGGTTAATGTGGGATTCTTATCCTTAAGATATCGCAACATAACTGAAATGCGTTAAGGGGTTAACATGAGATTCTATATAAGATAGATAAAGATGATTTTCAGTTTTTACATTTTTAAATCTATCTCCTCCGTTTTTGAGAAAAACAAAGAGCGAGAGAAACCCTAGTTGCGGAGAGGAGCTAGCACCCTCGCAATTCCTGTTCGTGACGTTCGCGTGTTGATACCGATTGAGGGTGGTCATTGTGTAGTCCGACATATTCAGATCGTCACAAAGGTTAGTAATCTATTAGAATCAATTAGAAACGCATGGATCTTGGTAGGTTTCTATTTTCTGATGCGTATAAACTAGTTATACATGATAGAAACTCTAACAACATCAACTCTCTAGTTAGAGATGTGATCACCTCATGTGATTACATTAGGAAATCAAACTCCTTTTGGGTTTGGTTCCCTAATATTTAGGTTCCTCACACATTTGCATATTGCATGGGTATTATGCCTAAATGTTTATTTTTAGCATACCCATTATTTGTGTGTGTTTCATGATTTTGAAAATGTTTTCAAATTTATTTTTCATGAAAATGAGGACCGTGGGGAATACATTGTCATGCTTGCATTCATTAATCCAAATGTATGACAATAAGAGAGTTAATATGTTAAGTATGTTTAAATTATCTTTACAACATAATTTAACTCTCATTTTGGGGTTTGATAAAGATCCTTATTTACTATTGGTTATTATGGTCATGATCTTAATCAATTGATATTGCCAACATGTTACTTGTTATATTATATCTCTGGCAATGTCATTGTGTATCAAGAAGCTTGATTTTTCCACATCTATTGCTTTGATACACTTTAGGCCCATGGCTCCAGTTTATGTATAACAATTGGTAAAGAGGATTTTCTTTGAAGATTCTTTTTATACAATTGAAATTATCTCAATTGTTAGAGATTATTTATCTCCTACTTTACAATTGGTATTAGATCCTAGAAGTCAAAAGTTTTGACCATTTCTATGATCTAGGGGGAAGCATTAGTGATTGATACCCACTAAATTTTTACAATTTGGTATCACACATTTCTTTAGTCTTGCATATTGTCACATCTTTAATTAAGATGACAAGGGGGATATTATTGATGTCCACCTTTTTGACAATGTCAATGGGAAGAGATATATGCATTATGTAAATCGTGTATTTCATACATATGCATATTGGGAGAGAGATATATCTATGGGGAGAGATATGTGGGATTATATAAACCATTCATGTGTGCAAGAATAATTTCTATTGCAATTGGTTTATGTAATCCATGCATATTATATGTCACCATGGGTTCTCATCATTTCATTCGGTATAATGAGTATTCTCAATTGTATATATTATTTTACAATTGGTGCATATAAGTAGGGGGAGCTCATTAGCATTGTGCTTTATTTCTTTATATTTTACATAATGTGTGTCATCATCAAAAAGGGGGAGATTATTGAGTATTGATGTTTCATACCAATGTTATTTTGATGATGATCACAACATTTTGTTGTTGCTAATGACTCTCTTGTTTTAGTCTCATAGTTACATTTCAAGAATTTCCTTTTTGGAGACTAAACACTTGGTGCAAGGATGGACATCAAGTGGAGAAGGGCCAAAGCTTGGAGAAGGGGTGCCAAAACTTGGAGATGATGGGAGAATCAAGGCAACAAGATTGAAGCCATAGACTTTAAGGAAAGCATTGCAATCCATGTAATTTCATTTATTGCTTCTCTCCTTTGAGTCTAGGTTTACTGTAATGCATTGATAGATGGTCTACTCATTCATGCATATTCATTTAACCATCTTAGCGAGCCTTAGGATTATCATAGAATCCAACCCAATAGGCTCATCTTGCCCAAAGACTCAATTGGAGTCTCTGGCTCTCCAACAGTCACCTCATGAAGGTTTTACAGTCGACTGGGTGATTTCGGTCTCCTGTCGAGCCTTCTACAATAGACTGTGGTGCACTGCTCAAGTCAAATTTTGATTGACTCATACTTAAGCTTTTGAAATAGTCGACTGACGGTCCATTTATAGTCGCATGTCTTCCAACAGTCGCCTGTGATTTGTTCATCAGTCGACTGTGTACAACTTGCATTGTCTGGGTTTCATCCCAGTTTGCTAATCAGTCGACTGGTTCAGTATTTACAGTCACCTGTCAATTTGACAGTCGCCTGTATATTGGCCATCAGTTGACTGTATGCAAATAGTGCGAAAGAGTGCATCTCTCTGTTTTATTCCATCTCTTGCAGCAGTCACCTGCTGAAGGATTTAAAGGCGCCTGTCTTGTTTACAGTTGAATGTATCTCTTCATCAGTCGACTGTCGAGGCTCAGATTATAGCTGATGGGAATTATTTAGCCGTTGGACAGTCGATTGTCACGTGTTCATCAGTCGACTGTCGGTGACGTTTTTATCCAAAATCTAGCCGTTGCTGCCTTTTGTTTTTGGCTGTTTTCTTGGCTTTTGAGAGATCTTATAGGGTTCCTATGTATATGAGAGGGTTGAGTTCATTAGAACTTCTTGATTCTATTGCAAATCTTTAGAGATTGATTAAGCCACTCTCAAACTCTCTCATTTCCCTCTTAGAGCTCTAAATCTCCTTTATGCATTGAAGTTAAGCTCAAGGGAAATCATCCAAGTGTATTTCTAGCAAATCTCATCACTTGGAGATCCTCTTCCATGCCTTGCATTCATGTAAGTTCATCTCAAGGCATAGGTAAGAGTATTTATTTTACTTTGTTATTTCATTGAAACCCTAGCTTTCTATGTGAGAGCTAGTTACTCTCTATGTGAGAGTATAACCTTCTGTGTAAGGGTTGGTTAAAATCTCTCTGCGTGAGAGTTTGAGTCTCTCGGTGTAAGAGCATAAGTCTTTCTGTATGAAAGCAAGGATATCTCTTTGTGGAAATCCTAAATCCTTTGTGTGAGGTCTCTCTGTGTGAGATCAAGGATTTCTCTGTGTGAGAATTCAAATCCGATGTGTGAGGTATCTCTGTGTGAGATTGTATTCACTTCTCTATGTGAGAATTATAGTGGATATTGGTGTGGCTGGACGTACCCATGTTTGGGAAACCATGGTAACATCTTGTGTTTGCGTTTGGATTTTTGTGGTGTTTAAATTCCTCTTGCATTTATAATTCCGCATTTGCAAGTTTAATTTTTAAATACGCAATTTGTGCCATTACACTATTCACCCACTTCTAGTGTGTTGTTGTTAGTATTGCAAGGGTAAGACGTTCCTTACAGGTGAGTCCTTGTGTAGGACAAATCTCTTGTGTAGGGTGTCCCTTCTGTAAGGAGTTGCATTCACTACTGATGCACCCAGAACTAACACCTAAAAGCCACCTGGCAGTGTCACTAATGCCAGGCGTTGAATGTTTCCCAAGTATCGGTTATGGACGGTGTCAAGTTATAATATAAAAGATATCGATCCCACAGGGAAAGTAGCAGTGTATTGATCTCGGGTTATTTTTAAGTTTCAGAGAGAGGTAGCAGTCAATTTGAACAATTGGTTGTTGACGTGCGTTTATATTTCATATATTCACGCACGTTTCCTTTTGTGTTTCTTCGTGTTTTTCCGCCGTCTTTTATTCGTTTTCTTGTATTTTCTCGTTTTCTTTCACTTTTCTTTGTTTATCCATGATTGCAGGAATTTACAGCATTTGGGACATAAAACGACGATATCATGAGTCCCCGGAGCAACGGGAGGGGTCACGCGTGATCCAGGGGGTCATACGCCAAAGAATACATCTTTCATCCCCTCACCCGGTCGGTTGGTCATCTCCAACCGATCGGGTGATGCACACGTGCACCACCCGGTCTCAGCCGGAGCTCACATGGAAGTCACTCGATCGGTTCACAGACCGGTTCAGCGCGGGCTATTCTCTGTTTTCTCGAAGCAAAACGCCAACCGATCGGGTGACTCTCACCCGATCGGTTCATCTGTAGCTGAAGATGAAGAGCTGAAGACACGGGCACCAAACCGATCGCTTCACCCGACGGCTCCAATATCCAACCGGTCACTCAAGAACTCACCCGACCGGTTCATCTGACCGGGTGAAGCTCCGCCGTTTTCTGTGTATTATTTGTAACAGATCACTCGATCGGTTGACTTGTCAACCGATCGGGTGACGTTTTTTCTGCGGGTTTGGACCTGAACCATTAGGGTTTCGAAGTGGGGCTATAAATACACGAGGCTGGCCGACTTGAGGGGGATCTTCTCAGTGTTTTTAGGGCTTTTTGCCCCCCTTCTCTTGGGAGTTCTAGGTTAGTTTAGACTAGGTATTTTTGTTCAATAAGTCTTGTATTGGATCGACGATTCACTCAAGATAAGTATTTTCCTCTCTTTTTTCTCCATTGTTTGTATTGTGTTTATTTTGCTTGATGGTGAAAGTTTATATGTCTTTTGTGTTGTTTGTTTTTATGTTATTCACCATTGAGTAGTTTTGATGAACCCTAATACGGGTTAGGGTAGGATTGATGCTTGGAAATTTACATTAGACTTGGTTGCATGGCACGTGTTCGATGAAATGCGTCAATGGGGATTTCTAGCAATCTGGGTCCAATTCGTATGACAACACACTAGATGTGTTGGGGATTGGGGTCCGGTGCTTGTCCTGTCAAGATCCGCTTTGATGTATTGCTAGAAATCACATTTGACCTATTTGGCCATTAGGGTTACGCAGGGGTGTTTCATTGTCATTGGCGGGAGAAAGACCGCCTCTGACCGTCGGGCCAAGGGGGAATAAACTTGGCGGTTGACTCCCTAGCCACAGCTCACGCCCCGATCGTTGACATTGAGTCCTCACACGCGGGAGCGGCTTGGACGAAGTGTTGGGAGTTATCATTGTGGCCTTAATGCTCCCGGTTGCAGAAGGTGTTAATGGACATGGGAATGCCCACCGTCTGGAACCGGGTAGGCCTAGCGTGCTTGGCACCGACCGGAATATCGGGCCATGGACGCTAGGTACCACCTTTTGGGGCAATGTCTCACCCTGGGTCAAGTCAAATGCCAAGTGTCATGAGTGCTCTAGCCCGTGTTAGCGGGGATTCTTTTCGTGTCTTTTTCATTCCTTTCTTTTATTTCTACACTTCTACCCACATTATCCGCGTAGCTAGCACACAACCTAGGCGAGGCTAGTAGCCATTCAAGCCATCCACCTCCCTGAGTTCGATAAACCCGCACCCTACACTAACCGTGCACTTGCGGTAAAACGACACCGCGCCCAAACCGTAAACGGGGCGCCGGTCAAGTTTTTGGCGCCGTTGCCGGGGAGGCGTTCGGTTTGATATTAGCTTAGCTTGGGTTCGTTAGACTACGCATAAAAACACAAAAAAAATTCTTTTTCTTTTTTATTTTTTTTTAAAAAATATTCAATAACCAAGAAATTTTTCCCCCACCATTATATTATCTCTTTGTTATTCTCTTGTACTATTGACGCTCCTCTCTAGTTTTCTTCTTTTTGTTGTCCATGTATCTTTGATATTACCATGTGGAGATCAAATTTCGATGCTGAGATGGGAGGATACGATCCTTATCCAGTTGTGGTTTGTGAGACTTGTGGGATGGCGGGGCACGTGTATTATGATTGCCCATTTACGCTTGAGAGCATCCCCCCACCCCAAGGCCAAACATTTTGCCACAACCTTAGCCCAAACACCTCCCATCCATTTCCTCAACCTTATAACCCTCCACAAACACAAGAAGAATCAAGCCTCGTGTCTCTCCTTGAAAGTGCCATGTTTAACCAAGGCCAAATATTACAAAACTTGATGGTACCAATCACCGAGCCAACACCGAGGAGAGGGGATGAATGAGATGATACACCTGCTTTCATGGTTGAGACCACCATGCCATCGGCCACCATAGACACATCTCAAGCCGATACCCCATTTTTCCATCACTACCACTTGGATGACGAAGCATTTTTTGATGATGATAGTGAGGATGGGGAGATTTATCTAGGATCTGTGGGAGAGATTTCTTGTCTTGATTTGGATACCCCACATGAGTCCTATGAGAGCACTGAGGAGTTTACAGAGATTATGCATACTGGCGAGGAGGATGTGCGTGAGGACGAGGACACCACGACCACATACGAGGGGTCCGCTCCACATCCACCTCCAGAGCCATCTCTGTCATAGCTTCCTCCTTGGTCGGTGGTCAACCATGAGGATGTCATTCAGGACATCGGGCAGATGGAGGAGCATGAGCATATCATCAAGGAGGATGTGCATGAGGGCTTGGATACGATCATCCACTTCATGGAGCCCGAGCCACATCTACCTCTACCGTCACGCTCCACTTCTTCTGCGGCTGAGCATCTACTTGAGCATATTGCCCCTATTCAGGGAGATTTTCATACTCACTCTCACTCCACTTTTGAGTCTCGCTTTTCACTTCCTATTTCTTTAGACTCGTATATATTTGACATACCATATCTCTCACAGGACACAGGATCTACTTCCCCTGAGGTATGCTGCGGTGTGTCACCACCTGGAGAGCCACCTCTCATGGAGAGCAAGGATTTGGTCGTCGCTAGTATAGAGGATAGCGACCCATTCTCAGGGAGTATTCGTCACACTTTCACTATTTTTCAATCTTATTTTGACGATTATCTCTGGGATACTTTTATTTTGGGGAAAGATTTTTTGCCATGGACTAATGCACCTCGTCCTTTGTAGGTCGCAGGTGGACACCTACGAGGGATGCTTGGAGGTGCATTGCTTGGGTCCATTGACACACGTGGCACAGCGCTTCTGGCGGAGCCACAGAAGGAGCAGTTAGAGCAGCTACCTGCCCCACTCCAGATCTTGGATCCGCCTATGCTCAGGTGTATCTAAATCCAGTAGTGTAAAAATTTACCGCTTTCTAGTTTAGATTTGAATAATCTCGTCTCCTCTCATTAGCGAGGGGAGCGTATCTAGGATTTGCTTTTGCATCTTAATAACCCTTCATGTCGTGCCCTTCTATCATTTCACCCCACATCCTCTTCAGAGGAGAACGAGCAGACTGTCTCTCCTGCATTCTGATTTCTTTCTTTTCCGATTTTCCCCTAGCATATTTCTGCATCACATTGATCATATCATTTTGCTAGCATTGTCATGTTCAGCTTGGGGGAAATCGATTTGTGTGCATGTTTTCGTGTATCGTTGTTGTGTGTTTGTGTCTAGGTGTTCTTTTGTCGTGTTTTATACCTTTTATTTGAGTGTTTCTTTTTCTTTATTTTTTAGTTTCGCTCATGTGTTTATCGTGTTTTTCATTTTTTGTGTCGGTGCGTAACTCCCCCCATTTTCATTGCCCTCCCGTATTCACTACTATTGCATTGAGGACAATGCAAGTTTCAGCTTGGGGGAGTCGCACTTCGTGCGTCATTTGTCTCTTTTTCTTCATTATTTGAGTCGTTTTTCTCCGTGTTTTTCTTTTTCTTTTTCTTTTCTTCTTTTTATCTCTTTCTCCTAGAGATGAACCCTATGATGAATTGCCACGAAAATCACACGCGCACCTTGCACAGCTTCGATAATCACATTCACTAACCCTAGGATATCGAGTCCTCTTGCATTCATACATCGCGGGTCCACTTAGCTTTTTGTGAGTCGTGCGTCGTGCCTAGCTATTTGGTGTGCTTCTACCTTGTGATTATGTTTTATATACCTATCCTTGGTTGACCCCTAGATTATCATGCTTCGATTTGAATATGCGGTATTTGCTTCTGCTATCTGCTTCTATATGCATGCTATATTTATATCGTATATTTCAATTCGCATGTGTCGGGATTCCACAAACAAGGATTAGGATAACCCATTTAGCCTATGCTCTAATTAGCGAGAAATATTTCCTTTGCCTAAGTGTTTAGATTCCGATTTCTTTTTTTTTGTTTTACTTGGTGCAAATCCCCTCGTCATGTACCGTTCTCCCACTTGTGAGAGTACACATGTAAATATCCCAATTCCCAAAAATCCAAAAAAAAGGAGAAAAGAAAAGAAAAACCCAAAAAGATGAGAAATGAAAAGAAAAAAAATACAAATACCCAAAACCCAAAAAAATTCCAGTGTGAATATTTTCCTGCTTGCCGTGAATAAAGGGAAGGCGAGAATTTGCACCGAGTGATCTACTCCACATCATCTCAACCCCCATCGTTTTCGAAAACACTTGGCTTAGGAACTTTTTGGCTATTATCTAGGCTATAGTGTGGTGATTTCCTTAACCCTAGTTGTGGAGTCCATGACGCATGATATGTTTCGATTCTTGCTCTATTCTCATGCATGCTTGAGCTATATATTCACCGCTTTATTCGAATCGAATCGATATTTTGGTCTTTCTTTGGGTATGTGTATATGGTGCTTTATTGCCCATCGTAGATAGTGACACCATCTGCTAGCACACGACCACACTCACTCGCGCTTCACTGCGTGGGCCCACGACATTTGTTTGGACTCACATTCCTTGGTTTAGTGTTATGTATTGTCGTATGCTTGCTTCGTGTGGCGTGTTTGATTTTGTTGGCCCTTACGGGGGATCTAGGATATAGAGTTTTCTTTTTCTCTCTTTCTCTCTATTCTTCCCCTCCGAGCTCCTACTCTCACTCGTCTTCCTCGAGGACGAGGAAGAGTTCAGCTTGGGGGATTTTGACGTGCGTTTATATTTCATATATTCACGCACGTTTCCTTTTGTGTTTCTTCGTGTTTTTCCGCCGTCTTTTATTCGTTTTCTTGTATTTTCTCGTTTTCTTTCACTTTTCTTTGTTTATCCATGATTGCAGGAATTTACAGCATTTTGGGACATAAAACGACAATATCATGAGTCCCCGGAGCAACGGGAGGGGTCACGCGTGATCCAGGGGGTCATACGCCAAAGAATACATCTTTCAGCCCCTCACCCGGTCGGTTGGTCATCTCCAACCGATCGGGTGATGCACGCGTGCACCACCCGGTCTCAGCCGGAGCTCACATGGAAGTCACCTGATCGGTTCACAGACCGGTTCAGCGCGGGCTATCCTCTGTTTTCTCGGTATTATTTGTAACAGAGGTGACGTTTCTCATCGTTTTTAGGGCACTAGGTATTTTTGTTCTCCGGTGCATGTCCTGTTGGTGATGTTGATCAATATAAAGAGACTAGGGCATTAGGACTTACCCCTAGGATCGTCGGAGGTCGATGCTAGGTTAGGACTTCTACGTTGCATTGGTTTTATTGGGATTGTAGCATCTAGGAAGTGAATTCAAGATTCTAGGTATCATGAATCTAACACATCGTACTCACCCTGCTCTCGCGATAGATGCATATGATATGTACATTAAGGATCTACAATAATCTCACCACTCTCGTGGTTCGAATGCTCTCAACTCGTACCACTCTCGTGGGTTAGAGCTGCGAGTTATTTTGATGGCTCTTATTGACGCAATGGCGGTGGCCGTCAATTAGCGGTGTAGTTCATCGATGGATCCCATCAAGATACAAGCTGGGCATGGTCACGCGCCTTGGTTGAATCCACCAACTCCCTAATTCAATCCATATGATACTCCTTAAGCTCATCGATTCCACCGACCGTGGGCATGATCTCAGTACGAGTTCTCCTAGGGATTTTGATAGATAAACCAAAATACTCCCCTTTTTTATGTCCAATGCAACATAAAAATCCTAATTTCGCATCTTTTTTCTAAGATCCTAGGGCTTCTCCATTAGCCCTAGATAGAACTACTCACACATGGTAGAGAAAGAAAGGAAAAATTGGATTTTTACCATAGAGTTCATCATAATAATAAAGAACATATAAAAGATTAGAATACGTACCAAAAGCGATGTAGATCGATAACAAGTCACAGAAAATCGAGATCCAATAAATTTCAGGAAGAAAACGCAATAAAAATCCAGTCTTTGTCTTCTACAAAAAAACTAGATCTAAAACTTTTAATTCAATCTCAAACTTACACTAAAATTATCAATATTACATTCGATGTCTAAAATATTAAAGGAAAGTAGTTTTTATACTAGGGGTAGGGACCCCACAAATAATTCTCAGAAATCTGGAAAGTTGGACCCACATGTCACTTGGGCGCGTCGGCTACTCGACCGAGCAGGTGGCTGCTCGGTTGAGTCAACTCGTTGGCTGCAGTTTGCTACTTCTGGTTGATGCGGGCTACTCGATCAAGTAGGCCCCTACTCGGTCGAGTAGCAGGGGGTCGAGTCACCTAGCTGCTCGGTTGAGTCACCTCACATCCGTTTCCTGTGTTGTATCTGCGTGTCAGCTCGGCCGGGTAGCTGTAAGCTACTCGGCCAGAGTCACCTGGGAAACTGACTGGGCTGAGGGATTTTTCTTGATTTCTCTCGCTTTCTTCTTCTCATTTCCTCTGATCTTCTTCTAAACTGTGGCGAACTCCTATGGAGCCTTGCCAATGGCTTCCTGGATGCGATGGATATGTCCATGTCCCGAATCAGCTCCAATTCGCTCCAAAATCCCTGAAAATCCATAAACTATGCAAAAACTGGAATATGGCATTATGATCGCATTAATATATAAAAATATGGATTTCGAAGGCGAATGTGATATGAAATGGGATGAAATGATGTGGTAAAAACATGGATAATATGGTCACATCAAAATCCCCCGAGTTTACCTCTTACTCGTCCTCGAGAAAACGAATTCTAGGCTCACCGGGCGATAAAAATAAGAAATAGAAAAAGGAATAGAAGATGGAGGGGAGCGCTAGATTATTCGATTAAATCTCAAGCCTTAGCTACATATCACGATGCTTCAAAATAAATCACATGCTAATATGAATTTTGTTTCTTTCGCTTAATATAATACTTGCAAGCATTTTAAGATCAAAGAAAGGGAATTCTCAATATTCATGCAATCTATTCATATCAACATCATGCAATTCATAGAGTCTAGTATAAAAATGTTGGCGATGCACTTTTCAATCAATAGACATGACCGAAGCATGTAAGATTCAAATCAGGCATGCAAAAGAGAATAGAAAGGATCATGACATTCATATATTCATCTCAACTCCTGAAAAATCTACATAGCTAGCAGTTTTCATAAAGTTTAAGCATTATCAAATATCCCCAATTGTGCACAACTCCACTCTAATGTCATACTCACTCATGTGGTCAAATGGTTCACCCCCCTAAGCTTAGCTGGAGGCATCGCATCTAAGGGATATGATATGGAATTTTTGGCCTTTTCCCAAGTATATGTGTAGCTCCATGCAAAATAGGATATAAGAAATGATTTTTTTATAGGAGCACTAGAATAAACATATTGATTTTGGCTCCTTTATTGACTTTTTGGAGGCTAACTTTTCTTTTGGAATTGGAAAGTGGATGCTGTATAAGTAGCTATGGGGGGTGAAACCAAATGACATGTAGAGATTTATAAAGATATGTGGAGAAGGAAATGATATAACACTCGGTTCACTCACAAGATGTGCACAACGGTTCAATAAGATAATATCCTAACTAAACTCATAAGTAGGCATTGGTATTGTTACGAGGTGGAACTCGCGTACAATGAATTTGTATTGAGGGGAACCAAGGGCACGGTGGTTATACTGATACGAGGGTTTAGGTGAGCTATTTAACAAGTGATTAGTGGGGTGAAGAGGCTAGACTTGCCGCCGGGGGTGGTCGTGGAGTCAAATCTCACCGGACACGGCGGAAGAAGATCGGGTGGCGGGAGCCAGAGGTTGACGTCGACCAAGGGGCGAGCTTTCCTGCACCACGAGCAACTCATCAGAAGGGCGGGGTTGTGATCCAACCCTTAGCCCCTTCGATGCCTAAGTCAGTAATAGGGCTTAAAACGGGGGCTAGGCACACCGGTCGGACTCAGGGTGTGTCGACCGTACGTGGCGAGCTATAAGTGGGAGAACAAAGATGTGGACGACCTTTGCCCTCGTGTGTGAATAATGGATTGAGAGAGAGAATTTGCCAACCTCCTCACCATAAGAAGTGAGGAGGTATTTATACCTGACGAGAGATGACTAGATGGGGCTGACCTGGCATGCTGACTCGACGTGCTGAGCTGGCTCGGTTGTCAGTGGAAGCTTCGGACGGGGATGTCAGGAACATGAGTGCCTGCCCTTCTTTTGTCAGAAGACACAATGGCCAGGGGCACTTTTGTCAGGATGTTAGGGCCGAAAGCATTAAGTGTCAGGGGGCTCAGCGGCCAGGGGGTTCTTTGTCAGATGGTCGGGCGGCGTTAGTGTCAGTCGTGTCCTTACACTAGGTTGTTTGTCGTACGTGACGAACTAAAGGTCTGGCTATGCTATCCCCAGCGTCGTGGTTCATGGGGACCAGCCGGGTCGACCTGCTCGGGGGTTGTCCGGCCCGGCCGCGCCCCTTTTTGGTCGCGGGTCATGGGCCACTGGCAAGGAGGGATATGCACATGCCTACGTCAGCATCCCCGGCGGCACTGCCTGGGCGCTCCCCAAGCACACTGCCCCTGGCGGGCCGAGCAACTGCGATTGTACCCCTCGTCCGGGAGGGGGGAGTGCTGCAAGGTGCGCCTATTCCCGCGTAGCCTCGGACCTCCGGGATGGCGGCCCTTTCGTGCAGGGGTGAGTTAATGGGGTATGTCAGCGGATCTGGGCGGGAGTCGTATTCCTACGATCTTTAGGTCGTAACAATTGCCCCCGGCATTCGAGTGCGAGGTGGAAGCCTGGCTTGGCTCGGATTGCGTAACACTACCTCCCTTCTAACATGGTTCGGACTTGGGTCCACGCTCAGGAGTGGCGACGCGGCTCCCGCGGAGTATTGCCCACTGTTGTGGGAACGCGAGATCTAGTCCCGACTGGGAGCCGAACGAGGTGGGATACTGCGATTTGGGGAGGGGCGTTGCCCCTTAATGACGTGCCATTATATGTGGCGACTGGGTCGGACTTTGGGGGAGCCCGACTTTCTCGAGGAGGCCATGGTTTTTGGTGTGCCGTGTTTACCGGATGTGGTTGTTTGTTTTGCGATGCTTTAGCCGCACTGTGCCTGGTGGAATTCCTAGCTGTTGTGCACTTGGGCTTAGGGTGAGGGGTCAGTAAGGAAGAATATTATTCATCAGCCTCTACAGGAGATCTAGGTGGTATTTACAACCGTAGGGCAGGTGTGACCAACCCTATGGTCGGGGCGGGAGGTTGTTTTAACTCGTCGCCCGCTGGATCGGGGTGAACAGGTCCTCGTTGTGGGGTGGTCGTCCTTTCTACTGACCGCTGAATTCCTTCTGCCTCATTGTCCTGGGGCGAGCTGACGTGCCGTGAATCACCGTTTGGTTTCATCAGGGATGCAGCCCCGTGGTGACCCCCCTTCGGGGGGCTGACCCTCGTTTGTCGGGTGGACCTTCTTCCTTTCCCTTTCCTCGCTTCCTCGCATTCTGTCTCGCCGTAGCCGCGCTGGAGGGTTGCCCGGCCTCGTCGGGGATCCCGCACACCGAGGGGGAACCCCGGAGGAGGCGGAGGACGAGGTGGCGGTGGTGGTGTCGCCCTCCCAGGGGGAGTCCGGTGGGCCAACGTCACGGGGAAGGTTGGGGGCAGGCAGGTGGGTCACTGGGAGACCCGTTGGGGGTTTCCGCCCTCACACCCGGTAGGGATCGCCGTGGGGTGGATGTTAATTGGGATGTGGCGGCCCGCGGCTAGTCTTTCGGGCCTGCCGTTTCATCTGGTAACGAGCAGGAGGAAGGCTGGCGGGCGGGACCTCCCATGTGTAAGGGGAACATCCTATCAGAGGTCGCGGAGTGGAGGCGGTCACCGTTGGGGGAAGTGAGGCCCGTCGGTGGTCATCGGCCTTCTTCGTAGCTCGATGGGGCGTTCGGGGCCGTTTCATACCAGGTGTGAGGGGATGCGAATCCCTTTCGTGTATCTTCCTCTCTTCCCTAAACTCTGAGGGGGGGGGGGGTACTTATGGAGGGATTCTGCAGAAGGGTTCATCTTGGATAGCGTGAGGGACAAGTGCCATTAAGGGGCAACGCCGAATCACGCGCTTTGTGGAACACTTTTTACTGGCGGCACCTGATACGGTTCGTCTGTCCTGGTCTCTCAGGGGGCGTGTTGATGTTGAGGGCGTGTTTTTCGAGTGTCCTATCGCTTCGTCGAGTCGCGTCGTGGCGCTGCCTTATCGGTGCCAGGCATATACCCAACGGGCATTGTTTCACGGTTTCTGGCTTGCGACCGGTCCGCCCCGGTTTACGTGTCTTTGTCCTTATTCTCGGATATGGGTTTTCGAGGATCGGGGTCCTAATCTGGGCGGGGGGATTCCTGATGTGGTTTGGGTGGCCGGCCTCGGGTAGTTGGTCGCTGTGCGGGCCGGACCAGTTAGCCCCTACCGAGGAGGGTGAGTCGCCATTGGGAAGCCGGTCTTTGCTGTGTTTTGTCGCTGGTGTTACCTATTTTGTTTTCTTGCTTGTGTACACAATTACTGCCCCCAACATTCCCTTTCCAGAGAGCCCGAGGTCTGGGGAAAGGGGATGTTGATGGTCTATATGTGGTGTTTGGGCGGAACGGAGGATCACTGGATGCGATCGGGATGAGACATGCCACCCTATCACGAAAAGGGGCTACTCGTAGCATGGCTGACCCCTGGGTGTCTGTTGCGAGTGGATTCTGTCTCGGGCGGAAGCGGCCCCACAGAGCAGGCCTCAGTTCAACCCCTTCACCTTTGTCTGAAAGGTTTGGCGGACTTTAGTTGGCGAGGGGTCTCGTTTTAGAAACGTCGGTCCTTCCTGTTATCGGGGGGTTCGGACTGCGGGGGTATACTTACTGGGCGTCCTAAGTTAGTACGGGGGGATTCTCTGTTCCTGCTTTACCCCCCGCGAGGGGTGGTTCCGTTTCGTAAGCTCGCCCGGCCTTTGGTGGGGCTATTGTTTCATGCTATGGCGTTTTCCGAAAGTTAAAACGACTTTGATGGAGATAAATGTTTTCATTTATATTTACAAGAACCCTTCTATGGCTCGCACACGGGTACTTAGATTATCGCCCGTTCTTGGGGGTAAGATCCGGCTCGGGGGCGGGCTGTGGAACTGTCCTCGCCTGCGGTGAGTGACCTCCTGATTTAGGGGTTACCTTTTATCGGGTGGGCCTTTTTATCTTCAGTTGTTCTTAGCGCCTAGGTGAGCGTCCGTCCAATGCGCTGATGGGTTGCCAGGCCTCCTCGGTCGGGTGGAAGCACTGGGGGGGGGCTCACCAGGGAAGCTGTCTTGCTGTGGTTTTTGTCCCTGGGGTGGGGGGTCCTGACGATCGGGCCGCCGCCTCTCCATAGCTTTGTCATCTCCCTCCACGCTTCGCGGTTTGGGTTTGAGGGTGGGGGAAATCCTGACGATCGGGCCGCCTCCCCTCCACGCCTCGCTGTTTGGGTTTGAGGGCGGGGTTCGGGTCCCGATTGTGCTGGGGCGAGCTGACACGCCATGACTTGCCGTTTGGGCTCGTCGGGGATGCATCCTTGATGAGGTCCCCGTCCGGAGGTCGACGGCAAGGAGGTGTTGGCTTGCAAGCCTGGGGGGGCTTTTGCTTTTCCTGCCGGCGGGGAGCGGATGCCTACCTTTCTCCGACTCGTCCTTGTTTAGTGCAGACGGAGGAGTGAAAGGTGGATTTCCCTTGTGTAAGTGGAATATCCTATTGGCGATCCATTTGTAAGGGGAATATCCTATCAGAGGTTGTGGAGATGCAGCGACCACCGTCCAGGGTGGGGGGAACCACTGGTGGCCGGTGACTTCCCTTTTGTTAGGACGAGGCGTCTCGGCCCGTTTCCCAGCGGGTGGGGGGCGTTGGGACCGATATCTCATATCTTTTGACTCTTTGTTCTTCTTCTCTCTTTCGGGAGGGTGAGAGGTGTATTTATTGGGGGATTTTGTTGAAGGTTTCCTCCATAGTTATTGCTATGAGCTGGCATTATTGATGGGCTCCTCGGAATTATGCCCGTTGGAAACCGCTTTTGCCAGGTGGCGGTTAGGGAACCTCTTTTATGGTGTATCATTAATGGTGGCGTATTTCTCGAGCGTCCTTTCGTTTTGTCGAGTCGCCTCGGGGCCGCCTCCACGGGAACTGTCGCCTCGTTTGCCCCGGTTTACGTGTCCTTGTCCTCTTTCCCATGTTCGACTTTTCAAGGGTCACGGGTCTGCCAAGTCTGGGGTGCGGTTACGCGGCCTTGCCTACACCCTGCCCCGGAGGTCTGGTGGAGGGGAGCTGGCGCGTAGCCCTTTCTGGGTTGGGTGGCTAGGGTTGGCCCTGCCCCAGAGGTCTGGTGGAGGGGAGCTGGCGCGTAGCCCTTTCTGGGTTGGGTGGCTAGGGTTGGCCCTGCCCCAGAGGTCTTGAGGGGGGGGGGAGCGGGCGCGTAGCCCGGCCCGTGCCCTTCTCTGGTTTGGGTGGCTAGGGTTGGCCCTACCCCAGCGGTCTTGAGGGGGGAGCGGGCGCGTAGCCCGGCCCGTGCCCTTCTCCGGTTTGGGTGGCTAGGGTTGGCCCTGCCCCGGAGGTCTTGAGGGGGGGAGCGGGCGCGTAGCCCGGCCCGTGCCCTTCTCCGGTTTGGGTGGCTAGGGTTGGCCCTGCCCCGGAGGTCTTGAGGGGGGGAGCGGGCGCGTAGCCCGGCCCGTGCCCTTCTCCGGTTTGGGTGGCTAGGGTTGGCCCTGACCCAGAGGTCTTGAAGGGGGGAGGGGGCGCGTAGCCCGGCTCGTGCCCTTCTCCGATTTGGGTGGCTAGGGTTGGCCCTGCCCCAGAGGTCTTGAGGGGGGAGCGGGCGCGTAGCCCGGCCCGTGCCCTTCTCTGGTTTGGGTGGCTAGGGTTGGCCCTGCCCCAGAGGTCTTGAGGGGGGAGCGGGCGTGTAGCCCGGCCCGTGCCCTTCTCCGATTTGGGTGGCTAGGGTTGGCCCTGTGTAACGACTGCAGGGTTTTCTGGGACCCTTAGGGCACAAAAACTCTGGTCCCGTCCAAAGTCGGACGGAACATAGACATAAATGCAGCGGAAAAATTTTATGTTAGTCTAATTAACATGCAACCCTAAGGAACCAGACCCTATTAACCAGGATCTCTACCAACTTGGGGTGGATCTGACCACCCCAAGAGGGATCTAACTACTGCAAATAATTAAATGAAAAACTTAAACACATACCCGGAATCTCAGCCCTGGGGCAGGCGAGATGTTCCGCACCGTCTTCCGAGCTGCTCCCGTCCCACGCCGAGCCGATCCTTGAACCGCTCCCCGAACTGCTCCTCAAACCGCTCCGCATCCCGAGGCGATCAATCCCATGTCGCCGAGCCAACCACGCACCGAAGAAAGTTTCACGCGAGTGAAACCTCCGCCTAGATTTCGGATCTGAATCCGAACTCCTTTGCGGCTTTGCTAGAGCCCTCAGGAGCAAGGCAGAAATTTATAGGGAGAGGAGAAATATTAATTTAGCTTAGATCCGAGCGTGCTCCAACATTTACGAGAGCCGCTCAGATCTAGAGCTTGGGACAAGTTTTGAGGAGGAGAGCAGACCCCTATTTATATAGGCGGCGGACTCCCCCCTTTTCTCAAAATCCGATGCGGGACTATTAATTTGAGTTAATTAAAATCAAGTTAGTTTGCACTTCACAAAGTGCAAAATTCCGTGAATTTTAACTCCCTCACCGTTGAGCTTCAATGTTGGTACAACCTACCAAATCGAAGAGGGTTCAACGGTGAACGCGTAGGAAAAAACGGCTCGTCAATCCGAGTCCGTTTGACCCTTCAAACAATTGTCCAAAGTTAGCCAAAAATCATGCTTCTCTTAGAAACGTAGCCGTCAAGAAAATCCCAGGTTTCAAAAAACCCTAACCAGAAAATTCGGGCTTGGTGGGCCTCCATTTTCGCTGGTTTCAGCCCAACAGTTTGGGCTGACTTGTTTTGGCTATAACTTGTGCATTTGGACTCCGTTTTTGACGCGGTTTGAACCTGCGTTTAGAGCGGGACGATCCCGTCATCTAGGTAACCTTTTTAACGCGTTTATTTAATTAAATATAGTCTTAAACAATTTAAGACACATTTAATCTCTTTTGCATCATATGCAAAATAGTCCCTATCTAGGCTTAAATTATCATTTGCATCAAATACAAATGATCCGAGGGCATATTCCTCTACATCTCCCACTTGCACTCAGGATCATTTATCCCGAATGCATGAGATGATTGCAAACATCTTTTGCAATATTTTATCCCTTGCATCAAATGCAAATTGTTCTCCCTAACTAATTTCTACCTATTACTAGACGAAGGTCGCACTCTGTGTGAGACCCTACAGCCTGACCCTTACAACAGGTTGGGCTCGAAGCCCTATATGGCAGTGACCATGAGCAGTGGTTGCCGTCCCTGCTTCAGGAATCATCATTATGTGGTTGACTCATCGACATGAGTATTGTCGGGACCACCCTGACTGTTTCCGTGATGAATTCCGCAGTTATAGTATTTTCGTCTAAACTATGTCGTGTAAATCAAGTCTAGGGTACGGTCAAACTGTCAACCCCAATAACTTGACTCCGGTTAGTTTCTATCAATCGTTAGTCAAATCATGTTGGACTTGTTCCAACATACTCTGGCCAGAGTTTTTACCAAAGATCGAACTAACCCTACGACACTAACTCCCATTGACCGGGAGAGACGAATCCTCTCTTGGTTATTACTCTCCTCATACGCTTCAAGTGTCACCCAATCAAAGATCTTTCGACGCAGCTTGCCTCGAAGCTAGGTCATTTGATCTAAGTGGCACCGTTCACGCACAGGTTCGTCAAAATGACCTCAAGTCAAAAGACCAACTAGCCTATCATCACTCAGAGTCATCATTGACAGATTGGTCAATATAACCATATGATAACTCTTGTGGATCGTTCAGTGAACTCATTCTCTAATGAGCACCTGTGTCTTGTCAACGACTTCGCCAAGTCAAGCGATCATGAGATCATCGCCACCGCTATACGGTGAAGACTAAGACACAATGGTCTATCCGATGTTTCGATATCCTAGTCTCGAAACATCTACGACCACGAACCCTTTTTAGACTTATGCTACAGACGGTTAAACATTTCTCCATGATCGAGATACTCATCTCGATACCTGTTTGACCTTGCATAAAGTCTCAGGACTTTACCTAAGTTAATATCTAATGTTAACTACATTATAACATAACTTAGATAAATTTTTACCAAACAGCTTACTGTTATTTCGAACAAGATGTTTGTGCTATGCACACATGAAGATAGATAGCCTCGAGGGTATCATCTCTCAATATCTCCCACTTGCACTCAGGCCCATTTATCTCGGTATCTCATACCATTTTTACACATAAGTTTTCCCGACTTCATGTGGTAGAGCCTTCATGAGTGGATCTGCTAAAACCGTCTACATTATAGACTTAAGGGTTTCTATGTTTAGACCAACCATTTGAATCTCATTCAAATAATTCATTTGGTCTTTCAGAATCTATAATATTTTAATTTACTTGGATCTTATCCAATTCATCGTACCTTACGATAATCATTTAAATTAGTTACTGGTCATTTCAAATGGCTCATATTTATTTCTGATAAAGAATCAAACTCTTTTGATCACTTTGTCAAAATATATGTTCCATCCCTTTGATGTCTCACATGTAATTTACACGCTCCCACTGACCTTGAAAATTATCTGGTTAATTCATATAAGTTGGTCCGTCTAAATCATATTTAGAAAAACGAACTTGTAAGTGAATGCTCCAATTTTCATGGTCAACTTAAGCGTTTACATCGAGTTTGGTCCGAGTAGTTCTGTACACATCTGCTGGTGGAAAACGGTTTCATTATAATCCGTTTTATAGGAATTAGTATGGAAAAACCGTTCTCGACCAACATGATTGCACTTCCCTATTTTCCTTTTCTGCACCAATCTTTCAACTTAAAGATTTACTTGCAGTAAGTGAGGAAACATTTTCCTTGGGCACGTAAACTAAATTCCAAAATTTATTTACGCACACGGACCTATTCTGGTTGCATCAAGTTTTTAAATCGGAGTTACTTCTCCGAATTTCATCCCGGAAGTTGACTAAGTCATCATCAGTTATGATGTCTAACTCGACAATTCGTCTCACGAAATTCGAGTAATTATACAACTTCTTTAATGATCGATTTAATGAATATCTTATTGACAATGTCCTCATAGGACATTATCAAAACTTAGGCATTACGATCTGGGACTTAACCCAGAGAGAGGACTTAACTCAGAGTCACTTACTATGTATCGCACCGATTCTCACTAAGTGTGATTCATACATTTTAACACACGGATGTGTTAACAGACTTGACCTGAGAGAAAATCACATTTTCTTTTAATTACACAAGATTTTATGTAGCTAAGTATTTGACCATTCGATCTAATCGAATCAGTTTAAATACTTTCTACTTTTCGTTCTTTATTTTTATCAGACTTGTGTTTCATCAAGAACACGTGTCTTAATAAAATATACGAATAACTTATTTTGGTTAAAATAGACTTGGGTACATCAGTATGTACGAGACTGAGTTCGACAACTCATTCTTCCACTATCTTACAGATGGTTTTCAGCCATTATATCTGAGAGGATAAGATTCACAAGTGTCCGTAGACTTCATAATACGAGAGGTCAGACCCCTCTTTATGTGACTTGTGAAGCTTAGTCTCTCGTCATGGCCTAGTCTATTTTACCATATAAGTTTGCTACTATCTTGTGTATTTATATATTAACATTTAATATATACATATAGTTATTACAAATTACTTAACACAAAACATTGCTTCCGAAGCAAAGTGACGACATTCGTCAAAAAATTTGTTAGACGTTTTTGTATTACTATTTATTCTGAATTCGTGACATCAAAATATATCACATTTTCATTTCCTCCTACTTATGCCTTTACTAATGATAAATTAAACTAACTTTCTCAATTGACTTTCCGGAGTGCCTTCTTCCTTTTCTAAATCACATTTAGATATTAATTAACCCAACATAAATAGCTATGCAAGCATCTTATGTATCCAAACGCTTGAGCTTTGTAATCTCGAGTTTAGCTCAAGAAGTTGCTTGTCTCAAGATCCGGTTGGGATACATAGTCTTGCACCGCTCATGCACTCGTATTCGACTCAAACGGTTTGATCGAATTCTCGAACTTTGCGGATCGAAATTGTTTGTCCATACAACCTTGAGGGTAGCTCGACAAGTTGTAGTGAGAAACATACTTCGAATACCCTATATGTTCAAGCTGCCTCATATAGAGAAGAGTGACATGTAGCTTTAATTTATTTGTTGGACCCAGAACTTAATGAAATCATATTTCTTAAGTCTGTTCTTTAGAAGGTCATTTAATGTCAATGAGAATATAGTTTAATTCCATCAATTAGAATTTAACTTGATATTCAATTAATCAACTATTTGACCAGTTAACTTATTCCAATATTATACTTTGATTCCTTCGGTAAACATAGTCTTGCCCTAGTTTTTGCATATGTTTAATATTAAATATAGGTAGATTGGCTTTCATCTATCTATATCCTCCCACTATTTTTACGATCGTTTTAAAGCTTAATAACGAACGATTTAATCGAATTTAAAAATTAGTGAAAGAGGGATCCAATCATCCCGAACCTCACAACCTTGAGGAGACTCAACAAGTTGATTGGTTCCTTGACTGGTAGACTGACTCTTGGTCAATCACATCACATGTGATTCCCTGTCGATTTTTACCCACAGTCACTTATGATCTTGAGGAGACTCAACAAATCATAATGACTGGTCTAGTCAGACCCTTGATTTCGTGTCCAGATTTGACTTAGATCGATACTCGAGGAGACCCGACGCATCGATTTGGGTCAAGTCTAGACTACATCACATGTATGTTGGAGTTTGTTCCTTAAAGGAAAAACAAGTCACAGCTTGAGGAGACTCAACAACTATAATTGTCTTCTTTGAGTTACCAAACTCCAAAATCAAGGATGGATACGAATTAATCTTTAATAAGATTTATAACGCATTGACTAGATATCATGATTCGCGACATTGCGGTCCAGCGGAACACAGCCAGGGAATTGACTAAGCCAGGATCACTGCCCCTTGTACTAGCAAGGGTTGACCCAGAACTCTTAGCCAAGCACATTGACATGGTCCATTGAATGAAGCTTGTCATTTTTGTATGTGTGCCATAGACTAAACAGCTTTTATTAACAACTAATTAATCCTATCAACTAGTTGCATCCTTAAATTCAAAATTTTAGGATTTGTTTAATAACTTTTATTAAGTCCTTATCAACTATAAGGTTCACGTGCTATCATAATCGTTATTAGGATTTTAATAAAATTATTAACCAACGCTAAAAGCGAAGTCCTTTAATGAAAATTAATTATAACAATTAGAATTACAAATTCACTAAAAGGACTACCCTAATCAGGAATTAGGTCTTAAAGGGTTGTTAATATTTTATTAAAACATAGCATGTCATTAAAATTCAAGTAAATAAATTTTAATCATTTTTAAGGCTAACCTAAAGGGTTGTCTTGTGTTATCAAATAAGGGACAAGAAGACTTATCCATTAAAATTTTACACTAATTTTATCGCATAAAAAGTGTAAAACTATTTAACAATTAAATAGACTAAAGTTTATCGCATAAACAATTTTAGCATGCATACTTAAATTTAACATTTAAATTTAAAAATACGATTTTTAAAACATTTTATTTTATCTCATAAAGTAAAAGCTTGTTTAAAAAATCATAACATTTGCATGCTTCTTTAAAATATTTATCGCATAAAAATTTTAAAATTTTAAAATCAGTTTTTAAAAATATCTTATAAATTTAAAACATCATTTAAAAAATTCCATGTTTAAAATTTATCACATAAAATTTTAAACAACATTTTAAACTTATCGCATAAAGTTTTAAAGCTTTAAAAAAATTTTAAAATTTATCCCATAAATTTAAAAATTCCATTTTAAAACTTTCATGTTTAAAATTTATCATATAAAATTTTTAAACAAAAAAAAATTTAAATTTATCGCATAAATTTAAAGAAAACATTTTTCTGTAAAAGCATTCAAATAATAAATTCGCAGTCCTAGATCAACATACAGAGATGGCTCTGATACCAATGAAGGGTATCACTCTGATATCATTGCGACGCTGTTAAGGCCCATCATCCATGGCACCCTAGACCCGTCACAAGATACCTCAGAAACCTTTTTTACGGCATGCCTCTCGACAATGCCCAACCCATTATAAGATCACCATCTTATCGGGACTTGGTACGGTAAGAGCGATTACTTCGGGTCGGCTCATAACCCGAGAACCCGTACTCAAGCTCAACAAGCTCTGATACTAATGAAGGGTTTTCTGGGACCCTTAGGGCACAAAAACTCTGGTCCCGTCCTAAGTCGGACGGAACATAGACAGAAATGCAGCGGAAAAATTTTATGTTAATCTAATTAACATGCAACCCTAAGGAACCAGACCCTATTAGCCAGGATCTCTGCCAACTTGGGGTGGATCTGACCACCCCAAGAGGGATCTAACTACTGCGAATAATTAAATGAAAAACTTAAACACATACCCGGAATCTCAGCCCTGGGGCAGGCGAGATGTTCCGCACCGTCTTCCGAGCTGCTCCCGTCCCACGTCGAGCCGATCCTTGAACCGATCCCCAAACTGCTCCTCAAACCGCTCCGCATCCCGAGGCGATCAATCCCATGTCGCCGAGCCAACCACGCGCCGAAGAAAGTTTCACGCGAGTGAAACCTCCGCCTAGATTTCGGATCTGAATCCGAACTCCTTTGCGGCTTTGCTAGAGCCCTCAGGAGCAAGGCAGAAATTTATAGGGAGAGGAGAAATATTAATTTAGCTTAGATCCGAGCGTGCTCCAACATTTACGAGAGCCGCTCAGATCTAGAGCTTGGGACAAGTTTTGAGGAGGAGAGCAGACCCCTATTTATATAGGCGGCGGACTCCCCCCTTTTCGCAAAATCCGATGCGGGACTATTAATTTGAGTTAATTAAAATCAAGTTAGTTTGCACTTCACAAAGTGCAAACTTCCGTGAATTTTAACTCCCTCACCGTTGAGCTTCAATGTTGGTACAACCTACCAAATCGAAGAGGGTTCAACGGTGAACGCGTAGGAAAAAACGGCTCGTCAATCCGAGTCCGTTTGACCCTTCAAACAATTGTCCAAAGTTAGCCAAAAGTCATGCTTCTCTTAGAAACGTAGCCGTCAAGAAAATCCCAGGTTTCAAAAAACCCTAACCAGAAAATTCGGGCTTGGTGGGCCTCCATTTTCGCTGGTTTCAGCCCAACAGTTTGGGCTGACTTGTTTTGGCTATAACTTGTGCATTTGGACTCCTTTTTTGACGCGGTTTGAACCTGCGTTTAGAGCGGGACGATCCCGTCATCTAGGTAACCTTTTCAATGCGTTTATTTAATTAAATATAGTCTTAAACAATTTAAGACACATTTAATCTCTTTTGCATCATATGCAAAATAGTCCCTATCTAGGCTTAAATTATCATTTGCATCAAATACAAATGATCCGAGGGCATATTCCTCTACAACGACTGCTTTTCATGTATCTGGATTTATTATAATATAATATATGTTTTGGTGGATTTTCTCCTCTTGTGTGGTTTTCGTCTCAGTAGTTTTCATTTTTGATCGATTCGTCGTATTTTCTCGTTTCTTCCTTAGGATTGTCAATTTCGAAGTATGTCATTCGTGACGGACTTCATAACGGTCGTATCTTACTATTAGATCAAGCCTAGGAGTCTTAGGAAACGATCCTGGGGCCCCGCGCTCCGTATCAGAACTTTTTGTGCTCATTAGCCGGTATAAGAAGGGGCACCGACCGACTAGATGACGATCCAGTCGGTCGGCAATCCTTCTTGGACCGACTAGTTGGCTTTCTAAATTTCTCAGGAGTTACTGTTTATCGTTAGTCGGTCTAAGAACGTTGGTTGACCGACTAGGTTGCAAACTAGTCGGTCGGCAATGCTTCTTTAACCGACTAACACATCATCTAAATTTTAGTATCAGTACTGTTCATTCTTAGTCGGTCTAAGTTCATCTTTCGACCGACTAGTTGTTAAACTAGTCGGTTAAGTTTTGTACTCAGACCGACTAATTCTTGGTTCTACTGTACAGTCGAGTTACTCTTTACTCTTAGTCGGTCTAAGAACGTTCATCGACCGACTAGATGCAAAACTAGTCGGTCAGTATTTGTTCATGGACTGACTAAATCTAAATCCTATTTTCGTTCAGAAGTTACTGTTTACACTTAGTCGGTCTGCGTTGGTCGACCGACCGACTAGTTGCCAAACTAGTCGGTCAGTGGTTGCTCTTTGACCGACTAATCTGTGTTAAAACCCTAATTTCTGGGCAGCCGCCAGCCCAACCTATTTATACCCCTCCCAAACGTTTTCTTCTTCCTCCACTCGACCCAAAACCCTAAAATCTTCCCCTTTGAGCCCCCATCTTCCTCCAAGCTTCATTCCTTCATTCCAAGCCCTAGAATCATCATCCAAACCCTCCATCCACTCTTTCCACCTCTCATCTTCCCCAAAATCCCCATCAAATCCCCAAATCTCCCAAACCCCTAGTTCTCCAAACTTCTCCAATCTTTTCCAGATCTGATCCTAGGGTTCTCCGGAGTGTTTCTTCCGCCTCCTCTCGGTAAGAAATCGATTCCTCTATGTTTTTATAACCTATTGGTATTTTTATGAAACCCTAATATAATTTCATGTTGTTTGATGATTGTTCCCCCATAACAGCGATTTCCCCGTAGATTGGCATCCGTGTGACGAAGTGGTCGTCATCCCCGGTGCTAGGCAAGTGAAACTTGCCACGTAGGGTTTAGGCCATGTTTTAGGCCATTTGCTTGTTGTAGGCGTAAAAGAGGCTAGGCGACGAAATGATACTCGCCTAGGCGCAAATTGGGGAACTAGCTTGACAACGAAGATAGTTCCGACATATAGCATGTTGCACAATTACCATGTCATGTTACTTCCCATTAACGGTACGCGAATAAATTGTCATGTCATTGCATTCCTTAAGTGTTGCTGTGATTGCGTAGCTTCGCTACAATGTTTGTGTTCCTGGCTCGTGTTCCAGAAGCGAACCCTGTAGTTGCTAACCCCAACGCTCGATATTGAATTGTGAACTAAGAAACAAGCTCCCGTGCGGGGCAACCCTGGCTCACTTGTTGGGCTCATGTGCAGGGACCCTGGCTTGTTTACGTGTGGGATGGGGTAAGGGTTAAGCGGTCATTCAACTGGGGGTCTGCCTGATCAGCAACTGCAGTTGTAAGACGTAAACTCTGAGGTGGGGTAGTGTTTAGTGCCGATCGGTGTGAATGATGTACCATTCAGCTGAAGGGCGTAAACATCTACAAACAACAGTGAAACGTGAATTGTGTTTAGTGCCGATCGGTGTGAATGATGTACCATTCAGCTGAAGGGCGTAAACACCTACTAAACAATGTGAATTGATTGAGAATGTTAGTAGCTTGGCTACTCTTGTCTTGTCCCGATATTTGTACTCTTGTATTGTTGTTCATCATGTCTTAATTGTGCACTCATGTTATAACTGCCATGTCATGCATACTATAACTGCTAGGTTGCTAGTTGCCTCACTTTCAGTTCCTTGCCCAAGTCTTTTTAGACTTGCTGACATGTGCCCCTTTACTCTTTTGGGTGACACATGTTAGATCCTGAGCCTGAGTACCTTGCTGAGGACGAGGTGTTTGCTGACGTTGAGCCCGAGCTTGTGTTTGACGGGGAGTACGTGGACACTGGGGACCAGTCCTAGTGTCTTCGTTGTGTTTTACTTTTGTTTAGATAGTTGTTTTGTTATCGGTGCGTAGCACCTATACTTTGTTATGTCGTTTCTTTTGTTCGCCTTGTTCTGGGCCTTTAGACTCTTTCTTTTAGCCTGGTGGATTTTCTGGATGTTGGACTTATTTTCATGTTGGACATTTTATGAGATGTGAGATTTTTATTTCAGTCTCTCCTTGTATTATTATTGTTGTTCCGTTGTGGTTACAGGGACCTGCTTATTTTTTATTGACGCTTATCGGGTTTGGGGCTTCACAGCTCCACTCTCGTGCGGACCTTTTCACGTCTCGCCTCCATTTTAGGGAAGCGGGTCGTGACACCCTACCCCAGAGGTCTTGAGGGGGGGAGCAGGCACGTAGCCCGGCCCGTGCCCTTCTCTGGTTTGGGTGGCTAGGGTTGGCCCTGCCCCAGAGGTCTTGAGGGGGGAGCGGGCGCGTAGCCCGGCCCGTGCCATTCTCTGGTTTGGGTGGCTAGGGTTGGCCCTGCCCCAGAGGTCTTGAGGGGGGGAGCGGACGCGTAGCGCGGCCCGTGCCCTTCTCTGGTTTGGGTGGCTAGGGTTGGCCCTGCCCCAGAGGTCTTGAGGGGGGGGAGCGGGCGCGTAGCCCGGCCCATGCCCTTCTCTGGTTTGGGTGGCTAGGGTTGGCCCTGCCCCAGAGGTCTTGAGGGGGGGAGCGGGCGCGTAGCCCGGCCCGTGCCCTTCTCTGGTTTGGGTGGCTAGGGTTGGCCCTGCTCCAGAGGTCTTGAGGGGGGAGCGGGCGCGTAGCCCGGCCCGTGCCCTTCTCTGGTTTGGGTTGCTAGGGTTGGCCCTGCCCCAGAGGTCTTGAGGGGGGAGCGGGTGCGTAGCCCGGCCCGTGCCCTTCTCTGGGTTGGGTGGCTAGGGTTGGCCCTGCCCCAGAGGTCTTGAGGGGGGAGCGGGCGCGTAGCCCGGCCCGTGCCCTTCTCTGGTTTAGGTGGCTAGGGTTGGCCCCTGCCCCAGAGGTCTTGAGGGGGGAGCGGGCACGTAGCCCGGCCTGTGCCCTTCTCTGGTTTGGGTGGCTAGGGTTGGCCCTGCCCCAGAGGTCCTTAGGGGGGGAGCGGGCGCGTAGCCCGGCCCGTGCCCTTCTTCGGTTTTGGTGGCTAGGGTTGGCCCTACCCCAGAGGTCCTTGGGGGTGGAGCGGGCGCGTAGCCCGGCCCGTGCCCTTCTCCGGTTTGGGTGGCTAGGGTTGGCCCTGCCCCAGAGGTCTTGAGGGAGGGAGCGGACGCGTAGCCCGGTCCGTGCCCTTCTCTGGTTTGGGTGGCTAGGGTTGGCCCTACCCCAGAGGTCTTGAGGGGGGAGCGGACGCGTAGCCCGGCCCGTGCCCTTCTCTGGTTTGGGTGGCTAGGGTTGGCCCTGTCCCAGAGGTCTTGAGGGGGGGAGCGGGCGCGTAGCCTGGCCCGTGCCCTTCTCTGGTTTGGGTGGCTAGGGTTGGCCCTGCCCCAGAGGTCTTGAGGGGGGAGCGGGCGCGTAGCCCGGCTCGTGCCCTTCTCTGGTTTGGGTGGCTAGGGTTGGCCCTGCCCCAGAGTCTTGAGGGGGGAAGTGGGCGCGTAGCCCGGCCCGTGCCCTTCTCTGGTTTGGGTGGCTAGGGTTGGCCCTGCCCCAGAGGTTTGGTGGTTCCGCGCTGAAAAACTTAAGTAGAAACAACAATGTTGGGGAAAGCGGATAGATGTGTATTTCGTATATATAAAAGAAAAAATCACAACTATTGGTAGAACTTTAGCAGGTGCTTTGCGTTCCAAGGATGGGCCAGCTCGTTCCCATCAGGGGTTGCCAAGATGTACATGGCTGGTCCGATGATATCGATGACCTTGTAGGGCCCTTCCCATTTGGCGGCCAGCTTTCCCCGCCGGGGGGTCTCGGGTCGGAAGGTGGCGTCTCTTAGGACCAAGTCGCCGATCCTGAAAGTCCGCTGCTTCGCCCGGGAGTCGTAGTGTCGCGCCATCTTCTAGATGTGCTTGATGAGGCTCGTCAGGGCCTGGTCTCTTACCTCGTCTATTAATTCAAGACTGAGGCCGAGTCCCTCTCTATTGATCTCTTCATCGAAGAGTTTTAGTCGGAGCGTCTCTTCTCCAATCTCCACGGGAACGACCGCCTCTGATCTGTATGCTAGCATGAACGGGCTTTCTCCTATCGAGGCCTTGTGGGTGGTGCGATAGGACCATAGGATTCTCGGCAGCTCGTCGACCCATGCCCCAAGGGCGGCGTCCACTTTTTTCTTCATAGGGTTCAAGATGCATTTATTCGCGGCCTCCGCCATTCTGTTGCACTGCGGGTGGGCGACTGACGCGAAATGGAGTTTGATCCCCCAGCCCGAACAGAAGTCACGGAAGCCTTCGTAATCAATTTGCCTTCCGTTATCCGTGACTATCGAGCGGGGTATTCCGAAGTGACATATAATGGATTGCCAGATAAAGCCCTTCATGTCCGTCCACGTGATACGCGCTAGCGGCTCTGCCTCCACCCACTTCGTGAAGTAGTCCACGGCGACGACTAGATATTTCCTTCCCCCGGACGCCTTTGGGAAAGGTCCAAGGATGTCGAGTCCCCATTTGGCAAATGGGATCGGGCTCACGATGGGCATCAAGTTGGTCGGAGGTGCAGTCGTCCGTCGGCGGAATTTCTGGCACGCCTCGCACCTCTTGACGTATTGTACCGCGTCCTGGATCATTGTCGGCCAATAGTACCCCTGTCGCATTATTTTGTGGACGATGGTGCGACCGCCATGGTGGTTTCCGCAGAAGCCTTCGTGCACTTCGCGGATGACTTGCTCAGCCTGCTCCGGGCCCAAGAATTTTAGATAGGGCAGGACGTCGAAATTAGCGCGGCGGTGGCGGTACACCACTCCGTCGAGGAGTACGAATGACAGGGCCCGCCTCTCCACCTTTTTAGCCAGCATCCGCTCCTCGGACAGTTCCCCCGTCTCCAAGTACTTCATAATGGGGGTCATCCACGTCGTCACCGTGCCCGCACACATCAGTTCTTCTTCGTCAATGGTTGGGGTCAATAGGCTTTCAACGTAGATGGCCTTCCCGATCTCAGCTGCGGAGGAGGAAGCCAGCTTAGATAGGGCGTCCGCCCGGAGGTTGTTGGAGCGGGGCAGGTGCTGGACGTCCGCCTCCTTGAACTTGCGGAGTTCGATCTGGATGCGCTTAAGGTAATGCTTCATTATTTCTTCTCGAGCCTCGAAGCTTCCTAGGATCTGTTGGACGACGAGCCGTGAGTCACTAAGGAGCAACACGTTCGTCGCCCTCACCGCCCTACCGAGCTTCAACCCGTTAACCGCGGCCTCGTATTCCGCGACATTGTTAGTTATCAGGATGTTGAAGCATAGGGCGTATTCCAATGAGCAACCGTCAGGGGTCTGAATGACGATACCCGCCCCCGTCCTGGATCCTGTCGCGGAGCCGTCGACGTGGATGGTCCACAATTTGTCCACGTCCATCCGGGAGGGCTTTGAGGGTTCGCCCCCCCGGTCCCCCACGGGGACACGGTCGCCGATGGGGGCTCTGGTTGGTCCCCCGGAGTGCCCACTGCGGTGCATTCCACCACGAAGTCGGCCATCGCCTGGCCCTTGATCGCCGTCCGGGCTTTGTACGTTATGTCGAGCTCGCTGAGCTCGACACTCCAGTTGAGCATCCTCCCCGACCGCTCCAACCTCTACAGGGTTTTCTCGAGGGGCATGTTGGTGTGGACGGCGATGGGATGGGCCTGGAAGTAGGGTCGAAGCTTTTGGGCGGTGGTGATTAGGCAGTAGGCGGCCCTCTCGATGGGACTGTAGTGGGGCTCCGCCTCCCAGAGGATCCGGCTGGCGTAGTAAACAGGGCGCTGCACCCCCCCTTCCTCCTTGATCAAGACAGAACTAACGGCCTCTTCATTGGTTGCCAAGTACAACCCTAGGGGTTCGCCTTCTTCCGGCCGTGCGAGGAGCAGAGGACTTTGTAGGTAAGCCCTCAGCTCCGCGAACGCCCGTGCATAGTCGTTGTCCCACGGGATCACCTTCCTCTTGTCCTTAGCTTCGCCAAAGGCAGTGCACAAGACCCTGAAGAAGGGGAGTGACTTCTCCGCAGATTTCGACAGGAATCGCCCCAGAGCAGCGATCCGGCCATTCAGGCGTTGCAAGTCCCAGATCGTCCGAGGTTCCACCATATTGATGATGGCCGTCACCTTGTCGGGATTCGCCTCGATCCCCCGCTTCATTATCATGAAGCCCGGGAATTTTCCCGACTGCACGCCGAAGATACACTTTGCGGGGTTCAGTCTTAAGTTGTATCGGCGGACCCTTTGGAACGTTTCCTGCAATTCGACAAGGTGGTCTGGGGCCCTCCTACTCTTTACCAGCATGTCATCGATGTAGACCTCCAAGTTTTTCCCCACCTGAGGGCCGAATATTCGGTCTACCATCCGCTGATAGGTTGCCCCGGCGTTCTTCAGCCCAAAGGGCATCTTGGTGTAACAGAAGGTGCCCTTGTCGGTGACAAATGATGTCTTTTCCTCGTCCTCCTCCGCCATCGGTATCTGGTTGTACCCTGAGAAGGCGTCTATAAAGCTTAACAACTCGTAACCAGACGCCTGGTCCACCAAGCGGTCGATCCGGGGAAGGGGGAAACTGTCCTTTGGGCACACCTTGTTGAGGTCGGTGTAGTCGACGCACATGCGCCACTTTCCACTGGGCTTCTTCACCAAAACGACATTGGCAAGCCAGTCCGGGTAATCCACTGGCCGGACAAACTTGGCTTCGAGGAGTCGCTCTACTTCTTCCTCGTCTGCCCTCTTCTTTTCGCCCCCCCATGCTTCTCTTCTTCTGTCAGACCGGTCAGGCTTTTGGGTCCGCGTTCAACTTGTGGGAGATCACCGTCGGGTCAACCCCCGGCATGTCTGCGGGTGACCATGCGAATACATCCGTATTTTCCTGGAGCAGGCCGACGAGGACCGCCCTCAGGGCGGCCGGGAGTTTTGTCCCGATGGAGACGGTTCTCTCTTCATCCGCGGCTACGGGAACCTCCTCGACATCCTCGACCGGGGTCAGCCGCTGGTCGCAGAATTCCTCCCTTTCGTCGGGGATGAGGACCGCCAGGGCCCGCTTCGGGCTCTTGCGCCTGGCTGGCCCTTTGTTGCGGCCCCCAGACACCTCCTGGTCTCCCCGCACTAGTCCCACCCCCTACGGGGTCTAGAATTTCATTATCTAGTGTAGCAGGCTGGGGAGCACCTCTATGGCCGTCATGTATGGACGTCCAATGATTCCGTTGTACACCGACGCGACGTCGACGATGACGAACCGTGTCTCCCTGGTGACGACCCTCGGTTCCTCCCCCAGAGTCATCGGCCGGGTGATCATCCCCACTATGGGGTTCATATGGCTGGTGAAGCCGACAATGGGGCCTGCGCAGGGCTCTAGGTCTGCACGCCCCCACCCCATCCTTTCGACCGTTGACAGGAACAGGATGTCGCAGGAGCTACCGGTGTCAATCAGGAGCCGGCTGACGACGACCGCCCCGATCCGAGCCTCGACGACGAGGGCGTCATCGCACTGACTCCCAACCTCTTGCTGATCTCCCTCGGTAAAGGTGATAGGGGGTCGGTTTGTCCTTCTCCGCTTCGGCCGGCTGCTGGCGCCCGCTATCATCACCTGTCGGGCACCTGCCTTCGAGATCGTGGGCAACGTCCCCTCTGGGGGCGGCCCCCCACTTATCATCTCAATGCGCATGATCGCCCCGGGGGGGCGTGGCTCCTCCCGATCGTGGTCCGCCAGCGGTTCCAGGCCCCGCGCCTCCCGGGGGGCTCTCTCTCCTTGTGCTGCCCGCCTGTCCCCCACAAAGCCTCCCAAGTGGCCCGCCTGGATCAGCCGCTCGGTCTCTCTCTTAAGAGTGTAGCAATGGTCGGTATCGTGGCTGTGGTCACGGTGATATCGGCAATACCTCCAGAGATCCCGCTTCGCCGGATCCGACCTCATCCCCCGGGGAGGCTCCGGCAATAGTCCGGTCCTCGTCGCCGCGGCCAGAACCTCCAACATGGGGGCGTTGAGCCGTGTGTAGTGTGCCTGCAAGGGGCCTTCCTGTCTTGGGATGGCTCGGGTGGGCCCTTGGGCAGGGGCGAACTCGCGCGCCGGGCCAGGGCGATCTTGCGGGCGTCGACCCGCCGGTTCGTGCCTTGGTCGGGCCAACTGGTCGCGACCTCGGTGCCCCTCTTCTTGCCTTGGCCGAGGGTGTGACCGGGGCTCGCCTTGGAGTGGCTTTGCCGGGGGAAATAGGGCCTTTGTGCCGAGAGTCTCTTCGGCCAATGCGTGCCTCTCCGCCATCGCAACCAGTGCCTCATAGTCGGTCGGCAGATCTCGGAGCAGGGATTTGTGGAGGCTCCGAGTCCGGAATCCCGTCTTGAAGGCCAGCATAAGTACCCTCGTCGCCGCATGTCACCACTGCCCGTCTCTCATCCTGAAAGCGGCGGAGGTATCTGCCCGTTGTCTCCCCTTCTCCTTGGACTATCGTGTTGAGATAGTCCAAGGGCTTCTTCTTCGCCCGCCCTGCCCGAAACTCTTGGCAGAACTTGTGGGACAGCTCGCCAAAGCTCCCAATGGATCATGCGGGTAGGCCGAAGTACCAGTCCAACGTGGTGTCCCTCAGACTTTGGGAGAAATGCCGGCACAGGAACACCTCATCCACGTCCTGCGCCTCCATTGCCCCCCCGGTATTGTTGCACGTGTGTGAGGGGGTCGCCTCTTCCGTTGTATGTGGCCAGGTGGGGAGGTTTGAACCTTATTGGCCTTGGGGCAGACGTGATCCACTGTGCAAGCGGCATGGCCTCCTCTGGATAGGTAGGGCGCTCAGGCGCATCTCCTCTCCGCCATTCGGGGGTCTGGCTCCGGTCGCGCCTCGGCTTTCGACGGTCCTCCGCCCCGGGGAGTAGCGTGACGGTCGCCTGGCGGGGCTCCTTCCCCGGGTCGAGGATTCGACGGGTTGCGGGCTACGGTTTTCCCAGTACCATCGCCCTCCAGCCGCCTCCCCCCGGATCTCCATCCGCTCCTGATTCTCCCGCAGAAGCCTTTCGCGCTCGGCGGTGAGGAAGCGTAGTTGTCGACAAACGGCTTCCTCGTGCAGGCGATCGGAGGAGAGGCGCAGGCGAAGCGGAATGCCTCCTCCTGATGGGGACCTGGCCAACAACGGGCCCCGCCCGTCCCCGAGCCGCCGGCCCGTCGCCGTCACCTCCAGGATTTCACGGTTGCCTTCGTTCTCCCTCCTTAGCCTTTCGCGCTCCGCGATGATGAAGCGGAGCTGGTGGCAGGCGGTTTCTTCATCCTGGTAGGCCCTCCTGGCGGTCTCGGCCGCTTCGTCCAAATGCCTTTGCGCGGCGGCCGCTTCCTCCCGACGCCTCCACAGCCGCGCGACCTCTATTTCCTCTTCCAGGAGCTTCTGCTGGGCCGCAACCTCCTTGGCGAGCCCCCTGTCTCCCCCTCCTCCTCGAACTGAGGGTGGAGATTCCGTCTCACGTTCGGGGGCTCCGAGGGGCCGGGCGGTGGCTCTGCTCCCGTCGCTGCGTAGCCTACTATCACCTGAGTGACGGCCTCGAAGCTCTTCAGGATTACACGGGCCGAAGTATGGTCTGTCTTGGTGCCCATCCCCAGAGGGGGGTCGGGCACCGGGGTGATTAGTAAAGAGAGTGGCTCCTGACCCATGGGATCCTTACCGTGGTCAGGGTTCCGAGTGATTGGCATGGAGTCTAACATGGGTGTGACCCTTCGGTTCCCACAGACGGTGCCAATTGTTACGAGGTGGAACTCGCGTACAATGAATTTGTATTGAGGGGAACCAAGGGCACGGTGGTTATACTGATACGAGGGTTTAGGTGAGCTATTTAACAAATGATTAGTGGGGTGAAGAGGCTAGACTTGCCACCGGGGGTGGCCGCGGAGTCAAATCTCACCGGACACGGCGGAAGAAGATCGGGTGGCGGGAGCCAGAGGTTGACGTCAACCAAGGGGCGAGCTTTCCTGCACCACGAGCAACTCGTCAGAAGGGCGGGGTTGGGATCCAACCCTTAGCCCATCCGATGCCTAAGTCAGTAATAGGGCTTAAAACGGGGGCTAGGCACGCCGGTCGGACTCAGGGTGTGTCGACCATACATGGCGAGCTATAAGTGGGAGAACAAAGATGTGGACGACCTTTGCCTTCGTGTGTGAATAATGGATTGAGAGAGAGAATTTGCCAACCTCCTCACCGTAAGAAGTGAGGAGGTATTTATACCTGACGAGAGATGACTAGGTGGGGCTGACCTGGCATGCTAACTCGACGTGCTGAGCTGGCTCGGTTGTCAGCGGAAGCTTCGGACGGGGATGTCAGGAACAGGAGTGCCTGCCCTGCTTTTGTCAGACGGCGCAACGGCCAGGGGCACTTTTGTCAGGATGTCAGGGCCGAAAGCATTAAGTGTCAGGGGGCTCAGCGGCCAGGGGGCGCTTTGTCAGATGGTCGGGCGGTGTTAGTGTCAATCGTGTCCTTACACTAGGTTGTTTATCGTACGTGACGAACTAAAGGTCTGGCTATGCTATCCCCGGCGCCGTGGTTCATGGGGACCAGCCGGGTCGACATGCTCGGGGGTTGTCCAGCCCGGCCGTGCCCAATTTTGGTCACAGGTCGTGGACCGCTGGCAAGGAGGGATATGCACATGCCTACGTCGGCATCCCCGGCGGCACTACCTGGGTGCTCCCCAAATGCACTGCCCCTGGTGGGTCGAGCAACTGCGATTGTACGCCTCGGCTGGGAGGGGGGAGTGCTGCAAGGTGCGCCCATTCCCGTGTAGCCTCGGACCTCCGGGATGGCGGCCCTTTCGCGTAGGGGTGAGTTAATGGGGTATGTCAGCGGATCTGGGCGGGAGTCGTATTCCTACGATCTTTAGGTCGTAACAGGTGTTTTCATTCATTTTGATAAACAATGAAGACATGCAGTAAAGCATACAATCGTAGCAGGCATGCAGTAAGAAGTGAAATAAGACAACAAGCAGATGCTTCAGATATTCTAATGATTCATGAAGCTTGGTGCATTTCCAACAAGCATATACTAGATACTACTGCATACATTCAGTTTCAATTTATTTCATGCATTCATATAGAGAAATCGGCAAAAGAATATATATGCAAGCATACAGGTAGCAAAAGACCGAAATACTCTAACTAGCATGGCAAAAGTAATAAACATCGCAATAGCATACTAAAAGGCTATAAGAGATATCATCACGTGGAACAAATCTAGCAAAGGGGAAATAAAGGTGGCGAAAGAAAAAAATTAAAAACAAGCATGCAAGCATGGTAAAATATGGAAAAACGTAATGCTGAATGAGAAAAAGAAAAGGGTGGACAAAATGGGTGAAAAATAAAAGTAGAAAGGCATAAAATAAAAGAAAATATATAAAAAATGAAAATAAAAAGTGATAGTGCTCATCTCCTAAGCTAAACACAGTAGTGTCCTCACTGCTGAGAACACGCTGGTAATGAGGGAAATGAGGCTAGGGTGGGTGGGCGGATAAGAACGATAAAAAATAAATGGAAAATAAAACTGCGCAAATAAAATAGAAGGTGCAGATGCATATGCATGGACTGATGCAAGAGATGCAAAGTATGATATGATGCAAATTCTAAATGGACATATGCAAAATGAGTATATACATGTGCATGATAGAGATGTGCAAAATGCAAAATGGGTCCTCCCCCAAGCTGTGTAAGAATAGGGCCCCGAAAAGACAGATGTGCACTAAATAAATGGGGAGGGACTGGAGCAAAAAAAGTGATATGTGTATTAGACAGCAGCACCACCCTCTGGAGGTGGTGATGGGTCCTACTGCTGGAGACCAGGTGTAGGGAAGACAGCAGAAGGCTCGACTAGAGTGTCAGTCGGTGGGTCAGTGGGTGGTGCAGGCTCAGACGTGAGTGAGACAACTATAGTGTCGACAAGTGTGTGAACGTGTGTATCGGCAACTGTAGTGGTCGCTAGTGTGGTAATCAACTCAGGGGTAGAGGTGACAGGCCCTGCAGAAGCTGAGAGTGAGGGCCGGTGAGTGGTGCACGGGAAGGGACTTGGTCTGGCCTGAGAGGAGGGGCGGGAGCGAGAATCACGGTGGGAATGTGCCTCGTCCTTAGCATATCTATGATCATGGTGAGGTCATCCTTGACTGTCCTGTGGTGCGTGTTGACCGAGGTAGCGAAGGTGTCTAAGTCATGCCTAAGTCTCGCAACCTCGGTCTCCAGGTCGGTCAAGTGCACGTCAGAGACGTGAGAGCCAAGGGGAGGACGGGAACTGCTAGTCACCACTCTCGAAGGACGGCCCCGTGAATGAGATCCACAGGTCCTAGCATGAAAGACTGGAGAGGGTGAGCTAGCAAGGATCTTGGCTGAGGTGGTAGAGAAAGGAAACGAACCGAGATCCTGTACGGAAGCAGCAATAACAGAAAAAGGAGTCGTCGTAGACACAGAAGTATGGACAGAAGTCACGACGCTCTCAGTGAATACTGCTGCTGCTGGTGTGGTGGTGGTGCCAGGTAGAGGGGCTGTGGACCCTAAGGAGGTGGGAAGGGAAACGAGGAGGTCCACAGGTGCGGAATAACTGGCTGGCTCCAAGAGGGTGGAAGAAGTCAAATCGGGAGAAGCAGAGTCAACCGTGCCCTCAAGTCCAGGCACGACAGAGACAGAGGTAGCAACCTCTGGGGTAGAGGTGTAGACAGTCCCCGGGGTCTCTACGGTGGGGGGGTGGTGGTAGGAGCACTGACAGAAGTGGGAACAGACGTGCTCCCAGGTGGTGGAGGGTGTGCATGGTGGGGTGGCTGGGCTGCCACAAGGTCAGCGAGGTCGGGCTCATCCTCGTCAAAACTAAGCACCCAGTCGTCAATATCGTCGACGACCGGTGCTTTAGGTGGCTCCAGGCCGTGGATAGGGGGATGGGAAAAATGAAGGGTATGATCCAGTCAAGCATGATTGGGGTGATATGGGTGAGGGCGGGTGATCGCGCCCCGGATACACGTCCAGGAGCGGCAACACTGTTGTCTTACTGCAAGCGCACGGTGTAGCGGCGAGCGGGTATCGAACACAGGGAGGCCTAATAACAGTGTCTTCTTCAATCACCTGACTATAAGAATAGTCGAGAAATGTTCGTAAATATGCGGTCACAGTCGTTTAATTATACGAAAGAAATAACAAATTAATAAAGACGCCTAGGGGTAAGGAATCCCCGCTACTCGCCATATCTCATCATTGTGACTCGTAGGTTTAACAATTGCTAGACTTGAAATTTGGGTGAACTAGTTGCAACTAAATGTAGAACCAAGCTCACGCTCTTGCGCTATTACCGGTCTATAGCAAACCTAGGCTGGGATCCAATCTCTTGCAAACCCTAACCTAGGCAAACTAGTGTGAAGAACAACATCATCGTTCAATCGTATCTCGAGCCCACTCTCGTGCAAACTCGAGCTACGACCTAGGTTGGGATAGTTCCTACCCAGCCAATCTCTTGCAAACGGGTATCAGTATAGAATTGCAATCGAAAACCCTAGTTTCGGTCCAATCTCTTGCAAACCGATTCCGGAGAAATTCAATTGCAACCCAATTCGAATTTCTAGGGCTTCCTATCGAGTTGGGATCCAATCTCTTGCAAATCCCAATCGGTATGAATCCCTAGCTATTCGTATTAAATCAATCACAAACTAACCCTAATCGATCCTAGCAATAATTTCACCAATTCATCACAAATTTGAAATTGGGCTCGTAGGGTTCATCCCTACGCACTAAGACGATGAAACTACTCACAATTCATCATATAATGCAATAGAAACTCACAATCAAAATCAATGGAATTCATAGCAATATTCAAAATATCAATAAAAATGGAGTTTTTGAGGGAGAGAGAGAGAGAGAGAGACAAACCAATGAAGAACAAGATAGCATCCAACAAAATAACCCTTTTCTCTCCTCCCTAAAAGCTCAATCTAATTCCTAAAAAATTAATCTAAAAAGGCTGCAAAAAGTTCTGAAAAATCTCTCTAAACTAGGTTAAAAACTCGGGTTAAATACCCCCCAAAATCTCCCAAAAAATCCTGACGAAAATGCCCATGCACAGCCCAAAATCGCAGTTTACGCTACAGGCAGCGCGGCTCACTCGGCCGAGTGACAAATGTCACTCAGCCGAGTGATAGACCCTGACAGATTCCAGAGAGTTGGGGGTCTTGGGGGTCGTCTCCTCGGGAGTCACTCGGCCGAGTGACTTTTCTTCACTCGGCCGGTGGGCGTTCTTCACTCGGGCGGACGGTCTTTCGTCACTCGGCCCAGTCCGTCTTTGAGAATCGACGGTACAAAAACAGTAAGTCTGGAATTTTTGTTGCCACCGTCTTGACGCCACTTGGGCAAGTGGGTCTCTGTGGTTCGGCCGAGTGACATGGCGATGCTCGGCCGAGTGCACGCTGATATAGCTCTGTTGCGTGTCCGATCTGGCCAGCCGAGCGGGCTTCCGATGGCCGGCTGAGTAACTCCTTCACTCGGCCGAGTGAAATGCTCAAAATGCCCAAACTTCATATTTTCGCTCCCTCGTCGCTCCTACGACGTTCTTTCTCCTTCCACTCCTCTCCAATAGAAAAATACCCCTTAAGAGAGTCATCGGTGACACTCCGGAGTAGGTGCATCTCAGAATCACTCTAAATCGCTCCAAATCTCCTGAAATACGACAAAAACAACAAATCGTAAAAAGCATCGCAATATTGTCGAATAAACGTGAAAACCACGATTTGAGCGATCTAAATGGCATGCAAACATGCAGAAAAAGGTGTAAAATACGGAGTGATCAAAATCCCCCAAGCTTACCTCTTACTCGTCCTCGAGGAAGATGAGTAAAAAGCGAACCCGGCGAATAAAGATAAAATAAAAACGATGGAAAGGTGGAAAATGGAAAACGAAAAACAAAATAGAAAACGAAGAGGGAAGTTGCTAGATCATTTTTCTCAGAACGTGGGTTTTGCTTACTCATATAGCATGCATCGAATATAAACCACATGTCAAAGACTTTTATTTCGATATCATAGTATAATGGTGCACTTGAAATAGAAAACCCAAGAAATATCAATATAGCATGAAAAATGGAATAATTCTAAGATTAACATCGTCTGAAGCATCTAAAGCGGTATACAATACCGTAGATCACACACTTTTCAATTGAATGCTTTCTATAAGGAGTATAAGAAATATCACACGATAGAGTAGAAAGAATAGAAAAGGTGTGGTTTTCATGAAATGAATGCTGAGTGTAGATTTCTGGATTTCGTGAAACTTTAGCAATCTCACCGAGTATAATATATTACTTAGCCTAGGTTGTCATGCACCGTCAGGTAGTCACTCTCTCACACATCATTGGATTCTCTCACCCAAGCTTATCTATAAGCGTGGTGGCATATACAAAACAATATTTACATCCCCGTTTCTTTTATGAAGCTCCAAAAGTAAAAGAAAACAAAAATAAAAGCTAAAGAGGGAAGAAAGAGAGAAAGTGTATGAGATGAGATCGTTTTCGAACTACTTTTCTCTTTTCTTTTCTTATTCTCAAATCTTTTTCTTTTTCTTTTTCTTTTTCTTTTTTTTTCATAGTCACATATATACACAATGATCCCAAATCAAAGAGAAGGATATACAAGTATTTTTTTTCTTTGGATTTTGGGGAATTTGGAGCATGTGATATAATAACGGGGGAATGCCAATAATAGAATCGCTAAGGGGAGATTCACCAATGAATATAAAATAGAGAAATTATGTTCAAGATATGTGGAGAAAGAAATAAATGTATCTCTCAGTTCACTCTATAGGACGTGCATGACAACTTCAGTAGGGTAATATAATCTACTCAGTTTAATCTCAAAAAGTAAACTAATCCAGATTTATCAAAGCTAGCAAACATTCAATCAACCCGAAGTGAAGCGTACAAATAATGCATATAGAAGTGATGTGAGAAAGGAAAGCAGTACTCCAGATATAAGCAATCAATGCGTGAATCTTGGTGTGTTTTCTACGATAGCACACATATGAATCATCAGACATCAGCTAATAATAGAATTTCATCCATTTTCATACAGCAAAAGAGAGTGGGTTACTATTTCTAAATGCAAAGCAGAACATAGCATATGATATCAAAAATAAAAATCTACGACATGACAAATATCGCATGCATATAGAGAAAAGCTAACACCACGTCATCATCATCACAGAAAAGTCATCTCTAGCAAAAGATGAAAGAAATAAAGATAAACGAAAATAAAAACTATTTACAATGCAGCACACTAGGAAAATAAGAAAAAACGTGATGCATGGTAAAAAAGAAAAAACGTGATGAAAAATGGGTGCAAAAGTGGAAAAACGTGAAAAAAAACTAAAAATAAAAGGTGATAAAAGCAAAAAGCGTGAGAACTCACTCCCCTAAGCTAAAGTGCACAGTGTCCTCAATGTGCGAAGTGTGGCACACCGAGAGACGGGTAATGGGTGGGGGGGTATGCATGCATGATAAAAAAGAAATAAAAATAACAAAATGAAAAATATGATGCGAATGTGATGCATGCAAGGATAAGAGTGATGCAGATATGTGTGTGTCACCAAAAATACTCTCCCTCACTCCCGAAAAAGGATATAGAATGATAAGATCAAAATGTGGATAAAAATAGTGATGGGAGGAGGGGGTGGGCAAAAATCATCAGGACCAAGCAGAGAATGGGCAGCATAACGGCAAAAAAATATCGATGGCATCAAGGGTGTGCCTAAGCTGGTGGTGCTGCGCCATCTCCGTCCTGAGGCGGAGGTGGTGGTGGTGGTGGCTGGGTAACAGTCTGCTGGGTGGGTGGTGGTCGTGGCAATCGCTCGAGAATCTACGTCAGGCAAAAGTGAATGCCGGGAAGTAGCTCGAGGCGGTGCTGCATGGCGGTGACTGTGGAAGACAGAGCCCTAAAATCGCCCCGAAGTCCACTCATCGCCCCCTCAAGAGCACGAACGCTCTGAACTAAGGCGTTAGGTGGTGGTGGAGCGGAGGGACGGACAGGTCTAGGCTGAGCAGGTCGGGGCTGTCTAATACGGGCAGTGTAGGTGATCGGGACAGTAGGCATGGGTGGTAAGGGTGCTGTGCTCACTAATGGATGCCCAGCCTTAGTACGAGGCTGGGACGTAGGCTGGTGTGAGGTGGAAGCAGCAGCAGTGGAAGTGGAAGACAAAATCGGTGACGAGGCGGCAAGAGAGGTCAGTGACACAGATGTGGGAACAGACGTCACGACGCTCTCAGATAGGACAGCTACGGTGGAGACAGAAGGGTCGACCGCTGGGGAGGAAGTGTGGGGTCCAAAAGGTGAAACCCCAGCAGAGATCAAAGTGGATAGGGTCTCCACGATGGAAGCAAAGGAAGACTCACCGCACTCAAGTATGGTGGGTGGACGCTCGGGTAGCAGAGAGGTGAGTGGCTCAACCGACAGGGGCACAGCAGTGGTGGGGGTGGTGGTGGACGTGGTGGGCGTGGAGGACGGCTCAGCAAGTGTACTCCCGACACTGACAGAAGTGGGGACAGAAGTTTTGGGAGCCACAGAAAGTGCAGGCTCAGGCTGAGGAATCACAGGGTCAACAGGTGCAGGGTGTGCCTGCTCAGCCTCCTCAGCCTCAAGCACGTAGGCGGCGGGGATCAGGAGATCCATCGCCGGAAGCCAGTCCTCGTGTGCTGGTCCTATGTGTGTCCGAGCGGGGCTCGGGAGGATCATGTAGTCAGCACCGAAAGGACCGTGCAACCATACCCAGTGTCACTGGCCGTACGGACGAAGCATCTTCATCTGGGCCATAACGTCTATCAAAAGTGAAGTGGGGCCCGAATGTCGACGCAGGTCGGCCGGAAGGTCCTCGCCGGTCATCAGGGCTAACAGGGTGATCAGGCCGCCGCAACATATCGGGGAGCGAGCGCCCACCGATACGATGATGCGGTCCAAAAACCAGCTAGCGACGTTAATCTCAACGGCGGGGACCATCGTAACACCATCCCTATCCAGAACTCTGGGGCAAGTCATCGCGTAGAGCATATACAGCTCATGCGTAGACATCGTCCCAGGCTCGTACCTCGCTAGAAAAGTGGTTGCCATAAGGCACTGTGCTATGCGGAGGCAGGGGTGGACTATGGTTGAGGCCTTGGCCCTACTAGGGTCAAAGGCCTGAGGTAAACCCATGATCCTGGCCCAAAAGGCGTGTGAATCGAAAGATGGGGGAGGGATGTGTGTGGGGGCGTAGGCTCGGTCGGGTGTGGGGACTGCGGGCCACTAAAAGAATGCTCTAAGCATATCGAGAGTGATCCGACACTCTCGATCCATAAGTCTAAAGGAGCGTCCCTCAGCGGTCCGGGCGATCGAGCTGAGTACCTCGAGTGTCGGACGGACGTAGGTGTCCGTCGACACAGAAAGAAAATCTCGCCAACCCACATTGTCGTACAATATGAGCATCCCCTCGAGTACCCCCAGGCGGTCTAGGTCAGCTAAATGGGCGAACCTGGAGGGTACTATCAGGCGCTGGGTGATACGCTCAAATCGGACGCGCTATGCGTTGTCTCTGAACGTAATCCTCAGCGGCCCGACAACCGGAGCCGGTTGTGGATGTGCGTGAACGGGATCGACTGGAAGTGGCTGCGGGTGGATGGGGTCGACTGGTAATGGCTGTGTGGGGTGAGGTGGTGAAGGTGGAGGGGAGTCCTCCCTAGCGTGGGAGGGGCCGGGCTCATCCGTCCGCTTCCGCTTGGCGGGACTCCCCGAGTGCGTGGCCGTGTACGGGGCGGCATGTGTGCCCCGAGTGCTCACCCAACTAGTGAAAAATGCGGTGTGCTAAAAGAATGGAACGAAGGTACTTGAACACGCCGCGAGAGCAAAAACAGCGGGTAGGTGCAAAGACGCCGCCTCCACGAAGCCAGTAGCGCGTCCGAGAGCTCCCTTAAGCTCCCCCAAGATAGCCTTCGCATCAAACAATGATATCAGCATATAAAATTTAAAATACATGGGGGAGATGGGGTATAACAGATAAATAAAGAAATCGATTTGAGTTAGGGGCTCAATGGGTACTCGGATCGTCAAAAATGGGGAGAAAATAGGATTTTAGGCAAAATAGGGGTTACCGGAGCTTGGCTGGCGGCGAGGAGAGTTGCCGGCGGTGGGGGGTGGTCGCCGGAGCGGTCGCCAGCGGTGGGTCGGCGATCGGGGCCGGCGGCATGGGGGATCGGGCGAGTGGGAGTCGATTGCGGACGAGGGAGCTGAAGGGTCGTGGGCTCGGGCGAGAGAACTGATTTTGGGCGTTTCGAAAATCACGCCGAGCCCGTTCGCCTTATATAAGGGAAGTTACGACTCGGTCGAGTGACTAAGTCACTCGGCCGAGTGATCGTAACGAAAAAGTTTTTTAAATTTTCTTCCTCCGCTTACAACTCGGCCGAGTGGCTTTGCCACCCTCGGCCGAGTGGAAAAAGTCCATTCGGCCGAGTGACATAAGCTACTCGGCAATTTTCGCCCTTGGAGTGTATCAGTTTCACTCGGCCGAGTGAAGAAATATACTCGGCCGAGTGGCAGTTTATACTGAAATCATAAAAAAGACAGAGAGTTGGGTACAGCAGACTTCCATTATTGGTGCGCCACTCGGGCGGATAGCTTACTTTGCTCGGCCGAGTGACTATGGTACTCGGCCGAGTGGGGCTCTGTTTTCTGCTTCGGGGCTCCGTTTTGGCTCTACTCTCTGTTTTTCTTCCTCCAGGTGGTTTCTGTAGGAATATGATGCCCTCGAGGCCATTTATTCATGTGTGAATAGCACAGACATCTTGTTCGAAATAAAAGTAAGCTGTTTGGCAATGATTTATCCAAGTCATTTTATAATTAGATATCGACTTAGGTAAAGTCCTGAGACTTTATGCAAGGTCAAACGGGTATCGATATGAGTATCTCGATCATGGAGAAACGTTTGACCGTCTGTAGCATAAGTCTAAAATGGTTCGTGGTCGTAGATGTTCCGAGACAAGGATATCGAAACATCGGATAGACCATTGTGTCTTAGTCTTCACCGTTTAGCGGTGGCGATGATCTCATGATCGCTTGACTTGGCGAAGTCAAAGACGAGACATAGGTGCTCATTAGAATGAGTTCACTGAACGATCCACTAGAGTTATCATATGGTTATGTTGACCAATCTGTCAGTGATAACTCTGAGTGATGATAGGATAGTTGGTCTTTTGACTTGAGGTCATTTTGACAAATCTGTGCGTGAACGGTGCCACTTATATCAACTGACCTAGCTTCGAGGCAATGCCTGTTGAAAGGTCTTTTGATTGGGTGTCACTTGAAACGTACGAGTCGAGTAATGACCAAGAGAGGATTCGTCTCTCCCGGTCAATGGGAGTTAGTGTCGTAGAGTTAGTTCGGTCTTTAGTAAAAACTCTGCGCAGAGTATGTTGGAAGAAGCCCAACATTTATTGACTAAAGATTGATCGAAACTAACCGGAGTCAAGTTATTGGGGTTGACAGTTTAACCGTACCCCAGACTTGATCTACACGACACAGTTTAGACGAAGAGACTATGACTGTAGAAATCATCACAGACACGGTCAGGGTGGTCCCGACAATTCTCATGTTGATGAGCTAACCACATTATGATGATGTTGAAACAGGGACGGCAGCCACTGCTCGTGGTCTTTGTCGTATAGGGCTTCGAGCCCAACCTGTAGTAGGGTCAGGCCGTAGGGTCACACAAAGAGTGCGACATTCGTTTAGTAATAGGTAGAAATTAGTTAGGGAGAATAATTGCATTTTTGATGCATGGGATGGAATAATTGCATTTGATGAAATCTGATAATTTAAGCCTAGATAGGGACTATTTTGCATTTGATGCAAAAGCGATTAAATGTGTATTAAATTGTTTAATACAATATTTAATAAAATAAATGTAAGGAAATGTTCACGGGTAAGACGGGAATGTCCCGGTCTAGACCCAGGTTCGAACGGCGTCCAAATCGGACACCAAATGCTCAAGTTAGAGCCAAAACAGCCCAAAGGATCAGACCAGGCCAGGCCCAGTAAAAGCAAGGCAGAACAGGCTGCCTGGGCTAGCCCAGACGCTGCATGGGCTAAGCCCAGGCTCGGCCTGGGCTTAGCCCAGGCTCGGCCTGGGCAAGCCCAGGCGCTAGCCTGGGCTAAGCCCAGGCCGCCTGGGCTCTGCCCAGGCGCTCGCCTGGGCTAAGCCCAGGCCGCCTGGGCAAAGCCCCAGGCAATTTTGCGCGCGCTAGGATGTGTGGGGTCCACCCATGGGCCCCACCTCTAGGGTTTTGAACCATAAGTGTGCTGAATCAAATGACGGCTCAGTTTTTGCGAAAAACTAGCCTATGGCTGATCTTTGGACACTCAATTGGAGGGTCAAATGAACTCTGATTGACGAACGGTTTTTTCCTATGCGTTCACCGTTGAATTGATAGGTTGTATCAATCTTGAAGCTCAACGGTGAGTGAGTTAAAATTCATGGAAGTTTACACTTTGTGAAGTGCAAACTAACTTGATTTTAATTAACTCATTATTTAGTCCCACATCGGATTTTGAGAAAAGGGGAGAGTCCGTCGCCTATATAAATAGGGGTCTCCCCCCTTCCTCAAAACTCGTCCCAAGCTCTAGATCTGAGCGGCTCTCGTAAATGTTGGAGCACGCTCGGATCTAGGCTTAAATTAATATTTCTCATCTCTCTAAATTTCTTCCTTACTCCTGAGGGCTCTAGCAAAGCCACGAAGGAGTTCGGATTCTGGATCCGAAATCTAGGCGGAGGTTTCACTCGCGCGAAACTTTCTTCGTCGCGTGGTTGGCTCGGTGGCACGGGGATTGATCGCCTCGGGATGCGGAGCGGTTCGAGGAGCGGTTCGGGGAGCGGTTCAAGGAGCGGCTCGGCGTGGGACGGGAGCAGCTCAGAAGACGGCGCGGAACATCTCGCCTGCCCCAGGGCTGAGATTCCGGGTATGTGGTTAAAGTATTTTATTAGCATTAGTTTAATTTAATCGCAGTAGGCTAGATCCTTCTTGGGATGGTCAGATCCATCCCAAGTCGGCATAGATCTTGGCGTATGGTCTTGGACCTTAGGGCTAAGTTAAAAATGTTTTAACTGCTTGTTAATTTAGATTAACTAGTTTTTCTTCCGCTGCTATTATTTTTGTGTCTATGTTCCGTCCGACTTAGGACGGGACTAGAGTTTTTGTGCCCTAAGAGACCGCCAATTCCCTTCAGTGGTATCAGAGCCTGGGTTTGCGTAGTCGATCTAGGTACTTCGATTTCATTAAACTTGTTAATGCTTTTAAATGCGTTTCAAATATTTTTAAAGTTTTGAGATAAAATTTTAAAAATGTTTTAGATGGTCAAAAAAAAAATTTTTTTATGATATTTTTGAACATGGAAATTTTTAAAATGACGTTTTAAAATTTATGTGATAATTTTAAAACTAATTTTAAATCTTTAAAAGTTTAAAAGTTATTTTGGATGCCTAAAAATTTTTATATGATAAATTTTTTTTAAGCATGGAAATTTTAAAATGGTGTTTTTAAATTTATGTGATAAATTTTAAAATTGATTTTTAGGCTTTAAATTTATGTGATAAGTTTAAAATGTTTTAGATGTTTAAAAATTGTATATGATAAATTTTTGAACATGGAATATTTTTAAAAGTAATTTTTTAAATTTATAAGATATTTTTTAAAACTGATTTTAAAAGTCTAAAAATTGTTTATGCGATAAACTTAATATATTTACATGTTAAATAGTTGTGCACTATCTTTATGCGATAAATTAGTGTAGCTTTATTTTAATGGCTTGCTAATCTTGTCCCTTATTTGATAACACAAGACAACCCTTTAGGTTTGCCATTAAAAATGATTAAAATTTATTATTTGAATTTTAATGACATGCTATGTTTTAATAAATCATTAACACCAATATTAAGACCTAATTCCTGATTAGGGTAGTCCTTTAAATGAATTTTCAATTCTAATTGTTATAATTAATTTTCATTAAAGGACTTCGCTTCTAGCGTTGTTAATAAAATTTATTAAAATCCTAATAACGATTAGGATAGCACGTGAACCTTATAGTTGATAAAGACTTAATAAAATTTATTAAACAAATCCTAAAATTTTGAATTTAAGGATTCAACTAGTTGATAGGATTAATTAGGTGTTAATAAAAGCTGTTTAGTCTATGGCAGACATACAAAAATGACAAGCTTCATTCAATGGACCATGATCCAGTCAATGTGCTTGGCTAAGAGTTCTGGATCACCCTTTAAGGGATAGTGATCCTGGCTTAGTCAATTCCCTGGCGGAGTTCCGCTGGACCGCAATGTCGCGAATCATGATTGTATGACACCCTGGATTATATCTAAGTCAAATACGTTAATGATCTTTTTCAAGATTAGCCGTAGCCCTCCTTGTTTTGGGGTTGGCAACTATAGGACCCGAGTTATAGTTGTTGAGATACACTCAAGCTGTAACATGGCAATCTTATAGGAACCAACTTCTTAAATACATACGATGACATCTTGACCTGACCCTAACCAACGTGTCGTGCATACACCGAGCTGAGGGGAAAGTCAGGCTAGACACGAAAACAAGGGTCCGACTAGACTAGACATTGTGATTTTGATGAGCACACTCATGATCACGAATGGCTAGGGGCAAAAACCGATTAAGAGAGTCATATCCGATATGATCGATGAAGAGTCATCTTCCGATCGCAGAGTCAATCAACTTGTTGAGCTTCACTCAAGGTTGTTTGGACTCAAGGTGATTGGAACTCTTACCCATTAATTTTTAATTCGATTAAATCATTCGTTATTAAGCTTTAAAACGATCGTAAAAATAGTGGGAGGATATAGATAGATAAAAGCCAATCTACCTATATTTAATATTGAACATATGCCAAAACTAGGGCAAGACTATGTTTACCAAAAGAATCAATTGATAATATTGGAATTAGTTAACTGGTCAATAAGTTGATTAATTGAATATCGAGTTAAATTCTAATTGATAGAATTAAAACTATATTCTCATTGACATTAAATGACCTTCTAAAGAACAGACTTAAGAAATATGATTTCATTAAGTTCTGGGTCCAACAAATAAATTAAAGCTACATGTCACTCGTCTCTATATGAGGCATCTTGAACATATAGGACATTCAAAGTATGTTTCTCCCTACAACTTGTCGAGCTACCCTCAAGGTTGTATGGACAAACAATTTTGATCCGCAAAGTTCGAAAATTCGATCAAACCGTTTGAGTCGAATACGAGTGCATGAGCGATGCAAGACTATGTATCCCAACCGGATCTTGAGACAAGCAACTTCTTGAGATACACTCAAGATTGCAAAGCTCAAGCGTTTGGATACATAAGTTGCTTGCATAGCTATTTATTTATGTTGATATCTAAATGTGATTTAGAAAAGGAAGAAGGCACTTCGGAAAGTCAATTGAGAAAGTTAGTTTAATTTATCATTAGTAGAGGCATAAGTAGGAGGAAATGAAAACGTGACATATTTTGATGTCACATTTCGGAATAAGTTGTTATACAAAAGACGTTTAACACATTTTGACGAATGTCGTCACATTGCTTCTGAAGTAATGTTTGTGTTAAGTAATTTGTAAATAACTATATATATATATTAAATGTTAATATATAAATACACAAGATAGTAGCAAACTTACATAGTAAAATTATACTAGGCCGTATCGAGAGATTAAGCTTCACAAGTCACATAAAGAGGGGTCTGACCTCTCGTATTATGAAATCTACGGACACTTGTGAGTCTTAGCCTCTTAGATATAATAGCCGAAACCCATCTGTAAGACAGTGGGAGAATGAGTTGTCGAACTCAGTCTAGTACATACTGATGTACCCGAGTCTAGTTAACCAAAATAAGTTATTCGTATATTTTATTAAGACACGTGTTCTTGATGAAACACAAGTCTGATAAAATAAAGAACGAAAAGACAAAAGTATTTAAACTGATTCGATTAGATCGAATGGTCAAATACTTAGCTACATAAAATCTTGCGTAGTTAAAAGAAAATGTGATTTTCTCTCAGGTCAAGTCTGTTAACACATCAGTGTGTTAAAGGTATGAATCACACTTAGTTAGACTTGGTGTGATCCATAACAAGTGACTCTGAGTTAAGTCCTCCCTCTGGGTTAAGTCCCAGATAGTAATGCCTAGGTTTTGATAATGTTCTATAAGGACGTTATCAATAATATATTCAATAAATCAATCGTAAGGAAGTTGTATTATTACTCGAATCTCGTGAGACGGATTGTCGAGTTAGACATCATAACTGATGATGACTTAGTCAACTTCTAGGATGAAATTCGGAGTAGTAACTCTGATTTAAAACTTGATGCAGGTCCGTGTGCGTAAATAAATTGAGAATTTAGTTTACGTGCCCAAAGAAAATGTTTCCTCACTTTCTGCAAGCAAATCTTTAAAAGATTGATGCAGAAAAGAAAATAGTGAAGTACAATCGTGTTGGACGGGAACGGTTTTCATCCTAATTTCTTTAAAACGGATTAGTTGAAACCGTCTCGCCAGCAGATGTGTACAGATCTACTCGGACCAAGCTCGATGTAAAACACTCATATTGACCATGAAAATTTGTGCATTCACTTATAAGTTCGTTTTTCTAAATATGATTTAGACGGACCAACTTATATGAATTAGCCATAGAATTTTCAAGGTCAGTGGGAGCGTATAAAAATTACATGCGAATCATCAAAGGGATGGAACACACATTTTGATTAAGTAATCAAAGATTTTGATATTTTATCAGAAATGGATATGAACCATTTGAAATGACCAGTAACTAATTTAAAATTATTATCGTAAGGTACGATGAATTGGATAAGATCCAAGTAAATAAATTATTATAGATTCCGATAGACCAAGTGAATTATTTGAATAAGATTCAAAAGGTTGGTCTAATATAAACATAAAAACCCCTTAAGTCTATAGTGTAGACGGTTTTAGCAGATCCACTCACGAAGGCTCTACCACATGAAGTCGGGAAAACTTATGTGTAAAACGGTATAAGATACCGAGATAAATGGGCCTGAGTGCAAGTGGGAGATGTAGGAATATGATGCCCTCGAGGCCATTTATTCCTGTGTGAATAGCACAAACATCTTGTTCGAAATAACAGTAAGCTGTTTGGTAATGATTTATCCAAGTCATTTTATAATTAGATATCGACTTAGGTAAAGTCCTGAGACTTTATGCAAGGTCAAATGGGTATCGATATGAGTATCTCGATCATGGAGAAACGTTTGACCGTCTGTAGCATAAGTCTAAAATGGTTCGTGGTCGTAGAAGTTCCGAGACAAGGATATCGAAACATCGGATAGACCATTGTGTCTTAGTCTTCACCGTTTAGCGGTGGCGATGATCTCATGATCGCTTGACTTGGCGAAGACGAAGACGAGACACAGGTGCTCATTAGAATGAGTTCACTGAACGATCCACTAGAGTTATCATATGGTTATATTGACCAATCTGTCAGTGATAACTCTGAGTGATGATATGATAGTTGGTCTTTTGACTTGAGGTCATTTTGACAAACCTGTGCGTGAACGGTGCCACTTATATCAACTGACCTAGCTTCGAGGCAATGCCTGTCGAAAGGTCTTTTGATTGGGTGTCACTTGAAACGTACGAGGCGAGTAATGACCAAGAGAGGATTCGTCTCTCCCGATCAATGGGAGTTAGTGTCGTAAAGTTAGTTCGGTCTTTAGTAAAAACTCTGTGCAGAGTATGTTTGAAGAAGTCCAACATTTATTGACTAAAGATTGATCGAAACTAACCGGAGTCAAGTTATTGGGGTTGACAGTTTAACCGTACCCCAGACTTGATCTACATGACACAGTTTAGACGAAGAGACTATGACTGTAGAAATCATCACAGACACGGTCAGGGTGGTCCCGACAATTCTCATGTTGATGAGCTAACCACATTATGATGATGCTGAAACAGGGACGGCAGCCACTGCTCGTGGTCTTTGTCGTATAGGGCTTTGAGCCCAACCTGTAGTAGGGTCAGGCCGTAGGGTCACACAAAGAGTGCGACATTCGTCTAGTAATAGGTAGAAATTAGTTAGGGAGAATAATTGCATTTTTGATGCAAGGGATGGAATAATTGCATTTGATGCAATATGGTAATTTAAGCCTAGATATGGACTATTTTTCCTTTGATGCAAAAGCGATTAAATGTGTATTAAATTGTTTAATACAATATTTAATAAAATAAATGCAAGGAAAAGTTCACGGGTAAGACGGGAATGTCCCGGTCTAGACCCAAGTTTGAACGGCGTCCAAATCGGACACCAAATGCTCAAGTTAGAGCCAAAACAGCACAAAGGATCAGACCAGGCCAGGCCCAGTAAAAGCAAGGCAGAACAGGCTGCCTGGGCTAGCCCAGATGCTGCCTGGGCTAAGCCCAGGCTCGGCCTGGGCAAGCCCAGGTGCTAGTCTGGGCTATGCCAAGGCGCTAGGACGCGTGGGGCCCACCCATGGGCCCCACCTCTAGGGTTTTGAACCCTAAGTGTGCTGAATCAAATGACGGCTCAGTTTTTGCGAAAAACTAGCCTAGGGCTGATCTTAGGACACTTAATTGGAGGGTCAAATGAACTCCGATTGACGAACGGTTTTTCCTATGTGTTCACCGTTGAACGCTTGTCGTATTGATAGGTTGTATCAATCTTGAAGCTCAACGGTGAGTGAGTTAAAATTCACGGAAGTTTACACTTTGTGAAGTGCAAACTAACTTGATTTTAATTAACTCATTATTTAGTCCCACATCGGATTTTGAGAAAAGGGGAGAGTCCACCGCCTATATAAATAGGGGTCTCCCCCCTTCCTCAAAACTCGTCACAAGCTCTAGATCTGAGCGGCTCTCGTAAATGTTGGAGCACGCTCGGATCTAGGCTTAAATTAATATTTCTCATCTCTCTAAATTTCTTCCTTACTCCTGAGGGCTCTAGCAAAGCCACGAAGGAGTTCGGATTCTGGATCCGAAATCTAGGCGGAGGTTTCACTCGCGTGAAACTTTCTTTGGCGCGTGGTTGGCTTGGCGTCACGGGGATTGATCGCCTCGGGATGCGGAGCGGTTCGAGGAGCGGTTCGGGGAGCGGTTCAAGGAGCGGCTTGGCATGGGACGGGAGCAGCTCGGAAGACGGTGCGGAACATCTCGCCTGCCCTAGGGCTGAGATTCCGGGTATGTGGTTAAAGTATTTTATTAGCATTAGTTTAATTTAATCGCAGTAGGCTAGATCCTTTTTGGGATGGTCAGATCCATCCCAAGTCGGCATAGATCTTGGCGTAGGGTCTTGGACCTTAGGGCTAAGTTAAAAATGTTTTAACTGCTTGTTAATTTAGATTAACTAGTTTTTCTTCCGTTGCTATTATTTTTGTGTCTATGTTCCGTCCGACTTAGGACGGGACTAGAGTTTTTGTGCCCTAAGGGACCGCCAATTCCCTTCAGTTTCTTCTTCCTCCTAAGCCTCGAACGCATTCCTGGAGCGTTCTTCTTCGCCTCGGTCATCCTCCATATAATAGGTATCCTTTTCTCCTCCTTCTGTCAAAGAAAATAGGACCCGTTGTCACAACTTTTCGGGCAAACGACTCAAAAACACTGATCACTCCTTATTTTACACCTTTTTTCCGCATGTTTGCATGCCATTTAGATCGCCCAAATCATGTTTTTCACGATATATCGACGATATTGCGATGCTTTTCACGCTTTGTTGTTTTTGTCGCATTTCAGGTGATTTGGCGCGATTTGGAGTGATCATGAGATGCGCTCACGATAGACGGCCACCGACGACCTCCCCGAGGGGTATTTTGCTGTTGGAGAGGAGCGGAAGAAGAATGGACGTCGCCGGAGCGACGAGGAGGCCAAAACGACCAGTTTGGGCATTTTTTGTGTCCCACTCGGCCGAGTGGAGGAGCCACTCGGCCGACCAGCGAGACACTGCTCGGCCGACCCGTTCAGACACGACTTCCATGTGTACTCGGCCGAGCGACGGAGACCACATCGCCCGAGTGACGATACCACGTCCGCCCGAGTGGCGCCCAGACGAAGGCCCTCAAAAAGATCGAAGTTACTGTTTTTCGGCCATCTGAGCTTCAGAAGACCCACTCGGCCGAGTGGCAAATCCCGTCTGCCCGAGTGAAGTGAAGCCATCGGCCGAGTGACGACAACTCACTCGGCCGAGCCGCCCCCGAACTGAAGACCCCTGAAGTCCCCGACTTACTGGAAAATTGACAGGGTTTTCACTCGGCCGAGCGACTTTTGTCACTCGGCCGAGTGCGATGCGCAGCCTGTAGCGAAATTTGCGGAAAACAGGCTGTGCAGGGGCATTTTGGTCAGGATTTTTAGACGATTTTTGGGGCTATTTAAGCTCTGTTTTTACCCTAGTTTGAGGAACCACCTCTCAGATTTTTTGCAGCTTTTTAAGTCTACTTTTTAGCTTTATTAATTGTGATTGGAGAGGAGAAAAACTTGGATTTTTGTTGGGTTGATTGAAGATCTACATTGGTTTGCACTTCTCTTCCCCAAAAACTCTATTTTTATTGTTTATATCATTGTTGTGATGAATTCCATTGTCTATTTCATTGCCAATTATTGTGCTATTGCTATGATTAGTGAGTAGTCTCCACGTCTTGGGGCGTGGGGATGAACCCTACAAGCCCAATTTCGTATTTGTGTTGAATTGGTAGAAATTGAGCTAGGATTGTTATTGGGGATTAGATTGGGATCGAATTACTACGGATAGCTAGGTATTCACATCAATTGGGATTTGCAAGAGATTGGATCCCAATTCGATAGGAAGATCTAGAAATCCGAATTGGGTTGGAGTCGGATTTTCGAAGTATCGGTTTGCAAGAAATTGGACCGATGCTAGGATCTCCGGTTGCAATTCCGTGCCGATACCCGTTTGCAAGAGATTGGACGGGTAGGAACTATCCTAATCTAGATTGTGGACCGAGTTTGCAAGAGATTGGGCTCGGTGCGCAATTGGACGATGATGTTGATCCTAATGCTAGCTTCCCTAGGCTAGGGTTTGCAAGAGATTGGACCCAAACCTAGGATAGCTATAGACCGGCAACAGCGCGAGAGCGTGAGCCTGGTTCCACATTTAGTTGCAACTAGTTCATCCAAATTCTCATCCTAGCGATTTCGATACCGGCGAACCACAATTGTGAAATACGGTGAGTAGTGGGGATTCCCCATTCCCTAGGCGTTTTCTATTTGATTTGATATTTCGCACTTTTGTCTGACGATTGTGACAGGATCGCCCAAGGCAATTATCCCTCTGAATAGCCAGGTTGATTAGGAGCAAGCACGGTCATTCGTCCTCCCTGTGTTCGATACCCGCTCGCCGCTATACCGTGCGCTTGCGGTAAAACTACAACCGTCGCCTCGGGACGTGTACGCCGGGGCGCGATCAAGTTTTTGGCGCCGTTGCCGGGGAGGCGATTGCGTTTGATTCGTTTTCACCTTAGCTATTTCTTTCTTTTATTTTCTTTTTATTTTATTTCTTTTACCATTATTATTTCCTTTGCTATTCTTACCTAACCCTTCCACGGTACTAATCATCTCTTTGAAACTCTGTTTTCCCTGTGCATGTACACGAGATCTACGGCGGACCCCGAAGCCTTATTATTCGATCCCGAGATCGAACGTACCGCGCGGAGACTCAGAGCGGAAAGGAGACAATATCCGGAAGGGCGGTTTATGACCAACCGGGAAACTCCCGAAGAATTGGCGGAGAGAATGGCGAGAATAATTTCTATTCGCGATAGGCTTCGGCCTAAGACCTCTTCTACTACGTCATCCATCGCCGTGCCGGAGTTGGCGGCAGACAAGAACTTCGAGCTAAAGACGGGATTGGTGGTTTTGATGCAACAAGACCCATTTCATGGGAACGCTCACGAGAACCCCCACTACCACATCCAATCATTCTTGTCGAAGTGCGCCACTTTCCAAATGCCGGGGGTCCCGATCGATGCCATCAGACTGCGCCTCTTCCCCTTCACGCTAAAGGACAAAGCGCTCTATTGGCTGAGGACGCAAGCTGACGGAGTTTTTACCTCTTGGGACGGGTTGGCGGATGCATTCATTGATAAATTCTATCCACCATCCAAGACGGTGAAGATCCGGAGCGCTCTCATGTCCTTCAAGCAAGGACCACATGAGACGCTCTATGAAGCTTGGGAGCGATTTAAGGATTTGCAGCACCAGTGCCCGCACCACAGTATAGAAGATTGGGAGTTAGTGCATAGCTTCTACAACGGTCTCCAACCGGGGACCAAACAAATTATTGATGCCGCGGCGAATGGTGCAATCTTGTCAAAGACTCCCGAGGAAGCTACGGCCCTAATTGAGGAGATGGCCTCTAATAACCAACAATGGGGCGATGAGCGAGGACACTCTACGTCCTCCTTAAAGCCGACTAGCATCTACGAGGCAAAGGCCGTAGCGGAGCTTACGAGCAAATTTGATTCTCTCCACAAGGTGGTGGAGAGATTGGAGAAATTCATCACGGAGCCCCAAGGAAGCCCTTCCACCTCCGCGCCGGCAAGCCAAATGAGTGATTGGCAAGACCAATCTCAAGCCATGTATTCGGGAGGAGAGCAAGGAGAAGGATCCTTGGAGCAAGTGCAATATGTTGCGGGGAACCAAGGTTATTGGTCCAATCCGGCCGCAAGAAATCACCCGGGATTCTCCTACGCCAACAATGAAGGAGCTTTGAACCCGCCACAACAACCGCCTAATCAAGCTCGACCACCACCACCCCAACAACAATACTATCCGCCGAAGGGACCTACACAACAAAACTTCCAACCAAAGCAACAAGTCCCACCTTATAGGCCTCCAGGATACAACCAAGGGTGGAGGAATCAAAACCAAAACCCTCCACAAGCTCCACAACGATCCGATTTCGAAACTAGAGTGGAGGCGTTCATGGTCGAGCAAAATAAGGTGAATGCTACTTTGAAGGCGGGGCAAGAATCTCTCAACACCGTAGTGGCTCAAATATCGGAGCAATTAGCGTTGCTCAACCGGAACACTCAAAGATTGCCGGCGCAACCGGAGCAAAACCCACGGGGCAACACGGGCCACATCAACGCCGTAGTTGCCGTCACTACTAGAGGCGGGAAGGACACCACCCCCGCCATGATTCCTATTGAGGAGGCCGTGGAGGAAAGTTTGGAGCCGGTTGAGCCGATAGTCGAGATTGAAAAGGAGAAGGAGCCACAAGACAAGGAGAAATCTAGGGCGGAGCTATTAATTGAGGAGAGGCGCTTCATGCCACCGGTCCCATTCCCCCAAAGACTAGCGAAAGCGAAAATGGAGAAAAGGCTAGCGAAATTCCTCGAGTATCTAAGAGGAGTTAGCCTAAATATTCCCTTCCTTGACGCCATCATCGAGATCCCCACATATGCCAAATTCTTGAAGGACTTGATTTCGGGGAGAAAGAGGAAGGAGAAGATCATGCTAGCCGAGGAGGGCTCTTGGTTCACCAAGAGAGAAAAGGAGCCGGCAAAATTTAAAGATCCGGGGAGTTTTCGGATTCCTTGCACGTTGGGCGGCGTGCCTCTTCAAAAGGCGTTGGTCGATCTTGGGGCTAGTGTGAGTCTCATGCCCCTCTCCATGTTCTTAAAGCTTAACACCGGGACAAAGTTGAAACCCACCGACATGCGCATTCAATTAGCCGATGGACGGATAACAAGGCCGGTGGGGATTGCCGAAGACATCCCACTTCAAGTCCCGGGTGGAATATGCTTGCCATGTGACTTCGTCATCATGGACATTAAGGAGGAGGGAGACACCTCATTGATACTTGGGCGCCCATTCCTCGCCACCGCCGGAGTCATCGTCGACGTGCGCGAAGGTACCTTAACCTTAAACGTCGGAAACATCGAGGTGGAGCTCCACATTCCCAAGGCAATGAAGCACATGCCTTACCATGAGGAGCTCGATTATATGGACCTCCTTGATGAGGTGATAGAGGAGGCGATTCCTCATTCAATTGGTGCCCTTTTTGATGAAGAATTTGATGAAGGCCCGGATTTAGGCCATGAAGACAATAATGATGACTCCCCCGACTTCTCCGCTGATGAAGATGAAGGCGACGCTGATGTCGCAAGGATTCGAGAGCTCTGCAAGCTCTCGAAATCAAAGTCTCCAAAGAAGTCGCCGCCGGCACGGAAATCGGCACCGCCGGTCAAGCCGTTGGCCGGGGCAAATGCTAGCTTGGGGGAGCCTCCCCCCAACACTATTCGAGATAGGAGACTACCGCGGGAGAACGCTACGCCGCCACGTTCGAATCCAAGCGCGCTCCCCGGAAAGTTTGACGGGTGCATCTCATATGCACCAAACATCCCGCATTGATTGAAAATTATAGGGGGTCGAGCTCACGACCTAAAACGAGCGCTTGTCGGGAGGCAACCCGACGGTTTTTGCTTTATTTTTGCTTTTTCTTTATTTTCGTTTTAGAGGTTTTTAATGTTTTGAGTCATCCGACCAAAAATTTTGTGATAACGGGTCCTAATTTTCTTGACAGGAGAGGAGATAGGTAGATCATCATGAGGAGGTTGAACGAGACGATGAGGAGCGCCCTAAGAAGGCGTTCGACGCTTAGGAGGAGCATGGAATCGACTGGAGGAAGAAAGACGGAGTTTAGAGCCTAAACGAAGACAAACAGCAGAATGCAAGGCTCACTCGGCCGAGTATACTAGTCACTCGGCCGAGTACAGAAGTTCGTCCGGCCGAGCCGCTCACGAACGAGGGAAGTCTGCTGTACCCAACTCTCTGTCTATTTTCCTCATTTCATTATAACTACTACTCGGCCGAGTATATATATTCACTCGGCCGAGTGAAACGGATACCCTCCTTGGGCGAGTCATGCCGAGTAGCTTGAGTCACTCGGCCGAATGGACTTACTCCACTCGGCCGAGCCTGGCAAAGCCACTCGGCCGAAGCGATATCGGGGAGAAATTTTTATTTGCCTCGCTCGGCCGAGTGATCACGTCACTCGGCCGAGTCGTAACTTTTTAATATAAAGCCAAGGGGGGGCGCAGTTTTCGAAAACGAAAATCCCCCTTCGCCCGCGCCCCCTCAGCTTCCCCTCGCCCGATCTCGCCTCGCCCAACCGCCACTCGCCCGCGCGCGCCGCCGCTCGGCCTGCCACCGCCGGCCGACCGTCGCCGCACCCCGCCCGAGTCGCCGCCGGCAGCCCCGTCTCCGATCGCCTCCGGTTCGCTTATTTTCACCATTTTCTTCTCTTTTTGCGTAGTTTTTGAGGATCCGTGTATTAATCGAACCCCTAACCCGAATCAATTCCCATATCTATCTGTTATACCCCTATTGCTCCATACATTTTGATTATTACCCGCTGATATCACTTTTCCATGCGCAGGTTGTTTTTTGGAGCTTAGGGGAGGCCAGGGGAGCTTCTACGGGCTGCTCAGGACTTCGTGGAGGCGCGGACTTCGCACGCTTCCACTGCTTAGCACTCGCGGCGTGTTTGGGTAAACTCTTTCCACTCTTTGTGCACACGCCGCACTTTACACTTTTCGGCGCGCTCGGGGCCGATATGCCGCCCCGGACACGGCCTCGGACGAGGAGACCTTCCGCTAAGCGGAAGAGGTCGGATGACGCCGGCCCCGCCCACGAGGCGGAAGAGTCTCCTCCTCCTTCCCCCGCACACCCCGCACAGCCTACAGGCCCCGCACACCCCGCACAGCCTGCAGCGCACCCACAGCCCGCACAGCCTCTCCCTGCCGATCCACAGCCACCACCACCGGCTCCACTGGTCGGGCCGCTCGGGATTACGTTCCGAGACGACGCACACCGCGCCGTCTTCGAGCGTATCTCCCAGCGCTCGATCGTACCCTCCAGGTTTGCGCACCTCGCTGACCTAGGACGCCTGGGGGTACTCGAGGGGATACTCACGTTGTACGACAACGTGGGTTGGCGCGACTTCCTTCAAGTGTCGGCGGATACTTTTACTCGCCCGACACTTGAGGTTTTGAGTTCGATCGCCCGGACCGATGAGGGATGCTCATTCCGGTTCATGGATCGAGAGTGCCAGGTCACTCTCGATATGATGAGAGCGTTTTTCTCTTGGCCCGCAGTCCCCGGAGCCGATCGCGGTTACGGCCCTACCCACATCCCCCCACCTTCTTTCGACGCCGGCGCCTTCTGGGCCCGGATCACAGGCCACCACGCTGCCTTTGACCCTAGTAGGGCCAAGGCCTCGGCCATAGTCCACCCCTGCCTACGCATTGCCCAGCGCCTCATGGCGACTACCTTTTTGGCCAGATATGAGCCGGGCACGATGTCTACGCCAGAGCTTTACATGCTCTACGCGATGACACGTCCCAGAGCTCTGTCTAGGGATGGACTCGAGCTTGTCCCCGCCGTCGTGATCGACATTGCGGCTTGGTTTCTAGACCGTATCATTGTGTCGGTGGGCGCTCGCTCACCGATATGCTGCGGCGGTCTGATCACCTTGCTTACCATGATGACCGGCGAGGACCTACCCGACGACCTGCGACGCGTTCCGGGCCCCACTTCCTTGTCGATAGACGTTATGGCCCGGATGAAGATGCTGCGTCCGCATGGTGAGCGTCACTGGGTCTGGTTGCACGGCCCCTATGGGGCCGATTACATGATTCTCCCGAGCCCTGCTCGGACTCTGATTGCACCAGCCCACGTTGACTGGATTCCGGCGATGGATGTCCTCATCCCCGCCGCCTACGTGCTCGAGGCCGAGGAGGCCGAGCAGGCCCACGCTGCCCACGCTGCCCAGGCTGCTCCCGCAGACCCTGCTGCACACCCTGCCGAGCCTGCTGCCCACCCCGTCGACCCTGTGGCCTCTCAGCCTGTTCCTGACATTTCCACTGCTCTTGACACTTCTGTCCCCACATCTGCCTGTGTCGAGAGTACTTTTGCTGAGCCCACTTCCACCACTGTCACCACTTCCGAGGCTGTCCCCACCACTCCCGCTGCCACCTCCGGCCCTCTGTCCGTGGAGCCCCTTTGCTCCGCTCTCCCCCAGCGCCCGCAGACCTTTGTTGAGAGTGGAGAGCCCTCGTTCACCGCGGTCGTGGAGACCATGGTTAGCATGATCTCCGCTGGGGTTACACCTTTTGGACCGCACACTTCTGCCCCAGCGGGAGATTCCTCTGTCTCCACAGCCGCCGTCTTCTCCGAGAGTGTCGTGGCGTCTGTCCACACTTCTGTGCCACAGACCTCTTTGGCCACCTCGTTGCCTCCTTTGCACGCCTCCTTTGCTGCCGCTGCCTCCACTTCTCGCCAGCCGGTGTCCCGGCCTCACACCGAGGCCAGGCCCACTTTTCCAGGCACGTCACCTTTTGTCCCATTCCCTGCTGAGCCCGTTACATACTCCACACGCGTACGCCAGCCTCGCCCTGCGCAGCCTAGACCGGTGCGTCCCTCTGCACCACCCCCGCCCGACACTACACTGCAGAGCATACGCGCTCTTGAGTTGGCGGTGAGTGGTCTTAGAGGAGACCTTAGGACCCTGTCCTCCACCGTCTCTGCGATGGCTGGACGCTTCGACCTGATACCACAGATCCACTACTGCCTTACACAGGTGCTAGAGCGTCTTCCGCGCGTACCCCCGCCCACCCAGCAGGTTCCCACACACACTTCCACACACACTAGACCTGCTTCCGCTTCCACCCCAGCTCAGCAGCCCACACCACCACCACCACCACCTCCGCCTCAGGACGGAGACGGCGCGGCACCGCCTTCTTAGGCACTCTTGATGCCTTTATCCATTCCTGCCGTTGTGCTGCCCGTCTCTGCTGGGTCCTGATGCACTTTTGTCCACCCCCCTCCCCCTCACTATTTTTGGGATTATATTTTGGATCATATCTTTATGAGCATATCATATCATATCTACTTGGGATTCTCATTTTGATCACATATATATATATCTTTTTGGGAGAGAGGGAGCGTTTTTGGTACTATATTTATTTTCATATCACTCCTGTCCGTGCATGCATCATGTCCGCATCATATTTTTTTTTTTTTCATTTCTTTCTTTTTATTTTCATTTTCCATGCATGCATCCTCACTAGCCCCTCACACTTCTTGTCTCTCGGTGTGCCACACCTTGCACATTGAGGACACTGTGCCGTTTAGCTTGGGGGAGTGAGTCCTCACTTTCCTTTTTTTTTCGTTTAGCCACCTTTATTTTCAGTTTTTCACACCGTTTTTCACTTTTGCACTTATTTTTCATTATTTTTCATTTATCTTACCATGCATCACGTTTTTCTTATTTTCCTGTGTGCCGCATTGCATAGTTCTATTTTACTTTATCTTTATTTCTTTTTCATCTCATGCTAGAGATGAATTTTCTGTGATGATGTCTACGTGGAGTTAGCTTATTCTATATGCATGCTATATTTGTCGTGTCTTAGATTTCATTTCTGATATCATATGCTATGACTTGCTTTACATTTAGAAATAGTAACCCACATTTTTTTTCCTCATGAAAATGGATGAAATTTTATTATTAGCTGAGCCTGAATATTCATATGTATGCTATCACAGAAAACACACCAAGATTCACGCATTGAATGCCTATATCTGGAGTACTGACTTCTTTTCCTTTATCACTTCTATATGCATGAATTGTACACTTCACTTCCGGATGATTGAATGATGATTAGCTAAGATATATCTGGATTAGTTAGCTTTTTTGTGATCGAAACTGAGTAGATTAGATTACCCTGCTGAAGTTGTCGTGCATGTCTTATAGAGTGAGCCGAGAGTTATATTTATTTCTTTCTCCACAAATCTTGAACATCACTTCTCTACTTTTAAAATCATTGGTGAATCTCCCCTTAGTGATTCTATTTTATGGCACTTCCCCCGCTATTAATTCCTAGCTCCAAATCTCTTATTTCAAAAAAAAAAGAAAAAAAAAAGAGAGAGGAGAAGAATAAAAGAGAGAAAAACATTCTTGTATATCATTACCTCTCTCCGAGTTGGGATCATTGTATATATGTTGCTCATTGTCAAAAAAAAAATGGAAAAAAAAAAAAGAAAAGAGGAAAAATCCTCAATAAAAGATCCCATCTCGCTTACTTTCTTTCTTCTTTCCCTTCTTTGCCTTTGGAGCTATATAAAAATGGGGATGTAAATATTTTTGTGCCACCACGCTTATAGATAAGCTTGGGGGAGGAGATCCATTGATGTGTGAGAGAGCGACTACTTGACATCGCACGACAACCTAGGCTAAGTAATATTCTATACTCGGTGAGATTGTTTCCAGCTTTACGAAATCCAGAAATCTAAGCCTAGCATTCATTTCATGAAATCCATACTTTTCTATTCTCTCTATTCTATGATGTGATACTCTTATACTCCAGATAGAAAGCGTTCAATTGAAAAGTGTGTGATCTGAGATTTGTATACCGCTTTAGATGATTCAGGCGATGTTAATTTTAAAATCATTCCGTTTTTCATGATTATACCGTTGTTCGTGGGTTTTCTATTTTCTACTTGCACTATTCTACTATGATATCAAAATGAGATTCTTTGACATGTATCTCTCACTCGGTGCATGCTATAAGAGTAGGTGAAACCCACGTCCTGAGAAAGTGATCTAGCATCCTATCTTTCTTTCTTTCTTTCTTTATTTTCGTTTGGTTTTCCTTCTTCTTCGTTTTTCATTTTTTTTTCGTTTTTCGCCGTTTTCGTTTTCCGAATCCACCAGGTTCGCTTTTTACTTATCTTCCTCGAGGACGAGTAAGAGGCAAGCTTGGGGGATTTTGATCACTCCTTATTTTACACCTTTTTTCCGCATGTTTGCATGCCATTTAGATCGCCCAAATCATGTTTTTCACGATATATCGACGATATTGCGATGCTTTTCACGCTTTGTTGTTTTTGTCGCATTTCAGGTGATTTGGCGCGATTTGGAGTGATCATGAGATGCGCTCACGATAGACGGCCACCGACGACCTCCCCGAGGGGTATTTTGCTGTTGGAGAGGAGCGGAAGAAGAATGGACGTCGCCGGAGCGACGAGGAGGCCAAAACGACCAGTTTGGGCATTTTTTGTGTCCCACTCGGCCGAGTGGAGGAGCCACTCGGCCGACCAGCGAGACACTGCTCGGCCGACCCGTTCAGACACGACTTCCATGTGTACTCGGCCGAGCGACGGAGACCACATCGGCCGAGTGACGATACCACGTCCGCCCGAGTGGCGCCCAGACGAAGGCCCTCAAAAAGATCGAAGTTACTGTTTTTCGGCCATCTGAGCTTCAGAAGACCCACTCGGCCGAGTGGCAAATCCCGTCTGCCCGAGTGAAGTGAAGCCATCGGCCGAGTGACGACAACTCACTCGGCCGAGCCGCCCCCGAACTGAAGACCCCTGAAGTCCCCGACTTACTGGAAAATTGACAGGGTTTTCACTCGGCCGAGCGACTTTTGTCACTCGGCCGAGTGCGATGCGCAGCCTGTAGCGAAATTTGCGGAAAACAGGCTGTGCAGGGGCATTTTGGTCAGGATTTTTAGACGATTTTTGGGGCTATTTAAGCTCTGTTTTTACCCTAGTTTGAGGAACCACCTCTCAGATTTTTTGCAGCTTTTTAAGTCTACTTTTTAGCTTTATTAATTGTGATTGGAGAGGAGAAAAACTTGGATTTTTGTTGGGTTGATTGAAGATCTACATTGGTTTGCACTTCTCTTCCCCAAAAACTCTATTTTTATTGTTTATATCATTGTTGTGATGAATTCCATTGTCTATTTCATTGCCAATTATTGTGCTATTGCTATGATTAGTGAGTAGTCTCCACGTCTTGGGGCGTGGGGATGAACCCTACAAGCCCAATTTCGTATTTGTGTTGAATTGGTAGAAATTGAGCTAGGATTGTTATTGGGGATTAGATTGGGATCGAATTACTACGGATAGCTAGGTATTCACATCAATTGGGATTTGCAAGAGATTGGATCCCAATTCGATAGGAAGATCTAGAAATCCGAATTGGGTTGGAGTCGGATTTTCGAAGTATCGGTTTGCAAGAAATTGGACCGATGCTAGGATCTCCGGTTGCAATTCCGTGCCGATACCCGTTTGCAAGAGATTGGACGGGTAGGAACTATCCTAATCTAGATTGTGGACCGAGTTTGCAAGAGATTGGGCTCGGTGCGCAATTGGACGATGATGTTGATCCTAATGCTAGCTTCCCTAGGCTAGGGTTTGCAAGAGATTGGACCCAAACCTAGGATAGCTATAGACCGGCAACAGCGCGAGGGCGTGAGCCTGGTTCCACATTTAGTTGCAACTAGTTCATCCAAATTCTCATCCTAGCGATTTCGATACCGGCGAACCACAATTGTGAAATACGGTGAGTAGTGGGGATTCCCCATTCCCTAGGCGTTTTCTATTTGATTTGATATTTCGCACTTTTGTCTGACGATTGTGACAGGATCGCCCAAGGCAATTATCCCTCTGAATAGCCAGGTTGATTAGGAGCAAGCACGGTCATTCGTCCTCCCTGTGTTCGATACCCGCTCGCCGCTATACCGTGCGCTTGCGGTAAAACTACAACCGTCGCCTCGGGACGTGTACGCCGGGGCGCGATCAAACACTATTAAAGTCTAAAACAAAAATAAAAACTAAAATAGAAAAAAAATGCGATAACCGTCGGGTTGCCTCCCGACAAGCGCTCGTTTAAGGTCTTGAGCTCGACCCCTTTAAATTTTTAATTTAGCGCGGTATGTTGGGTGCATATGAGATGCACCCGTCGAATTTCCCAGGAAGACAGCTCGGATTTGGATCATTGTGGTATGTGGTCTTCCTCAGCGCCCCTTCGTCATGTGCAATATTGGGGGTGGCTCCCCCAAGCTAGAGCTTGCTCCGGTCTTTGACTTTGCCGGTGAAACCGATCGTCGTATCGGTGGAGCTTTCTTCAGAGTCCTCAACTTCGAGAGCTTGCAGAGCTCCCGTATTCTTGCGACATCAGCGTCGCCATCATCAATCGCCGTGGAGATATAGGGGGAGTGCTCCATCTTCTCTTCCTAGGCCAAATCTAGGCCTTCTTCGAAGCAATCTTCGTGGGGTGCGCCGATGGAGTGGGGGATCGCCTCTTCGATGACCTTATCAAGGAGGTCCATGTAATCTAGCTCCTCATGATACGGCATGTGCTTCATCGCCTTTGGTATATGGAGCTCCACTTCGATGTAGCCAACGTTCAAGGTAAGAGTCCCCTCCCGCACATCGACGATGACACCGGCGGTGGCGAGGAATGGGCGTCCAAGTATGAGCGATGTATCGCCCTCCTCCTTGATGTCCATTATCACGAAATCGCATGGCAAACATATGCCCCCGGAAATTAGAGTGGGATGTCCTCTGCGATCCCAACCGGACTTGTAATCCGCCCGTCCGCTAGTTGAATCCGCATGTCGGTAGGCTTTAAATCCGTGCCGGTATTCAACTTCCGGAACATGGAGAGAGGCATGAGGCTATCACTTGCCCCCAGATCTACCAATGCTTTTTGTAGGGGGACGCCGCCTAGAGTACAAGGAATCCGGAAACTCCCTGGATCTTTGAATTTGGCGGGCTCCTTTTCCCTCTTTGTGAACCAAGTCCCTTCTTCCGCGAGCATTATCTTCTCCTTCCTCTTCCTTCCCGTGATCAAGTCCTTTAAGAACTTGGCGTAAAATGGGATTTCCACTATAGAGTCGAGGAAGGGGATATTGAGGCTCACCCCTCTCAAATACTCGAGAAACTTGGCTAGCCGTTTCTCCATCTTGGCTCTAGCTAGCCATTGAGGGAAGGGCACCGGTGGCATAAATCGGCGCTCATCAATAAGCTCCTCCATTCTAGATTTTTCTCCTTCTTGCGGCTCCTTCTCCTTTGCCACTTCAATTATCGGCTCGCTTTCTTCTAGATTCTCCACCACGGGCTCCTTGTCTTGAGTCATGGGGGGAGTGCTATCCTTCGCTCCACTTGTTGTAACCGCAACGACCGCATTGATATGGCCGGTGTTGCCCCGTGGATTCGGCTCGGGTTGAGCCGGTAATTGTTGATTGTTTTTATTGAGCAATGTAAGTTGCTCCCCAATTTGAGCGACGACGGTGGCGAGAGAATCTTGTCCCGCCTTCAATGTGGCATTGATCTTTCTTTGTTCCGCCATAAACTCCTCCACCTTAGCTTCAAAATCCGGACGTGGTTGAGCTTGCGGAGGGTTGGGATTTCTCCACCCTTGATTGTACCCGGGTGGCCTATAAGGTCCCACTTGTTGCCTCGGTGGGAAGTTTTGTTCCGGTGGCCCCCTTGGCGGATAATTTGGTTGTGGTGGTGGAGCTCGAGCTTGAGGAGGTTGTTGCTGCAGGTGGTTTAATGCACCATCATTATTAGCATATGAGAAACCCGGATGGTTTCTAGCGGTCGGATTGGCCTAATATCCAGAATTCCCCGCGACGTATTGAATTTGCTCCAAAGCTCCTTCTCCTTGCTCTCCTCCTACATACATGGCTTGGGATTGGTCTTGCCAATCGCTCATATGATTTGTCGGCGTGGATGTAGAAGGGGCTCCTTGAGGCTCCGTAATGAATTTCTCCAATCTCTCCACTACCTTGTGGAGAGAATCAAATTTGTTGGCTAGCTCCGCGACGGCCTTAGCCTCATAAATGCTAGACGGCTTCAAGGAGGACGAAGAGTGTCCTCGCTCGTCGCCCCACTGTTGGTTGTTCGAGGATATCTCCTCAAGCAAGGCCGTAGCTTCATCGGGAGTCTTCGACAAAATGGCTCCATTTGTGGTGGCATCAATAATCTGCTTCGTGCCCGGTTGGAGTCCATTGTAGAAACTGTGGACAAGCTCCCAATCCTCAATGCTATGATGGTGGCATTGATGTTGTAAGTCCTTGAAGCGCTCCCATGCTTCATAGAGAGTCTCATGTGGTCCTTGCTTGAAGGACATGAGAGCACTTCTTATCTTCACCGTCTTGGAGGGCGGGTAAAATTTGTCGACGAAGACACTCGCCAATTCATCCCAAGTGGTGAAGATTCCTTCAGCTTGCGTCCTCAACCAATATAAGGCCTTATCCTTGAGTGTGAAAGGGAAGAGGCGCAGTCTGATAGCATCCACGGATACGCCCGGCATTTGGAAGGTGGCACACTTTGATAGGAAGAGCTGGATGTGGTAATGAGGGTTTTCATGGGAGTTCCCATGAAAAGGATCTTGTTGCATAAGGACCACCAATCCGGTCTTCAACTCAAAATTTTTGTCGACCGCCAACTCTGGCATGGCTATGGACGAGGTCGTGGAAGAAGTCTTAGGCCGAAGCCTATCTCCTATGGAAATAATCCTCGCCATTCGCTCTGCCAATTCTTCGGGTGTCTCAGGATGGGTCATAAAATTTCCTTCCGTAACGGGTCTCCTCTCCGCTCGGATCCTCCTCAATGTACGCTCGATCTCCGGATCGTATAGTATCTCTTCGGGGTTCGCCGAGGATCTCGTGTACATGCAAGGGAAAACAGAGTTTTAAAGAAATAGTTAGCATAACGGAAGGGTAAAATAAAAATAGAAATAATAGAACAAAAAAGAAAAAATAGCTAGGTAGGTAGAATCAAACACTATTGCCTCCCCGGCAACGGCACCAAAAACTTGATCGCGCCCCGGATACACGTCCCAGAGCGGCGACACTGTAGTCTTACCGCAAGCGCACGGTGTAGCGGCGAGCGGGTATCGAACACAGGGAGGCCTAATAACAGTGTCTTCTTCAATCACCTGGCTATAAGAATAGTCGAGAAATGTTCGCAAATATGCGGTCACAGTCGTTCAATTATACGAAAGAAATAACAAATTAATAAAGACGCCTAGGGGTAAGGAATCCCCACTACTCGCCGTATCTCATCATTGTGACTCGTAGGTTTAACAATTGCTAGACTTGAAATTCGGGTGAACTAGTTACAACTAAATGTAGAACCAAGCTCACGCTCTCGCGCTATTGCCGGTCTATAGCAAACCTAGGCTGGGGTCCAATCTCTTGCAAACCCTAACCTAGGCTAACTAGCGTGAAGAACAACATCATCGTTCAATCGTATCTCGAGCCCACTCTCGTGCAAACTCGAGCTACGACCTAGGTTGGGATAGTTCCTACCCGTCCAATCTCTTGCAAACGGGTATCGGTATAGAATTGCAATCGAAAACCCTAGTTTCAGTCCAATCTCTTGCAAACCGATTCCGGAGAAATTCAATTGCAACCCAATTCGAATTTCTAGGGCTTCCTATCGAGTTGGAATCCAATCTCTTGCAAATCCCAATCGGTATGAATCCCTAGCTATTCGTATTAAATCAATCACAAACTAACCCTAATCGATCCTAGCAATAATTTCACCAATTCATCACAAATTTGAAATTGGGCTCGTAGGGTTCATCCCTACGCCCTTAGACGATGAAACTACTTACAATTCATCATATAATGCAATAGAAACTCACAATCAAAATCAATGGAATTCATAGCAATATTCAAAATATCAATAAAAATGGAGTTTTTGAGGGAGAGAGAGACAAACCAATGAAGAACAAGATAGCATCCAACAAAATAACCCTTTTCTCTCCTCCATAAAAGCTCAATCTAATCCCTAAAAAATTAATCTAAAAAGGCTGCAAAAAGTTCTGAAAAAACTCTCTAAACTAGGTTAAAAACTGGGGTTAAATACCCCCCAAAATCTCCCAAACAAATCCTGACGAAAATGCCCCTGCGCAGCCTCAAAATCGCAGTTTACGCTACAGGCAACGCGGCTCACTCGGCCGAGTGACAAATGTCACTCGGCCGAGTGATAGACCCTGACAGATTCCAGAGAGTTGGGGGTCTTGGGGGTCGTCTCCTCGGGATTCACTCGGCCGAGTGACTTTTCTTCACTCGGCCGGTGGGCGTTCTTCACTCAGGCGGACGGTCTTTCGTCACTCGGCCCAGTCGGTCTTTGAGAATCGACTGTACAAAAACAGTAAGTCTGGAATTTTTGTTGCCGCCGTCTTGATGCCACTCGGGCGAGTGGGTCTCCGTGGTTCGGTCGAGTGACATGGCGATGCTCGGCCGAGTGCACGCTGATATAGCTCTGTTGCGTGTCCGATCTGGCCGGCCGAGCGGGCTTCCGATGGCCGGCTGAGTGACTCCTTCACTCGGCCGAGTGAAATGCTCAAAATGCCCAAACTTCATATTTTCACTCCCTCGTCGCTCCTACGACGTTCTTTCTCCTTCCACTCCTCTCCAATAGCAAAATACCCCTCAAGAGAGTCGTCGGTGACACTCCGGAGTGGGTGCATCTCAGAATCACTCCAAATCGCTCCAAATCTCCTGAAATACGACAAAAACAACAAATCGTGAAAAGCATCGCAATATTTTCGAATAAACGTGAAAAACACGATTTGAGCGATCTAAATGGCATGCAAACATGCAGAAAAAAGGTGTAAAATACGGAGTGATCAGCGGAGCGGGGTAGGAAGAGGTACGGCTCGTAGTGTGCACCTAAAAGATAAATCCAGTGATGCACACCATGCGGCCTAATGATGGACATGCGGGTGAGCACATCCATCGTCAGGTGTGTAGGACTATTGGGTGCCACTAGACGGTCAAGAAGCTCTAGGCCGAGCATCTGGGTGAAAAGGGTGAAAAATCCACCGTAGCAAATATCGGTGGCGGTGTGGGCGGTCTGAAGAAGGCGATGACACAGCTAGTGTGATGCATCGGAGAGTATGAAGGGATGGAGGGTGCCGTCAGGGTGGAAGTGAAGAGGTCGAGTCATCCCCATACGATGTGAAAGCTAAGGAAGGTAGAGTGTTGACCTCTGGCCTGGAAAAGGGAGTGGTGGCGAGGTGGTGCTGCATGTAGCAGACGTAAGGGTGGACGATACAAGAGGATTTTTCCCTGCTTGGGCGATATCCTCGTAGACCCGTGATATGATGATGCCAAAACTACTCGGCATCGAACTCGGTGGGCTCGAAGTCGGGGGAGAAGGCGAGTCCACGGTCGGGGATGGCAGGAGAGTGGAAGTGTGCACAGATCATGGCATGCGTGACCACTACATCGTGGTAAGAAGCTAAAAGCTAATGACATCACCCGCTTGGGTGACAACAATAGAGCTCAACACCTCTAGTGTGAGGCAGGTGTAGGTGCGTGCGTGGATTGCGAGGAGGCGATCAAAACTGATGACCTGGTATAGCCTACGGACCCCCAGCATGAGTCCAAGGCACTGGAGGGTGGGGATGTATGTGAAGCAGGTGGGGACAATGGTACGGTAGCACATGGCTAGGAAGCGCTCTCGGTGAGCGTCATCGCAGAAGATGATGCCATAGGTCCTAAGGGTGGGGGTGGAGGTACAGGATGTGTAGGGGGAGCGGTCATGGGGACAGGAGCAGCGGTAGTGTGGGCGGGGTGTGGAAGGAGGTATAGAGGGGGCTGGGGGTGGCTGTAGACAGCGGCGACGCCAGTGTTGGGCGATGCCGGCAGTGCTGCTTCAGTCATTCGTCGGAGCTGGGGGTTTAGGGTAGATAGATAGAGGGGGGGAGAGAGAGAGGTGAGGAGAGAGATGGGTGGAGGGCGACCGAGTAGGTGGTGCAGACGGCGACACGGGTGGCAGAGACGGCAACAACGGCGACGAGGGAGGAGTCGAGTCGGGGAGGATTAGGGCTTTGGGCTGCTTGGGGGGGAGATTAGGGGATTAGGGATCGATTCGAATAGCCTGAGTGAGGGGGAGAGAATATAAACCGAGCTAACTCGATTTGGAATGTGGGCCCTATTTTTAAGTTGCAGCTCGGTCTGAGCAGATATAGCTGCTCGGTCGAGTAGGAAAAGATGAAAATAATTTTGAAATTAAGCTCATCAAAAGGGAGAGATTGTTGGACGCAACGATCTAGGAACTCTAGTTTGATGATGACAAACGTGTACGAATTATTTAACGTGTGTGCTATGTGTGTTTCAGGAATATTGGCAAAGTCGTTATTCTAAGTGTTGGAGGAATTGCTATCCACATAGCTAATGGACTTGTTCAAAGAGCTATACACAAAGCAATTTGACTTGGTCAATATGGAGAGAGATGGAATCACCTTGGATTTGTTCAAATCAATTATAGATGAATTCATATCCCATTACAACCACTTCCAATTTGAATCCAAACTCATATTCATGTCTCTAATCCCATTAGTGATTGATTCATATCAACTTCAATATTCAAACCCCTAACTTCTAGGGATTCTCCTTTAGTAAAACCCTCTCTCTCCCATTCCTATAAATATTCCTACTCAAAGAACCTAGGGGATGGGGCTGATAATCAAAGAAAAGAAAACCCTAGTTGCATATCTTAAAACCTTTTGCCACAGCCAACAACTTTTCATCCTGCCGCAAGCTTATTCTCCCAAAGGCCAAAAGAACCATCTTGCTGCAAATATATCCTTCAAACCGCTCCAAGGAAAAATCTCCATTGCACCAGTAACCTCTTAAATCAAAAGTTCATCTTGCTGCAAACAAAGATATCACCATCCTCCCCAAAAGAACAAAATGGCAACCCTTCCACCGTGAGATCCTGTTACCAAGAAGACCAACGTGGAAGCCCTCATCAGAGCGTACAATCGCCAGCAAGCCTTGATTTCTAACAGGATGTGAACCAATCATCTTCTTCATCACCTCGGCAAGTTCGCAAGCCCAACTGTCGGAGAAAGCTCTTAGCCACCGTCATTCCATCGTCGAAGTCGATTCGCTCGGAGGTGAGTTAGCCAACGCAACATCATCGACTCCACATCGTAAACATATACAAACCCACGCCAAGTCAAGCCCATGCGAAGTCGAAGTTGCTGTCAAGTTTGAAGCTTGCCATCGAAGTTCTCCCATTAAAGAGGATACCCCTGCCGTCGAGGAGATGCTACATCTTCATCTTCCTCAAGGCATCGGTGACGTCTTCACGAAGTTGCTGTTGCATTTCCCAGCACCATCAGAGAGTGCAGGCGGAGAAGATCACCTCGTTTTCAGATTCATTGAGATGAGTGGCTCGAAGAATCGCCGCCGTTGGAGTGAAGCCACAGAGTGCAAGCTGCTGGAGTTCCCTTTCCATCAGAGTTGGGCTTCCACCATCGGAGAGGAGGCGCTGTTAGAGTCGTGAGGGTGCCACTGCCAAAGTTGTGTCGCCGCCGGGAAGCCACAGTTCATGCGGAGTCGCCGTTCGAAGGAGAGACGCTGCATGCCCTATCTCGCCATCGGAGAGAAATGAATCCCACACAAAGAATTGCAAGAGAACGTGCCGACGTGGATCAAATTTAATTAGAGTTGCTTTGCGCACAGATCTTATATTTACTGAATTGAACTGGAATTGGTATACACACAGACCAGAAGATTGACGAGCCACAGATTGAGATACAGACGTCAGATCGAGACACCGTTTGCGTCAGACTGGAGCTAACGACGTGCTGATTGACAGAGATGACTACACAGACATGAACTGAACATTTCTAAACCCTTTACTCTTTATATTCGTGTATTAATGTAATGATTTATGTAGGAGAAACTTTTACCAATATTTGTGTTATTTTGAGACTTGTCTGGTTGGGGCTAGACAAGAGGGTCTTGACGTGTTGGTACAGTCAAGATACACATTTACTAGGTTGATAGGGTTCTGCACTTTGTTGAGTGTGGTACAGTCTAGGTGGAGAGTTAGAGCTAGGACCCCATTGTAGGTGTACACAAGGAACTTATTAATGCTAGTATTTGCTTGGGGCTGGACGTAGGTCGTTGATGCGACCGAACCAGGGTAAATCTGTGCGTACTCTGTGATTGTCTCTTATTTACTCTGCTTGTGCTTTTAATTGCGTGTGATTTCTCGTGGGTTGCGCGAGAAATTTTTTATTACCCTATTCACCCCCTATAGGTTAGGATCCAGATCCAACAAGTGGTATCAGAGCAGGTTTTAGGATCTAGCCTAGGATTGTCCATGAATCCCATTGATAGTGCTTTTGCTGAGGGTCAGTCCATATCACGTCCCCCTAGATTTAATGGGGTAGATTATGCTTATTGGAAAAATTGAAAGAGAATCTACTTAATTTCTATTGATTATAAAGCTTGGCAAATTGTTGAAAAATGCTATTAACCACCTGTCATTAAAGTTAGAGATGTTGAGATGATTAAACATTATGATAAATGGGATGAAAATGATTGGAGACTGTATTCTCTTAATGCTAAAGCTATGAATGCTCTCATTTGTTCATTAGATAAATCTGAAATCAATCGTATCTCACATTGTCTAACTGCACAGGAAATATGGCATACATTGGAGGTGACACACGAGGGAACGTCACAGGTGAAGGAGTCTAGACTTGCACTTCTGAGCACAGAATACAAGGGCTTTCGCCTTCTACCATCAGAGACCATATCAGAGATGTTTACAAGGTTCACCGACATCGTCTACAAGTCTAGCTCGCTCGGTAAGCCATATTCTAGTCTTGAACAGGTGAGGAAGATATTAAGAGCGCTGCCAAGCTCTTTCAGGCCTAAAGTCACTGCCATCCAAGAAGCAAAGGATCTATCACAAATGAGGGTGGAGGACTTGATAGGTAACCTAATGTCCCATGAGCTTGAATTGCAAAATATTGAAGAAAGAGAGAAACCTGAGGAGAAGGAAAACACTTCAAAGCCACTTGCTCTAAAATCTAGCGAAGATGAAGATGAGGAGGAGGAGATAGCACTAATGGTTAGACATTTCAGAAAATACGTCAGAACTCCTCAAGGAAGATCAGAAATGCATAGAAGGTTCATTCTCTTTAACGCTTTTAGTTACAATAAAAATTCTTCTGAACAAGATTCTGCTAATAGAGTTAAATGCTTCAAATGCAGGAAAAGGGACACTTCGCGAAGCAATGCAAACAAGAGGCTACACAGGTTACTAAAGATAAAGAAAAAGCTAAGATGCTAACTTGGGACATGGACAGCGAAGCTGAGGATGAGGATGAAGAGGTGGTAGCCCACTCCGCTGTTGTCTGCTTAATGGCAAACACCGATGAGATAAATTCCTTCACTAAAGCTAAATTGGTAGATATTTGTAAAGGAATGCAAAATGAGATTAATGAGCTAGAACTCACGTTGAATGATTATAGGGATGCTAGCTTTAAATTACAAAAAGAAAACTGTGACATCTCTGATGAAGTGGATATTCTTAAAGAGAAACTTGTTGCATGTAACGCTAAAATTGTGTCACTAGAAAAAGAAAAAGCTAGCATGCCTGAAAAAGGTGCTTGTCTAAATTTTCCTTCCTTGTTGAATGATATTAGCATGCTTAAGCTAGATTTGACTAAGCTCGAAACTGAAAAAGACTATGTGATTAGAGAGCTTAATGATAAATTCTACAAGTTGGATAACGACTTTAAAAGAAAAATGGTTGAATTTGAAAAGGAGGAGGAGGAAAACAAAAGAGCATTTCTAAGTAAATGCACCTTGCTTGTGGATGAAAATAAACTATTAAAATCCAAAGTTTCTAATCTAGAAGTGTCATTACGAAAATTTTCAATTGGTAAGCACTCGTTGGATATCATACTTGAAAATCAATTATATGTCAATAATAGAAGAGGACTTGGATTTGGTTTGAAAAATGTTGAAAAGCCCAAATTTAAGAAATTCCACAATGTGCATTCTATTGTGAAAAATATGCATGCAAAGTGATTTACTTGTGATAGTGTTGGTCACACATCCTATTATTATAAGTTTAGGAACACAAACATAAAGTTCAAACAAGTGTGGGTTCCTAAAACTTTAATGGCTAACACTAGTGGACCTTGTTGGATTCCAAGGTCACACGTAACACCTTTCATATAGGTGAGGTGGAGATTTGGCGAGGAGCAATAAATTAAAAGTCTCATTTTTTAGATCCTTAGTCAAATAGCGATGGGAATGTATATCTTTTTCATCTTTGCATTCATTGCATACCTTCATAGATTGTTTGTGTGCTTGACTTAATACTTGTTTGTGTGCTTGTTTGCTTGCTCTTTTAGGTTTGTTTTAGTTCTTTATAAAAGAAAATCAAAAAAATAAAAAACCAAAAAAGATTGTGCTTAACGAATACCTCTTATGATTCATTATAAGTGGTATTTCTTGAACATTCATTCATATCCTTTGTAGAAATCATTATATTATTGTTATAGATACATGCGCATACTAGAAATTATTTCGTAGCCATGACATGTGTCATGAAATGATTAATTTGATTTCTACACCTACATACGCACTTCCACGAATACTAAACTTTTAGTACTTTTGGAGAGTCTTTTGATGAATGTTGGAAAGTGAATGTAGGATGAATAAAAACTGAATTATCTAAGAGGTCAGATGTGTATTGCCATGAATAAAAATTGAGCACAAAAAGAATTGTAAATGAAAAAATATATACATGAACTTTGCTCTGTATGAAAAATGGATACAATTCATGGCAAGTACATTACCCACGAGTATCCAACATATGCTTTATGGGTAATCTTTAACATTGGTGTATATTACTCGTTAAGCAATGCCAACCCCACATCTAAGAGTCCTGATCGGTTATGTTTTGGGGTTTGGTAACTTAAACTCATTTATAATGAGGTGGAAAAAATCAATCCTAGTGAAATTCATGTTAATTGGAAAATGTGGATTGTTTTGGTTGATGTTCTAAATTGAATCTCCCTTTGTACTTCAATGTTTATATTCTTACACTTTCATAATGGTAGTGAAGTCTATATTATGATTTTCAATGCACTTGAATTGCCTACTTTATAGCAAATACATGCAAGTGCCAGCTATAATCAATAATCCTTTATTTTTGCATGTGATATTTGATGACTTCATTAATACGCTTTCGATGACAACCAAAAGGGGAGAAAAGTGTTGGAAATATTTGGCATCAAATGGTATAAATAAATTTGGTATAATTGTTGAAGGGTGAGCATGGTATTATTTGATGAAGGGGGAGCTTGGAAATAGGGGGAGCATGCTTTTCATCATTGATATATTGTGTGCGTGCTAGTAATGCTTTGTCTCATTGTATACATTATAAGCATTACACCCCTCATCACACTTCACACACACCTATCTAATTGCTCAAATCTTTTATTGGTTTGTCATCATCAAAAGGGGGAGATTGTTGGACGCAACGATCTAGGAACTCTAGTTTAATGATGACAAACGTGTGTGAACTATTTAACGTGTGTGCTAAGTGTGTTTCAGGAATGGAAAAGTCTTTATTCTAAGTGTTGGAAGAATTGCTATCCACATAACTAATGGACTTGGTCAAAGAGCTATACACAAAGCAATTTGACTTGGTTAATATGAAGAGAGATGGAATCACTTTGGATTTATTCAAATCAATTAGAGATGAATTCATATCCCATTACAACCATTTCCAATTTGAATACAAACTCCTATTTCTATCTCTAATCCCATTAGTGATTGATTCGTATCAACTTCAATATTGAAACCCCTAACTTCTAGGGATTCTCCTTTAGCCAAACCCTCTCTCTCCCTCTCCTATAAATATTCCTACTCAAAGAACCTAGGGGATGGGGCTGATAATCAAAGAAAAGAAACCACTAGTTACATATCTTAAAACCTTTTGCCGCAGCCAACAACTTTTCATCCTGCCGCAAGCTTATTCTCCCAAAGGCCAAAAGAACCATCTTGCTACAAATATATCCTTCAAACCGCTCCAAGGAAAAATCTCCATTGCACCAGCAACCTCTCAAATCAAAAGTTCATCCTACTGCAAAAAAAGATATCACCATCCTCCCAAAAAGAACAAAATGGCAACCCTTCCACAGTAAGATCTTGTTACCGAGAAGACCAATGAGGAAGCCCTCATCGGAGCGCACAATCACCAGCAAGCCTGGACTTCTTACAGGATGTGAACCAATCATATCCTTCATCACCTCGGTAAGTTCGCAAGAAAAACTCGTCGGAGAGAGCTCTTAGCCACCGTCATTCCATCGTCGAAGTCGACTCGCTCGGAGGTGAGTTAGCCAACGCAACAAAATCGACTCCACGTCTAAACATCTACAAACCCATGTCAAGTTGAGCCCAGGCAAAGTCGAAGTCGCTGTCGAGTTCGAAGCTCGCCATCAGAGTTCTCCCATCAAAGAGGATACCCTTGCCATCAAGGAGCGGCTACATCTTCATCATCCTCAAGGCATCCATGACGTCTTCACGAAGTTACCGTTGCATTTCCCAGCACCGTCGGAGAGTGCAGGCAGAGAAGATCACCTCGTTGTCGGAGTCGTTGAGACGAGTCGCTTGGAGAATCACTACCTTCGGAGTGAAGCCACCAAGTGCAAGCTGCTGGAGTTTCCTTACCGTCGGAGTTGGGCTTCCACCGTCAGAGAGGAGGCGTTGTCAGAGTCGTGAGGGTGCCGCTGCCAAAGTTGTGTCGCCCCTGGGAAGCCACAGTTCATGAGGAGTCGTCGTTTGAAGGAGAGCCGTTGCATGCCCTATCTCGTCGTCGAAGAGAAACGAATCCCACGCAAAGAATTGCATGAGAACATGCTGACGTGGATCGAATTTAAATAGAGTTACTTTGCGCACAGATCTTATATTCACTGAATTGAACTGGAATTGCTATACGCACAGACCAGAAGATAGACAAGCCACAGATTGAGATATAGACGTCAGATCGAGACACTGTTTGCGTCAGACTTGAGCTGACGACGTGCTGATTGACAGAGATGACTACACGGACATGAACTAAGCATTTCCAAACCATTTACTCTTTATATTCGTGTATTAGTGTAACGATCTCTGTAGGAAAAACTTTTACCAATATTTGTGTTATTTTGAGACTTGTCTGGTTGGGGCTAGACAAGAGGGTCTTGACGTGTTGGTGCAGTCAAGATACAAATTTACTAGGTTAATAGGGTTCTGCACTTTGTTGAGTGTGGTACAATCTAGGTCAGGAGTTGGAGCTAGGACCCCATTGTAGGTGTATAGAAGGAACTTATTAATGCTAGTATTTGCTTGGGGCTGGACGTAGGTCGTTGATGCGACTGAACCGGGGTAAATCTATGCGTACTCTGTGATTGTCTCTTATTTACTCTGCTTGTGCTTTTAACTGCGTGTGATTTCTCGTGGGTTGTGCGAGAATTTTTTATTAGCCTATTCACCCCCCTCTCGGCTAGGATCCAGATCCTACAGTATTTGGCACGGATCTTTAAGGTGGCTCTCCCCGGCCGTATGGATATGAGCTCCTGGATCTCGGTGGTGCATGTGTGCGTCCGAAGGCTCCCCATCAAGTACTCATATAAAGGAAGCTATCGCTTTGTTATGCATGACGTCGCCGTCATCATCAATGCTTATCCTCACCGGATCTTTGGTGAACTCTTCCATTGCATAGTGATTTGTGGCCTCATCCTCTAAGAGCTCTAGGTAGCTCGCATCTTCTTGAGGGGCACGTTCTCTCATAGGTTTTTGTAGATGAAATTCCACTTCTATATTACCCACATTCATAGAAAGTGTTCCCTCATAAACATATATTAATAGCCCGGCCGTCGCCATGTACGGACGGCCTAATATAAGTTGAGATCTCCCTTTTTCCGGCATATCCATGATGATGAAATCCACCGGTACGCAAAGCCCGGACGGTATATGCAAAATACGCACTATGCCCACCGGATACGTGATGGAGTGGTCCACCAATTGAATGTAAATGTCGGTTGGTCAAGCCCCATTCCCGTTTGTAGCCTCTTGAAAATGGAAAGCGGCATCAAGCTAATGCTCGCTCCCAGATCTATCAAAGCCCAGCTAATAGGGGTGCTACTGATGGAGCACATCACCGTGAAGCTACCAGGATTTGGTAACTTCTTTGGAAGATTATTCTTGATAATTGATGTTGAGTCCTCTAAAAGCTTTACCTCCTCATGTTTTCGCTTCTCCGTAATGAGTTCTTTCAGAAATTTTGCATTCATAAGAATCTATGTTATAGCATCCATAAAAGGAATGTTTAGTTGAATACCTTTAAGGAGCTTCATGAACGTAGCATACTTCTTTTTCATCTTCGCCAAAGCTAATCTTTGGGGATACTGTGGAGGATGTCGACTTGCCCTTTCTTTAGCAGCATCCTTTGGAGTACGACTGTTAGAAGTAGTGATGCTATAATTCGGCACGGTGGTGGTGGTGGGCAAGGTAAAGGGCAAAGCCTTGTTGCGAGATGTATGCCCTTGAGGCAATTTATCTCCGTTTATTTATACAAACATCTTGTTCAAAATAACAGTAAGCTGTTTGGTAATAATTTATATAAGTTAAATCATAATGTAGTTATCATTAGAAAATAACTTAGGTAAAGTCTTGAGACTTAATGAAAGGTCAAACAAGTATCGAGATGAGTATCACGATCATGGAAAAAAGTTTGAACGTCTGTAGCATAAGTCTAAAAGTGTTCGTGGTCATAGATGTTTCGAGAAAAGTATATCGAAACATCAGACAGACCATTGTGTCTTAGTCTTCATCGTATAGCAGTGACGATGATCTCATGATCGTTTGACTTGACAAAGTTGAAGACGAGACACAGGTGCTCATTGGAGATTGAGTTCACTGAACGACCCACAAGAGTTATCATATGGTTAAATTGATCAACCTGTCAATGATAAATATTAGTGATGATAGGCAAGTTGGTCTTTGACTTGAGGTCATTGTACAAACATGTGTGTGATTGGTGTCACTTAAATCACTAACCTAGCTTCGAAGTAAGGCCTGTCGAAAGGTCTTTGGTCAGGTGACATTTGAAGCATACGAGGAGAATAATGACCGAGATAGGATTCGTCTCTCCCGCTCAATGGTAGTTAGTGTCGTAGTGTTAGTTCGGTCTTTAGTAAAAACTCTGGCCAGAGTATGTTGAAGTTTTCCAACATTATTTGACTAAAGATCAATGGAAACTAACCAGATTCGAGTTATTGGGGTTGACAGTTTGACCGTACCCTAGACTTGAATTAAACGACATAGTTTAGACGAAGTGATTAAAACTACGGAATTCATCACAGACACAGTCAGGGTGGTCCCGACAATACTCATGTCGATGAGTTAACCACATAATTATGATACTGAAATAGGGACGTCAAACTACTGCTCGTGGTCACTGCCGTATGGGGCTTAGAGCCCAACCTGTAGTAGGGTTAGGCTGTAGGGTCTCACACAGAGTGCGACCTTCGTCTAGTAATAGGTAGAATCATTAGGGAGAATATGCATTTGATGCCAGGGATAGAAAATTGCATTTGATGCAAATGATAATTTTAAGACTAGATAGGGACTAATTTGCATATGATGCAAAAGGGGTTAAATGTTTCTTAAATTGTTTAAGACGGAATGTCCCGCTCTAAACACATGTTCGAACGGCATCAAAATCAGATGCAAAATGCATGAGATATGCCCAAAACCGTCAATAAAGCTCTAGTTGGGCATTGCGGGTTGGACGCCAGCTAGGCGAGCACCCGACCTGCATCAGCCTAAAGGGGGCAGGCGGTCAGGCGCATAAGCCCGCTGTGCGGGCGGGGCCCCAGTAGGCAGGCGCCCTGGCTCATTGTGCGGGCCTGGGCACCCCAGCCAGCCCGCTACAGCAGCGGGTGCCCTGATCTACGAAGCGGGCGGGTGCCCTGGCCCACTATGCGGGCCTGGGCGCCCCAGCCTGCTCGCACAGCGGGCGGGCACCCTTTTGTGCGTGTGCCCACGCCCGGATGCAGGCTGACAAGCATGGGGCCCACTCTGTGGGCCCCACAGCTTAGGTTTTAGAACCCTAGGCTGTTTTATTTGTGACAGCTGGCTCTTGTGCGAATTTGTGCCTTTGGGCTGATCTTTGCACGATTAATTGGAGGGTTAAACGGACTCCGATTGACTCGTCGTTTTTTCCTACGCGTTCACCGTTGAATGCCCTTCGATTTGATAGGTTGTATCAATCATAAAGCTCAACGGTGAGGGAGTTAAAATTCACGAAAGTTTGGCCTTTGTGAAAGGGAAACTAAATTGAATTCATTAACTCCAAACTTTAGTCCCACATTGGAATTTGAGAAATGGGAAGCGGTCAGCCGCCTATATAAATAGGGGTTTGCTCCCCTCCTCAAAACTCGTCACAAGCACCAGATCTGAGCGGCTCCCGTAAATGTTGGAGCACACTCGGATCTAGGCTTAAATTAAATATTCTCTATCTCCTTATAATTTCTGCCTTACTCCAGAAGGGCTCTAGCAAAGCCACGAAGGGGTTTGGATCTGATCCGAAATCTTGGCGAAGGTTCTCTCTTGGGTGAAACTTTCTTCGGCGCATGGTTGGCTCGACGACAAGAGGATTGCTTGCCTCAGGATGCGGAGCGGTTCGAGGAGCGGTTCGACGCGGGATGGGGAGCGGCTCAGAAGACGGTGCGGTACACCTTGCCTGAATCAGGGCAAGGTTCCAGGTATGTGAATTTAATTAGCATTCTTTTAATTTAATCGCAGTATCTTAGCTCCCTCTTGGGATGATCGAACCCATCCCAAGTTGGCAGAGATCTTGGCTAAATGGTCTTGAACCTTAGGACCATGTTAAATAGTTTAACGTGACTATGTTTTTTCGCTGCATTATTTTGCATCTGTGGTCCGTCTGACTTAGGATGGGCACAGATTGTGCCCTAAGGGTCCATCAAACCCCTACAAGCCTCCCTCTCTCCAATAATAATAGGCTCGTTATAGCCTTTTCCTTGTCTTCGCCAATAGGAACATCTTCATTTTGAGCTTGAGCTGTCGGTTCTTGGCTTGCCTTTCTAGAAACTGGACACATTACAGTGTCACGGTCGCTTTTCGATCGTACGTTTTTTCATGCACGTACTTTCCTTTTGTACGCGTATTTTTAGTTGCCTCTTCTTGTATCCCAAACGTACGAAGTGATATGTTGGTGCGACCCTCTGAAAGAGTACTTATTTGTGGAATTTTTCGTGAACGTCATTTCACGGCTCATTCTTCCACAAAGCAACTTTGTATGAAGGGGTGTGGTAACTTTTACCTTTGATGTTTGGTCTTTTTATTTTCAGTTCCATTTTTCGTGAACCTAGCTCGTGACCAATTATCTTAGTCTCGATCCCCTCGTCGACACGGTCGTCCCGATATTTTTCTTGTATTTATCGGACACCGTTTGACCGACATTTCGACCTAATCATTTTCAATCTGTAATTAGCCCTAACTAAAACTTAATTAAACATTCTAATTAAATCCTATAGGTTATCATACGTCACATGATTTTTCCCTAAGCTATTCGCCACCCTATAATAAACTAATCTGTACCCCTTCCTCTCACACCCTCTCTCTCCAATCACCCCCTTTTGCACCCCTTTTCTAACCTATATAGCAAAGCAACCCATCAACTTATAACTTACGCAATAAACCCTATCCTGGGTCTTTCACAGCCACTCCTTGATCCGGCATGTCGCTCCACCCTCTTCCCTCCACAAGCTCCCATCATCTCCTCCTCCCATCCTCAAGCAGCCGCGCAAAACTACCCATCCCTTGCCTCGACACCAAAACAGCCCCCTCTTCCTCTTGATGAGCCCTAGGCCACATCTCCTCGTGCTGTTGTCGCGTGCAACTTGACAGCAGGCTGTAGAACCCACTGCCCGCTGTCCGCGTCTTCCCGATGCCGTACAACGTCGTGCGGCTGTCCTCCCCCTCCGCGTCGATGTTTGATGATCGTGCCACTACCCGGCTGATCTTTGTTCGTTGTCGCTGTCATCCGTCATTTTCGTTGATCGCTACCGTGCAGTGGATCATTGCTCACTTCTATTAATTCAACCCCTGACGTCACTACGCAACGTCAGTGTATCTCTCGCATCGTGTTAAGGTATACCAAAATCGTAGGAACCCAAACACCGTATATTTAACAAGATAAAAGCCAGTAATTTCCTTTACTTGGTTAAATAACTAATTGAAGATTAATAATATGGGACTGTAGGTTTGGTCGATGGTTTGAGCACATATGAAATATCTGGACTAATGGATCTGTGACTTGCAGCACATAATTTCAGGCAAGTGAAACTTTCCAGTATTTGTTTAGGCCAAGTTTTAGGCCAATCTGTAAAATAGCGTAAAAGAGACTAGGCGATGAAATGATAGTCGCCTAGACGCCTTATTTGATCTAGCTTGACAACAAAGCTAGATCTGACACCCTTACTATGCTATCATTTCATGCTACATGTCACGTTTACTTTCAAATTAACTGTACACACTTTTAACTGCTTATTGCCATTTTATGCATCTTGCCATGTCATTCCATGCATCAACTTGCTCTATCAAGATTGTGTAGCACATGCTACTTTAAATTGTAAGCTGCGACGAGTAGGATCATGACTCCTACATCATGTAATGAGGCTAGGTGCACCCCTATGCCAAGTGAAAAACACTTCCTGGCTCGTGATCCAGAAGATGGGCACCGGCCCATACACACGTGGGAGGGGTAGGGTTAAGCGACCACTCAGTGTAGAAGTGTGCCTGATCAGCAACTTCAGCTGTAAGGAGTAAACCCTGAGCACAATGTGAATGCATGTTTTATCGTGAAATCGTGATATCTTGTTTAGTAGCTTTTGCTACAACGTGTCATGTAAATGTTAATTAATATGTTCATCTTAACCTACTGCATTCATTAAATATCATGCTCATTTTAAACTGCTGCATTCATTCAAATATCATGTCATGTCATCTTCATTATTTTAGAACTACTAGTTGCACTCTTTTGCTTTATGTTTCCTTGTACAGAAATCTCCCTTCCCTTTTTGGAGATTTTTACTAACATGTGTCCTTTTCTCTTTTTGTGTCATATATTAGTTTTTGAGCCTGAGTTAGTGCCGAGGACGACTAGGTTACTGACGTCCAGTTCAAGAACACCGGAGTTCTACCCTTAGTCTCAGCTAGTGACTTTCCCTTAGATATTTTTTACTTTCCTAGTAGCTGCTGTTAGGTTGTTCAATGTGTGGCACCGTTACTTATTCTAGTTTTAGCCATGCTTAGGCCTTCTTTTCAGACTCTGTACTTTTTTATGACTATCTTTGCATGTTTGGAATAAAATCTGTGGATGTTGAATGTTGGATAATTTTAATTGCCTACCTTTCTTTATTATTATTGTTGTTTCGTCGTAATGCCAAAAACCTGCTAATGGTATAATTACCAGACGCTTATCAGACTGTAGCTTCACAGCTCCAAGTCTGAGCGGACCTCTTCACGTCTCGCCTTCCATACTTGGGAAGCGGGGTGTGACAAGTTTTAGTGGTGGCCTATGCAGGTCTCGAACCTGCGAAATATCGAAACAACGATAATAATAAAAACATTCATTAAAACATTTGAAATATTCGATTCATAAAATTTGAGTCTAATATGAATGTTTTCCTTGTCCTAGATGGTAGGAAGACTTTGATAGATGTCCAGGTTTGATAGTCAGACACCTTCGTTAATATTTAGTCGTACTCGTCTTAGGATGCCTTGGTAGCCTCTCACCCAGCCCTGACTATATCAAGAGTTTTTCCTCTAGTCGTTCGCTTGGGTCCATCAATTTTGGGCCTAGCAGAACATAATTTTGATCCTCTAAGGACCCTTTCCTGAGATCACCATCACAGTTTAGTGCGTTAGAAAGTCTTAGTGCTAAGTTCCTCCTGATCTTTAGTTCGTTAGAACCCCTGATTTATATCATTTTCCTGATCATTACACTTCTATGTTATCGACTGTAGAATTTCATCGTAGCTTTTCATGAATCATATTCTAGGCGTATTCATGTATCGATCATGCGATCATATTATTTGCCCTTGATTCATGTGATCGCTTCATGACGATTATCGTTAATTTTTCGAATCTTCCCCATTGCAAATCCTGATTCCTCTAAAATTATTCTTGATATTCCTTATTAAATTCTTCGCTCAGTTTAACTTCTTTGAAAACCCCTTATTATATACTTAGATTTCCTGGTTTTCGGTCAAGTTAAAATTCATTCTTGGATTTTGAAACCTTCTTGGTCGTAATCTTTAGTTACTATCTCGTAACCATTTTCTAACATATATCTTTCATATTTCAGTTTTAAAACTTTATTACCATTTTGATAGTTCAATATATCATCCCTTTCTTTCTAAACTACTAAATTTATTTTTAACCACTTATCGTACATACTTTTAGAATGTTTTTAGGCTAAATAGGACTTCAATTTTTTAGTATATCAGTTTTATATTCATCGTGCTCATACTTCAAAAATCTTTGTAAAAAATCTATTTTCATTTGCAATACAATCACTACCTCACCCTACTCATTATTTTCTTCGTCTAACACTTTTCCGTGTTGTAAAATTTTATCGTCTGCTCGCTATTTCTAAATATTTTTATAAGAATATATATATATATATATATATATATATATATATATATATATATATCTATATATATCTATATATATATATATCTATCTATCTATTCTATAAAACATGACCTTTTTTGAATTTTGTCCCAGTCATCAAGAGTTTGTCCCAGTCACCAAAAGTTTGTCCCAGTCACCAAGGGAGTGGGTCCCGCATGCAAGAGAGTGAGAATTTGAGGAGGAAGATATTTGGGGAAATCTTTTGAATTTGAACGAAAACTTTTGCATTTGGGAATTTACCCCGCACTCAGATCTCTCTCCCTTGCTCTTCTCTCTTTCTCCCTAATTTGAAACCCCCCTCAGCCCTTTGTCCTTCCCCAAACCCCCTCGAGCTGGCCTCTTCTCTCTTTTTCGCTGGCATCTTCAGCTCTGTGTCGGAGGCAGCATCAAAGCCTAGCTCACGCTCCCAAGCCGAGCAGCAACAAATGCATCAAAGCCCAACTCTTTTCGAAGCTTCTAAAAGAACGTTGGCTGCCCTAAGGGGTCGATCCTTGCCCGATCTCTCCATTGTCTGGATATACGCCCATGTTCTCCAGAGTTTGGATCCAAACACCCTAACCCTAGCCATAGTTCTCTCTTTGCTACATCAATTCTGATTTCTCCTTATCTGAATGCAGATCTAAAGGATATAGCATCACTGATTGAGGGATGAACTTTGATGAAAGAGGTCAGGTGCATTGGGCCAAAGGTAAGATCTTTCCGCAACTTTATCGGTCAAAATGAGATTTTGATTTCTCTCCTTTTTTTTGTGATTTTCCTGTTACTGATTCATTGACAGATTGTAGCTTAAGTGCCCAATGTGCTAATTTGGTGAATTTGGTTTCTTTGTGGTAACCAATTTGAGTGCATGGTCTTTGTGGTAACCAATTTGAGTGCATGTTCTTGAATGTTTAGGATAATTTGGGTTTAAAAGCAAGCCAGTATTGAACTTTGGATTTGGGTCCTCAGACTTTGGTATGTGACTCTGGTATCTCTCTAGAATCCTAGATTAAATTTTGGGTGACTTTGGATTTATTTGATCTTATTGCAATTTAGTACCCCTTACTGAGGGATTTGGGTTGATTTGGGTACTCAGAAATTAGACCAACAATAAAAAAATACATTTTGGTATATTCTTTGATCTTATTTCTTTTTTCCAAGTTTTTGGTGTTCAATTTAATGGTTGTTAATGTTTGTGGGTTTACTCTTTAAATTTTGATGAGAACATATGATGTATCATGCCCTTTAATTTGATCACTTCGGCAGTGATTCCTTATCACTTTAGTTTTAGTTGCGGCAATTTACGAATGTCATTTTTATGTTTTCTTATCATTGTTAATTGCAGCAATCTAGAATTTAGAACGAACATGTTTCCTAGAGAGCAGTATTAAATGGATAAAGAGATGTGGATCATTTATGTAGATAAAAATTCATTTGATTCTTGAATCACATTTGCAACGGTGATGACAAGTTTGTCGTAGACCCCTCCATGTTCTTCTTCTCTGTGACTGAACACTTTCTGCGATGAACAAACTTGAACACTTTCTTCGATGAACAAAACTAGAATCTTCACATAGGTAACTGCATTATTCTTCATATATCAATAAGATTGGATTTTTCCATTATTTTTTAGTTTTTTTGCTTTATTTTGTTTTAAGATTTGACTTTTACTTAACGTGTCAAGTTCTTCACTTGAACATTGAGGAAGAAAGATAAAGAATCAAACTTTTCCCTCAAACTTCATCATTATGACGTTAGAGCCCTTTGCATCAAGCATATTTGAGTATGTAGATTATAATTGTTCTAAAGTATATGTTCATTTCTTTCAAAACTAATGAATTATGTTCAATTAGCTCAGGTTATTTAAAGTGAATGATGCTACCAAAAATTTCACCAATATGCTGCGCAGTGAATGATTTTTGGCCAGTTATTTGAAGTTATTTGAAGTTATTTTTGTCAACTGAGCATGCGCTGTGAGAAATGTTGTCTATTATGTATTTTTGGTGAAAGTAAGGATCGCATAGTTCAAACATCATGTTTCAGATTTGTTTTGCTATTTCTATCATAAATATGCATATAATATATCATATGGCAACAAATATTATGGTTTATTAGGATGGCCAGAACACTAGCATTAAAATGTTCAAAGCAATTGCAAAGTTAGATGGGAGAAACCATGTGAATTTGAGAGTTGTGCCATACTTGGTGACAAATGGAAAGTCATTTGGGCATGGAAATGTTGCATGAATTACCCGAAGTGATTTGTTCCAATGTTAAAAACAGATGCTAAATGGTATGGTCTCTCCTATCATTGTTATCCACTTGGGATTTTTATGATGATGCGTAATACTTATGGCTAATATGCTTCTCGATATCTAAAGTTCAAAGCCCCTTCTAAATATACTGCAACTTGAATGCTCAACGTGTTAGTATATAATTGGAATTGATTTGTGCAGGCTTTGGTTGTATTAGAAGCCATCTCGGCTTGGTCGTATTGGATGTATTAATATATAACTGAATGCTCAATGATATCCCATCTTGGCTTGGACAATGTGAAGCCGACAAATGTGTCGGAAGAGATGGTATTGGCGGTGGCTCTAATTTTCTTAAGGTATTCGAAGGTTTTTGTTGTTAATTTAATTTATTTTTGTGGGATTCAAACATGAAAACTTTGGCATAGAATTTGGTTTGGTTTGGTTTATATTATTGATAGCTCATTATTGAATTATATTAATTTTATGGTCAATTGGCTTCTCTGTTTGCAGAAATTTCTTTGTTGTCATCTACAACTATGACTGTAACTGAATGGGATGGTTTTTGTGCATATATACCCTAATTTTCCACATCCTTAATATGCTACAGTCATGCAGAACTTTTCTTTCATCCCTTTTGTTTTCTACTTACTCAATCATTTTGTTAGCAAGCTTGAGCAACCACACACACACACACACACACACACACACACACACACACACACAAGATTAAGCTTGAGTAAAAAGCTCTGCCATAATAGATGTCATTATTACCATTGGTGCATTATTGCCGGGAACATGTTGGAGCAAGTGGAATTATTTTATAGATGGTCTTTTTGTAGATGGTCTGATTATTTTTAAAGTAATTCTATTGATAAAGTAATTTTTTATAGTAATAGGAATGAAAGGTAATGCTGCTAATTTTCTGTTCATAATGCTGGATTTTTATTAGTCCACTGCTTGAGTTGATAATTAGGTGCGGGAATTTTGTGTATGTTTTGATTTTCTTTGATGACTTCATACAAAAATCATACAGAAAAATCATTAAACATCAATAAACTTAATGCCTTATTGAAACAATATCATTACTGAACCAATGTTACTGAAACAAAGCCTAGAACAAACAATCAAACACAAAGGATGAAGTTATGATTTTCTTTGATGACATATATCTGTTGGGATCTGTTGCACAGTAAGGCATTGGTGTATAATTTGCCATGGTGAGCATGTTTAGTGATATAGGCTTGCATTTTGAGGTGATCTTAATTTTGATCTGATATATGCTTTGAGCATGTTTAGTGAGATACTTCCATTGATTCATGGTCGCATTAGCTGTATCTTAGATATCTTTGTTTCTCTTTAACCTGGAATTTGCTTCAAATATTAAAATTGGTCCACATGCAATTACTTGAGGAAGCACAATGGATATATCACATTGTAGAATTGGAAGAAGATACCATTGAAGCACAAGCTTGATTGTAGCCTTGCATGCAAATTTCTTATTGTTTACAATAGGCTCTATATGTTTCCGTTGGTACTAAATATTGTTCTTTTGATTCCATGTTCAGTTAATAGTCTTAAATTTGCTCTAGAAATATTGGCAATTTCTAGCAATAGACATGCAATTATGAACCTTTAATTTAATTTGGAAGATGGGATTAAATGAAACTGTCAGTGTAGGATCAATTGCATTACGAAAAACAGAGCTTTTTGAATCTGGTTTGTTGGTTTAGTTAAAAGAAATTCATGCAATCCAGGCTAGCTAACTATCATTGTTTTTCCTCTATTTGAATCTCTTATAGACGACAACCTCCAATCATGGTGTTTGTGAACTCGAATAGCGACGGGAGGCGTAGGTGCACCCAGATGGAGAGCCTCCAGGAGGTCATAGGAGAAGAGCATGTGGCATTTCAAAAGTTATTTTTCGGACCCTTTTATTGTTTTGTAACATAATGAGTTCAATAAATGCTCGATTTTAATCTGTGAGTTTTAGTACATTTTAGTACCATTGCTTGAATTTTTTGGGGAAATTTTTTTGTGGCGATCCAAAATTTGAGGGAAAGATTTTAAATGTTATGTGCATAAGGGCATGTGTTATGATTAGAGATAAATAGTTGGTTGAAATTTTCAGGGAGAATTTTTTTGAGTAATCCTAAATTTTTGGGTGGAAGATTTTAAATATTGGCTGTTAGGGCTTGGGCTCTATTTGCTATTGTTCTTTTTTTGCTTTTAGCTTTTTTGATATTTAGAACTTCTGTTATATGGGTTTTCTTTATGGGGAGATTTTGGATCTAAAATCCATGTTATGATGCATTACATTGGATGCCATTATTTTCAAATGAAATTTTCTCTTCTTGATCACCAATGGTAAAATGGCTCTTTTCAATTTCCTCTTCGCTATTTGTTATGTAGTCCAAGTGGAATCACATATATATATTTTTTGAAATTTAATGTAATTGATGCATTGTAAAATATTTTTTTTGGCAAAATTAAATCTTTTTTCTTCCAAGCAGATCTGCTTTTTTTAGTTTTACATGGGGCTTGCTCAGCAACTTTATTTAAATATTATTATTTGATTTAAAATATTTGTAGTTCATTTAAATTATTATATAAAATAAATGAACTACAAATATATGCCCGAAAACATCACTAAGCAGAAATGGTGTCCAGTATATAACCGCCGAAGCCATAAAGAGTCATGCCCTACCTCTTGAGTGCGTAGACGACGTCCATTACCGTCACCGTCTTCCTCCTGGCGTCTCCCTCAATCGCTGAAAAAAGCCACATCTCTTTATCTGAAGGTCTGATCTTGCCTAACTTTATTTTATCTTTCCTAATTTGTTTTTGCAGCTTTCTGTATTTTATATTGTCTAGGGTTGTTGCTTATGGTGGTGTTTTTTCATATATTTCTATTATAAATCATTCATCTTTGGCATTCATTATTCGTCTTTGGCATTCATTCATCAGAAAGTCTATGCAGCTCCTTCAGTTGGCTCTCTTGGTCATGTGTAAATAATATAGAACATAAGAAAATACCAGTAAGTTATCAAATCCATTTGAAATAAATATTAGTAATAAATTGAAGCAACTTATATGAAGTATGGAACAGTTGAAGAAAAATTGTATCTGCATAGATTCAATATTATGTGGTCACATGGATGCCGTTGTCAACTGAAAAACATCATTGTCCACATAGAAGTGCATATGGATATATCGGTCAAGTTCTTTCTTCTATGTGTGTGATCAGGACACATGGGCAATTTTACGAAAAATCACAAGCAGGCAACTCGAAAGGGGATGATTTCCAAGTTGCAGGAGATGTCTTTTTTTACTTTACTTTAAGTTGCTCTTCCAAGGCACCGTATTGACCAAACAACCAGCTAAAAAATACTCCCTGGACTGAAATAATAGTACCTGGCAAGGAAAAAAACAATTTTGTATAATGCGACTTAACAATCAAAGCAAAAATACTCTTAGCTTCCCTACAGATTCACCACAACCCAAAATTGTCATAAGAGTTGTGCTGAGTGAGTAAGGTTGTAGCCCCCCAACCCCTAAAACAAAAAAAACAAAATGAAACAAAAAAAAGAATTAAACAGGAAACAAAAAACTGAAACAAATCCCAGGCACACTATGGGCATGGTGCACACTAAAAAGTTGGCTGCTTCTTATTCAAGAAGTTAAAATCTTTAGAGAATTATCTACCAGCAGGAAAAGAGCACTGCAAATGCAAAATAGCAACATGTCAGTTGCAAGTGGAGATGCCTGACTATAGAAATCTCACACCTTAAAGTCTTATGGAGCCAGACTGCTACAAACCCCAAGGACAATAAGAGACCTTTAAACCATTACTAGGATATTGCCATTCATTCATGGAGACAAACTATGACATCATGGACACAATAACATTCAACTAAAACCATGCTTGAGTAATACAAACATAAAATCACTTCAATAGTCAGGATATAGGTTATGCTTTTGCAAGTGCAAAGTTCTTCATTAAGTGACATCGAGTGTGTTCATGGCTCATGAAAACTATGTGCAGTTTTCATCACCTTTTATTTTCTCACAAAATGGGATTATTCATGGAGCACCAATTCTGTAATGAGAAATAAGAAGCTTAAAAATAATTCTATGACATGCTTAATTTTTGTTATGTTGATGGGGATCATTGAGTCAGAATTGAAAAGGCCTCATGGAAGCTCTGTATTAATTCAAGCTCCAAGTGATGAATGCCTATAAAAGGGGTAAAAATATGGTAAATAAAATATTTTAAATGAGCCATGCCCTTATGGGACATGTTAACTCTGGAAGGATGTGTTAAATCTGGAGAGTTAAAAAAATTTGGGAAAAACAAAATTCTTCAAGGGGAACCAAATTTTGGGGAAGTAAAATTATCGGGGGAACAAAATAATTATTATTGCATTTTAATTTGTAGTTCATTTAAATTTAGGGGTTTCAAATTTTGATGGATAAATTTTTTAAATATTTTAAATGAACATAATTGAAGGAGATGGTCATGTTTATTATGTTCTACTTAAAGAAATAAGGGAAATGCCAAAGTTCAATGCTTCCACACTGTCATTTTCCTCCTTTCTCACTCACCAAATATTAGCAAAAATGATCATCATTGCTTTCTGTTCTCAACATAAATGGAATCATGCATTGTACATGGGTTGCCTCCCTTAACTTTCCTTTTCCCTTAAAATTTTCATGTTTCTATGTATGTATATATAGTTTATTTGTATATAGAAGGTATATATGATATACATAGAAGGACATATTGTCTTCATCTCACTTCACCAAATATGCATCACGGATGGTTGTGTGCTCAGAGATCATTTAGTCTGGCAAGCAGTTTGGGGTGGGGGCATAAGTGAATGCAAGGCGGTCCAACTCACCATTGCCATATATAGCATAGAGTGTATAAGAACTGAGACCATGCATGCTCTCCATGAAGCTCATCCAGACTATCCGAATTTATGGAGTCCAGTAATTGTCTACAGAGAAACTCTTAATACTTGCAAAATGATATAAAAGATCATTTTTTTCTTGGTAGGGGTCAGGGGGGGTTCCCATTTACTGCATTTTAATACAATTTTGTTTCCAAAACTTGGGGTTTTGTGTATTATATCCCAAAACTTGGATATACCACTCCAGAAATAGGGTTTCAATCATTTTACATTGCAAGAAAAAACTCCAGAAATGAACATATGCATAGTATGCTGAAGGATCTCTGAAGATCCTGATCACTTTTCTCTTGTGAACAAATGCAAAGTATGCTAGCTGTATTTTATTCCTTACAGTTTTTTTCTGTAATAAATTTGTTTCAGAGCTAACTGACATAATTTCTCCACAGTCAAGCTTCCAGTCTAGAGATTAAGATGGCGATGTTGCGGTGCACATGTGGAGCTAAACAACTCCTTCCAACGTCACAACATAAGCAGGTGATGATTTCCTTCCGCCTATCGTATCATTAGTGGTTCTGTAGTGCTTTATTCAACCTGCCTTGGGTTGTTCCACCGATCTGCACGTATCATAACAACAATGTCCCTAATTTATGATCCGAGGAATTTTACGAATGATTGTGCCTATTGCGATCGGGTTTCAGTCTGAATTGCTCTGAGGCACAATCCAGATGTTAGGAACTTAGGGACTGTTTGTTCTATAGGGTGCTTGCCAGTGCTTTCGCTCATGGTGCATTTTTTATGTATCCTAATTTTTCTAAATTTTGTACATTATTTTTTGATTTTTTAAAGAATTACTTTTATTTAGTTTGGAGAACTTTGATATGCATTTGATTTTGAGTGTACTTCAATGTAGATGGTAAGGTTCCCTCAATCACGAATGCCTCTGGAAAAATCCACCAGTATGGAGGTTTGTTCCCTTTGAGTTTATCCTGATTCTATTTCTGCAAAAACTGTGTTATTTTATTCAGTTGCTTTCTATGTCTGAACATTCATTTGCTGTATTGTCTTTGTGATAAAGCAAAATATGGCAAAGATGGCTATAAATCTATCAACTTTAATATAGTTTTCGGCCCTCTATTACTCAAAGTTAGTTTAAACTTTCAATTGACAGTTCATGTGTTTTCCAAATTCATCATCTGTTAATTGAATACTGTACCCTCTGAAAGTGAAGTATATTAAAATATACTCACATGTGTGCACCCACAGGTGGGAGATTTTGTGATTTAGAAGCTGAAATTGTTGCACAATCTCTTTGAGTTATGGCAAATAAGATCTATTGGAATTAAATGTTCATATGTAGGAATGGAGATGAAAGCGTTATTTCGCATCCTTATCTTTCTTCTACTCAAGTGTTTGCCCCTTCATTCTCCGTGTTTTGATTCTTATTTCTTCTGCCATTTTCAGAATTGTACCACATGCATTATGCATTTACAATGTTCTTTCTTCACAATGACAATATAATCGTCTATTTTGCTCCATTGTTTATTTCAGTAGGAAATGATGTTACATCACTGTTTCAGTTTGGGTTTCTTAGTTATATCCCTTGAAAGAAAAATGTTACCTTTTTTATTTCTCAACTACTGGAACTAGAATTTTTGTTCTTTCTACTCTGTTCTATTTGTTTCTCATCGAATATAATGCTTAGAAACCCGAGGCATTTGTTTACGGTGACTGAACAATGATTTGCACATGAAATGCTGAGATGTTCTTGCATACAAGTGATCTGTACCAAGTACTTTCGACTGAGTTTGCTGCTGAGTATACAATTTGTAGTGATGCCCAGCTGCTTTTTAGTCAAATTAGAGACTTGAGTACCATTTCATGTATATTCTCAGTGTTTATCAGCTTTGGTAATTTAGATATAATTTATTGAAGGAATGATTGTTTTGAAAATCCAATAGTAATATGTATCATCTTTCACCTGACAGGTATCCTAACAGAGTTGCCAAGATTTCGGCTTCTGATGGAATTCTTACAAACATCAAGTGCTAGGTTTCCATCGAATTGTCGATGCCATTGATGCTCCTGATGGAGAGACTATCTTTCCTTTGGATTTGCTTAGATTGACTTTCAAATATTAAATGTGGATAAAAACAGCTAGATCAATTTTGAATGTCCAGAGTAACTATCAAAATTCTCTGAATTTGCAGCACAAATTGCCTTCTGTTCATGAAAATGCATTCTGCAATGCAGTTAATTTGTTGTTGTTGCAAGTTTGTTTGTTGAATTAACCTGGTTCTTTACCTGCAAAAAGTTAATTTTTATCCCATTAATATAGTTTTTTCCACTTTAGTTGATTGGCTAAAGATCCATTGCCTCTCCATCCTTCAACATGACTCCTACTTATAATTTTGATAACTTTTGTATTTCTTTTTTTGGTTGTAGCTAAACACAAACATTGATGCTTCGCTCTTTTAAAAAGGATATTGTTAACTTTGAACATTTCTTATTTCTCATAAACTGTGAATTGGTTCATTTGCTCATTTCTGCAGTAAATGGTGGATGGGAAGGGAGAGAGAATGGATATGAGAGTCTCATCAACTAGGTTCCTTTGAGAACTCAAATCTATGATGATATATAACTATTTTATTTAGATTTATGGATCAATAAGTAAAACGACATCTTTAAGGTCATTTATGTTTGGTTAGACCAGTATCTATATACTTTTGGTCATTTCTTTAACATGTTCATTGTTGATTATATATATAAAGATAACCTAAGTTTGATTTAGGACCATAAATATACACAAACCTATATCTTTAACGGTCTAAAATATCATGTAAGCTTTGAAAGAACTTGAACGCATCAGTATTGTTATGTAATGAGAATTATTAGAGCTTATAAAGTACCAAGGTGGTAAATATGACAATAAAAAATCTATTTTATGCAAAATATTTAAATAATTACTAGATTTGAAAATAACCTCAAAAATCGACCAACTTCAGGCCATATTAGCGTTTGTGCCCCAACCTGGTCACAAAATATATTTTATCAAATTCAAATTCAGGGATTGAAATCCATGTTTATCTCAAACACAAAAATACAAAACCATTGGGTTACAACCACATGTTTTTGTTTTTGTTTTCAGCCATGCTGGTTCGTGGAATCATGGAATAATAACTTTGGTGAGCATACCTATTATACATAACAAGGATGTTTTTTAATGGATTTGCTAATTATGACAAACATGTATATATGAATACTGTTGAGATTGAATCTTAAAATATTAGTGGTTGTAATTAAAGTTCCCAATTTTATGGGTGAAATCCATACGATTTTGGGATGGAAATGATATGAAGGGGTGATGGGAAGGATCATGGGGTTATGAAAAAATAGAAAAGGTGTGGAAATACATTTTATTTGGGGCTGTTTTTTTATTTTTATGCTAAAATTAGGTCAGGGTTCAAGTCTAATGATAGGTTGACTCTCATTAGTTGAAGAATTAAAAAAACAATAAAATAAACATGGTCAAAAATTCTGATCATTGAGCCACGTTACTTGAGTACTGATTACCATGGGCCAAGTATCACCACTCATCTACTTCACGCTTAAATAGAACTTTCCTCTCGCTTTTAAATGTATATTGGTCAAGCTCCCTGTGAAAACCGTCAATTTGTAATTCCTTCAAAACTGCTAATGTCAAGTTTCGTGCATTACTGATGAATCTTAAATGAGATATGGTGTATTGTTACTTACGTGCGATTATCTATTATACAATTGAGTACTTTTTCTATCCTCCCTCTGCCTTAAGCGAATTCGCCACCGGTGCCCTACCAGCACGGGTCATAAGCTAATTTTTCGGGATGGGCTAAATTTTCTGGGAGGAATTAATTTTCTTGCGATGGTCGGTGCGCCCGAGAAATTTTTTACACTAATTTGTTCTTCCGTGCCGAAGACGCCGCGAAAATTTTTTATACCGAATTTGTTGTTCCGTGCCGAAGGCGCCCACATCCACGAATTTTTTTACCCGAAATTTGTTGTTTCGAGCCGAAGGCGCCCGCTAAATTTTTTAATGCAGAATTTGTTGTTCTACGTCGAATTTGTTGTTTCGCACCGAAGGCCCCGGTGCCGCTAAATATTTTTACGCTACAATTTTGGCTGTGGAAATAAGTTTTTGGGGAACAAAGATTTCGCGGGGGAAAATGTTAATTGAACCGTGCCCGCGGGCACGGGTTGTGACTAGTATATATATATATGATATCATATTTTACACATATCCTTCTTTCATCTATTTAATTATTTAGAGCAATGTTTTTGTCCCACCCAACAAAGCTATCTCCTCATCCTCGCCTATTCTTAATCCATTCATTCCCATCTTGTTTCCTTTTCGGTTCCCTTACCATTGCTTAGTCCTTCTACTAGTGCTTGTCGTTGCCTATGTCAACTTTAGTCTAGTAGTGGGCCCATTGGTTTTATTGTGATGTCGTCGTGGTGCATGTATATAGGTAGAGTGTGTGGACCTGGGTGTGAGAACCCTTGCGTACCACTCTTGTATGAGTGTGCTACCCTTAGTTTATTAATGTTTGTCTCTTGTGTTATATATGCATACTCAGTGTAGTTCGTTATATATGTATGAAGTTGTATAAATGATAGTGTTTATATATGTGTGTGTGGATAGCTATATCACTTAAGGATTTGTGTTGGAATATCTACTAAAGGTGTATGTAGTTTGAAGGTACTTGTTAGTGCATGTAATTGTATATTAGCAAAGTCATTTGCATGCTAGGTGTAATGATAATAGGTGTTCTTATAGCTAAGTATGCATGCCTATTATATGATCTGTATGTTAGTATGTATGAGTGTGTGCTCGTATGTAGATATGCATGTGCTTAGTCGTAGGTAAATATATATCAACTGAATGAATATGTGTGATATACGTATGGTAATAGGAGTATAATTTTGTATAGTATTGCTTGCCCTTATGGGATGTTGTGTGTGTACGCGTATACTATGAGGTATGCACGATTATGGTATGATGTAACTATGTATAGATATGTATATGTAGAAGTATACTAATTATAGGTATATTGCTATGGTGTGAATATATTATATGTAAGTGACTATACGATGTATGCATATATGGGATAGTGTATTTAGATTGTATACGTGTGCTGATGTTTGTAATATTATTATAGTATGTAAAGTGATTGCATTATGGGAGTGTTACTTGACGAAATATATAGCGTGATTGATATTATTGTGTGTATATGGTAGCATGTATTTTTACATGTATAGTGTAACGAGTATTATGATTACGTTGGTATATATCTAAATATAAGAGTGTGTGTTGGTATAGGTATAAATATCGTGTTATATATATAGTATTCTGGTTCTTGTATGGGTCTTTGAGTCTCACTCAAGCTTGAGTGGGTATACTTTATGTATATTGTTATATTAGTCTGCAGTTGGTGTATAGTGCTATGAACATAGTAATGGATGATGTGTGTGTAATGATATGTTTGATTATATATGGTTACGTTACGTACATGGTTGTGGGTGACTAAACCATTATATAGATATAGGTGTTGGTCTTGTAGTATAATTATTTAATAAGGGTTTACATGTTTGGATGTATGTATGCTAGCTAAACTAGGTGTGTAGATGTGTTAAGTATATAGTGGTATGAGTGGCATGTATGAATAGTATATTAGCGTGTGTGGGTGTGCACCATGCACAAGTAAGTATGTGCTTAGCTATAAGTATTTGTGACTATGGTATGTGTGTTGTGTCTTGAATATAGTTATAGGATTGAACGTTATGTGAATATATGGTGAAGTATCTGCGTGCATTTGAATAACTATATATTTGTGAATTTATAGTAGTGGTGAATGTATATTAGATATATCAAACATGATTTAATATTGTATGGTGTGATTACATGTGTTGATATGTTTGGTGTTGGATGTACACTAGGAGATATAAGGAAGTAGTATATCTATGTTTGTTTTGTGCATAGGTAGTTATCTATATATGAAGAGTTTCGATTGTAATTGCTAGTGTAAAACTATTTTTATGTACCTATATGTACCATGGTTATGTGATAAGTGAGTAATAGTTATATAAGGATATATGTGACTATATGAATGATTGAAGTACGTGTATGAATTTGACTGTCTATGATAGGTATAAGTATAGAATGTGCATATATATATATATATATGAAAAGCAAGTGGGTCTTTATTAATGAATGAATGTACACAGATTACATCATATAGCCATGCAGGCTGGTTTGCCTAAAGAGGGAGGAGAGGGCACAAGCGCCGTCACTCCCTACTTTAGATTCCCCAGCCTACAATGGACTATATATTTACATTTAGGAATGCCATAATGGAAAAACTGGAAAAACACACTAGTAGATCATCCCTTGTCTTTGAGCTCCCAATTTGATAATGCCTCAGCATCCTCATTATCCGTTGGGTCTTGGTCTTTCATTGCTAGTCTGATGTCCCCCGCAATTTCCTCAAATAGAATAGTTTTGCATTTCTTTTTATCTTCAAAAATTCTCATGTTGCGTTCGCGCCAAATGTGCCAGACAATGGCCGTAAGGGAGGTTTTAGCCAACAAACTGAGGGTGTTTTTTCCCATAATGTGCCAGAAAGTGTTTCCCAACTTCAGCAAGACTAGGTTCAATCTGAATTTTGATCCCCAGCTTCAGTAGCGTCCGCTGTAATATGTATTTGGAGTAGTTGCAATCAAAAAATAAGTGGTCCACACTCTCAGTGAGGTTGCCATCACATAATACACAGCTTATAGGATTATTGAGTCCCCATTTTCTCATCAAGTCCCTGGTAAGTAATTTGCCTCTTAAAGCTCTAAGCAAAGTTAGTGACATCTTGGGAATGTGGTTGCAGTACCAAACAAGCTTGTGAAAGAGGAACGGTATACCTTGCTTGCGGACGCCCTCCCACGCCTGACTGAACTTAAATCCCTCCTCCAGAGGAGCAGCACCTGAACCTAGGGGCTGTGACCCATTTCTGGTCGCTGAAGTACCTCTCGCATGCTGATCCGCAGGAGATCCGGAACTTGCCCTTGGCCCAGGGCCGTGATTAACAGCAGATGCCCAACTAGTAGCAGGTGGCCGGCGCTGGATACCTACAGGTTGAGTGAATGCGCCTGTAGTCGTCGCATGGCCATGCCCCAAACCTGGCCTGAGATGTATCTGATCAGGAACCCATGACCAGTAATCACAGCCAGGCCGCAGGCTGATGTTTCTAAGAAAGGGCAGAATCTGAGAGATTTCTGGCTCATCACTCCACGCACCACCACGCCAGTACTCGCTGACTTTCTTTAGGGATGCAGCATACGGGACATCGAAAAGCATGTTTAGGGGACCGCAATCAAGCCAGTTGTCATACCAAAATAGAGTTGTGCATCCATCTTTAACTCTTCTCTTTATCAGTTTCTGGGATATGTTTCTACAAGCAAGCATCCGCTTCCAGGTGCCAGAATGAGAGACCAAACCCGTGGCAGCATAGAAGCCCACACCCTCCGTATACTTGGATCTCATTTGCTTTGCCCATAGGGTATTGGAAGTGAGAAATCTCCAAGTGAGTCTGATACCTGATGCAACATTAAGATCTTCAAAAAGCCTGATGCCCACACCACCTTCGGATTTCGGAGTGCATATATCCTCCTAAGCCCATACACGAGAAGTACCCCAAATGAACCGCCTGCATGCAGCAGAAATGGTCCTAAGAATGGTAAGGGGAATATGGAACGCCTGCATCCAGAAGGCAACCATACCATAGATCACAGTTTTAACAAGCTCAATACGCCCCGCAATTGACAGCATAGAGGAAGACCATCCCATCAGGCGTTTCTTACACTTGTCAACAAGCCTGCTGTACATAGGGGATTTGGGGTATTTTGCCGAAAGGGGCAGGCCCAAGTAGGTCATGATGGAGGATGCGAGCTTGATACCCAGGCATTCCGCTAAGCCTGACTTTTGCTTAGTTCCCTTGCTGAAAATGGCAGTGCTCTTATCCCAGTTTACTTGAATTCCAGTATATTTAGTAAACTCACCTAAGAGATCCTTGATGCCCAAAAAGGATTTCTTATTAGCCCGACAAAAGAGTAGAAGATCGTCTGCGAAGAGAAGATGGGAGATGGTGCTGGTGCGTCGCATCGGCTGAATGGTGCCTCTAGCAAGGGCTTTTGCAATCAAAATAGAGAATGCTTCCATTACTATAACAAACAAATACGGTGATAGCGGGTCCCCTTGTCGAATACCCCTGTTACCTCCAAAGTGCCCAACTGGAGTCCCATTTACCATAACAGAAAAGGTCGTCGTGGATATACATTCTATTATCCAATCAATAAACGTATCTGGGAATCCCATCTGGCTGAGGAAGTAGTAGATAAATTGCCGGTTCACACTGTCGAAAGCTTTCTTTAGATCCAGTTTTAAGCAGGATCTACTTCCCATGGGGTTACTATAATCTCTGATCTGTTCGTGGGCAATGAGTGTGGAATCAGAGAGAAGGCGCCCTTTAAGAAATGCCGCTTGATTTGGGGATATCAGTTCATGGATGACCTCTTTGATTCTATTGCAGATGATTTTGCTAATAATTTTATATGCCACATTACAGCATGAAATGGGCCTATAGTCGCCCAGGCTCGATGCATTTGAATTTTTCGGAACTAGTGTGAGGTTGGTGTGATTTACTTGCCTTAATAGTTTACCAGATCTGAAAAAAGACATCACCGCATTTGAGACATCTTCTCCAACAAGGTGCCAACTGTATTGGAAGAAAAAACTATTGAAACCATCAGGTCTTGGTGATTTGTCTGCCCCTATCTGGAATGCCGTAACTTTGACCTCCTCCTTTGAAATTCTTCTGATCAGCCAAGTGGAAGACTCAGTAGTAAGTATGCGCTTTGGAGTAAGTGTCGGGAAAGTAGTCGCATAGTGGTTCTGGGTATAAAGGTCTTCATAGAAAGCAGGGGCTTGATTCTTAAGATCCTCATAGGACCTGTTCTGGAGGCCAGCATCATTTACTAGGTGACTCAAATTATTTCGACATTCCCTTGCCTTCATAGCATTGTAGAAAAATTTTGTGTTTCTGTCCCCCAAAGACAGCCAGTCCTGTCGGCTTTTTTGACGATACATTTCCTCTTCCAATTCCATAGATTTGGACAAAGCCTTCAGGGCCAAATGTTCAGCAGCCTGTAAATTGGGGTTAGAATGCAAATCCGGGGAGGTTCGTATGGCTTCGAGATCTTTGCGGCAAGTGTTCACAGCAGCCGATGCATTATGATTTAGAGCCCAACTGCGAAGAATGGGCTTTAAATCCATACACATATATACCCCAGGGAAAATAATGGGTGAACCCATTGGGGATTAGAGCACCCATCCACCCGTTACAAATTTAACGGTCTCAAAACGTGCGAATTTGATGAAATGCCTTGATCGAAGACCAAATGACATTATTTCTCAACCATTATTTTTTGAGGGGGGTATAACAACATATAATGAGGGTGGAAAAAAAATTTTGAATTTTTTTTAAAAAAAAAAGATAAAAACATTTTCGCACCGTGCGAAATGTTCTCATTTGAAAATTTTCCTATATATATATATATATATATATATACATGTTTGTAGTATTAATGTTTGACTACCTAGTGCATATATAAGCACTTGTAGTAACTATACATGGTTTGAATTATAGTGTGATGTTATCGGGATAGTTACTATAGTGGCTAGATATACTTATAGTTAGAAAGTCCGAGGACGGACTTTATTCTAAGGTGGGTAAGATGTCACGGTCGCTTTTCGATCGTACGTTTTTCGTGCGCGTACTTTTCTTTCGTTCGCGTATGTTTAGTTGCCTCTTCTTGTATACCAAACATACGATGTGATATGTCATTGCGACCCTCTGAAAGAGTACTTATTTGTGGAATTTTTCGTGAACGTCATTTCACGGCTCATTCTTCCATAAAACAACTTTGTATGAAGGGGTGTCGTAACTTTTACCTTCAACATTTGGGCTTTTTATTTTCAGTTCCGTTTTCCGTGTAACTAGCTCGTGACCGATCATCTTAGTCTCGATCCCTCGTCAACACAGTCATCTCGATATTTTTATTGTATTTATCGGACATCGTTTGACCGACCTTTCAACCTAATCATTTTCAATCTGTAATTAGCCCTAACTAACCCTTAATTAAACATTCTAATTAAATCCTATAGGTTATCATACGTCACATGATTTTTCCCTAAGATATTCGACACCCTATATTAAACTAATATGTACCCCTTCCTCTCACACCCTCTCTCTCTCTCCAATCACAACTATTTGCACCCCTTTTCTAACCTATATAGCAAAACAACCCATCAACTTATAACTCACGCAACAAACCCTAGCCTGGGTCTCTCATAGCCACTCCTTGCTCCGGCATGTCGCTCCACCCTTTTCCCTCCACGAACTCCCATCATCTCCTCCTCCCATCCTCGAGCTGCCACGCAAAACTGCCCTTCCTTTGCCGCGACACCAAAACAGCCCCCTCTTCCTCTTGATGAGCCCTAGGCCGCGTCTCCCCATGTCGTTACCGTTTGCAACTCGACAGCAGGCCATAGAACTTGCTACCCGCTGTCCGCGTCTTCTTGACGCCGTGGAACGCTGTGCGGCTGTCCTCCCCCTTTGCGTCGCTGTTCGGTGATCGTGCCGCTACCCAGCTGATCGTCGTTTGTTGTCGTTGTAGTCCGCCGTTGTCGGTGATCACTGTCTTGTAGTGGATCGTTGCTTGCTTCTATTAATTCAATCCCTGAAGTTACTACCCGACGTCAGTGTAGCTCTCGCGTCGTGTTAAGGTATACCTGAACCGTCGGAACCCAAACACCATATGTTTAACAATATAAAAACCGGTAAGTCCTTTTGCTTGGTTAAATAATTAATTGAAGATTAATAATATGGGACTGTAGGTTGGGTGATGGTTTGAGCACATAGGAAGTATCTGGACTCATGGATCTGTGACTTGCATCACATCATTTCAGGCATGTGAAACTTGCCAGTATTTGTTTAGGCCAAGTTTTAGGTCAATCTGTGAAATAGTGTAAAAGAGACTTGACGATGAAATCATAGTCGTCTAAACGCCTTATTTGATCTAGCTTGACAACGAAGCTAAATCCGACACCCTTACTATGTTATCATTTCATGCCGCATGTCACGTTTACTGTCAAATTAATTGTACGCACTTTTAACTGTTTATTGTCATGTTCATGCATCTTGTCACGTCATTACATGCATCAACTTGCTCTATCATGATTGTGTAGCACACGCTACTTTAAATTGTAAGCTGCGACGAGTAGGATCTTGACTCCTACATCATGTAATAAGGCTAGGTGCACCCCTATACCAAGTGAAAAACACTTCCTGGCCCGTGATCCAGAAGATGGGCGCCGGTCCATACACACGTGGGAGGGGTAGGGTTAAGCGACCGCTCAGTGTAGAAGTGTACCCGATCAGCAACTTCAGCTGTAAGGCGTAAACCCTGAGCACAATGTGAATGCATGTTTTATCTTGAAATCGTGATATCTTGTTTAGTAGCTTTTTGCTACGACGTGTCATGTAAATGTTAACTAACATGTTCATCTTAACCTGTTGCATTCATTAAATATCATGCTCAATTTAAACTGCTGCATTCATTAAAATATCATGTCATGTCATCTTCATTATTTTAGAACTACTAGTTGTGCACTTTTGCTTTAAGTTTCCTTGCACAGAAATCTCACTTCCCTTTTTGGAGATTTTTGCTGACATGTGCCCTTTTCTCTTTGGGTGTCACATGTCAGATTTTGAGCCTGAGTTAGTGCCGAGGACGACTAGGTTGCTGACGTCCAGTTCGAGAACACCAGAGTTCTACCCTTTGTATCAGCTAGTGACTTTCCCTTAGATATTGTTTACTTTCCTAGTAGCTGCTGTTAGGTTTTTCGGTGTGTGGCACCGTTACTTGTTCTAGTTTCGGCCATTCTTAGGCCTTCTTTTCAGACTCTGTACTTTTCTTTATCACTATCTCTGCATGTTTGGAATAAAATCTGTGGATGTTGAATATTGGATAATTTTAATTGTCTACCTTTCTTTATTATTGTTGTTGTTTCGTCGTAATGCAAAGAGCCTGCTAATGGATTAAATTACCAGATGCTTATTAGACTGTAGCTTCACAACTCCAAGTCTGAGTGGACCTCTTCACGTCTCGTCTTCCATACTTGGGAAGCTGGGTGTGATATACAACGTCGGTTTTCTTCCCTCCTCGTGTGGTGATGGCAACTACTGCATTTGCTTGAGCCCTAGGATTGGGCTCCGGTTGTGAAGGCAGTCTTCCTTGTGACTTCAAGAGTTGAGACATCTGACCTTAAGCTCATCAAGGGAGGAATTGATATTCTTGAATTAAGCGGAAGTGTCATTGTTGAACTTGGTTTGTCCGCTCTTGAATGCTTCAAACGTGGCCTCTAAGTTGGGTCTTGGTGGCACCGGTGCATATTGTTGTGGAGGGGGCTATTTAAGTACCCGGCTATCGGTAGGGCCCAGATGGCCTAAACCTATTTTGTTGTTGCGGCCCTTACTACCGAGGAGGTGTTGAGGTGGACTTTGAAACTGTGGAGGTTACAGCTCTTCATTTGGATTCCCATAAGATAGTCCGGCGTGATTCCTTACGTCGGATGTTTCCATTGGTGCTGTCCATCTCCTTGCACAAAATGTACCTGCTCAGGTGGCATATCCGCTCCATCGTATGATCCCTCATTAGGAGCATAGCCTTGCTCTGAATATTCTTCATGGTAGAGTACGCTGGAGCGCTAGAGGTGGTTGGGATAGCATCCAACCGTTGTTCAATTTTTTCCACCTGCTTACAAAGAGTTTCAATGTGAGTATCAAGATGACTAGCAACTTTTACCTTGGGATTATTAATGATGGATCACTCTTTGCTCCACTGTTGGTTGTTTGCAGCCATGTGTTCCAGTAGAGATATAACTTCTTTAGGTGACTTATCCAAAAGGGCGCCTTGTGCGGCGGCATCTATGTTCATCTTTGTGCTCAGCTGGAGCCTGTTGTAGAAACTTTGAACTAGATCCCAAGCTGAGGTCCCGTGATGTGGACATTGGTGCTGGAGATCTTTAAACCTCTCCCAGGCTTCATAAAGGACTCTTGATGCAATTACTTGAAATTGGAGATGGCTCCTCGAATCCTCACCGTTTTGGATGGTGGATAAAATTTATCCACGAATGCTAGAGCCAGTTTCTCCCAAGTGGTGAAGTGGTTGGCAGGATGAGTGTGCAACCAGTATGAGGCCTTATCCCTTAAAGTAAAAGGAAAGAGCCTACGCTTGATAGCATCTTCGCTTACATCCTTGACCTTGAATGTGTCGCACTTTGCCAAAAAATTATCAATATGATGATTCGGGTTCTCATGTGGATGCCCATGGAATGGATCCTGCTGCATCAGATTAATTAACCTGGTCTGCAGCTCGAAGCTACCTGCCGCCAATTGCGGCCTCAACATAGAAGAAGTGCTCCGATAGCTTGGTTTCATATGGTCCCGAATGGACCCAGTATGAGGCGAAGTGGTGGTACGATCTGCCATCTGATCAGAAGATGTCTGACCCCTTGTCAAAGCTCTAAGTGTTCATGCGTTTTTTTCGATCTCGGGATCAAAAAGTAATTCCTTGTCAATGCTTCTGTGGCGAGTAATCATGCACAACGAAAAACTTAGAAGAATTCTGTGAGTAGCAAAATAATAAAAAGGAATAAAAGAATGGAAAGATAAGAGGTGATAAGATTTGCTAACAATATCTTCAAAATAAAAATAGCCTAAGTAACACCATACAATCACGGGCAACGGCGCCAAAAACTTGATGCACCCAGAACTAACACCTAAAAGCCACCTGCCAGTGTCACTAATGCCAGCCACTGAATGGTTTCCAAGAATTGGTTTCGGGCTCATGAACTCAAGCGGACGGTGTCAAGTTATAGTATAAAAGATATCGATCCCACAGGTAAAGTAGCGGTGTATTGATCTCAGGTTATTTTTAAGTTTCAGAGAGAGGTAGCAGTCGGTTTGAACAATTGGTTGTTTGGTGATGTTGATCAATATAAAGAGACTAGGGCATTAGGATTCACCGCTAGGATCGTCGGAGGTAGATGCTAGGTTAGGACTTCTACGTTGCAATGGTTTTATTGGGGATTGTAGCATCTAGGAAGTGAATTCATGCGGCTAGGTACCATGAATCTAACATATCATACTCACCATGCTCTTGCGATAGATGCAGATGATATGTGCATAAGGATCTACAATAATCTCACCACTCTCGCGGTTCGAATGCTCTCAACTCGTACCACTCTTGTAGGTTAAAGCTTCGAGGTATTTTGATGGCTCTTATTGACGCAATGGCGATAACCGTTAATTAGTTCGTCAGTGGATCCCATCAAGACACGAGCCGGGTATGGTCACGTGCCTATATTGAATCCACTAACTCCCTAATTAAATCCATAGGATACTCCTTAAGCTCATCGATTCCACCGACTGTGGCCACGATCTCAGTACGAGTTCTCCTAGGTATTTTGATAGATCAACTAAAATACTCCCCTTTTTATTTCCAATGCAACCTAAAATCCTAAGTTTGCATCTTTTTCCTATCCTAGCCCTAGATAGAATTACTCACGCATGGTAGAGAAATCAAGGAAAATTGGATTTTTACCATAGAGTTCATCACAATAATTAAAAACATATAAAAGATTAGAATACGTACCAAAAGCGATGTAGATCGATAGGAAGTCACAGAAAATCGAGATCCAATAAATTCCAGCAAGAAAACCAATAAAAATCCAGTCTTTGTCTTCTACAAAAAACCTAGATCTAAAACTCTTAATTCAATCTCAAACTTAAACTAAAATTCTGAATATAACATTCGATGTCTAAAATATTAAAGAAAAATCGTTTTTATACAAAGGGTAGGGACCCCAGAAATAATTCTCAGAAATCTGGAAAGTTGGACCCGCATGTCGCTTGGGCGCGTCGGCTACTCGAAAGAGCAGGTGACTGCTCGGTCGAGTCAAATTGTTGGCTGCAGTTTGCTGCTTCTGCTTGATGCGGGCTACTCGGTTGAGTAGCCCCCTACTCAGTCGAGTAGCAGAGAGGGTCGAGTCGCCTAGCTGCTTGGTCGAGTCACTTCGCATCTGTTTCCTGTGCTGTATCTGCGTGTCAGCTCGGTCGAGTAGCTATAAGCTACTCGGTCCGAGTCACCTGGGAAACTGACTGGGCTGAGAGATTTTTCTTGATTTCCCTCGCTTGCTTCTCCTCCTCTCCTCCGATCTTCTTCTAAACGGTGGCGAACTCCCATGGAGCCTTGCCAATGGCGTCCTGGACGTGCTGGAAGTGTCCATGTCCCAAATCAGCTCCAATTCGGTCCAAAATCCCTGAAAATCCACAAAACTATGCAAAAAGTGGAATATGGCGTTGGGAGCGCATTAATATATAAAAATATGGATTTCAGAGGCGAATGTGATATGAAATGGGATGAAATAATGCAGTAAAAACATGGAAAATATTGACACATCAACTACCTTGTGTAGGATTATAGTGGATTTTGGTGTGGCTAGATATACCCAAGTTTGGGTAACCAGGGTAAAACCATATGTGTTTTCATTTGCTTAATTATGATGATTAATCTCATCTTGCACATATAATTCCGCATTTGCAAGTTTAATTTTTTATTACACAATTATTACCGTTACACTATTCACCCCTTCTATAGTGTGTGTTGTTTAGTATTGCAAGGTAGACGGTCCTTACACCATTGTGATATTTTTGAGATTGTTGGCTTCTTAAATAGCAGTTGCCTTTGACTATGCTTGCTCATTTGCTCCTTTTGAGAGATCTCATTGCCCAACTCGGTAAGTGTGTTGATGATTTCATTGAAGCGGGTGTAGATCTTAATGATAGTCTCTCCTTCATTTATCAAGAAAAATTCATACTTCTGTGAATACAAAGAAATCATATTATCATTAACATGATCATTACCGTCATGAGTTACCTCTGGAGACTGCCTCATTTGATGTGATGTAGTTGATATGCACACCCGGTTGTACTTCATGCTATCGAGTGCGCAAAATAATGAGGTCATGGCTTTGGCGTTGAGTGTCCCTTGGGCCTTCTCATTCTTGGTCCACTCCGAAATTGGCTTTATGGGCTTCACATATGGTGTCTCCACTATGCTTCACAAGTCCATGTCTATTGATTGGAGGAAGAGCATCATCGTTGTCTTCCATGCACTATAATTTGAGACGACGAGTAATGGTGGTCATGAAATTGATTTTCCTTCATGTTTTTGGAACGGATTTGTTGACGCCATCTAGTAATCGGGCTTTGATACCAAGTGCTGGACCTCACTGGATGGAAAAATAGAACACTAGAGAGGGAGTGAATGTTGTTCTTGAAATAATAAAAATCACTTTAAAAATTCTTCCTAAGATATCAATTAGAGTTACCTAATTATCACTTAATCAACAACAATAACTTACAATAATAAAGAGTAATGTGAAAACTAAAACAATTGCAAGTACACAATATGCACAGAAAGAGTAAATCACAAACACAAGATTTATCCTGGTTTTATGGCACTTCCCTTATATCCAGCAACATGTCTACTCTTAGAACAAAGGATCCACTAACACATATCAAAAGAGACAAATATTTCACACATTCCATGGAACAAACATGTCCAACAGTAGACAACACATCTCAATGAGACAACAACTCACACAAGTGAGAACGAAATATTTACAACCTTATTTTACCGATAGCCCAATGTTGAAGCTCTTTTGTGATTGTGGTGTGGATATAGTGAAACTCCAAATGATGAGAAAATCAAGCTCTTTGAGATCAAAAACTTGACCAAAGGAAATTTGGAAAACTCTATAACACATATGCCCAAATGTGAGAGTTTTGCTTAAAAGTTTTAAGACTTTAAACATTTTTTTCTTATAAAGACCGATCAATTTTGTTGGCTAAACCATCAGCAATCCCAGCATATATATGTGTGAAAACCCGTTGAAACCATTTTCCAAAAACACCCCTCCAACGGATAAACCGGTTGCTTTCCGTAAATCACGAAGCTGTGTTCAATCTGCTCGTTGGGAAAAGTAGTTAACTCATAAACAAATGGTAATTGACTCCCAAATCAACTGTAGTCGACTATTTCATGTGACAGTGAGTACCAATTGAAAAGTATCGACTCCTATTCAAGGAGTAGTCGACTATCTAATAGATACATAAATATATGCTATAAAAACTTAGGAAATATTTTTCAAAACAATTAAAAATATTTTAAAAACATTTTACGTGTGTTCCTAAGTGTGTGTGTGTGTGTGCTTCAATAAAGACTTTAACATATGCTATTAAGACATAAAATAAAATTACATCAAAAATGAAATATTACATAAACTCCTAGATGTAATTTCCTCTCTAATCCATTGTCTTGATTGTCCTTGAACTCGATGGTCTTTGTTGTCTCTAATTCTCCTTGATTTGCATTAATTGATCATGAAAGCACATTACTTACATACATGCACAGAAGAAAGTATTAACCAAATATGTTGCTCATCATCAAAACTAACATAAGGTACTCAATATTCAACACAAAGGATTTAAGGCCTAGGGCAAAGAGTTTTGTTTTAATCATGTCCTACAATATCATCCAAAAATCCATAAGCTATGCAATCTTGTCTGAGAGTATGGAAAAATGAGTATATGCTCTCATAGCTCGGATTAAAGTGAATTGGGCTAGTTTGATATTTGATAACTTAATCCACACAAGAATTCCTGCAATACATCATGTATTTTTCTTGACTCACATCTTCATGCACCATCGCATTGATATATACATTGAGACAATCATCATCCTTCATAAGCCTAAATTTGATAAATCTGCATTATCAAGGATGAAACTTCATCAAAATCCAGCTGATAACCCACCTGATTCTAAAGTTTCTGAATCTAAGGGGGCCTAAGGGATAGCATGATGAAGAACCTAAAGATGAGCCCATGCCGACTCCTTACCCCGAGAGCTCATCTAATGCATCCACTGACTGTCCTCCCTATTTCACTGAGTTTCAAGCTATTCTACTTTCAAAGATAGATCAGATGCAACTTGAAATGAAACGGGAGATGAATATGGTGAGAGGTGATTTCTATCAGAAGATGAATTAGATGGAGGATGATATTTACCAGAGAATGGTTATCTCAGATAGTATTATAGAGGAGATATAACAAGAGATGGCTGAGATGAAGGCTTTGGTTAGAGGACAAACTCCATCTAGTTAGAAGATTTGATTTTAGTGCATGATTGATGCTTGGATGTTTGGAAACTTGGTTGTTTAAATCTAGATCAGATGTCGTATGCATTTATCTGATCTCGGTAAGGGTCGTATGCATTGGCTAGTGAACTAAGATCAATATTTAGGTTGGGGCAATATCCCTAGGTGATACACATTATTAAGAGTGATAATTAAGGTGGTGGACTGAGGCAAGATGAATCATCGAGTATAATAAGTGGTGTAGTGGCTTGGGAGAAGATGAATCACTAAGAATGATTAACGGCCCAAGGCAAGGCAAATTGCTAAGAATGATGGGTGGGACATAACAACGACATGCACTGATTGTGTTGTGTTTCTCTAGGTTAGATGCATGCTTTTAGAAATTTATATTGTTGGGGAATGTATGTCCTTACGTCAATTATTTGTAATTGAAACATCTTATTCAAAATAATAGTATGCTATTTGCTGATTATTTATCTATGTAATTAAGTTTGTTTGGTTGTCATTATATAATTGCATGTATAAAATCCAAGGATATATGTGAGAGACATTGGGATCACGATAAGATCATGATAATGAGACCCAATAGCTCTGCTGAAGCACATATCCTAAATATTCCTACTCGTAGGAATATCAAGAAGGGACATTGAAATTCTGGATAGATCAATATGCATCGTTCTCTACCATAGTGATGGTAGTGGCTTGTCTCATAGCCACTTGATGTGAGGAAATCGTAAGATAATGCACATGTGCTTGTTCGATAACAAGTTCACAAAACGATTCATCAAGAAGCTTCTATAAGGTAAGTATACTCTGATTGTCAATAGAAGCTCTCAGGCGGTAGTTGGTGCAACATAGTCCTTATGATATGAGATGTGCTAAAAGACGTTACACGTGGGAGACTATACTTTGGCTTTTTCCAAACATCGGTGAATGTGACTGGTATGTAGATACCCACTAGGTATAGCCTAAAGCATGCGACATGAATGGCCGTCTACACGAGATTCGTCCCCTCCCGTATAGAAGGTTATTGTCGCAAGGAGTAAATGGATCCATAGTAAATCCTTGGCCAAAGTGGAATGGATAAACTTGTTAAGGGTAACAAGTTTCATCCTATTGGGAAGTATATGTCATTCAGACAATCATTGCAATTGTAAAGACATTTTGTTCAAAAATAATAGTATGCTATTTGGTAATTCATCTGTATGATCATTTTATACTATCAAGTATGTATGTCGTTGTATTGATATTGCATAGATAAAGTCTTTGGATATATGTGAGTGACGTTGGGATCATGATGAGATCATGATAATGAGGGCCAATGGACCCACTTAAGCACATATCCTAAATTCTCCTGGTCATAGGAATGTCATGACATGCCATTAATATTTCGGATATACCAGTGTGCACTAATCTCTACCATGATGGTGGCGGCGGTTGGTCTAATAGCTACTTGATGTTGGGACACCATGATACAATACGCATGTGCTTGTTAGAGAACAAGCTCACAGAACGGCTCATCGAAATGCTTCTAAACGGTAATCATATTCTGACTGTCAATAGAAGTTCTCAAGTGGTAGTTGGTGCAACATAGTCATTATGACTGGAGACGTGCTAATTGAACATGCACGTGGAAGGATATACTTTGGCTTTTACCAAACATCGACAATGAGCCCGTTACGTATGTACTCGTTGGGTATAGTTAGAAGCGTGCGAAGAGAGTGGCCATCTAGACATGATTCATCTCCTTTTGCATGGAAGATTAGTATCGTAGGATGCCAATGGATCCATAGTAAATCACTGGCTAGGGTGGAAGGGATAAACTTGTTAAGAGCAACAAATTTCATCCAACCTCAAACTATGATGTCCCATATGGCTCAACGCTTTAAGGTGTTATTAGGGTTTAACAATTTCTGTACCCTAGACATCTTAGTGACTCTATACCCTAGACATCTTAGTGACAGTCTTGACGAAGGGACTAATGACATGCACAGATTTGATAGGAGGAGATTGGTCCAAGAGCATAGAGCCGTTCTTAATGTCAAGAACCTAATTCGAATCCGTGGGAAAACCCATGAGATAATGTGATATCCAGATACTTTCCAATTATATAGACAAAACGTGTCCTTCAAGTATTGGAAGATCGAAGTTGAATTAGATCTAAGCTTGATTCCAAACTGTTTTCAGGCTTCGCAGCAAAGCCCACAATCAACATGTCTAGCTATAATTATAATATTTTCTGGAAGACACCTTAAATTTAGTTCATTGCTAGCCACCGTGGGAAACTAGTGGCTTGCTCTTAGCTCCTCATTTATAATCATTCTTTTAAAATGTGTCTGCATGCCTAGAACTCTATACAGCAAACTTGCAATTAAATTATGTGAATGGCCGGCGCCAGTGTCCAATAGGAAGAGATCATGATCTGCTCCAAGCTGGCCGAATCATAAACAAAAATAAAAAAAATCTTTTATTAAATTTGTGTAAATTATGCAAATACATGCATTTAGTACTCGTCTGGGCGGTGGTTTATGTAAAAGAAATGGAGATGAATAAATTTTCTAGTTGGCATGAAAAGAATATTCTCATTGTTATGTGTGAGGGAGACTTATGGTCTCTCCTCTCTCATTATCCACCATAACACCCCACTACCATGTAATGGGTTGAACCCTTGGGCTACTAGGTGTAAACTCTTATAATATGAATGAATAAAAGGATACCATGGGCTATTGCCATGGTTGCTCTTTCTCCAAACACGTTATTAGCACGAAGCTCTAGAACAAAATATTATTCCATCTTCCCCACATATTTTTCTCTCTTACGAAGGAATCTAGTTGTTGCGGCAAAGTTTTTGCGACGACGAGCGATTGATTACTTGCAAGGCAATGCGGGAGTAGGGATTTTTTTACATCTACGGATTTTTTTGGTTCTGCCGTAGATCATTGATCTAGAGGTATACTTTTTTCCCCGTAGATATAGATTATGGACCATAAAATTTTTTATTACATATGCATATTGCTTGTAATAATCAAATCAAAATACAAATAAAACTATTTTACTAAAAAATATCTACATTATTATCTTCATCTCCGTTGACGACCAACCCGCCTGAAGCGGCATGCCAAAGGATTTTCCGGCGACATCGCCCGAAGCGATCGCTTGCCCAGAATGAACCACCGGATTGATCTCCTGCTCTCGTTGTTGATGACGAAGGCATCGAAGGCCGGATCGGCCGAACACCTAGGTCCTAGTTCATTTCATTCATGATATGATGCTGGAAATTAGGACAGATTTACATGCTCATTATTGTTTATTCCTATTAATCTAGAACTGATATTGTTCTGAAAATTTTATGTCTAAAGGTTTGGACTATTTTCTACAACCTTCATGTTGTGAACTTTGTCTAATTAGGACTGTAAATATGAGTAAGAATTTAATCTTTCCAACATGTTTGATTTTATCCAATCTGTACACCTTTCATGAAAACAGTGATCGGTTCCTTAATACTTAATGAAATTTAGAGTTCTTGGTCTCGTTGGAAAGATAACTTCAAGATCTACAACTTTGTAGTTTCCACTTTTGCTGAATTGAACTGCAATTAGGAGTAATTAAGTCATGAAGTCAATGCAGTTTCTGTCTAGCACTTGTACACTTTGGCATAAATTCTGTAGAAAATAGAATACTTATCTAAACTTCATAAAAATTGATATGTAAACCGAGGACACCTATATGTACAACTTTCATTTACATTGAATTGTCATATTCTGTACAAAAATATGGAGGAATTTGTTGTTAAACCTGACTGTTATGAAATTTCCAGCCAAGCTGAAATTTATGGGAGTTGGATGTTGATTCTCAACCTGTTTTAATAAATAAATTTATATCTGGCCACTGGGCCTGATGCCCTTAGCTGGCCCAAAAAATGTCTTTTATTACATATAAAGGACCTTTCTGTTGTGAATGGATATGAACCAGAGTTGGTTAGGATTGTGGGTATCTTATAGATACGCCCATATTTATGTATCTTATCTTATAACTCTCATATCCTGCCTATAAATAAAGGGCTGGGGGTTCCTCCCCTTGTAGTTGATTCATAACACGTTATCAGCACGAGCCTCTAAAAATTCCACAAATATCGATCGTTGCGAAGGCGAAGGGAGAAGGGAGATCCACGCGCGCGGTGCAAGGCTTCCTCAAACGAGCGTCGTCATCTGCGTAGGCTTCGTTCAACCGTCGCTATATCTGGAGGACAGATGTAGAGGTAAATCCTGCTAAAATGCTATTTTTATCATACATATGATTGATCTACACATAGATCTCGCAAGATCGATATGGGAATTACTGATCGCCTAAAAATGACGAACTTGATCATCCAAAATCATATTTTTTCAATATGAAAATAGGGTTTTTATACCCTACACAAAGCCCGCCGGCTGCCTTGCCGCCGACAACCCCTCCCCCCAGCCCCAAGCCCCCCCGAAGGGGGCGGCTGCGCCTAACGCCGACCCCCTCGAAGGGGGGAGGCTGCGCCTACTGCCGACCCCCCGAAGGGGGGCGGCTGCCCTAACGCCGACCCCCCCCCCCGAAGGGGGGCGATTGTGCCTACTGCCGACCCCCCCGAAAGGGGGCGGCTTCCCTTCCGCCGACCCCCCCCCCCCCCCGAAGGGGGGTGGCTCCGCCCCAATGCCCCCTAGAGGGGGGTGGCCGATCCCTCCCCCCTATAGCCGCCGCCCGACGGCTAACCCTAGCCGCCTCCCCTAAACTTCTTGGGCCCAAAGCCCAATTCACAAAAAAAGGAAAAACAGCTTTGCGGGCCTCAGGCCCGCAGGCTTGACAAAAAAAACTTTTTTTAGGGACTGCGGGCCTACACTGCGGTCTTCAGGCCTGCATGTGATTTCCATTTTTCGAAAAATAAAAAACTAGGGGGGCCAAGATATAACCCTTAAAAAGGCCCGTTGGGCTAAAAATTGATTAAAAATGGCGTTTTGAAGAACCTAAAATCCATGTAAAATCACGATAAATTATGGGGGCAGAAAGGGGTATTTTGGGGTCATTTGGGGATAAATTAAAAAGTAAAACTTCTTCCTTTTACGAAGAACATGTCTAATTATTGGAGTCTTTTTCCAATCTCTTTGGATAAACCTAACTAGCACAACCCTTGCATTAAATGATTTCCTCTGTAAAATCATTAATATATGCTTTGCATCATTTTGGCTTATTCTGCGGGTAAACTGTGTATGGTTGTGCATATTCTTAAAAACTTACTAATTAGGAAGATCCTGCGACAGCTCTGCCGTTAGTCAGCTAACCTAACGGTGTATGACGTTGCCCAGTGCTCCAATAATTATTAAGTAATTAAATTGTTTATCCATCTCTTGGAATATTAATGCATGTGATGCCTGAGATGAATATGTTTGATGAAAATGTTTGATGAGCACAAATTTTCTGCATGGATGGCTAATTGCAGGTTTTGGATCGGCTGTTTAAGTCCCGCATTTTATTTTCCTGCACTTTTCTTTTACTTTTGAGAGAAATTGTAGTGAGGAAATTATGTAAATGTCCAAGACCGAAGACCACTTTCCATGGAGTCGGAGGCCGCAATTGAAGCTAAAGATCTCATATGGGACCCACATGGTTTCCAAAGTTGTAATTTCTTTTCAAAGATTTCATTTGTGTAATATGGACTATAATGGGACTTTGGACTTTTTATTTATGTGGGACTGACCGATCCACGCAATTAGCCCTTCACATTAAAATTGCCTCCGCATGAAAATGTTTATGTTTAAATTATTAATTCATGCATATTTGTGTTCTGCTAGATAAAATGGCTAAAATTGCAAGTGTCGATTTCGAAGTGCTGGATGCATCAGGGAGAAACTATCGAGCTAGCAGCTCGATGAAAAGTTCCATCTGCGGGCTAAGTCCCTAATTTCTGCTGTGACCAAGAATGAAAAAGTAAGCGATATAGAAAAGGCGCAAGCCATGACAAGACCCTAAAGGTTGAATACCTTACGGTCGAAGATCCACTAGAGCTGTGGATTGCCCTTGAGGACAGGTATAAACATCAGAAAGATGTTATACTACCAAGGGCACGATACGAGTGGGAGAACCTGAGACTGTAGGATTTTAAGTCTATAGCTGAGTACAACTCAGGTCTTTTTTGCATCACCTCACGCCTGAATTTGTGTGGTGAAAAAGTCTCAGAAGATCGCATGCTGGAAAAGACGTACACGTCTTTCCATGAGAAAGATGTGATACTTATGCAGCAATACCGTGAACGAAAGTTCAACAAGTATTCTGAGCTGCTATCATGTTTACTCATGACTGAACAAAACAGAGAGCTTCTCCTCGCCACTCACAATATGCGCCCCCTGGCACTGTCCCCCTACCAGAAGCTTGTAATGCCTCTTCTTCTCGAAAGAAGAGGGACAACAAAAGAAAAGAAAGACCACAGAAAGGGGGACAGAACAAAAGGGGTAGGGGCCAAGTCCATCAACGAAGAAATGAAGGCAAGCGCAAGTTTGCCTGGCACAGAAATGACACCAAGAAGAATGATGCACCCCCACCCAAATGGGATTGGAAAGACTAGTGCCATAGCTATGGCATGAAAGGCCACTGGTCCAGAGTGTGCCGACCTCCGCATCATCTCCAGGAATTGTATAAAGAAAATAAGAAAAAGAAAGCTAAAACAAACCTGGTGACATCTGATGCTCCAGTCAAGTTCTCAGCTAACGACTTCGAAATAGATGACCTACTAGATTAGCTTTCTACTTTTATCTTAGCATGTTGTTTAGAACATTTCCATGTTATGAGAGCTTTCATATTATGTATTTGAATTCGAATAAATAAAATTTTATGTTCCTGAAATGCAAATGTTTTATTCATCTTTTTAGATGGATCGCTCTCATGACTGCTTGGTAGACAGTGCTTCTGTAGGAAGATATGTGCCCATAAGGCAATTTATCTTGATTATACGTCTTGTTCATACCGTATATGCTACGTATTATTCTAAGTATAAAACACTTGTATTAATATACTTAGATAATATCCATAGACTTAGAGTTAGGTCCTTACATATCTAGATGAGATCTCGATTATGAGTAAGTAAGAGACCGAATAGAAACGTAAGTCTAAAACGGTTCGTGATCATAGATGTGTCGAGAACTGGATATCGACACATCGGATAGATCACTGTGTCTTCGTCTTACCTTCGGGTAATGATGATCTCATAGTCATTCGACTTGCTGAAGTCGGAGACGAGACACAGGTGCTCATTGGAGAATGAGTTCACTGAACGACCAAGTTAGAGTTATTAAATGGTTAACTTTAATGATCTGTCTTTAATAACTCTAGGGTGATGATAGGTTAGTTGATCCTTAAGACCTGAAGTCATCTGTATAAACCTGTGAACGGACGGTGTAGCTTAGACCCATGATCTAGCTTCGAGGACCAGTCCTGATGAAAGATCTTAGGTTGGGTTGCACCAGAAGCTCTCTAGGTGAGTAAGTGACTAAGATGGGATTCGTCACTTCCATTAAAGGGAAGTTAGTGTTATAGGCTCAGTACGGTCTTTATGTTAATCCTCGGCCGGGGTACGTTGCAAGTAGTACAACGTGTATACAATAAAGACCGCCGTATACTGACCAATGTTGTCTAATAGGGTTGACAGTAAACCATACCCTAGGCCAACAATAACACAGTCTTGACGAAGGGATTTTAGCTAACGGAATTCATCACTGACACGGCCAATGCAAACCCTATGACACTTTTGTCAAAGGGTCGATCACGTTATGATGACTCTGAAACAGGGACGACAGCTACTGCTCGTAGTGACCGTCGTCTAGGGGTTTCGAGCCCCAACCTGTAGTAAGGTCAGGCTGTAGGGTCTCACACCGAGTAGTACTCGTGTCTTAGTAATAGGAATATAGAATAGAGAGAAATATCATTTGATGATATTCACAAGTTGAGTTGTGAAAGTTAGTCGCAATAGCAATAGGGACACAACGTTGCATTAGATGCTAACGTTAACTAAACGTGTTGTAAATTAGTTACGACGAATTTAGTAGGAACAAACTTGTTGGAAAGGGTTACCTGGATGACGGGATCGTCCCGGTCTAAACACAGGTTCAAACCGTGTCCAAATCGGAGCTCAAACGAGCCCAGAAACGCAGAAAGAGTTCAAAGGGAAGTGGGTTAGACCCACCGGGCCAAGAGGCCCATGTGCAAGGGCAAAACGGGCACGGCCCGCTGCAGCAGCGGGCATGACCCGCTGTGTGCAGCGGGCGGGCGCCCGCTGCATTAGCGGGCGTGGCCCGCTGCACAGCGGGCCAGCGCCCGCTGATGCAGCGGGCACGGCCCGCTGCACGCAGCGGGCCAGCGCCCGCTGCAAGCGGGCGCAGCCCGCTGCACAGCGGGCCCGCGCCCGCTTGTGCAGCGGGCCAGCGCCCGCTGCGTGCAGCGGGCACGGCCCGCTGCAGCAGCGGGCGCCCGCCCGCTGCTTGCAGCGGGCGGGTGGCCCGCCCTTCCCCCCTTGGGCGGGCGCGCCCGCTAAGTCTAGCGGGCGCGCCCGCAACTTAAGTCAATTAGGGTTTTTTGAATAACCCTAATGACGGCTACGAATTTTGAGAAATTGCTAAACTTTGAGCAATTGTTTGAGGGGTCAAACGAAGTCGAAATTCGTCACCGTCAGTTCCTACGCGTTCACCATTCCAAGCTCTTCTGATTGATAGCTTGTTTGGTGTCTAAAGTTTAGTATGTGAGGAGAATTAATTCGTTAAAGTTTGACTTTGTGAAAGGCTAACTTTAAAATTAAAATTAAGCCAAATGGCTTAATTGTTTTTTCTCTTCATGGGAATTGTCCCACATTGCCCGCAACGAGATGTTGAGTGCTCACTCCCTATATAAATAGGGGTGCACTCTCCTCGTTGAAATACACACCAGTCAACGATCGGGTAGCTCCAAATTATTGAGCAAGCTCGGTCTACGACTAAATCTCTCTCTCTAATTTCCTATTCTCTGGAGTAGTCCTAGCACGACTACGAAAGGGGTTTGGATCTGATCCGGACGTCTAAGACGCGGGTTTCTTCTCAAGTGAAACTTTCTACCGCGTGTGATCGGCTCGGAGGCGAAAGCGGCTCGGGTGGATCGGTGCGAGGGTGCGAGGCGGCTCAGGGAGATCGAGTCAACGCGGCTCGGCTACGAGGAGCTTCTCAAGACGGTGCGGTACATCTTGCCTGCTCCAGGGCCAAGATTCCGGGTATGTGGTTAAGCGTTTTTAGCGTAATTTTAATTAGTCGCTTAGTGTAGATCCTTCTTGGAGTGGTCAGACCCACTCCAAGTCGGCATAGATCGGGCTGGGTTCTGGTTCCCCAGAGCCTAGCTAAATAGTTTAGCTAGTCTAGAAATTTTGATTTCTGTTTTTCCGCTGCGCTTTTGTGCCTCCGTGGTCCGTCCGACTTAGGACGGATACGGATCCGAGCTCTGGGGGTCCGCCAAAACCCCAACAGTGGTATCAGAGCCAGGTTTATGCTATAGATCTACTATAGCGATTTTTAAAATCTTTAAAAATGCTTAGTTTTTCTCGTTCGAACCATTTTAGATTTATGTTAATTTAGTTTCAAATTATTTTGTGTTTTTAAAAATCGTTTTTCAACACAAAATTTTGTTGGGACGATTTAAATTTTATGCGATGATTTTAAATTGTCTCAAATGTTTTAAAAGCTTTGTAAAATTTATTTCTATAAGATAAAATATTATTTTACAAGTATTTATATGTTTATGTAACTTTAGGGAAAATTTTATTTTTGGAAATTTGATTTTCTTAAAATTACATAAAGATTAAAAATATTAGAAAACTTTATTTGAAAGCCTTTAAATATATTTCTAATGATTTTAAAAGTGTTTAAAATTGATTTAACGGATATGTAAACTTTAAGAAATATTTTTTTTTTCATAAGATGAAATCTAAACATTTTTCTTTTATTTTACATAAATGTTTCTAAAATTTTATGAGATATTTTATTTTAGAAATAAGGTTAAAAATTTTTAAAAGGCCTAGGTTTAAAATTATTAGATAATTTTGAACGACCTAGTTTTATGCGATAAAATTTTTGGGAGACTTTAAAAATTTTAATCTTTAATTTTAAAGTGTTAAAATTTAGATTTGCATGTTTGTATTATATATAGATAATTTTAAATTGCAAATACATTTTATATGTCACTAAAAATGAAACTCTCTTTTATGTGGATAAAGTTAGTTGCTTCATTTCATGTTGAATAATGTATTCACAAACCTTGTTAGGTTAGCCATTAAAACATGATAGTGACATGCTATGTTTGATAAAACAAAACAACAAGCGAACCTAATACCTGATTAGGATAGTCCCTTTGTTTGTAAATCATTTCATTAAAATGTTTAAATAATGATTTTCATAAGAGACAAAAACGTTGAATTGTTTTATAAATCCTAATTAGATTGGGGTAGTAAGTTGAACGTAGAACCTTATAGTTGATAAGGACTTAATAAAAGATGTTCAACAAATCTGAAAAATTTTGAATTTTAGGATCCACTAGTTGATAAGGATTAATTAGTTCTTTTAATTAAAAGCCATTTAGTTGTTTGGAAAACATAAGATTGATGACAACTCCTTCAATGGATCATGATGTCGGTCAATGTGCTTGGCTAAAGTTTTTGGACCAACCTAGCTAGACTGGGTAACAAGTGGTCCTGGCTTAGTCAATTCCCTGGCCGCGTCCGCTGGACCGTAAGGAGTCGATTCATGACTATGTAAGTCCATCGACTATACCTAAGTCAATACGATAATAATCTTGTTCAAGATAAATCGTAGCCCTCCTTGTTTTAGGAGTTGGCAACTTTAAGAAACATGTTCCGGTTGTTGAGCTACACTCAAGCCGTGACATGTCAATCTTATAGAAACCGATTTCTTGATTGACATCTTAACCTGACTAAAACCGTTGTCTCATCCCTCGAGCTTCGGCGTAAGTCTAACCAAGAATGTAGTCTAAGACCTGACCCAAACCGGCGCGTCGTGCATACACCGAGCAAAGGGGCAAGTCAGGCTAGACACGAAAACAAGGGTCCGACTAGGCTAGCCATTGTGATCCGGTTGAGCACACTCATGATCACAAATGACTAGGGGTAAAAATCGATAGGGAATCATAGTAAATATGATTGACGACGAGTTCGTCTACCGACTGCAGAGTCGGACAACTTGTTGAGATACACTCAAGGTTGTCAGACTCAGGGTAGTCGGATCCCTCTCTCACAAATGTTATTTTATAATAAATTGGTTATTATCGTGGCTTTAAATAAATTTAGTGGGAGAATATAGTTTTATTAAAACCATTAAAACTATACTACGAACATTTACTAACTATAGTATCTATAAAATACAGAATGGATTCGGGACTAAGATACATGGTTGAGAAGAACGTGCTGGATGGAACGAACTACAAAGACTGGCTTAGGAACATCAAGTTGGTCCTTTCCCTAGCCGGAATAGGATACGTACTGTTCGAGGACGCTCCAGATAAGCCGGATGAAGATTCGACCCACGAGGAAAAGGAAGCATACAAATTGTACCAGAGGGATGCGGAGAAGGCCAGGTGCCTTACTCTGGCTTCGATGACCAACGAGTTGCAGAGGAAGCATGAACATATGGATGTTCAAAGCATGCTCCTCAACGCACAAGAGTTGTATGGCAAGCGATCAAGAGCTGCCAAGTTCGAGGCCACTAGCAACCTCTGGGGCACCAAGATGGGGACGGAACCCGTACAGGATCATGTTATCAAGATGATCGGGTACGTGGAGGACGCCGCCCAATTAGGATTTGTCCTGGACAATGAAATGTCCACGGACATTATCCTAAAGTCTTTGACTCCCGATTTCAAGCCTTTTATAACTGGCTTTATAATGAACAGCCTTGAGACGGATCTTCCGGGTCTCCTCAATATGCTCCGGCAGTTTGAGGAGATTCATAAGAAACCGGCTGCACTGGTTGTTGGCTCTGCTACTTCCGACCAGCCAAAAGGCAAAGGGAAGAAGAGGCAGGTCCCACAACCTGCGAAGGCTAAGAATGGGAAGAAAAAGAACAAAGGGGCCCCGTCGAAATCTGAGTGCTTCCATTGCCACAAGATTGGCCACTGGAAGAGGAACTGCAAGATCTATCTTGCAGAGAAGAAGAAGGGGCATACTGATGCCTCCACCTCAGGTACAAATTAAAATTCAATTAAATACAATTATTTCCATTCATGAAGTATGAGATACTTATAGACATCTGTGTACTGTATACAGGTGGCTGATAAGAACTGGAGATTGGAGAAGTACGGAGATCGGTCGGCAATTAAAGCAACAGTTGCTGCTGGGACCGCTCAAAGACTTCTGGAGACGCTGATCGCGATGGAGATGATATTTTTCTTATTTGAATAAAATGTATCATCTTTAAGGATCGAAAACAATGAATGAGTGCTTTGCACTCAAGGTTTATTTTTGATAAACAAATTAAGGTTCCTTTTATGAACCCGTTGTTTTGGAATGGATGTCTCGTTTGTTGCAATTGAAATTGAATTGGCTCAAATTCTGTGGATGTGGCTTTTCTGTGATGGTTGCGTATATTTTCGAATAATGGTGTTGAGCTTCGATAATATTGATTTTGAAGCTGACTAAATGTCTGAAGTCAATCAGTAGTTAAGTATAAGTTCCAGGGGGGCGTATAAATTATGTGCAATCACAGTAAATACGCATATCAAGTTTAACTTGTGATTATCTGCATTTAGTTGTTAAAAGAGTTAATACTAAATGTGGTTAAAGGAATTAGTACAGTGTAGAACGTTTTGATTGAACGAGTCAATGTCAAGATTCCTTAAAACGATCTTGACTTGACTCATTCGTCAAACCGAATCTGACACTTGTACATTCCATCTGAGGCACTTACTAAATGGTTATATTTTGCACATAAACCTAAATATGATTTAGATATTATGTTAAAGAAATTTGACCAGGTAATTCTTAAAGTCAGTGGGAGCAAGCTCATATACTTAGTTCCGGTTTTTCCGGACTAAGTAAAAAGGATTTTTCACTTTAATGAATCTTCTATATAAATCATTAAGTCAAAATTGTTTTGATTTAATCGCATATATATAGAGACTTAGGGTGTCAAATATGTACTTGACATATTGACACAGTAAAGTGGAGTGAGCTAGAACTGACTTACGGAAATGTTAGACCCCACATCTAAATAGTATAAGCTAACTGTTAGCTATACAAAGTTAGGAAAATGGATCCAGATCATTTTTCCAAAGGATCAACCTTGTGTGATCAAGAGATGTAATTTCAATCCATTAAAATTCGTTGTAGATACTTATTAGTAGAACCACTCTTAGGTTTGCCATATCAAATGTCAAAGTGACTGATATGCTATAACGGCATGAGATACCGAGATAAATAGCCTAAGTGCAAGTGGGAGATGTAGGAAGATATGTGCCCATAAGGCAATTTATCTTGATTATACGTCTTGTTCATACCGTATATGGTACGTATTATTCTAAGTATAAAACACTTGTATTAATATACTTAGATAATATCCATAGACTTAGAGTTAGGTCCTTACATATCTAGATGAGATCTCGATTATGAGTAAGTAAGAGACCGAATAGAAACGTAAGTCTAAAACGGTTCGTGATCATAGATGTGTCGAGAACTGGATATCGACACATCGGATAGATCACTGTGTCTTCGTCTTACCTTCGGGTAATGATGATCTCATAGTCATTCGACTTGCTGAAGTCGGAGACGAGACACAGGTGCTCATTGGAGAATGAGTTCACTGAACGACCAAGTTAGAGTTATTAAATGGTTAACTTTAATGATCTGTCTTTAATAACTCTAGGGTGATGATAGGTTAGTTGATCCTTAAGACCTGAAGTCATCTGTATAAACCTGTGAACGGACGGTGTAGCTTAGACCCATGATCTAGCTTCGAGGACCAGTCCTGATGAAAGATCTTAGGTTGGGTTGCACCAGAAGCTCTCTAGGTGAGTAAGTGACTAAGATGGGATTCGTCACTTCCATTAAAGGGAAGTTAGTGTTATAGGCTCAGTACGGTCTTTATGTTAATCCTCGGCCGGGGTACGTTGCAAGTAGTACAACGTGTATACAATAAAGACCGCCGTATACTGACCAATGTTGTCTAATAGGGTTGACAGTAAACCATACCCTAGGCCAACAATAACACAGTCTTGACGAAGGGATTTTAGCTAACGGAATTCATCACTGACACGGCCAATGCAAACCCTATGACACTTTTGTCAAAGGGTCGATCACGTTATGATGACTCTGAAACAGGGACGACAGCTACTGCTCGTAGTGACCGTCGTCTAGGGGTTTCGAGCCCCAACCTGTAGTAAGGTCAGGCTGTAGGGTCTCACACCGAGTAGTACTCGTGTCTTAGTAATAGGAATATAGAATAGAGAGAAATATCATTTGATGATATTCACAAGTTGAGTTGTGAAAGTTAGTCGCAATAGCAATAGGGACACAACGTTGCATTAGATGCTAACGTTAACTAAACGTGTTGTAAATTAGTTACGACGAATTTAGTAGGAACAAACTTGTTGGAAAGGGTTACCTGGATGACGGGATCGTCCCGGTCTAAACACAGGTTCAAACCGTGTCCAAATCGGAGCTCAAACGAGCCCAGAAACGCAGAAAGAGTTCAAAGGGAAGTGGGTTAGACCCACCGGGCCAAGAGGCCCATGTGCAAGGGCAAAACGGGCACGGCCCGCTGCAGCAGCGGGCATGACCCGCTGTGTGCAGCGGGCGGGCGCCCGCTGCATTAGCGGGCGTGGCCCGCTGCACAGCGGGCCAGCGCCCGCTGATGCAGCGGGCACGGCCCGCTGCACGCAGCGGGCCAGCGCCCGCTGCAAGCGGGCGCCGCCCGCTGCACAGCGGGCCCGCGCCCGCTTGTGCAGCGGGCGCAGCCCGCTGCTTGCAGCGGGCCAGCGCCCGCTGCGTGCAGCGGGCACGGCCCGCTGCAGCAGCGGGCGCCCGCCCGCTGCTTGCAGCGGGCGGGTGGCCCGCCCTTCCCCCCTTGGGCGGGCGCGCCCGCTAAGTCTAGCGGGCGCGCCCGCAACTTAAGTCAATTAGGGTTTTTTGAATAACCCTAATGACGGCTACGAATTTTGAGAAATTGCTAAACTTTGAGCAATTGTTTGAGGGGTCAAACGAAGTCGAAATTCGTCACCGTCAGTTCCTACGCGTTCACCATTCCAAGCTCTTCTGATTGATAGCTTGTTTGGTGTCTAAAGTTTAGTATGTGAGGAGAATTAATTCGTTAAAGTTTGACTTTGTGAAAGGCTAACTTTAAAATTAAAATTAAGCCAAATGGCTTAATTGTTTTTTCTCTTCATGGGAATTGTCCCACATTGCCCGCAACGAGATGTTGAGTGCTCACTCCCTATATAAATAGGGGTGCACTCTCCTCGTTGAAATACACACCAGTCAACGATCGGGTAGCTCCAAATTATTGAGCAAGCTCGGTCTACGACTAAATCTCTCTCTCTAATTTCCTATTCTCTGGAGTAGTCCTAGCACGACTACGAAAGGGGTTTGGATCTGATCCGGACGTCTAAGACGCGGGTTTCTTCTCAAGTGAAACTTTCTACCGCGTGTGATCGGCTCGGAGGCGAAAGCGGCTCGGGTGGATCGGTGCGAGGGTGCGAGGCGGCTCAGGGAGATCGAGTCAACGCGGCTCGGCTACGAGGAGCTTCTCAAGACGGTGCGGTACATCTTGCCTGCTCCAGGGCCAAGATTCCGGGTATGTGGTTAAGCGTTTTTAGCGTAATTTTAATTAGTCGCTTAGTGTAGATCCTTCTTGGAGTGGTCAGACCCACTCCAAGTCGGCATAGATCGGGCTGGGTTCTGGTTCCCCAGAGCCTAGCTAAATAGTTTAGCTAGTCTAGAAATTTTGATTTCTGTTTTTCCGCTGCGCTTTTGTGCCTCCGTGGTCCGTCCGACTTAGGACGGATACGGATCCGAGCTCTGGGGGTCCGCCAAAACCCCAACAGCTTCGACATATACGATCCTTCAGTATAAGTACTATTTTCGTTGCATTATACCATACAAAAGCCCTGTAAATACTATTTCAGGGCCATCAAATATTATTGAAGGTTCTGGGAATGCAACCTTGTTGCTCCCCAATGGAATAGAAATTAAAATAAAAGATGCACTATTCTCTCTGAACTCCAAACGAAACTTACTAAATTTCAAGGATATCCGCTTAACGGACTCCATTTGGAAACAACAAATGCAAAATGAAAAAGAATTATTGTATGTAACGTCTCAAGAAAATGGAGTAAAATCCATACTTGAACGCTTTGAGAGCCTTTCATCAGGCCTCTACCATACAAAGATTCGGAGAGAGGAAGCTAACTTGACGGAGCACCTGAAGTGCCCGACAGCTGCCAAGTTTTTACTTTGGCATGACAGACTTGGCCACCCTGGATTTGTGATGATGCACTGCATCCTAACACAATCCCATGGGCACAACCTGAAGAACCAGAAGATTCTTCAAAAGGGAGAATTTCCATGTATCCCCTGCTTCAAGGGGAAACTAATAACAAGGCCATCACCCCTAAAAGTGGATATCGAATCTCCAAGCTTCCTCAAAAGAATACATGCAGACATATGTAGACCAATCCACCCCCAGTGGGCCCTTTTCGGTGCTTTATGGTACTGATCGATGCATCTTCAAAATATTCGTATGTGTGTCTACTTTCAACCCTCAACTTAACATTTCCAAAGCTACTGGCACAAATTATAAAGTTGCGGGCGCATTTTCCAGACAACCATATAAAGAATATACGTCTGGTTAATGCTGGGGAATTTACCTCCCGGTCATTTCAAGAGTACTGCCAGGCAACGGAAATAGAAATTGAACATCCAGTGCCGCATGTTCATAGCCAAAATGGGTTGGCAGAGTCACTGATAAAAAGACTCCAATGGATTGCATGTCCATTGCTAATGAAATCCCAGTTACAGGTGGATGCATGGGGACATGCAATTCTGCATGATGCATCATTAATAAAAATTAGACAGTTTGGAGGTCAGAGTCTCTCTCCAATGCAACTTGCATATGGAGGGCCACCAAACATTTCTCATCTGAGAATCTTCGGTTGCGCAGTTTACATCCCCATCGCACCACCACAGAGGACAAAGATGGGTCCTCAACGTGGCCTAGGTATCTATGTAGGGTTTGACTCACACTCAATTATAAGATACCTAGAACCCCAAACGGGGGATGCTTTTATGGCACGTTTTGAAGACTGTGAATTTGATGAGACCGTCTTCTCTAAAATGGGCCTAGAAACTAAGAAATCTGGTGCGAATCACATCATAACATGGGATACAAAAAGCTTGACCCACTATGATCCGGTAATGAAACAATGTGAAGATGAGATCTAGAAGATCCTCCACATTCAGGACACTGTCCACCGATTACCGGACTCATTTACTGACAACCAGAAGTTTGCCAAATCACACATCCCTGCAACAAATACTCTAGCTAGGATTGACATCCTCGAGAATGGATGCAATCCACCAGCAGCAAAAGTAGCTGCACCTCAACAGAAAAGAGGCAGACCACCAGGCTCCAAGGATAAAAATCCAAGAAAAAGAAAAATATCTGGAGACCTTGGGACGGTACCCCCACAGAGAAATGAGCTCATGTACATACCCTTATCCTTCCCGGAATCCACTGCAGAGGAACTGCCGGGAGAAACTGAAATATCATTAAACTATGTATGAACATGGGAGGTGTTGGACAGAAAGAGTACAGTCGTCGACGATGACTTCGCATTTCACATTGCTATTCACGTCGTCGGAAGCGACGATGATCATGATCCACATTCCGTTGCTGAATGCAAACGTAGAAATGATTGGCCAAAGTGGAATCAGGCAATAGAAGCCGAGCTGGACTCGCTTCAGAAACGCAAAGTCTTTGGGCAAATTGTCCAGACACCTACTGGTGTCAAACCTGTGGGATACAAATGGGTATTCGTGAGAAAAAGAAATGAAAATAATGAGATCACACGCTACAAAGCAAGACTTGTAGCGCAATGATTTTCCCACAGACAGGGTATTGACTATGAGAAAACATACTCCCCGATCATGGATGTGATCACTTTCCGTTTCCTGATAAGCTTAACAGCAAAGGAAGGTCTAGATATGCAGCTAATGGATATTGTGACTGCATATCTATACGGTAATCTCGACAAGGAGATATACATGAAACTTCCTGATGGCTTTTTTATGCCTGCTGAATTTAAAGATAGACCTTGGGACGTCTACTCTGTTAAGCTCTAAAGATCATTGTATGGTATTAAACAATCGGGATGGATGTGGTATAACAGACTAAGTGAATTCCTTGTATAACAAGGATTCAACAACAATGAAGTCTGTCCTTGCATCTTCATAAGAGCAAAGGCGAAAGGATTCGTCATAATAGCAGTCTACGTAGACGATCTGAATCTCATTGGATCTCCTGAAGAGATCACTGAGATATCTGTAAGCATGACAAAAGAATTCAAAATGAAAAACCTAGGCAAAATTTCGTTTTGCCTTGGGTTACAGATTGAACATCTAAAAGACGGAATCATATTACACCAGACCACATATATGAAGAAAATGTTACAAAGATTTCACGTGGACCAATGTCATCCACTTAGTACACTTATGGTGGTACGATCCCAGGATGAGCATAAAGACCCTTCCGGCCGCTGGAAGATGGGGAGGATATACTTGGTCCAGAAGTCCCTTATCTGAGTGCTATCGGAGCACTTCTATATCTGGCCAACTACACGCGTCCCGATATAGCGTTCGCAGTAAATTTACTAGCCAGATACAGTACATCACCTATGCAGTGCCACTGGACCGGGGTAAAACATCTTCTGTGCTACCTCCAAGGGTCTACAGACTTGGGACTCTTTTACAAAAATGGATTATCCTCCGTGCTTGTTGGTTATGCTGATGCAGGTTACAGGTCTGATCCCCACAATGCACAGTCACAGACTGGGTACGTGTTTATCCATGGTGGGACAGCCATTTCCTGGAGATCTGTTAAGCAAACTATGATGGCTACCTCATTCAATCACTCTGAGATCATCCCATCCATGAAGCAAGCAGAGAGTGTGTCTGGCTACGGTCAGTTGTAAATCACCTCCTGCTGATGACCGGTTTGAAGTCTGGGGATCTTGAACCTACTACTATGTTCAAGGACAACGTTGCTTGCATAGCTCAGCTACGACGTGGCTACATCAAAGGCGACAGAACAAAGCACATTTCCTCCAAATTCTTCTGGACGCGCGAGCTACAGAGAGTGTGTAGGATCCCATCACGCGATGATGGAGGATCGAAAAGAGAACTTATGTTAGCGTATGCTTCGCCGTAGTCTCCGAACTTTGCCCTTGGATTCGCCATAACGGTGGATACTTTGTCACAGAGGATCGAAGCAGAGTTTCACCGTCTAAATCTCTACTTGGATGAAGAACTTTAATGGAAGGGAGAAGAGGAAAAAGATTGCCTTATGCAAACTTATGACATGAAGGATTAGCCTAAAATGCCTTACCCATGGGTCCAATTTATAGGCTTTAGGGGTAGTTATTGTAGGAAATAACTACATATAAGCTTATTAGCTTATATTAACACCCTTGCTTATCCTCTTCTTCATGCACTTATCAAGTGCTTTTATGCACTTATAATGTGACTTTTTCCACTTATCGAGTGGTCCTTTTCACACATGAAAAGGTTTCCTTCGCACATGCTTTCATGTACGCGACATCCGAGGTCCATAGACCCTCATACATCCCCTCATGGGTGTATACATGTCGTCCATATCCAACATCTCCCACTCACACTTGAGGGGATTGTAAGGAAACATCTTTTCCTTTAGTTCTTCTATTTATCATACTGAGAAATAGACCGTGTGACCGTCATGCGCATAGAGTCCGCTGTTGTGCACTTGTTAGAGATACACAACACTCTTTTGGGGTGGAAAGTTGAGTAGATCAATGCATGTTTTACCCTAGATTATTTCTTCACATTTCTTATACTTTATATTCAACAATTGAATCCCATCTGGATTACAATAGGCTGGCCAGCTTTGAATCTCTAAAGTCCAAATGTGAATATGAAATTAATCTTCCTCTTCTTGCGATCCTTTCGATCTTGACTTGACTCGCTTTTCTAACCTGCCCCGCCGGACCGAATTGACCATAGTCCATAAGCAACATGTTAAGATAGCGATCACCTAATCAAATCTAAAGGAACCAATTAGAGTCCATAAGGGTAAGTAGTTAAGACCCATGTGGTCTTTGGGTCTCACATAATAGTAAACACAATTACTATTCTAACCCAAAGGTCAAATGCATACGTAGTATGAATACGTATTACAACATCACTCCTTTCCCAGGGAGCGTATGTCTTAATGATGTTTGTAAGGATGATGATCAGACACCACAATGTCTGACTTTGAGTCCCTTTTACTACTCAGTAATTTCCTGGACTCACATCCCGCATAAGACAGATAAGATTTCAAAAATCTTCTTTGATCTTTTGTAAGCATCCATATGATACAGATCTTTCGTACGACCATTTTGTTTAAGTCATGACTCTAAATCATCCGTCTGATGATTTTGACTTTAAACAGGTCTCATCTTTATCTTATCCGTCTGATAGAATAAAGGCGGTTGCTCATGTGAGAGAGCCAACCTCAATCTGTCCGACATACTAGAAAACATAGCTGAGATTAAAAGAAATATACACAAACATTTTCAAGAAACTCATATGCAATGTCGAAAAGAACTTATTCTTTTATTAAATTTGATCTTTCATAGACATGGGAATACATTGATACAACTCAGCTTTTACGCAATCCTTGAGATGATAAGTGTTTGTAAAACACATCTCTGGGGATCGCCTTTGTAAGCGGATCCGCTATCATCTCATGCGTAGATATGTATCTAATGTCTACCTTTTTGTTCTTATCATAGTCTTTTGCAAATTTGTAGCAGATATCAATGTGTTTGGTCTTACAATGGAATTTTGGATCTTTGACATAGGCTATAGATGCTTGACTGTCACTGTATATTGGTATAGTACCTGAGTCACTTGCATCAATTAGCTTGTCTAAGAACTTCCTAAGCCAAACAGCTTCTTGGACCGCCATGCTAAATGCTACAAATTCGGCTTCCATAGTTGAAAGTGCGATGCAGGATTGCTTTTTGCTACTCCAGGATATTGCACCAGATCCGAGTAGAAAAACATGTCCTGAGGTTGATCGTCGCTCATCGAGATCACCCGCCCAATCAGCATTAGTGTAGCCTTCGAGCCTCAAGGCATTTCCTTGATAGCATAAAACATAGTCCGCAGTCCCTTAAATATACCGCACTATCCTCTTAACCGCTTTCCAGTGTGTTTTCCCTGGATTGGATTGGTAACGACTTACCATTCCAACGACAAAACAGATGTCCGGTCTTGTACACATCATAGCGTACATAAGACTACCAACTGCACTGGAATATGGAACTTTTTCTATAATTTCCTTTTTCTTTTGGTTCTTAGGACACATTTTCAGACATAAATTATCGCATTTGCTTATAGGAGTATCAATGGACTTACAGTCCTGCATATTAAAACGTTCTAGAACCTTCTTTATATAAGTCTCTTGTGAAAGAGAAAGAAGTTTCTTCGAACGATACCTTGAAATATTAACTCCAAGGATATATGCGGCTTCTCCCATGTCTTTCATCTCAAATACTGATGAAAGCCAAGCCTTGATATCCATCACAAAGCCCTTGTCATTTCCGGCTATTAAAATGTCATCTACATATAGAGACATAATAACATACTTGCTTTTGATCCTCTTGATATATACACAGTTATCTTCATCAAGCATGGTAAAACCATTTGATAAGACAACTTCTTGAAATCGTATATACCATTGCCTCGAGGATTGTTTAAGACCATATATGGACTTACGAAGTTTACAAACCTTATGTTCGTTTCCTTCTTTTACAAACCCTGTTGGTTGTTCCATATTGATCACTCCTTATTTTACACTTTTTTCCCGCATGTTTGCATGCCATTTAGATCGCCCAAATCATGTTTTTCACGATATATCGACGATATTACGATGCTTTTCACGATTTGTTGTTTTTGTCGCATTTCAGGTGATTTGGAGCGATTTGGAGTGATCTCGAGATACGCCTACTCCAGAGCGTCACCGACGACCTCCCCAAGGGGTATTTTGTTATTGGAGAGGAGCGGAAGAAGAACGGACGTCGCAGGAGCGACGAGGAGGCCAAAACAAGCTGTTTGGGCATTTTTAGTGTCCCACTCGGCCGAGTGAAGGAGTCACTCGGCTGACCAGCGAGACACCGCTCGGCCGACCAGATCAGACACGATTTATATGTGAACTCGGCCGAGCGACGGAGACCACATCGGCCGAGTGACGAGATCCCGTCCGCCCGAGTGGCGCCCAGAAGAAGCCATTCAAAAATCGCCAACTTACTGTTTTTCGGCTGCCTGAGCTTCAGAAGACCCACTCGGCCGAGTGGATAATCCCGACCGCCCGAGTACCAAGAAGCCATCGTCCGAGTGACGACAACTCACTCGGCCGAGCCGCCCCCGAAGTGAAGACCCCTGAAGATCAAGACTTACTGGAAAATTACAGGGTTTCTCACTCGGCCGAGCGACTTTTGTCACTCGGCCGAGTGCGACGCGCTGCCTGTAGCGAAAATTGCGGATTTCAGGCTGCGCAGGGGTATTTTGGTCACAGTTTTTGGACGATTTTGGGGGGTATTTAACCCCTGTTTTACCCTAGTTTTGGAGAGCTTTTCTCTTAGATTTTTACAGCTTTTTAGGTTTACTTTTTAGCTTTATTCTTGTGATTTGAGAGAGGACAAAAGTTGATTTTTGTTGGATTAATTGAAGAACTCCATTGGTTTGCCTCTCTCTTCTCCAAAAATCCTATTTTTATTGCATATCTCAATATTGTGATGAATTCTATTGCTTATTTCGTTGATTATTCTTGTGTTTGTGCTATGAATTGTGAGTAGTCTCCACGTCTTGGGGCGTGGGGATGAACCCTACAAGCCCAATTTCATATTTGTGATGAATTGGTAGAAATTTTGCTAGAGTCGTTGTTAGGGATTAGTTTGGGATCGATTTACTACGGATAGCTAGGAGTTCATACCGATTGGGATTTGCAAGAGATTGGATCCCAATTCGATAGGAAGCCCTAGAAATCCGAATTGGGTTGGAATCGAATTTCCGTAGTATCGGTTTGCAAGAGATTGGACCGATACTAGGGTTTCCGGTTGTAATTCCGTGCCGATACCCGTTTGCAAGAGATTAGACGGGTAGGAACTATCCCAACCTAGGTCGCGGGCCGAGTTTGCAAGAGATTGGGCTCGGTGCGCGATTGAACGATGATGTTGATCCTAATGCTAGCTTCCCTAGGCTAGGGTTTGCAAGAGATTGGACCCGAACCTAGGATAGCTATAGACCGGCAACAGCGCGAGAGCGTGAGCTTGGTTCTACATTCAGTTGCAACTAGTTCATCCAAAATCTAATTCTAGCAATTTTGATACCGATGAACCACATTTACGAAATACGGTGAGTAGCGGGAATTCCCCATTCCCTAGGCGTTCTTTATTTGATTTGATATTTCCGTACTTTGTCTGACGATTGTGACAGGATCGCCAAAGGCAAATTTCTCTCTTCTTAAAATAGCCAGGTTGATTGGAACAAGCACGGTCATTCGTCCTCCATGTGTTCGATAACCCGCTCGCTGCTATACCGTGTACTTGCGGTAAAACTACAACCGTTCTTTGGGTCACATCCTGGAGCGATCACATATAGATATCCTCGTCCAATTCTCCATTGAGAAAGGCAGTCTTTACATCCATTTGATGTAATTCGAGGTCTAAGCAAGCTACCAAAGCCAGAATCAAGCGAATCGAGGTAAAACGAACAACAGGTGAGAATGTCTCTTCGTAGTCTATCCCTTCCTGTTGAGTAAAACCTTTCGCGACAAGGCGAGCTTTATATCTGTCTATAGAACCATCAGCCTTATGCTTGATCTTGAGAACCCATTTGTTCCCAATAGCTCTACGTCCTCTGGGTAAGTCGACCAAGTCCCAGACTCGGTTAATTTTCATGGATTCTAATTCCTCCTTCATCGCTTCCATCCATTTGTCTTTTGCAGGGCATCATGATATGGCATGTTTGAAAGTAACAGGCTCGTCATCATCTTGTAGAAAAGTCATAAAGGTTTGTAGAAATTCACCCTCAAATCTTAGAGGAGTTAACCTTGTACGACTACTACGTCGTATTTGAGATTCTTCAAGTCCTTGTTGACTCGAATTCAGATCAATTCTAATATCACTCCCACTTGGAATGTGGTTAGAATTTCTCCCACTTAGATCATTATTCCTATATGGAATAGGATTCGCATCATTCGTATCATCCATTGGTGAAGGTTGAAACGTATTTTCGTCTTCACCAAGAATTCTCCCACTCGAATGAGGTAATCCTTCCTGATCAAAAATCTCAAATAGAGATAAGTCCTGACTTATCTCGCCCTGTCTTGGAAACTCATTTTCCAAGAAAGTAACATCCCTCGACTCAAATTCAATTAGTCCTTCATTGTCTTACTGACCAATGAAAACATAACCTTTGGAGTTTTCTGCGTATCGTATAAAGATACATTTCCTCCCCCTTGGCCCAAGTTTACCATACTTATGGGAGGAAATATGTGCGTAGGATGCACACCCCCAAGGTTTTAATATGCTTAAGTCAGGAGACCTTTGGTTCCACAACTCATAAGGAGTGGAGCTAATTGATTTCGAGGGTACGCGATTCAAGATGAAAGTAGCCGTCAATAATGCATCACCCCAAAAGGTGATTGGCAAGTTAGCTTGCGCCATCATTGAACGGACCATTTCCATCAAAGTCCTATTCCTCCTTTCAGCAACACCATTTTGTTGAGGAGTATAAGGCATAGTTATTTGATGAACTATGCCTTTTTCATCACAAAGTTCCTTAAAACTTGCTGATTGATATTCACCGCCTCTATCGGTTCGCAAGACCTTAATCTTGTGATCTAATTGATTTTCCACTAAACTCATATAGTTTTTAAAGCAGGTTAATGCTTCACTTTTATGGGATATCAAATAGATATGTCCGAATAGGGTGAAATCATCAATAAAAGTGATGAAGTAGGACTTCCCGTGTCTTGTCTTGACATTCATCGGACCACATATGTCCGAATGGATTAGCTGTAATGGAACCTCGGCCCTTGTGCCGGTTCCAAATGGCTTGCGATAAGATTTCACTACAAGGCAATGTTCGCAAGTCGACATTTCGACCTTTGAAACATTGGATAGAAGGCCACGTTTGGCAAGTCTATCCATACGTGTTGGTCCAATGTGACCAAGCCTTGCGTGCCAACAAATTACATCAGATTCATTAATCGAAGAATTTGTAACAAGGAAATTTTCATTAAAATTTGAAGAATCATACATAGTATTCAATACAATGAATCCTTTGAAAACATACCCAAAACCAATTACAGAATTATTACAAGTTAGGTCCACATTACAATTATGAAAGAACCAATTATAACCAAGACCCATTAATACAACCACAGATATAATATTCCTTCGAATATCTGGAGCGAAGAGGACATCATGAAGTAAGATAGTGCGGCCGTTGTCCAAGACGAGCTTGCACGTCCTAACGCCTTTCACTTCAACACGTGTGTTGTTTCCTACATATATCCACTTCGTTCCTTGGGGTATCCGGTGATACTCCACGAAGGACCGTCTGTCCCTTGCTATGTGGTCGGTGGCACCTGAATCAATTATCCAAAAAAGATTAGATTCTACAAGAAATATTGAACTAGAAACACATATGTAACTAGTATTATTACAAGTTACCTTGTCACCTACATCCGTACATGAACGGGCAAAGTGACCTAACTTGTTGCACTTGAAGCACTTGATCTTCTTCATGTCTTTCTTCTTGTGCCATTTCTTGTTTCCACCCTTATGTTTGGGTTTCTTGGTAGACGCTGGTTGCCTTTTATGTTCATGATCATACTTTGAGCGATTTTTACGTTTCTTTCCCCCGTGTGAGGAACTAGCAACCATGTGCACTTCTGCACTTGGCTTGGCGGCCGCAAGTCGCTCTTCCTCTAACTCGAGGTGCTTTGAAAATCGCTGAAATTCTTGATGCTCTCATTATGAGTGAGATGCATCTTCATTTGTTCCCATTCGATTGGTAGGGAACGTATGACCGCTTGGATTTGTTGCTCATCAGTGAGCACATGACCTGCATCCTTTAACTCTGAAATAAGATTCGCCATGTGTCGAAGATGCATTCCAATGGAATGATCTCAATGCTTTTTGTACAAATCGAATCTTATAGTTAAAGAGCGAAGTTTGGTCACCGAGGTGCCACCAAACTTCTCCTCTAGCTTGGACCATATGTCCATAGCTAGGTCATATTCTCGAAAGATTCGCATTATGTCGTCTGCCATACTTGACAGCAACGTTATACGAGAAATCTTGTTCTTCCGAGACCGAGCATCAAAAGCTTCCTTGTCTCTTCTGTGTTGGGCTGTAGTGCCTAACTCAGGTTCAATCATTATGTTCTTTAGAGTTTCGAGCACGTCTTGCTCCTCTAGAACATATTGTATCTTCATGGACCATAGCGTGTAATTATCGCCGTTGAGTTTTTCACCTTTGTTTAAATTAGCGACGATGTTCTTAGCAGCGGAAGACATTTCAGTTTTAAAATGCTGCAAAAGACATAAAACAAGTTTGATCAAAAATATTGCATAAAGTTTTCATTTGATAAGTTACTTTCGAAAAATATTGAAGATGTTGCTCTAGAATCGGAAAGAACATCACGATGCCAATCACCATCTAGAACAACTTTCAATATTTCCCCATCACTTGTCAAACAATAGTACTCTTATAGTACTTGCAGCGAAAAAGCGTTTTTGAAAAACGTATTTTGAAAACGTATTTTTCAAACGTATTTTGCAAACGTATTTTGCAGCGGGAGGTGTTGGCCTGCACCGGCCATTGCCGGGGTCGTGCCGTGGCCGCGCCAAGGCCGGATTCCCCCTTTCGTGGGGTTTTGCCGTATGCAACTGCCGCCGGTCTCGTATGGGCCGGCCATGCAGACTCCCCCTCCATCACCTTGGTCGAGGCCGGGGCTCGACGGTCCTGGCTTGGCCAGGGCCGGGCCTCCTCGGTGTGGCCATGGCCCCTCGGCCAGGGCCTCTGCCCTGGCCGAGGCCGGCAAGGGCCAGCCAGGGGGGCCTGGCCCCATGGCCAGGGCCTCTGCACTGGCTGGCCAGGGCCGGCCAGGGGGCCCTGGCCCCTCGGCCAGGGCCTCTGCACTGGCCGGCCAGGGCCTCTGCCCTGGCCAAGGCCAGCCAGGGCTGGCCAGGGGCCCTGGCCCCTCGGCCAGGGCCTCTGCCCTGGCCGAGGCCGGCCAGGGCCATGGCCCTGGCTGCAGAGGCCAGTGCGACCTCTGGCCTGGCCCTGGCCTCGGCCAGGGCCGGCCAGGCCCTGGCAGAGGCCAGGGGGCCGGCCACCCTGGGCTCTGCCAGGGCCGGCCTTGGCCCTGGCCGAGGCCAGGGTGGCTAGGGCCGGCCGCCCTGGCCTCTGCCAGGGCCGACCATGGCCGGCCGGCCTTCCCTTGGCCGGCTGGCCTCCCCTTCATGGAGTCCACCCCCCCCCCCCTTCAAGGGGGTGTGCTTGGTTGTCATTGGCCGAAGCCAACCCCCTCGCCAATAGGGAGGGGGGTGCATAGCCTTCATGTCCCATATGGCCATGGTGCTCATGCACCAAAGAGAAATACTATTGTCATTGCAATCTTCTTCTCTGATGAGAAGTTTATAACCACCATCTTCTCCGATGAGACACCCGTTCATCAAGAAAGTGGTTATGCTTTAATGGCTGTGTGCCAAAAAAATAACACACTTTCAAGACCGCAAATTTCACGCTCCACATGAAGAGAGTTCACATTCTCTATTGAATGGAGACTCAGCATCCATGAAGAGTGCGAATTTGGCGAGATGAACGGTCAGTTCTTCCCTTCACGGAGAGTTCTTGCCATATCCGTAATGGCAAAAGACCCTAACGTGAAAAGAACAACTTTTGACGTTCTCTCCGTCACGATGCGCTCCTACCATATCCATAATGGAAGGAAACTCATTCGTGAAAGAGACAACGTGTCATTCACCGGTGAGACCGGGGCGAACCCATGTGGCTCCGATACCAAGGTAGGATCCCATCACGCGATGATGGAGGATCGAAAAGAGAACTTACGTTAGCGTATGCTTCACCGTAGTCTCTGAACTTTGCCCTTGGATTTGCCACAACGGTCGATACTTTGTCACAGAGGATCGAAGCAGAGTTTCACTGTCTAAATCTCTACTTGGATGAAGAACTTTAATGGAATGGAGAAGAGGAAAAAGATTGCCTTATGCAAATTTATGGCATGAAGGTTTAGCCTAAAATGCCTTACCCTTGGGTCATATTTATAGGCTTTAGGGGTAGTTATTGTAGGAAATAACTACATATAAGCTTATTAGCTTATATTAACACCCTTGCTTATCCTCTTCTTCATGCACTTATCAAGTGCCTTTATGCACTTATAATGTGACTTTTTCCACTTATCGAGTGGTCTTTTCACACATGAAAAGGTTCCCTTCGCACATGCTTTCATGTACGCGAGATCTGAGGTCCATAGACCCTCATACATCCCCTCATGGGTGTATACATGTCGTCCATATCCGACAGAGTGGAGTGATCGATGTCAGATAAATACAATCATGTGACAACCTGGCAGACTTGTTCACTAAAGCTCTTCCTAATGCTACTTTTAGGAAGTTTGTACAGAAAATTGGGATGCGGTGCCTAAGAATCTAAAAGCCTAAGTGCTTGTACAGATCAGGGGGAGTTGGGAGTGTTTGCACTCTTTTTCCTTAACTATGTTTTTTCCCGCTGGGTTTTCCATAGCCAAAGGTTTTAACGAAGCAAATCACACCAACTCTGGATCCTGAAGTATCCACCCCATGTGAAACTCTTACTATGCTCAGAATCCTGAAGTATTCATGCGCGGAGTCCACACCTATGGCTGGATAAGGGGAAGTGTTGTGAATGAATATGAACCAGAGTTGGTTAGGATTGTGGGTATCTTAGAGATACACCCATATCTATGTATCTTATCTTATAACTCTCCTATCCTGCCTATAAATAAAGGGCTGGGGGTTCCTCCCCTAGTAGTTAATTCATAACACTTTCTGAATAGTAAAATTTGTTTTAAAATCAGATTTTCTATTAAAAATCATTAAAATAATCAGAAAAATCTAGAAAAACTCTGGAAATTTCTAAAAAAATAAATATAAATTATAAATCATTTATTGGCAATAAATTTTAATTTTTGGAGAATTTTTGTTAATAAAATAATGTTTTTGGTCCATATAATATTAATAACATCATTATTTGCATAATTATTACATTGGATTAATTAGTAATTTTATGTTTAATAATTATGAAATGTCCTGAGATCGCGCTGCAGTTAGATATCAAATCTAACAGTGCATGATATGTCTCCTCGTGGCCGAAGTAATTATTAAATATTTTAATTTTCCATATAATTACTTGCATGTGATGTTGCGCAATGATTTATGCATGTGTTTGTTGCATAATTTATAAATTGCGTGGATGTTTAATAAATTACGTTGTGGTTTTGGATCGGCCAGTTTGTCACCATTTTATATTCCTCATATTTTCTTTTCTTTTTTGAGAGAAATTGAATTGTAATGAGGATATATTTGTATAAGCCAAAGACCGGAGTATCTTTCCTTGAAGACGGAGGCAAAATTGCAAATTTGCTGGGACCCCAATGTGTTTCGAAGTTGTACTTTTCCTTTTTTTGTATTCTCTGGACTGTATATCTTATGGACTTTGGACTTTATTATGGGACCCTGAAGGCCGAATATCTTAATGTAGAAGATCCACTAGAGTTGTGGACTGCACTGGAGAACAGGTATAAACATCAGAAAGATGTGATCATCCCACGTGCACGTTATGAGTGGGAAAATCTCCGACTTCAGGATTTCAAGTCTGTTGCTGAGTGTAACTCAGCACTTCACAATATCACCTCACGCCTGAAATTGTGTGGTGAAGAAGTCACGGAAGAACGCCTGCTGGAAAAGACTTACACATCCTTCCATGAGAAGGATGCAATCTTCATGCAACAATATCATGAACGCAAGTTCGCCAAGTACTCTAACCTGCACTCCTGCCTTCTCATGGCAGAGCAGAACAGAGACTTACTACTAGCCACACCTAACATATGCCTTGTAGGCTTAGCTTCTCTCCCTGAGGCTCACAAAGTTTCTTCCCAGAAGCAGAAGAACAAACAAAAGGTGAAATTCAACAAAAGGAAATGCCTAAAGAGGCAGGCCAGATGTCCTCCCCAGAACAACAACCCTCCCCAGAGCAACAACAATGAGGGAAATAAGAAGCTCCAGTGGAAGAAAAAGAACACTGGACAGACGTCTATTCCCAAGAAAAATTGGGCGGACAAATGCCACAGATGTGGCATGACTGGACATTGGTCCAGAAACTGTCGTACTCCACGACACCACCAAGATCTGTATCAGGCAAGCCTAAAGTCTTCCGTTGAAACAAATCTGGTGGAAAACCAGCCGTCAACCAAGTTCACAATGGATGACTTCAAGAATGACGACCTACTAGACTGATGTCATATTTATCTGTTATCAGTACTTCATCTGTAGTTTTCTTAATCATGTTATATCTTTTCTTTTCGATAATGAATGTCTTTCTTTTTATTAAAGTATTGAATTCATGTTCTATAGATGGAGTGTGAGTGCCTAGTGGACAGTGCCTCGACGCACACAATCCTTTGCGAAAAAACTATTTTATTAGCTTAAATGATTATGATGGTCCTGTCATTACTATTTTGGGACTGTCAAACATAATTGAAGGATCTAGTGAAGCAATGATTTTGCTCCCAAATAACACGAGACTAATAATAAAAGATACACTTTTCTCTCCTAAATCAAATAGGAATCTGTTACGTTTCAAGGATATTCGTTTAAACGGATATCACTTAGAAACTAAAGATATAAATGAGCATGAATATCTGTATGTTAATCGTCAAAAGGACGATTTAAAAAGTGTCTTAGAACGATTTAAGGGACTCCCGTCAGGTCTATATCATACTTATATTCAACCTATAGAAGCTAATTTGATTGTGCACCAGAAGCGCCTTTCATCGCCAAGATTCAATCTCTGGCATAACAGACTTGGTCACCCTGGATCGGCAATGATGCACCGCATCATCACCCAATCTTTTGGACATAATCTGAAGAACCTGAAGATTCATCAGAAGGGTAACTTTCCATGTCTACCTTGTTTCAAGGGTAAACTAATAACGAGACCATCCCGACAGAAAGTGAGATTAGATTCGCCTAGCTTCTTGGAGAGAATACAAGGGGATATTTTGCGGGCCTATTCACCCTGCTAGTATCCCATTTCGGTACTTTATGGTACTGATAGATGCATCATCAAAATGGTCTTATGTGTGCCTCTTGTTCACCCGCAACCTAGCTTTTTCAAAGTTATTGGCACAAATAATTAAGTTACTGGCTCATTTCTCGATAACCATATCAAGAAACTATGTCTTGATAATGCGGGAGAATTCACATCTCAAGTCTTTCAAGACTATTGCCGAGCCACTTGCATCGAAGTTGAACATCTAGTAGCACATGTTTACACCCAGAATGGGTTAGCAGAATCTCTGATAAAGAGACTGCAATGGATTGCATGTCCATTGGTGATACAATCACAGTTGCCTGTTAATGCTTGGGGACATGCCATATTGCATGCCGCATCGCTTATCAGAATACGACCCTTTGGTGGCCATATTTTATCGCAGATGCAGCTAGCGTATGGTGCACCTCCGAATATCTCTCATTTGAGAGTGTTTGGTTGTGCAGTCTTTGTCCCCATTGCACCACCTCAAAGGACCAAAATGGGTCCACGTCGTCGTTTGGGTATCTATTTAGGGTTTGATTCACCCTCTACAATTAGATATCTTGAACCCCTGACGGGTGATGCATTTAAGGCATGTCTTGATGGCTGTGAGTTTGATGAAAATGTTTTTCCAAAACTAGGCACACAGTCTAAGAAGCCAGATGCTTCTGAGACCATTTCTTGGGGCGTAAAGACTTTGTCTTATTATGATCCGTGCACTAGTCAATGTGAAGATGAGATCCTGAAGATCCTTCATCTTCAGAATATAGTACATTTACTATCGGATAATTTTACTGACAACCAGAAGATTGTCAGATCACAAGTCCATGCTGCCAATACACCAGCTAGGATTGACATCCCTAAAGATGGATGCAATTCACCGACAGAAGAATTGGTTGTACCTTAATTGAAGAGAGGACGCCCACCAGGTTCGAAGGACAAAGCTCCTCGAAAAGGAAAAAATCCTGGAGAAATAAAGATGAACCGTTCATAAGATGCTGAGCTCAGACCAGCTACCTCTCCCCTCCTACATTTCCCTGAAGAGGAAACTATAGGAGAAACATCATTAAATTTTGTACGTATTGGGGAGGAACTGGACAGAAAATGCACTGTCGTTGACGACGACTTTACGTTCAATATTATCGTGCACGTAGATGAATACGACGATGACATCGAACCACGATCTCTTTCGGAATGTAAACGTAAAGATGATTGGCCAAAGTGGAACAAGGCAACAGGAGTAGAGTTGGACTCACTTTTGAAACGCGAATTTTTTGGATCAGTAGTCCAAACACCTGAAGGTGTAAAACCTGCGGGTTAAAAGTGGGTTTTCATCAGAAAAAGAAAGGAAAATAACGAGATTGTACGCTACAAATCACGGCTTGTAGCACAGGAATTTTCCCAACGACCGGGGATAGATTATGAACAAACATATTCCCCTGTTATGGATACGATCACGTTTCGATTTTTATTAAGCCTATCATCTCTTGAAAAGCCTAGAAATGCAGCTCATGGACGTCGTGACTACATATCTATATGGCAATATAGATAAATATATCTATATGAAACTCCCTGATGGATATAAGTTACCTCCAGAGATAGCAGAGCGACCTCGTGACGTCTACTCTGTAAGGATTCAAAGATCATTATATGGTCTTAAGCAATCAGGTAAAATGTGGTATAACAGACTGAGTGATTTCCTTGCGCAGCAAGGTTTCACTAATAATGAAGTCTGCTCATGTATCTTTATTAAAAGATCAGGAACATGATTTGTTATAGTCGCTGTGATTCGGGGTATAAATTGCTTATTTCTCCTCCCATTTCTGGGTATTTTATGTGTATATCGTATTAATTTTGGCATTGATACGTGCGTTTTCGTGATTTTTTGGATTATTAACGCCTAATATATTTTTATACATAAAATACGATTTCTATGGATTAATTTCAGCTCATCTTATTTTTCAGGTACTCCTGGAAATTTTTCAGATTTTCTGGAATTTTTCCAGAATTTTTTGGTGATTGGAGCTATTTTTGGTGAATTTTTGGAGCTACAAGGGAGTTTCTGGGCATTAAAACAAATAAAATAGGCTTACTGGGCCTTGGGGCCCGCGGCCCGCTTCTGAGCGGGCCGCAGAGAATTATGAAATGAAAAAAAAAAAAATTAAAAATTAAAAAAGCCTTTACCCGCCCAGCGGGCCGGCCCGCCTGGCCGGCCCGCAAGGCGGGCCGTTTTTTTCCCCCGCACAGCGGGGGAACGGAGCAGGGGGGGGCCCGCGCCCCCCCCATTTCAGCCAATCGCGGGGGGCCACGTGCCCCCCGCAATCTCTTTTAAGCGCAGGGCGCTGCGCTGGCGGGGGGCGGGAAAATTTAATCCCGCCCCCCAGGTTGGAAAAATATTACTTTTTGGTCCAAAAATTGCCTGGACGGACAAAAAAACACAGAAATGAGCTTGGGCCTGAAACGTAATTGTGTTCTGTTTATTGCCTTGGGCTGAACACGTTTTTTAGAGTGAGTTTTTTTTGGGGAGCTTTTTTTTTAGGGTTTGCCTTGGGGGATTCTTTTTCAAGGAGAAATTCCTAGGGCTTGGAAAATCTTGGAGACGGAGTAAAGATCAAGGGAGAAGATCAAAGGAGAAGATCAAAAGGGGGTTTTTCTTGTGCTTTAGCTTTTATTTCTCAATTTCTCTTGTTGAATTTTCTTCCTTGTAAAAACATTTGGATGTTAACTTTGAAATCAAAAATGGTGATATTGTTTATCATGAGTGGCTAGTCTTTTTGTGTGTGTTTATGGTGGATGGTTGTATGTTGGGCTTACAAATTTCATTTCTAGCTTGAATTTTAACTCTCATATGTGAATGAAATGTTGAGTTAGTCTTGTCCAATTGGAACCCTAGTGGGAAATCCAAAGAGAGGTTCATCCTAGTGGACCCTCTCTATTGTGTTTATTGTAAAATTTTCTCAATGTTTCATTCACTATCTTTTTGCACACAACGTGTTCGATGAAATGCCAAACCATCCGATCACTCTCTCCTTAGCCGGATGAGGGATCGTAGTGATTCGAAATGAAGTTTGAAGCCCGACTACACCATGAAACCATGAACACTCACATTTCTCATATTTGTTTGCTATCCTACATATTTCGTTGTTTGCATGATTAACGGAAGTTCATTCTAAAAATTCACTCAACCGGTCCTTTCCCCCAAAGGGTGGTATTTCTCACATCGCATAAGCTAATTGTGTCCGTTGTTGATTGTAAGCGAGTTGTCCCCGTGTTCGACCCTAGGCTCACTAGGATTTTTACTACTTGGCGACCTCCTACACTTGGGAGTTAGCACGTGCAATCTTTTGTTCACGCCAAGTTTTTGGCGCCGTTGCCGGGGACAACGGTTTTACCATCAACAATTACATTACTTTTAGCTTTGCTTTGCGACTATATCAGCTTTTCGTACATAATCGTATATAAATTTCACTTTGTTTGCTTTCGTTTTACATAACATCACTTGCTTGGTTAGTTTATGTGGCTTCGAACACCTCGAACACATAGACTAACGCGCACACACGTCATGGAGGAAGAAAACTTAAACAATGATAATACTAATAACCATGACACTAATTCTCAAGCCGATGTCCCTAGGTCTTTGAGGGATCTTTTGAGACCCACCCGGTCTAGTTCGGCTTCATGCTTTGTGTTACCTACGGATGCGAACTCCTTTAATTTTAAACCCGGGGTAATTCAACTCCTACCCACTTTTCATGGGTTGGAGAGGGAAAACCCATACCTTCACATAAAGGAGTTTGAAGATGTATGTTCCACATGTTTTGATGGGAAAACGAGCGCCGACACGATATACTTGAAATTATTTCCGTTTTCTCTCAAAGATAAAGCCAAGAATTGGCTTAATGCTTTACCACCCCGCTCAATTACTTCATGGTTGCAATTTCAAGCCGAGTTTCTAAAGAAATTTTTTCCCTTGCACAGGACACAGGGATTGAAGAAGCAAATCATGAGCTTTGCCCAACGCAACAATGAGACATTCTACCAAACTTGGGAAAGGCTGAAGGAACTTCTACTCTCATGTCCTCACCACGGATTCGAGAAATGCCGTGTCATCGGGTTCTTCTACGAAGGACTCTTACCGACATCAAAGCAATTTTTGGAAACAATGTGCAACGGGGAGTTTTTTGATAAGGAACCGGATGAAGCGTGGGAATATTTGGAGATGGTGGCGGAGAATGCACAAACATGGGACACAACTTCGGAGTTTGATAGAGGCGACTCCTCTTCATCACAACCAACTCGTGGGGGCTTACACACTTTGAAGACCGATGATGCTATGGAAGCCCGGTTAGAAGCTATGCAAAAGAAGATCCAAGCCATGGAGTTGAGGGCGGTGAAGAGTGTAGCCATGGAGAAGAGTTGTGCTATTTGCGAGACTACGGGGCACGATACATCAAATTGCCCCACCATTCCCACATTGAAGGAGGTGTTGAGAGAGCCTAATGCGGAGGCAAATCAAGTGTTTGGACAAAACTTCAACTCCAACACATATAATCAAAGTTGGAAGAATCATCCGAACTTGAGTTGGAGGCCTCAACAACCGCAACATCAAGGGCCACCACAACAACCTCATCAACCGTACAAGGCTCCCCCTTTCAACAACAATTACCAAGGAGGCGGTTTCCAAAGAAAGAGAGAGGAAGGGAGTGAGACCCAAATGAACTCCATGAATGAGACTTTACAACAACTCATCCAAGTGCAACAAGCTCAAAGCCAACAATTCCAACAATTCCAACAACTCCAACAAACTCAAAATCAACAAATGGCGGAGCACTTGGCGAAGTTGACCGCAAGTCTAGAGAAGGGGAAGCTTCCATCCCAACCATTGCCCAACCCCAATATGAACTCTTCTTCGTCATCGGGGGGTTCAATGAAGCAATGCCAAGCGGTGACGACATTGAGAAGTGGAAAAACTTTTGAAAATGTGGAGTCACCTAAAGATCCACAAGTGGAGGAAGTGGGAGAGAAGGAACAAATACTGGATTTGGTGCTAGAGGAGGAGCAAGGTGAAGGCCCAACAATGAAGAATCCATCCAAGGAGCCCGCGCCTTATTCCACTCCGGTACCTTTCCCTCAAAGGCTCGCCCCGCCATCCAAGGACAAGTATCAAGCGGAAATCAGGGAGATTTTTCAACGATGTCAAATTAATATCCCTTTACTTGATGCTATTAATCAAATTCCAACGTATGCTAAGTTTCTTAAAGATTTGTGCACGGTAAAGAGGAATTTAAATGTGAAGAAAAAGGCTTTCTTAACGGAGCAAGTGAGCTCCATTGTGCAACACAACACTCCCCAAAAATGTAGAGACCCAGGATCCCCTACAATTGAATGCACCATAGGCACAAAGAGGATAGGTCAAGCACTTTTGGATTTGGGGTCGAGTGTTAACATATTGCCTTACCCGGTCTTTCTTCAACTAGGATTGGGTGAATTAAAAAGCACGCCGGTTGTTTTACAACTAGCGGATAGAAGTGTGAAGATTCCACGGGGTTGTGTGGAAGATGTGCTTGTCCAAGTGGACAAATTTTATTACCCCGTTGACTTCATTGTCCTTGACATTCAAGGACCCACAACGGGGAATCCCACCCCGATAATCCTAGGAAGACCATTTTTGGCCACTTGCAACGCCTTGATAAATTGTAGGAGTGGCCAATTAAAAATTTCTTTTGGCAACATGACTCTTGAACACAATATATTCAATGCATGCAAATTGCCACCCCGAGAAGGAGAATACGATGAAGTTAACATGGTTGACTTTTTGGCTTCGGAGCCTATAGACTCATGTGTTGAAGATTATTTCGGTTCCGAATTTGATAATGCTTTAGATTTTCTTGACTCTTTTTGTGAGCATATTGATGAATCTTTTCTTGTGCAGGAGACACATGCGAGACCAAGCACCAAATGGGTTCCGAGATTCGAGACATTGCCGTTGGACTCCCCACCTCAAATGCCGTCATCTTCGGAGCATACCAAATTGGATCTAAAGCCACTTCCGGAATATTTGAAGTATGCATACCTTGGAGAGGGTGAGACATTCCCGGTGGTAATAAATTCTAACCTCACACCTAAGCAAGAACACGATTTGTTGGATGTGTTGAGAACACACAAAAAGGCTATAGGTTGGACACTAGCGGATATCACGGGAATTAACCCTTTAGTGTGCTCACATCACATATATTTGGAAGAGGATTCAAAACCCTCGAGAGAGTTGCAACGTCGGCTTAACCCGACGTTGAAAGAGGTTGTAAAAAATGAACTTTTAAAATTGTTGGATGCGGGTATCATTTACCCGATTTCGGATAGTAGGTGGGTGAGTCCCATCCAAATCATGCCCAAAAAGTCCGGAATCACCGTCATTAGGGACAAGAATGATGAATTGATTCCTACGCGAACCACCACCGGTTGGCGTATGTGTGTAGACTACCGGAAACTTAATGCCATGACCCACAAGGATCATTTTCCTTTGCCATTCATTGACCAAATTGTAGAAAGGGTTGCGGGCCATGAATTTTATTGCTTTTTGGACGGGTATTCGGGCTATTATCAAATAGAAATTGCCCCGGAGGACCAAGAGAAAACCACTTTCACTTGTCCCTTCGGCACATTTGCTTTTCGTAGGATGCCCTTCGGGTTGTGTAATGCACCCGCCACATTTCAACGATGCGTTCTAAGCATTTTTAGTGATATGGTTGAAATTGTGGAGATTTTTATGGATGACTTTTCGGTTTTTGGATTTTCATTTGAAAGTTGTTTGTCTAACCTTTCCTTGGTTTTGAGTAGATGCATTGAGAAGAACCTCCTCCTAAATTGGGAGAAATGCCACTTCATGGCTACGGAGGGGATGGTTCTTGGCCATAAAGTCTCAAAGCAAGGGATGGAGGTAGACCGAGCCAAAGTTGAGATAATTGAAAAGCTACCGGCTCCAAAAACCGTGAGGGATGTGCGATCTTTTCTTGGGCATGCGGGGTTCTATCGTCGTTTCATCAAGGATTTTAGTGCCATCTCCCGACCCCTTTGCCATTTGCTAACTCTTGATGCAGAATTTATTTGGACACGTGAGTGTCAATTGTCATTTGAACTATTAAAATGCGCATTGACTACTTCTCCCATTTTGCAGGTACCGGATTGGAGCCTCCCATTCGAGATTATGTGTGATGCAAGTGATTTTGCCGTGGGAGCGGTGCTTGGTCAGAAGAGGGAGAAAGTATCATGTGTGATTTACTACGCGAGCAAAACTCTCAATGAAGCCCAAAAGAACTACACAACAACAGAAAAAGAGTTGCTCGCCGTAGTGTTTGCTTTGGAGAAATTTAGGAGTTACATCTTAGGGTCACCTATTCTCATTTTTACGGATCATGCGGCCCTAAAATATTTGCTTTCAAAGAAGGATGCAAAACCAAGGCTTATTAGATGGATCTTACTTTTGCAGGAATTCCACGTCGTGATTAAGGATAAGAAGGGCGTGGAAAACTTGGTGGCGGATCATTTGTCACGCCTTACTTTCGGGAACGAGCCCGCCACCGCACCAATTCTTGATGCTTTTCCGGATGAGCAACTTTTCGCCGTGTCTTCCTTGCCGTGGTATGCCGATATTGCAAACTACTTGGTTTCCGGTAAGGTTCCTCACTTTTGGTCGATTCGGGACACAAAAAGATTTAAACACGAGGTAAAATCATTCTTTTTCGATGATCCATACTTGTATAAATATTGTTCCGACCAAATTGTTAGGAAGTGTGTGCCAAATGACGAGTTTGCTAGTGTTTTAAATTTTTGTCATTGTGGTGCATGTGGGGGACATTTTTCCGCACATAAAACGGTGGCCAAAATTTTGCAATGTGGATTTTATTGGCCCACCATGTTTAAGGACACATACACATATTGTAAATCTTGTGTGCCATGTCAAAAGTTAGGGGGAATAACAAAAAGAAATATGATGCCCTTAAATCCGATCTTAGAAATTGAAATTTTTGATTGTTGGGGCATAGATTTTATGGGGCCATTCCCCATTTCATTTGGGTACACATATATTTTAGTGGCCGTTGATTACGTATCCAAATGGGTGGAGGCCATTGCATGTAGGAATAATGAGGGTGCCACCGTGCTCAAATTTCTCAAAGAAAATATTTTTGCACGTTTTGGAATTCCTAAAGCTATTATTAGCGATGGTGGATCTCATTTTTGCAATAAACCATTCTCTAACTTGATGAAGAGGTTTGGGGTCACACACAAAATTTCCACACCTTACCACCCCCAAACCAATGGCCAAGCAGAATTGGCTAATAGAGAAATAAAAAACATCCTACAAAAAACGGTGAATCCTACACGGAAGGATTGGAGTGTCCGATTGCCGGAAACACTTTGGGCGTATCGGACCGCTTACAAAACAATTTTAGGAATGTCGCCGTATATGATTGTTTATGGAAAACATTGCCATTTGCCCGTGGAGTTAGAGCACAAATCATTGTGGGCAATTAAACAATTTAATTCTATTTGTGACTCATCCAATAATTCTCGTAAATTGCAGATTTGTGAATTGGAAGAGTTGCGGCGGGATGCATATGACAATGCCAAATTAGCCAAGGAGCGCATGAAATTTGAGCATGACAAAATGATTTTGAGGAGGGAATTTTTTCCGGGCCAAAGCGTGCTATTATACAACTCCCGGCTCCATCTCTTTCCGGGAAAATTGAGATCTAGATGGTCCGGGCCGTTTGTGGTGAAACATGTCTACAACCATGGAGCGGTGACCTTGGTGAACAACAAAGATGGGAGCGAGTTCAAGGTCAATGGACAACGTTTGAAGCCTTATTTTGATTTATGGGCTAAGGAGCGAAACACCGAGGAGCTTGCGGACCCGCCTTCGGGCGGCGACTAAATAGGTGTGTTTGTTCCAACTTTTGCTTCTACTACCCTTTCATCCATTGAGGACAATGCATATTTTTAGTTGGGGGGAGGGTTGTAGGTTGTTTTAGGATGTTTAGGATGTTTAGTTAGTGATTTTGTTTAATAAAAAAAAAATTTTACTTAATGCATATCCTTGCTCATTTGCTAGCTTCGTGCTAGATCCCTTACATGCTACATCTTAATGCATACATTTGGATTTAAATCCTATTTTGGTGTCAACTCATGAATTTTTGATTGGCGTGCTTTAATTTATTTTCCAAGTCGATTTCAAATGCTAATATACCATGAATGAGACTATTTCATATGTCGTGATGCCCTACTTGAAACAATTTGGGAAAAGTGTGGTGTAAGAAATTTCATGTTGGGATGAACGATGTAGTTTGGATTGGATAGGAGATGACCAATTTGTTATGCATTGTTTTCCTCTTAGGAGTGGGTGGATGAATTGCTAATTCATGAATGAGAATGAGAGTAATATAAGTGAATTGCCTTTCTAATCAAGTTTAGTAGCCGGTGCCCCACGAAACATTGGGGAGGACGCCAAAAAAAAACGAGATTTAGAAATCATTTCACCTTTTTGCCTATATTGCGTTATCGCGTGTATGCAAATAAAAAAAACAACAACAACAAAATAGAAAAGAAAAGGTGCATCGTTCTTCTAGTCTTGTCAAGTAGTCGGTGCCCCACGAAACATTGGGGAGGACACGAAAGAGAAGATTTAGGGGAGTGCACAAAAACATAAAAAAAAAGAAAAAAAAAGAGAAAAATGATGAAAAAAAAAGTATGAATAATTGAGTGAATAACCTACATGAATTGTGCAAATCTCATTCCTCCACAGCTTAGAGAAAAATTTCTTTTGTATTGGCCATTCTCCTTGAAGATTAGCATTTTTGACATCGTGATATCCCGACACGTGTGATACGGGCTTATTGCCTCACTTTTCTTTGAATTGGATTAAAGAGAGTGCCACTTATTATTTACTTTCATACATTGGTTATATTGACTTTGAGATCACTTGGAAATAACTTTTGGAATATGCCATGAGAATTTTGTGAGTTTGATGCACGTTTCCACTTTAATCCGAATGTATCGCTTGATTTGCTAGGGACTAGCAAATAGCTAGTTGGGGGGTGTGATTCGGGGTATAAATTGCTTATTTCTCCTCCCATTTCTGGGTATTTTATGTGTATATCGTATTAATTTTGGCATTGATACGTGCGTTTTCGTGATTTTTTGGATTATTAACGCCTAATATATTTTTATACATAAAATACGATTTCTATGGATTAATTTCAGCTCATCTTATTTTTCAGGTACTCCTGGAAATTTTTCAGATTTTCTGGAATTTTTCCAGAATTTTTTGGTGATTGGAGCTATTTTTGGTGAATTTTTGGAGCTACAAGGGAGTTTCTGGGCATTAAAACAAATAAAATAGGCTTACTGGGCCTTGGGGCCCGCGGCCCGCTTCTGAGCGGGCCGCAGAGAATTATGAAATGAAAAAAAAAAAAATTAAAAATTAAAAAAGCCTTTACCCGCCCAGCGGGCCGGCCCGCCTGGCCGGCCCGCAAGGCGGGCCGTTTTTTTCCCCCGCACAGCGGGGGAACGGAGCAGGGGGGGGCCCGCGCCCCCCCCATTTCAGCCAATCGCGGGGGGCCACGTGCCCCCCGCAATCTCTTTTAAGCGCAGGGCGCTGCGCTGGCGGGGGGCGGGAAAATTTAATCCCGCCCCCCAGGTTGGAAAAATATTACTTTTTGGTCCAAAAATTGCCTGGACGGACAAAAAAACACAGAAATGAGCTTGGGCCTGAAACGTAATTGTGTTCTATTTATTGCCTTGGGCTGAACACGTTTTTTAGAGTGAGTTTTTTTTGGGGAGCTTTTTTTTTAGGGTTTGCCTTGGGGGATTCTTTTTCAAGGAGAAATTCCTAGTGCTTGGAAAATCTTGGAGACGGAGTAAAGATCAAGGGAGAAGATCAAAGGAGAAGATCAAAAGGGGGTTTTTCTTGTGCTTTAGCTTTTATTTCTCAATTTCTCTTGTTGAATTTTCTTCCTTGTAAAAACATTTGGATGTTAACTTTGAAATCAAAAATGGTGATATTGTTTATCATGAGTGGCTAGTCTTTTTGTGTGTGTTTATGGTGGATGGTTGTATGTTGGGCTTACAAATTTCATTTCTAGCTTGAATTTTAACTCTCATATGTGAATGAAATGTTGAGTTAGTCTTGTCCAATTGGAACCCTAGTGGGAAATCCAAAGAGAGGTTCATCCTAGTGGACCCTCTCTATTGTGTTTATTGTAAAATTTTCTCAATGTTTCATTCACTATCTTTTTGCACACAACGTGTTCGATGAAATGCCAAACCATCCGATCACTCTCTCCTTAGCCGGATGAGGGATCGTAGTGATTCGAAATGAAGTTTGAAGCCCGACTACACCATGAAACCATGAACACTCACATTTCTCATATTTGTTTGCTATCCTACATATTTCGTTGTTTGCATGATTAACGGAAGTTCATTCTAAAAATTCACTCAACCGGTCCTTTCCCCCAAAGGGTGGTATTTCTCACATCGCATAAGCTAATTGTGTCCGTTGTTGATTGTAAGCGAGTTGTCCCCGTGTTCGACCCTAGGCTCACTAGGATTTTTACTACTTGGCGACCTCCTACACTTGGGAGTTAGCACGTGCAATCTTTTGTTCACGCCACGCTGCTTATGTGGACGACGTAAATCTCATTGAATCTCCTGCAGAGATCACTGAGATATCTGCAAGCCTAAAGAATACTTTTGAAATGAAAGACCTATGCAAAACAAAGTACTGTCTTCGCTTACAGATCGAACACCTCCGTGGTGGTATCTTATTACACCAATCCACATATATAAGGAAATTACTGAAAAATTCCTAATGGATAAATGTCATCCTCTAAGTACACCAATGGTCGTTAGATCCTTGGATGTACATAAGGACCCCTTCCAACCGCTGGAAGAGGGGGAGAAAATGTTAGGTCCTGAAGTACCTTACCTTAATGCCATTGGAGCACTTATATATCTGGCTAACTATACGCGTCCCGATATAGCGTTCTCAGTGAATCTTCTAGCCAGATATAGTGCAATGCCCACAAAGCGCCACTGGAACAGAGTTAAGAAGCTTCTGCGCTACCTCCAACGGTCAATTGACCTGGGATTATATTTTCCTAAAGGTGGATCTCCCACTTTAATTGGTTATGCAGATGCAGGTTACAGGTCTGATCCTCACACCGAGAAATCACAAACTGGTTTTGTGTTTACCTACGGTGGTACAGCCATCTCCTGGAAATCTGTGAAGCAAACCACTACAGCAATCTCTTCCAACCATTTTGAGCTCCTCGCGATCTATGAAGAAAGCAAAGAATGTGTATGGCTTCGTTCAGTCATTCATCACATCTTAGTGACTACCAGCCTGAAGACTGTTGACCTTGAGCCAACCACTATATTTGAGCACAATGCAGCCTGCATAGATCAACTACAGACTGATTTCATCAAGGGTGACAAAACGAAGCACATATCTCCTATGTTCCTCTGGTCGCACGACCTGCAAGAGGAGAAGCACGTCGAAGTACATCAGATTCAGTCTTGTAATAATTTAGCTGATTTGTTCACTAAAGCTCTGCCTAGATGCACTTTTGTAAAGCTTGTAAAAGGAATCGGGATGAGACAGTTGAGATCCTTACAAGCCTGAAGCTTGTACGAATCAGGGGGAGTAACATGTGGGTTATACTCTTTTTCCTTAAGAATGTTGTTTTTTTCCACTGGGTTTTCCACAGCTGAGGTTTTAACGAGGCAAACACGTTTACTATAGATCCAGAAGTATCCACCCCATTAGCATCATGAATCCTGAAGCATTCATATACTAAGTCCAAGGTAATGGATGGATAAGGGGGAGTGTTATGAGTGACGAAGACTTATGGTCTCCCCTCCCTCATTATCCACCATAACACCCCACTACCATGTAGTGGGATGAGCCCTTGGGCTACAATGTGTAACCTCCTATACTATGAATGAGTAAAAGGATACCATGGGCTATTTCCATGGTTGCTCTTTATCCAAACACTTAACACATTAATTATCACCTTATATATACTTTGTTTTTCCTAACTTAGAATATTCTTCATAATTTTGGCTCGTCGCAGTACACTACCATTTTGCGTTGAATTGCTGCTATATTTGCCACGTACATGCATGTGTATCATACTGAATTATTTTCTACCAGAAAAACGTGATCATGTTCATCGTGAGTTTTTGTGGAAGATTGTGTAAAATTTTGGCTGAGCTGACATCAAGTCTTAGCTAAGTGATGCCAGGTTTACGTCCAAAAAGATACAGAGGATTGATGACCTTGCAATTATTTTAAAAAATCAGTTGACAATGTTGAATCTGTTTGCTCAAGAAAAAAAGCTGAAACAAATTAGGGCATGTTCTTTTGCAAGATTGTTGGTGAGAAAATGAGGAAAACTTACTGTTCACACACTATTCACCTACCACACACTATTCACCTACTGTTCATAGGATTCCTAGGGGAATTTTTGTGTGTGTTCTTTTGACAAAATGTTGATTTGGGATTAAAGGTTGAGGTGGCAGGTGACAATAGGATTCCTACATCCATTTTGTTTTCTCTGCAAAAAGCTAGGAAAACGGAGGATTCTTGGCTCGGTATGGGTCCCAATCTCACATTTCTCCAGTCGGAGCGAAGTAGTTTTTTTTGCTTTCGTTTCGCCGCAAGCAGCGTTAATGCGTGGGCCCCCCGCTATTTGCACATTTTATTACACTGTTCGTACTTAATTAATTATATTAAGTATTAATTGGATATTATATTAATTAATTAATTTAGATTTATGTATTTAGTTTAGGTTTAAATAGAACAAATTAAATTTGAGTGAACCCCACACCACTTTCTTCATCCCAAAGAACACACTATACAGAGTGAGTCCTACATCTACTTTACAACTCCACAATCCAACCCCACTTTCCAACAAAAGAACACACTACACCAAATTTATTTCTCATCAGATTCCACACTTCACAACTTTCCTAATTTATACTTTCCTACAAAAGAACATGCCTTTATAGAGGGGCTTCAGATAATTTTCCTAATCGGGACCTCTCATGCTAATCGGATTTGGGGTCTCCGATGGTAACTGTGTGTAAATATCAAGGAGATGGAAAACATATTAGATTTTATATAGTTTTCTTTTCTTTTCTTTCTTGCTTTTGAAATTTTGCTACACTAAATTAGATTCAAGTTTGCATAAACACTATTAACCGGAGTTTTAGGAAAAACTACTGTTGTGCATTGATTTAGGACGATTACCATGTGTGTGTGTGTGTGTGTCCGATGGTTCACAGGTTGAGTTTGCAGATCAGTTTCAGGGAAGTGTCAATAATAGAGAGAAAATGACGACTGTGTCAAAATCTAACCAGATATGGTAGTAAGATAGTGGTGAAGGGAGGAGACAAGGCAAAAGAGAAGAAAGGGTCAAGATCAGGGCAACAATTGGAGCGAAGATCATGAAGTCGATATGTTGTCGATGCTAAAATCGGTGTTGGTGTTAGCAAACTGATAGGGTCAGAGGTGATCAGTGCCAGTGCCAATAAATAGCAAAGGGAATATGAAGAGGATCAAATGAGACGATGGAAAACCTGGGCACAATTAGGTGGAAGCCGTGACTGATGACTTCAATTGACAAATTTAAGTGGAATCAGTTAAAACAGTTGTTAATGAGAGCCCAAACAAAATTGAGTGAAAACGACGATCGATGAATTGTTGTCAATCGTGGACAAGAAGACGCCATATCATGGTTTTTGATGAGATTAGATGTATGGTTTTGTTCGATGGCTTTGATATCATGTCACTCAAAGTTTGGTAGAATTGTTGTTGTATATTGATCTAATTACATGTTAATCAGATTTTTGGGAGAAACTATTATTGTGTACTGGTTTAGGATAGTTACAGTGTGCGTGTGCGTGTGCGTGTGCGTGTGCATGTGCGTGTGCGTGTGACCAAGGGTCCACATGTTGAGTTTGCTGATCAATTTTAGGGAAGATTTAACAATAGAAATGAAACGATGATTGTGTCAAAATCAAACCAGATATGGTGGTAAGAAAGTGGTGAAGGGATGAGACAATACAAAAGAAAGGAAGGCTTAAGATGGGGCAACAATTGGAGCGAAGATCATGAAGACGATATTATTTTCGATACTAAAATTGTTGTCTGTGTCAGCGAACTATTAGGGTCAGAGGTGATCAGTGTCGATGTCGATAAACTAGCAAAAGCCCTATCAAGTGGATCAGATGAGACGATGGAAAACCTGTGCAAAATTAGGTGGACATCGTGGTTGATGACTTTAATTGACAAATTTGAGAGGAATCATGTAAAATGGTTGTTAATGATAACCCAAACAAAATTGGGTGATAACGACAATCGATGAATTGTTGTCAATTGTAAATAAGAAGAAGACATATCATGGTTTATGATGAGATTAGAGGTCGGGTTTTGTTCGATGGCTTTGATGTCATGTCACTCAAAGTTTAGTAGAAATTGTTTTTGTATATTGAGCTAATTGACCCTCCCAAAAAAACATAAAAAAGTATAACAACTTTTCCCTTCCATTCTAATTGAGAATGTGTTTTAATTAGAATGTTATGGATTAAAAAATAATTATTTATTATAAAAATGGTTTTAAAATTTAATTCAATGCAACTTTAATGGCACATGATAACTGTCAAATTCAATAAACATCTTCATTGGATAATTTATACATAATAAGATCATATTTTTATAGTAAAACCATTTAATAAATCAAAATCTGTATCTTCTCAAAAAAATATCAAAATACTAAGATACAACTTTGTATGAGATCGTGTTTTTTGCATGCATTTACACACACACACACACACACACACACACACACACACACACAGAGAGAGAGAGAGAGAGAGAGAGAGATGGGGGATGGGGGATGGGGGAGGAAGGCGGGAGGAAGGCGGGAGGGTGAGGGTGAGGGAGAGGGAAATGGGGAGAAAGAGAGGAGAGAGAGAGAGAGAGGGAAAGTAGAGTCTTAAGAGTATACATGAGTTGCATATTAGTTGGATACTAGTTGAAAAGTGTTTTGTAAAGAAAAATAGTTCCTCGTTGAAAACATTAGGAAAATGTGAAAATTTTAAATTGAAAACTATGCTTCCACTTTACTCCTTAACCTTTTTGGGTTAAAGTTTCTCAGCTAAGATTGTTATTCCACCGATTTGAATCGCTATAGAAAACTTTTAACTTGTTCCAATAAGTTTATAAGAGCAAGTTTTCATTGTTTAGCATTCAATTTTACTTGGATTTGTCATTCTCTTCCGGTCCTCACCCAATTTCTATGGGATTTATTGCACATGATCCACTTGATTAACTTTCGGTTTGATGGGATGTGTTATGAAAAAGGGGTATTCACAAAAATATACCCTAACGTTTGAAGTATCTTTCAACTAATACCGTGTACATTTACGACATAAACAATAGTACCTTTTTGTGTGTTTTGCTTAACGGACGACGATTGCGTTAAATTATACCTATTTTACCCCTGACCCAAGCTTAGAAAAAATTACCCAAATGTTTGGGGTATTTTTCAAGTTAATACCCTAAACTTTTAAGTCGTACAATATGCACATGCCCCTGGCGTTCTTTTGTTAGATCTTGAAGAATCGTGAGAAACTTGGAGGAAACTTGAAGAATTTGAAGAACCTGAAAGAAATAGGTTTCTGAATGTGCTAGACAAAGAGAATATAGCGTGTAGAAGCTTTAATACATCAGTTGTTTGGTTCAGTTGAGTAAGCAACTGAAGAAATTTCGTGTAAATGATTTCAGTATTCGATTCAGTATTAGAAAAGTCTGTGTGGTCATAGTATATTCATACCTATAGTTAGATCTTCTCCATGTATATGTAAGATGAACTAAATTTGAGAGAGACATACTAAGATGTATTGTTAAATTGGATGGCATAAGGTAAGATTTAATACATTAGTTGCCTTTATCTGCATCCCTTATACCATGATGAGGCTTAATTCCTACATCAACTACATGTATATATAATGTGTGCAACTACATGTATATTTAATACTCCGTTCATTTTCTTTCTTTGCAAATTCATACAAATAACTCGGGATGACCATGGCAGCAGCAACTGCAACTCTGACAGCACCCGGATCCACTATCATGCTTTTCTTTGGTTCAAATCTGATGCCAAAGATAGCATGAAGAGGAGTAAAGTCTAGCTCAGAGAGCTTCTTGTGTGATTCTCTTAGATCTCAACATAACATCTGAAGATAGGATCTTCCAATAGAGCTTTGTTAGCAGGAAGCTTCAGAAGGCCATTCGACTCTTCCTTCAGCAATTCTTTATGGCAGCATATTATTAATTATTAACTTTTAGTTATATTTTCATGTTCTTATCAGCCATAAATAATGAGATAAGGAATTCGACTAAAATTATAGTGTGTGAGCTATGGTCTTACACAAAATAGGAATTGTCAAATCTGAGAGATTCATTCATGCTGACATCAAGGTAATAGAAACTAGACATTTGATGCCAAAAAAATTTGAATGGAACTATTTTCTTCTCTTCTTTCAGAATATTTACCCCACTAATATGTATTGCCTAGACATGCTTTCCTTGTCATGCAACGTGGAGCTCCTAGTCAGGTACACGAGAGGGCTACAAAATGTTGCTTCGGGTTTGTAGTTGACCCAACACGTTGATGCAGCATGTGATCCACATCTGGGAATGCGAGGAATTGACATCCCATTATATGAATTTCATAACAATAATTCCTCGAACATGTGGTGTGCAAGCGGAGTTATGATCTTTTATTGAATAGTTGGGATGCACAGAACACTTGGATGAAGGTTCGAACATCATTTTGTAATGGAGGGGAAGGTTACCTAGATTTGCAGAAGAGAATATCGGGGCTGGAGGAAGAGAAGGTGGCCGATTGAAAGCATTCCCTGGATCGGAGTCAGAGGAGGCGGTGTACTCAGCCATTCCGGATTGAAGTTGAAGGGAGATGATGGTGTGGTAAGGATTTGGAAGGAGGTCGATGAAGTGCTGGTGTTGTTGTTTGCAGCATGTCGCAGGCAATCGAAGGATGAAAATGCTGGAAATTTTTGGAGTGGATTTATAGATGGAGGAGGAGGATTAGGAGGCTGGGCATTGAGTGATTTGAAGAGGTGTTTCTATTTGGTGGGAAACTTACTCCGTTTGGAGGGCGTTATAAAGAATGAGGGAGCTATTTGTATTAATTTGAAATATACCTTAAATGTTAGGATAATTTTTGTGATTTCTCCTATGAAGAATGACGGGGAGGTGTATGATGGTCAAAACTTTATCACGTGATGTCACATGTTAAGTAATTTGGATGAAAAATTAAAAAAAGATATCAAGTTAAAACCGACATAGAACGTTAGGGTTAAAGTCTGTACAACTTAAAAGTTCAATGTATTAACTTGAAAGATACCCCAAATGTTAGCGTTATTTTTTGTGATTTCCCCTTATGGAAAATACTCCATTATCAAAAATAATAGATAACATATGAAGAATGAAAATTGAAATTGCATGCACTATCTTTATCTAATACTCTATTCTTATATGTCAAAAAGTCTAAGTCCAAATTATCAGTAGTGTAAATTGAAGATACAGCCACTCTTACTCCTATATGAATATCTCATGGTTAAAACTATGCTTTTACCTATGGATGGACAAGTGAGGATTGGCACATGTGCATATTCACATCCCAACCTAAAGACAAAGTACTTTGAAACAAAATGATGTTGTTAGAATGATCACTAATGGTCCACCCCGCTAGTAAGACGAAAATAAGAGATTTCACATATACAATAACATGCAAGTCTTAAAATACCTAAATCATATAGCCTTATGCTTCATATTCTACATACCACTTTACAAGCTACAAATAGGTTTAATACAACTTCAATATTTCAGAAAAATCTATTATACAATTAAAGGATGCTTTTGAATGGGGTAGCTGACTAGGACAAAAGGGTGGGTAAAAGGCTGGTTGGGATGGAATCTTGAGGAATTAATGGTTAGGATGAGATAATGTGAAAAGTTTGGGGGTAAAGTTTATGAGGCTGCAAAAATGTTGAGAGAAACTAAATCTAGGGTGGACTAAATTTTGTGGAAGTAAAATTTTAAATTCTGGGTGAACTAAATTTTAATTTAAAATATTAGGGGAAACTAAATCTGGAGAGAACTAAAATTTTAAATTTTGGGAGAACTAAATCTGGAATGTGCTAAACTTTGGGGAAACTACATTTTAGTTTGAATGGGGTTAAAAAAATTTGTTTGATAGGAATATTTTAAAGCTATTTGTAAAATTTTTGAGGGATTTTGAAGAGGCTGCAACGTTTTTTGTGAGATTCTGAATGGTCTGAAATTTCTTTGGGAATATTATAAATGTCCCGTAACATATGGTCACAGGTTATGACTAAATATACACTAAACACTAATAACCTCCGGGCTCCTGTCATATATATCATTAAAAGACTAAACAAAAAGATAAAATCACCACACTACATTTATTTCTTGCTTTTGTCAGCATTTACAAAATAGTACAGACACCGAGATGGTAAGCGTATATGCCTAATAAGTAAATATAAAAATCATAACAAAATGTAGCATTAAAATGAAATACAAGATATAAAGAATGAGATATGAGTTCCTTAAATGAAGGCTAAATGAGAAAACTATGATAATTATTTTAAACAAGACTTGTCATGAATTCTTAGTTGAAATTGGTTATAGTACATACCATATATAGCACTGGTCACATAAGACCTACTGCAAAAACATATGGCACCGGCCATGTTAAACACAAGCGTGACACAAGTCATGAAAGACATACAATCTGAATATGGGGCACTGGTCATGAAGGACTTACAGCCTATATAAGCTGCACTGGTTATGAAGGACTTATATACTGAAAATATGGCATGAAAGACATACATCCAAAATATATGGTATTCTTGTAAGGAAACTATGCTAGGGTTCTAATCTAATTAGATAAGATAGAGGCATTGAAAAGTCAATTTTTTTAGAAATACTAGCAAAAGAAGCCAAGATTTACTACAAAATCATGAATTTACATGTTGTAAATAAAATCATATCTTTGCGTAGATATTCTTTCATAATATCCATAGATCTTAATCTCTTTCGACGAAGACCTTTGATCTCTTTCACCAAGCAGGCATGGTAGAAGATTCAGCCTAATGATATAACCCTCTCATAGTTCTCAAGCCCTCCAAGAGCTCGAACTCGATCTCATGTGTTGCTAGTGCTTGGAATAAAGTGAAGGAAAATTTTTTACTTTAGAGAGAAAAATTCTTCCTTTAAAAATGCTTGAACTTTTCCTCGCAAGAGATATTAGATGATAGAATCTAGATCTCTTGTTATGAGATTTATTTCATCATTGAGAGGGGAGGAGAGGATCTCTTTATATCGAACTTGGAATCCTCGAAATCCAATAGGAATTCGAATTGGAGTCCAACCTTATCTTTAAACACATAGATAAAAGAAAACCTTTTCATATACTCCTCAAATTCCTTTTGGATTCTAAATTTGAATCAAATTCTTATTCAAAACAACATGAAATTGATAAACCAAAATTCCATGAAATCCTACAACTCTTGGTATTTCTAATTTAAGTCAAACTCTTTGTTTTTAGGTTAGTTATGGATCCAACAACTGGATTAAATCCACACCCAAATAAACACATTCATTTTTCTTACTGGGCCCTGTCAAATGTTGTTGGGTGGGGACCAGCCACAGCAACCAGGGTTGGTGGCCACGTCCAGTAATACATGTTGGCATGCAAGTTGACTGACCAGCCATTATCTGTCGGCCGACAGTGGTCCAGTCACCTTATGGGTGATGACACCTCGTCGCCAGTGTCATCTAGAGAATGGGGTTATAGAGCCTTTTAGCTTTCCTTTTTGGTTGAAATATTCGTAACACTTATGAATATTTCTCATTCATGTTCATAACGCCTTGCAACATGCTTCTCTCTCTCTCTCTCTCTCTCAAACAAGTCAAACACACCCTTTTGTGATTGATCTCGTATATCTCATATGCATCAAATTCTATCCTTCGATTTTCGTAACGAGCCATGTCGATGTGAGACTCTAAAAGTCCAATTCCCACTTCCACAGTGACTCGATCGTATTATACAATCTTGTCACATGTATGATAGTAATGCTAACTGTATATGAAGATCATACATTTTGAAATCACCATTATTTAATTGGTCTGAGAGTAGAGTCTCTTCTGAATCAAAACTAGGCATGTCGGTGACCGCTATAGTGCAGCCTAGCCCTTTCATCAAAACTATGTCGCTAATATGTACATGAAACGAAACTATTAAACATCATTAATACCTTACCATCGTGAGTCATGTATGTGATGCTAGAATCAAAGGGTTGGATAAAACATAGTACTCTATTAAGTTTATCCATTCTACCCTAGCTAGAGATTTACTATGAACCCATATTGACTCCATGTGTTAGTAACATACATACCAGAAGAGACCAATCCCTTCTTGACCATCACATCCCTTTGCACTCTCGGGACTATGCCCAACGAGTACCTAGCAATGATCATTTACACCATTGTGCAGTAAAAGCCAAAGCATAGTACTCCTATGCACAAGGTTCTTTATCACGTCTTAGACCAAGGAACTAAGTTGCACTAACCGTCACTTGAGAGCTTTTATTGACATTCTGAGTATGTTTACTGTATAGAAGCTTCTTGACGAGTCATCTTGTGAACTTATTTTTTAACAAGCACATGCACACTGTCTCATGATATCTCTATATCGATTGGAAATAAGACTGGATACTACAATCTCTATGGTAAAGATCAGTGCATATTGATCTATCCGAAATATCAACGTCTCATCTTGATATTCTTACGACCAACAACATTTAGAATTTGTACGTGTTTAATAGGATCCATTAGCCCTCATTATCAAGATCTCATCATCATCCCAATGTTCTCCCACAAATTTTGGGACTTTATCCATGCAATCACATAATAATATCCACACATGCTTATTTGTATCAAATAATCACATAGATAAAGATGTACAAAATAGCTTACTAGTATTTCGAATGAGATATATCAATCACAATAATTGACATGAGGGCATACATATCCCAAGAATTCTTTGCCATTTATGATTCAACTAAAACATGATTAATCAGCATGAATAATCAAGTAATACGACTATTTGAAAAACACACCACATATCAGATCTTAATTAAGCATTCATTCAGGACTGTCATTCTTAATTGCAGAGTTCACACCATGACACAATCATTCTGATTACCACATATATAACAACAACCAGCAATGCACAGATAATATAAATAACATTAAGATAGAAATTATACAATTGAATTACAATGTCTTACTGATATAAAAAAGTCAAAATTATGACACAATCATTCTAATTATTTTAAACATGACTTGTCATGAATTCTTAGATATACCATATATGGTATTGGTCACATAAGACTTACTGCTAGAACATATGGCACCAACCAGGTTAGAACTATGGCGTGACACCAGTCATGAAAAACATACAATCTGAATTTGGGGCCCTGGTTATGAAGGACTTACAGCCTATATAAGCTGCACTGGTTATGAAGGACTTAGAGCCTAAACATATGGCATGAAAGACATACATCTTGAATATATGGTATTCTTGTAAGGAAATTATGATAGGGTTTCTAATCTAATTAGAAAATATAGAAGCATTAAAAAGTAAACTTTTTTCAAAAGCCTAGCAAAAGAACCCAAGATTTACTACAAAATCATGAATTTACATGTGGTAAAATAAATCCTATCTTTGTGTAGATATTCGTTCATGATATCCACGGACCTTAAACTCTTTCGGTGAACACCTTTGATCTCTTTCACCAACCAGGCATGATAGAAGATTCAACCTAATGATGTAGCCCTTTTATAGTTTTTAAGCCCTCCAAGAGCTTGAACTCGACTCCCATGTGTTGCTTGTGCTTGGAAGAAAGAGAAGGAAATTTTTTAACTTTAGATAGAAAAGTTCTTCCTTTTAAAATGCTTGATTTCCTCTTAAGAGATCTTAGATGCTAGGATCTTTGATATCTTGTTATGAGATTTATTTAATCATTGAAAGGGGATGAGAGGATTCCTTTAGATAGTACTTGGTATACTCGAAATCCAATAAGAATTTGAATTAGAGTCCAACCCTATCTTTAAACACATAACTAAAAGAATGCCTTTTCATATACTCATCAAATCCCTTTTGGATTCTAAATTGGAATCAAATTCTTATCTAAAACTACATGAAATTAAAAAACAGAAAATTCTTGAAATCCTACAATTCTTTCTTGGGATTTCTAATTTAAGTCAAACTTTTTTTTGGGTTGTTATGGATCAACAACTTGATTAAATCCACACCCAGATAAACCCATTCATTTTTCTTATGGGGCACTGTCACATACTGTTGGGCGGGGACCAGCCACATCTGCTAAGGTTGACAGTCGCGGGCAGCAAATACAGGTTGGTTGACTAGCCGTTGACCATCGACCGGCAATGGTACAGTCACCTCATGGGCAATGACACTTCGTCGCCAATGTCATTTAGGGAATGGTGTTGTGGAGCTTTTTTAGCTTTCCTTTTGGCTGCATCATTCGTAACTCTTATGAATATTTCTCATTCACGTTCATAACACCTTGTGACATACCTCTCTCTCTCTCTCTCTCTCTCTCTCTCTCTCTCTCTCTCTCTCTCTCTCTCTCTCTCTCTCTCTCAAACAAGTCGATCACAACTTTTTGTAATTGATCCCATATATCTCATATACATCAAGTTCTATCCTTCGATTTTCGTCACTAGTCATCATCGATGTGAGACTCTAAAAGTCTACTTCCTACTTCCATAATGACTTGATCGTATTATACAATTGTGCCACATGTATGACATTAATGCTAGCTACATATGAAGATCAAACATTTTGAAATCGCCATTATCTAGTTGGGGTGAGATTGGATTCTCCTTATAATCAAAACTGGGCCCGTCAGTGCAGCTACAGTGCAGCCTAGTCCCTTCATCAAAACTATGTCGCTATGGTGTCTAGGATATGAAAAACTGTTAAACCTTATTAATACCGTATCATCGTGAGTCATGTATATGATGCCAGAGTCTAAAGTCTGGATAAAACTTATTATTCTAATAAGTTTATACACTCTACCTTAGCCAGAGATTTATGAACCCATATCAATTCTATGCGACACTAACATCCCATACTAGAAGAGATAAATTCCTCCTTGACCGTCACCTCTCTTCGCACTCTTTGGACTATACCCAACAAGTATCGAGCAACAGTCATTTTCACCATTGGTCACTAAAAGCCAAGGCATAGTACTCATATGCACAAGGTTCTTTAGCATGTCTTAGATCAAGGGACTAACACTACTAAAAAGGACTTTTGCCAGCGTTTTTTAACATTTCCCAACGTTTTTGAAGCGCTGGCAAATGTTATCCCGGCGTTTTATGAAACGTTGCAAAGACGTTGGGAAAAGTGGGCGTTGCTAAATGTTTTCCCAATGTTTTGGTGAAACTTTGGGAAATGCCCACTTTTGCCAGCGTTTTCTTGAAACGTTTGGAAATGCCCAAGACATTCTCTGGCGTTTTCTTGAAACGTTGGGAAATGCCCAAGACATTCCCCAGCGTTTTCTTGAAACGTTGGAAAATGCCCAAGACATTTCCCGACGTTTGCTTGAAATGTTGGGAAATTCCCAAGACATTTGTCGACGTTTTCGTGAAACGTTGGGAAACGCCCAAGACATTTCCCAGTATTTTCATGAAACGTTGGGAAATGCCCAAGACATTTGCCGACGTTTTCGTGAAACACTGGGAAACGTCCAAGACATTTCCCAGTGTTTTCATGAAATGTTGGAAAATGCCCAAGACATTCCCGGGCGTTTTCTTGAAACGTTGGGAAATGCCTATGATACAAATTAAATACAAATGTATTTTAAAATTTTCACTATTGTGTTTCCTAAACGTAGAAATCAAAGAGTTAAGCGCGCACACATGCAACAACTTAGTTTCTTTATCTAATTCCATATGAATAGATGAAATAACAAGAAAACAAAATAACTGTAATTTCCCATTCTCCTCAATAACACTAAGTGTGAAACATTTCAGTTAAAAAGTGCATGGCACTACAGTTAAATATTATTTTGTACAAATACTTGGCATTACCGTGAAATGATGTCCTTGATACACGACAACCCCGTCAGACATAAGGATGATGTCGTCGATTCGATCATATGTCGATGGTGCAAGATGTAGAAGGGAGATGACTGCAGTCCCACCTAGAATGTGAATGGATTGCCTGAGCGAATTCACCATTTGAAATGTCGTGAAGCTGTAGAGGCCCGTGGATATCTCATCCATGAAGAGTGCTCTTGTGGGTCCTACAAGCATCTCTATTGGAAGAACAAATCAAAAGATGAGTGAGCGAAAATGGATTAAAAACAGAAAAGAAAAGAAAAATTCAAGCCTGAAACGATTATATATCAACCTGTTGTAACAATGTTCCTTTGTCCTCCAGAGATACATTGGTGCATCTCATCTCCTTCCATGCTATCATCACAGATATCCAATCCGAGTATCTGTATATTTTTACAGGAAATATTTAGTACTTCACTCATGTATCTGAAACTGGCAAATTTTCTTCCTCACTATTTTTAAAAAATAGTAACAATATTGTATGCATGGGACATAAATCAAGATAATGCGAGTTTCAAAAATTTATACTTTCCCCTAGTGACTAATTTATACAAATATTTTCATTAGATTTCTGCATTGTTAGAACTTATGAGAATAAAGTGATGCAAATGTTTTTGTCTCCAAGGTTATTGCATCAGTACTCCGCACCTGCAAGTAAAATTACCCTTTGTGCTTTAATGAGTTTACCATGGGGTGATTAGATGACATAAATGTTCTGCACTATAATCAAGTCAGCAGAAATGAAGACTGAATAATTGAATGTCATATATCAATGATGCATTGTGCAATACAAAGAAAATGCAAAAGCAGAACAAGGAGGCTTGCAGATAAGGTGGTGTTTTTACAGGACCATCAAATACAACTGAATAATAGAACGGTATGCATTTTACCTATTGGATGGGAAACTTTTTGTTTGGAACAAACACAAAAGTCAATGCAAAAAGGTTAAAGGTCGCAAATAGTGCGCAAAATATTAGCCTAAATTAGAGTCCCAACTAACTGATACATCAGATATCACATGGGATGTACACGTTTCCTGGCCCAGAGTCGAATTTTTTTGGAATAGACACTAATAAAAAAGGAATATTAAACGGAGAACAAGCTATCATGGCATTTACAGTGATATAACAGAAGCCAAGTTTACCAGCAAAAATATGTAGATAGTTCTTCTCCAAACAAAAAATCTAGGACCGAGAAAATCTAATACATCAAATGCCAGGTAAGTTTCTTTAGATGCAGAATGAGTTAATAACTGATTAGGTGAATTGAACTGCGAGGACAAAATAATTGACAACACATCACAAGCAAATGATGGCACACCTGGGCAATATTTTCATCTTCTTCATTGCTTGTTACAAACTTAATCTTTAACCAGTTAATGTGAAATTTGACTTCTCCCACCGCATCACAGGGAACCCTATACAGGCGAGACTCAAGAGAGGGATGCCAAAATGCTTCTGTAACGTCGTAAGTATCATAGAATCAAGAGGGTGAGCTTACCATACTCGTTAATAGGAGCGTTCTAACCATAACTTGTTGAGATGACCGGTTCCCAGAAGTTCTACCAAAGTTGGTTCCACCTTGATACTGCAAAGGTAACCCATGAAAACACAAATTTCCCATTTCTCAGTATTAGCTTGGTAACTGTGTGCAAAGAAGGAAATTGTAGCATTTGATAAACAGAAGCGAAAAGCTTAATCGCAGACAACCCCTCTGATGGTTCATTCAGAAACGCAATGAGAAAAGTAAATAAAAAAGAGGACAAATTCGATACCATATAGTTGTTCCAAACATAAAAGTTTCTCATCCAATAGGTAAACATTGTTGCTTGTCACATATAATATCCGAATGCTGAAAAACAAACCTGATCCACCAATAATAACGCCATCTGCATCAGCCTTCACTACCTTGGAAGTGTCAATATCACCACTTCACATGCTACAAATAATCAAGAAACAAATTGCTTAACAGAAACTAAAGAAATGTCAATAGACTGTATAGAGTTCATTTGTTAGTATATTACAAATATATTCAAGATGCCAACTATTACCAATCCAGTATGTCTAAGATTTTGGGTTTGCCATCTGAAATCACCTGAAGACCGGTAGCAGCTAGATCCACACCGGAATCTGCAGCACAAAAAAAGACAATCACGGCTAATCATGAATATTTACACGCAACAGAGATCAGTACACATGCTAGAAGAAATAGATTTATGTCTAAAATTATTTATAAATGTATACTACTCTAATGTTGTCTATCATAGTTACTGCTTTATATGTTCCCACATAACAACTTTATTTTGTATTTCCAGAACTTGTATCTCTAGGTGCTCCTTTATGTGTTTGTATTTTGTATTTTCCTGATGCATGCACTGTCCTATTACTCTCAAATATCACCTCCAATCAGTCGATCCCCAGCATATATCCTGGAAGTGCAAAAGTTTCTCTAGAAGGGGCTAATCATGAATGCTGATTTGTTATGTGTCACTTTTTTGCTCCCCTGTGAAGAAATCTTAGCTTTTTGGTCGACAGTTTGAAATCTATAGAAGAACAAAGCCACACCAACCATGAACAAATCAAACTAAGAACTTAAAATTAATATATATACCATTAGAAATTTGAGGTATAAATATATAAAATTAACACATACCTTTAAAATTTTAAAGCATCAACAAATTGGATGCCTTTTGAGTAGGGATGAAACTTTCATTTCGGTCCAAATCCTATAAGATTGATGCCCTAAAAGCTTAGTCAACAGTAAGTTCAACAAAAGCCATGAATTTCATAAATAAAGGTCACATAACTTTATTTAAACAAAATAAATAAAGCAAGAATATGGTAAACCATACTCTTGCTAGCTCCTATTGAACTGATGTATCCAAAATGACATGTTCTTCCCCTATCAACTCACATTATTTGATGATTTTTAAACCTAATGCTCATCATACATAATTTTCTAGTAAAGTATGGTTCTTTAGTCTATCCATCAAAGGATCTGTGCAAATCCCATATCAAAAACCCACAAACAAGAACCAATAAACATGTAACTGTAACAAAAATTGACATACAAAGCAATTAAAAATTTAAAAGGGAGGCTTTTTGAAGCTTTTTCTCAAGAAATTAAACAAACAAACAAGTAATCTTATAATGTTTAAAATGAGAATTTTGTGGAGATTGAAAGCTTACCCTTCAAAGAGATATCCCTATGCAAAATCAACAAACTGCAATTTTTTTGTTTTGATGAGAAGAATCAATCAAAAATGGCAATAACAGCAAGAGAGAATTTCAGGAACAATCAAAGACGAGAGGCAGGCAGAGCAAAGAATTTGAGGGGGGTCAGAGCAAAGACTTTGAACCGAGAAACCAACGTGTAAATGGATTCTAGACATTTCATCAAACATTTTGAAGACGGAAAAAAACGTACCTCGATTATAGATGGACTGTAAATGGATGCAGAGAAGAGGGACAGAGAAAGGCGGTCAGATACCCCCCAGAGACTTCCACGACGCCCCATCATCAGCAAAGAAGCTGCTGCTGCTGTCATTTCCATCGCCAATTGTCACGACCCGCTTCCCTAAAATGGAGGCGAGACGTGAAAAGGTCCGCACGAGAGTGGAGCTGTGAAGCCCCAAACCCGATAAGCGTCCACAATACATAAACAGGTCCCTGTAACCACAACAGAATAACAATAATAACACAAGGAGAGACTGAAATAAAATTCCAACATCTCGCAAATTGTCCAACATCAAAAATAAGTTCAACATCCAGAAAAGCCACCAGGCTAAAAGAAAAGAGTCTAAAGGCCCAGAACAAGGCCAACTAAAGCAACGACATAACAAAGTATAGGGGCCACGCACCGATAACAAAACAACTGTCTAACAAAAGTAAAACACAACGCAAACACTAGGACTGGTCCCCAGTGTCCACGTACTCCCCGTCAAACACAAGCTCGGGCTCGGCGTCAGCAAACACCTCGTCCTCAACGGGGTACTCGGGCTCAAGATCTAACATGTATCACCCAAAAGAGTAAAGGGGCACATGTCAGCAAGTCTAAAAGACTTGGGCAAGGAAACTGAAAGTAAGGCAACTAGCAACCTAGCAGTTTAGTATGCATGACATGGCAGTTATAACATGAGTGCACAATTTAAGACATGGCAAGACGATTTGTACAAGAGAACAATCATCGGGACAAGACAAGACAAGACAAGAGTAGCCACGCTACTATCAATCTCAATCAATTCACATTTTGTATGTGTTTATGCCCTTCGCTGAATGGCATAGCATTTCAGACCGATCGGCACTAAACACATTTCACGTTTCACGGTTGTTTGTAGATGTTTACGCCCTTCGCTGAATGGCATAGCATTTCAGACCGATCGGCACTAAACACTACCCCACCCCCAAAGAGTTTACGCCTTACAACTGCAGTTGTTGATCAAACAGACTCCCAGTTGAATGGCCGCTTAACCCTCACCCCTTATACCCACACGAAATGGAGCCTGGGGTCCCGCACATTGAGCTCAGCTAGTGAGCCTGGGGTTGCCCCGCACATTGAGCTCGCATTCTTAGTTCACGATTCAATATCGAGCGTTGGGGTTTCCAACTACAGGGCTCGCTTCTGGAACACGAGCCAGGAACACACAAGTAGTGTAGCAAAGCTACGCAATCACGGGATCACCAAAACAATGCAATGACATGACATTTAATTTGCGTACCGTTAATGGAAAATAAACATGACATGGTAATTGTGCAACATGCTAAATGTCGGAACTAGCTTCGTTGTCAAGCTAGTTCCCTAATTTGCGTATAGGCGAGTATCATTTCGTCGCCTAGCCTCTTTTACGCCTACAACAAGCAAATGGCCTAAAACATGGCCTAAACCCTAAGTGGCAAGTTTCACTTGCCTAGCACCGGGGATGACGATCAACCTCGTCTCACGGATGCTACCTACGGGGAAATCGCTGTTATGGGGGGAAACAAACACCAAACACATGAAATTAATTAGGGTTTCACCAAAAATATAAATAAGTTATGAAAACAACGGTAGATCGATTTCTTACCGAGAGGAGGCGGAAGAAACACTCCGGGGAACCCTAGGATCAGATCTGGAAAAGATTGGAGAAGATTGGGAAAACTAGGGTTTTGGGGGATTTGGGGATTTGATGGATTTGGGTGAGATTTTGGGGAAGATGAGAGGTAGATAGAGTGAATGGATGGATTGGATGATGGATTTAGGGCTTGGAATGAAGGATTTAAGCTTGGAGGAAGATGGGGGCTCAAGGGGGAAGATTTTAGGGTTTTTGGTCGTGTTGGAGAAGATGAAATCGTTTGGGTTGGGTATAAATAGGTTGGGCTGGCGGCTGCCCAGAAATTAGGGTTTTAACACTGGTTAGTCGGTCAAAGAACAACCACTGACCGACTAGTTTGGCAACTAGTCGGTCGGTCGACCAACGCAAACCGACTAAGTGTAAACATTAACTCCTGAACGAAAATAGGATTTAGAGTTAGTCGGTCCATGAACAAGTACTGACCGACTAGTTTAGCATCTAGTCGGTCGATGAACGTTCTTAGACCGACTAAGAGTGAACAATAACTGATACAAAAATAAGATGATGTGTTAGTCGGTTCAAGAAGCATTGCTGACCGACTAGTTTGCAACCTAGTCGGTCAACCAACGTTCTTAGACCGACAAACGATAAACAGTAACTCCCGAATAATTTTAGAAAGCCAACTAGTCGGTCCAAGAAGGATTGCCGACCGACTGGATCGTCATCTAGTCGGTCGATGCCCCTTCTTATACCGGCTAATGAGCACAAAAAGTTCCGATACGGAGCGCGGGGCCCCGGGATCGATTCCTAAGACTCCTAGGCTTGATCTAATAGTTAGATATGACCGTTATAAAGTCCGTCACGAATGACATACTTCGAAATCGACAATCCTAAGGAAGAAATGGGAAAATACGACGAATCGATCGAAAATGAAAGCTACGGAGACGAAAACCACACATGAGGAGAAAATCCACCAAAACATATATTATAATATATAAAATCCAGATACATGAAAAGCAGTCGTTACATCCTCCCCAACTTAAGAAAAAATTCCGTCCTCGGAATTTCCAAAAACTCACGAGTCCGGAAACAAAAGTGGGAAACGCTCTCGCATCTCATCCTCATTCTCCCAAGTAGACTCTCCAGGTGAGCCGTGTCGCCACATCACCCTCACAAGATTGACAATCTTGTTCCGAAGCGATTTCTGACGCCTGTCCAGAATCTACACTGGATGCTGGTCATACGTCATATCGGGGCGAACGGTAATCTCCGAAAAATCCACCGCATGAGACGGATCGCTAATGTATCGACGAAGCTGCGACACAGGGAAAACATTGTGAACTCCTTCCAAAGATGGCGGCAAGGCCAAGCGGTAAGCTACCTCGCCAACCCTCTCCAAAACGTCAAATGGTCCAATGTATCGTGGGCTCAACTTCCCACGCTTCCCGAAACGAATCACACCGCGATTCGGGGAAATCTTCAAGAACACATGGTCGCCCGGTTGAAACTCCAAAGGACGACGTTTAGCATCCGCCCAATGCTTAAAACGGTCCTGAGCAATTCTCAACCTCATCCGAATATTCCTGACGATATCCACGGCCTCCACGATCATCTCAGGTCCCAACAACTCCCGATCACCAACGTCATCCCAACTCAATGGCGATCGACATTTCCTCCCATAAAGAGCAGCGAAAGGCGCCATGCCAATACTCGCCTGGAAGCTGTTGTTGTAAGAGAACTCCACCAAATGTAGATGGTCCTCCCACGAACCCTTGAAATCCAACATGCACGCCCTCAGCATGTCTTCCAAAATCTGAATCGTCCTCTCAGACTGGCCATCCGTCTGCGGATGGTACGCCGTACTGAAACTCAGACGCGTACCCAAGCTCTTCTGCAAACTCTGTCAGAACTGAGATGTGAACCTCGTGTCTCTGCCAGACACGATACTCACGGGGACTCCGTGAAGTCGCACAACCTCCTGCACGATTCACGTTACATCACTATCCAAACTAGGAAAAAGGAAATAAAACGGAGAGTAAAAAGAATTTTACCTCCATATATCTCCTCGCTAGCGCCTCAGTGGACTGTCCCACTCGGAACGGAATAAAGTGCGCAGATTTGGTCAATCGATCTACAATCACCCAAATCGCGTCATTCTGCTTCGGACTCCGAGGTAGTCCAGTCACGAAATCCATAGTGATGTGCTGCCACTTCCACTCCGGAATCGGAAGCGGTTGTAGCAACCCGGCCGAACGCTGATGCTCCGCCTTCACTTGCTGGCAAACCAAGCACTTGGCTACACTCCGATCCACGCTCCTCTTCATACCATGCCACCAATAATTCAGACGAAGATCCTGGTACATCTTGGTGCCACCAGGATGCACAGAATACGACGAACTGTGTGCCTCCACCATCAGCTCCTCTCTGATATCCCCAGCTGGCACACACAACCTGGCTCCAAACCTCAGCGAGCCATCCTCATGAATCAAAAAGTCAGTCCGCAGACCGGCTTCCACCTGCTCCCGAATCCTCACCAGCTTCGGATCCTCGGCCTGGCCAGCCTTAATCCGATCCACGATCGTCGACTGCACCTGCATGTACATCAACGACGAAGCCTCTCCAGGAAGAACAATCTCCACGCCAGACTCACAAAAATCCTGCTACAATCTCCACTGCGAGGTCAAAATCATCACCGCAGGAAGCCTACTCAAAGCATCAGGAACCACATTCACCTTGCCAGGGTGAAACTGCAAATCAATCTCATAATCCGCCATAAGCTCCAACCATCGACGCTGTCGCATGTTGAGCTCCTTTTGAGTGAAAATATACTTCAAGCTTTTGTGATCGGTGAAAATCTTCACTTTCTCACTCAGCAGGAAGTGCCTCCAAATCTTAAGAGCAAACACAACGGCAGCCAACTCCAAATCATGCGTCGGGTAATTCTTCTCATGAACCTTAAGCTGACGAGACGCATACGCCACAACATGTCCATGCTGATGCAACACACAACCGAGACCCTTGCCAGAAGCATCGCAAAAGATCTCAAATCCACCGCTGCGATCAGGCACAACCAGAATAGGGGCAGTCGTCAACCTCTCCTTCAGAATACCAAAAGCACTCTCACAATCACCCGACCAAACATAAGCAACATCCTTCCGCGTCAACCTGGTCATCGGCTCAGCAATACGAGAAAAGTCCTTAATGAATCACCGATAGTAACCAGCAAGTCCAAGGAAACTCCGAATCTCAGACGCCGACGACGGAACATGCCACTCCCTGATGGCCTGAATCTTCTCGGGATCCACTGAAATACCATCTCCAGTCACCACATGCCCGAGAAAAGCAACTCTATCCAGCCAAAACTCGCACTTCGAAAACTTAGCATACAACCGATGCTTCCTCAAAATCTCCAACACCGTCCTTAAGTGCGAGGCATGCTCTTCCTCCGACTTCGAATAGATCAGAATGTCGTCAATAAAGATAACGATAAACTTATCCAAAAAGTCGTAGAAAATCAGGTTCATCAGATTCATGAAAACTGCGGGCGCGTTAGTTACGCCGAAAGGCATAACCACGAACTCATAGTGTCCATACTTCGTCCTGAACGCTGTCTTCGGAACATCATCCTTCTTCACCTTCAACTGATGGTAACCACTCCTCAAATCCAATTTAGAAAACACCCTCGAACCTCCAAGCTGATCAAAAATATCATCGATGCGAGGCAACGGGTATTTATTCTTAATGGTCACCGCATTCAACTCCCGATAGTCCACGCACATGCGACGCGAACCATCCTTCTTCTTAACCAGCAACACCGGTGCTCCCCACGGAGACACACTAGGATTAATATAACCCTTCTGCAAAAGCTCATCCAACTGCTTCCGCAACTCTTCCAATTCAGCAGGTGCCATACGATACGACGCCTTCGAAATCGGCTGCGCACCTGGAACAAGATCGATAGAAAATTCCAGAGCTCGATCAGGCGGCAAACCAGACATCTCCTCGGGGAAGACGTCGCCAAAATCTCGCACCACAGCTGGCCACTCCAGCTCCATCTGCAAAGCCACAGCCTCCACCGGCCTGGCCCGAAATCTGACAGGACCAAGCGAACTGCTACCACGACTGAACTCAAACACTGGATGTCCGGAAATCTCGAACACCACCTTCTTCCGACGACAGTCGATCGTAGCATAGAAGCTCGCAAGCCAATCCATCCCAAGAACTGCATCATAGTTGATGATGTCGTGGACGATGAAATCAGCAAAAAGCTCATGTCCACAGACCACCAATGAGCAAGAATTGCAACCACGATGCACCGAGACCACACCATTCCCCGTGACGATATTCCAACTCTTTGGGAGAGGGGACGTCGACAAGGAATGCCTCTCCACAAAGCTCCGAGAAATAATGCACATCGATGCACCAGAGTCAAAGAGGACTCGTGCAGGAAATGTGCACACCAAAACCACACCTAACAATCAATTAACAATCAAACCCTAGTCTAGCAAACAACCATGATCAAGCAAACAACACAATCTAACAATCAAAACCAGCTAGGAAAGTAACAGCTAGATTGAGGGTTACTTGCGATAACCTCATCCACAGCCTCGCTCTCCACAGCGGTCATCAGAAAAGCCTGCCTCCTCGGCGGAACAGCCTGCCGAAAAGCCTGCCCCTGCGGAACAAGAGCTGCTCCACGACCAGCAGGAACAGACGCTCGCTGCTGCAACGGCTGAGCTGCAACAGGAGCCCTCCGCAGCTGACCCGCATGCCGAAAATCCTTCGCGACATGGGAAGCATCTCCGCAAACCAGACACTGGCCCAAAAACTTCCGACACTGATCCTTGACGTGGCCAGGCTTGCCGCAGAAATGGCAAAGCTTCAGAATAGGCCCTCCTGGCCTCTTAAACTGAGCAGACTGATTAGGCCTGAATCCAGGTCTAACCACAGCTCTCGCCTGTTCCACATGCCTCTTCCCAGCACCAACCAAAGATCCTCTCCTCTGATTCACGAGCAGCTCCTGCCTCTTGGCAGCGACCAGAACCTTCTGATAAGACTCCCGGTCAGAAGAGGTCACAAAACTCTGGAGCTCCGAAGCAAGCCCCTGCAGGAACCTCTGAGCTCTCTCCTCAGCGTCCTACACCATCTTTGGTACAAACCGACTCAGCCTCATGAACTCCTGGTGGTACATGTCCACCGACGAGTTCCCCTGCTTCAAGTCGATAAAACGCTGCAGCATCTCTTCCCTAGCAGCTTTCGGGAAGAACTCACCATCAAATCTGGCCTTGAAGGTAGCCCAGACGATCGGCTCCACCAACATCTTCTCTTCCGCATCCCACCAATTCCTGGCGTTATCCTTGAGTTGCCTCTTCGCCAAATCAACCCATCCAGCCGGGGTGATCTTGGCCATCTTCAGATTGTCCTCGATGTTCCGAATCCACTCATCGGCAGCCAGAGGACCCTCAGAACCATCAAAATATGCGAGACCCAGCTCCCGAAATTGCTTCGCTCCTGGCTCAGAGCGAGGGGCATCCGGAAGAGCCCGGGCAGCTCGAGCAAGTGGAGCATTCTGGACTTGCAGAAGCACGCCCTGCTGCACTTGCATCATCTGGAGCATCATCCGCATCATCTCACTGCTAGTGGGTTCCCGCTCAGACTCCTCATCATGAGGGAGCGCACCACTGCCCCCACCACGGGTGAAACGCCTTCCTGCCATCTAATGACACAGAGAACGAATCAGATTAGACTCATAGCTTATGACTCGGACGTCGAACTTAGTTTATTAGACATTCTAATATTATTATCGCTATTCCAGAAATCGCAGTTACAGAAGGACCTGCATGGGCCACCACTAAAACCTGTCACGACCCGCTTCCCTAAAATGGAGGCGAGACGTGAAAAGGTCCGCACGAGAGTGGAGCTGCGAAGCCCCAAACCCGATAAGCGTCCACAATACATAAACAGGTCCATGTAACCACAACAGAATAACAATAATAACACAAGGAGTGACTGAAATAAAATTCCAACATCTCGCAAATTGTCCAACATCAAAAATAAGTTCAACATCCAGAAAAGCCACCAGGCTAAAAGAAAAGAGTCTAAAGGCCCAGAACAAGGCCAACTAAAGCAACGACATAACAAAGTATAGGCGCCACGCACCGATAACAAAACAACTGTCTAACAAAAGTAAAACACAACGCAAACACTAGGACTGGTCCCCAGTGTCCACGTACTCCCCGTCAAACACAAGCTCGGGCTCGGCGTCAGCAAACACCTCGTCCTCAACGGGGTACTCGGGCTCAAGATCTAACATGTGTCACCCAAAAGAGTAAAGGGGCACATGTCAGCAAGTCTAAAAGACTTGGGCAAGGAAACTGAAAGTAAGGCAACTAGCAACCTAGCAGTTTAGTATGCATGACATGGCAGTTATAACATGAGTGCACAATTTAAGACATGGCAAGACGATTTGTACAAGAGAACAATCATCGGGACAAGACAAGACAAGACAAGAGTAGCCACGCTACTATCAATCTCAATCAATTCACATTTTGTAGGTGTTTATGCCCTTCGCTGAATGGCATAGCATTTCAGACCGATCGGCACTAAACACATTTCACGTTTCACGGCTGTTTGTAGATGTTTACGCCCTTCGCTGAATGGCATAGCATTTCAGACCGATCGGCACTAAACACTATCCCACCCCAAAGAGTTTACGCCTTACAACTGCAGTTGTTGATCAAACAGACTCCCAGTTGAATGGCCGCTTAACCCTCACCCCTTATACCCACACGAAATGGAGCCTGGGGTCCCCGCACATTGAGCTCAGCTAGTGAGCCTGGGGTTGCCCCGCACATTGAGCTCGCATTCTTAGTTCACGATTCAATATCGAGCGTTGGGGTTTCCAACTACAGGGCTCGCTTCTGGAACACGAGCCAGGAACACACAAGTAGTGTAGCAAAGCTACGCAATCACGGGATCACCAAAACAATGCAATGACATGACATTTAATTTGCGTACCGTTAATGGAAAATAAACATGACATGGTAATTGTGCAACATGCTAAATGTCGGAACTAGCTTCGTTGTCAAGCTAGTTCCCTAATTTGCGCCTAGGCGAGTATCATTTCGTCGCCTAGCCTCTTTTACGCCTACAACAAGCAAATGGCCTAAAACATGGCCTAAACCCTAAGTGGCAAGTTTCACTTGCCTAGCACCGGGGATGACGATCAACCTCGTCTCACGGATGCTACCTACGGGGAAATCGCTGTTATGGGGGAAACAAACACCAAACACATGAAATTAATTAGGGTTTCACCAAAAATATAAATAAGTTATGAAAACAACGGTAGATCGATTTCTTACCGAGAGGAGGCGGAAGAAACACTCCGGGGAACCCTAGGATCAGATCTGGAAAAGATTGGAGAAGATTGGGGAAACTAGGGTTTTGGGGGATTTGGGGATTTGATGGATTTGGGTGAGATTTTGGGGAAGATGAGAGGTAGATAGAGTGAATGGATGGATTGGATGATGGATTTAGGGCTTGGAATGAAGGATTTAAGCTTGGAGGAAGATGGGGGCTCAAGGGGGAAGATTTTAGGGTTTTTGGTCGTGTTGGAGAAGATGAAATCGTTTGGGTTGGGTATAAATAGGTTGGGCTGGCGGCTGCCCAGAAATTAGGGTTTTAACACTGGTTAGTCGGTCAAAGAACAACCACTGACCGACTAGTTTGGCAACTAGTCGGTCGGTCGACCAACGCAGACCGACTAAGTGTAAACAGTAACTCCTGAACGAAAATAGGATTTAGAGTTAGTCGGTCCATGAACAAGTACTGACCGACTAGTTTAGCATCTAGTCGGTCGATGAACGTTCTTAGACCGACTAAGAGTGAACAATAACTGATACAAAAATAAGATGATGTGTTAGTCGGTTCAAGAAGCATTGCTGACCGACTAGTTTGCAACCTAGTCGGTCAACCAACGTTCTTAGACCGACTAACGATAAACAGTAACTCCTGAATAATTTTAGAAAGCCAACTAGTCGGTCCAGGAAGGATTGCCGACCGACTAGATCGTCATCTAGTCGGTCGATGCCCCTTCTTATACCGGCTAATGAGCACAAAAAGTTCCGATACGAAGCGCGGGGCCCCGGGATCGATTCCTAAGACTCCTAGGCTTGATCTAATAGTTAGATATGACCGTTATGAAGTCCGTCACGAATGACATACTTCGAAATCGACAATCCTAAGGAAGAAACGGGAAAATACGACGAATCGATCGAAAATGAAAGCTACGGAGACGAAAACCACACATGAGGAGAAAATCCACCAAAACATATATTATAATATATAAAATCCAGATACATGAAAAGCAGTCGTTACATCAATATTGGTATTACTGCCGTCGCCACCACCAGCTTTGTCTTCGATGATACAAATCTTAACGGTGGCCTGAGATGAGGATGAGAAGGCCTGAAGCCGCGAAAAACGAAATCTCTACCGTCATAGTTGATGAGACACGAAGAGAAGGAGATTATTGGGGGAATCAGACGCAGAGTTGGCAAGAAGACGAGTTGGGGCAGGGAAAGTGATGGAATTGGATGCACAAATGTTGCATCTCCGTCGTATTTGAGTTCTCAATCATCGATCTCGTCAGATGATTGAGAAGAGGAGACATCGCAGGGGATGAAGGTAACGGGGAAATTCTCTGAGGACGACGACGCTCTAATCAACGTGACGGAGGCGGCGCTGCGTTCACGCTGGAGATACTTATGCGCAGACTTGATTTTTGAAGGGCATTGCAATTTCTACATGGCGGTGGCAAATAGGGTTTTGGGGGGGGGATTTTTGGGGGAATTTTTCGTTGCGGTAAATAGGGTTTTGGGGGGAATTTTTTTGTTGCTGCGGGATACTGCAAATAAAACATTTTTCTCCTACCAACGTTTATACTAAGACATTGGGATACATCCAGCATTTACCGGTGTTTTTTACAAAGCGTCGGGAAATGTCTAGTATTTGTCGACATTTTAAAAAAGCGTCGGGAAAAGTCCCTCATTTGCTGGCATTTTTCGGAAAGCGCTGGCAAAATTCCAGCATTTCCTAACGTTTTTAAAAAGCGTCAGGAAAAGTCCATCATTTGCTAATGTTTAAAAAAAGCGTCGGAAAAAGTCCAGCATTTGCCTGCGTTTTTCAAAAAGCGCTGGGAAAAGCCCTGCATGTACCAACGTTCTTATAATCGCTGGTAAAAGTATAGCATTTTGATGGCGTTCTTATAAACGCTGGAAAATGTCGAAATACCAATAGACATTTGCCAACGTTTCTTTAAAACGCTGGCATAAAAATGTTGGTAAAAGTCATTTTTAGTAGTGTAAGTTGCAGTACTAAATGAGCTTTTATTGACATTCAGAGTATGTTTACTGTATAGAAGCTTCTCGACGAGTCATTCTGTAAACTTATTTTCTAACAAGCACATGCACACTGTCTTATGATATCTCTATATCGAGTGGAAATGAGACTAGACACTACAATCACTATAGTAAAGATATGTGCATACTGATCTATTCGAAATATCAACGTCTCATCTTGATAACATTTAGAATTTGTGTTTAAGAGGATCCATTGGACCTCATTAAACACAATGGTATACACATTCAATCAATCATTTAAATCCTCATTGTCATCCGGCTAATCTATATCATTTGGTTTTTTGCCAATTCCTCTTTGAAATTCGATTCTTCTCTACTCCTTACAATGACCCATCGATTTGAATCTTAATATTTCTATGTTAAAGTCCTTCATAATTAATTAAACTCCTACTAAGACAATTATCTAAACTACTCATGCACACACACACACACACACACACACACACACACACACACACACACAAAGCAAATAACCCGTGCACACGTGCACGTGGACTGGAAAAAAATGTCGGGAAGAGGGGGGAGAATAAAAAGTGTGGGTGTGTGTGGGGAGGGTCCAGGGGAAAAAATGCAAAAACCCAGGGTTGTATGTGCAAAATTCCCCACCTCTTCTCTTATCTCTCAAAATCTCATCACTTATCCAATATTTCTTGTCCAAATTCTCTTATCCAATTTCTCATGTCCAAATTCTCTTATCCAACTTCTCTTGATAACATCCCTCTTATATATATGTATATATATGTATATATATATATGTGTATATATACTAGTCATAACCCGTGCCCGCGGGCACGGTTCAATTAGCATTTCCCCCGCGAAATCTTTGTTTCCCGAAAAATTATTTACACAGCCAAAATTTAATAGAACAATACATTAGCGTAAAAATATTTAGCGACATGGGCACCTTCGGCGCGTGCGTCTTCGGCGCGGCGCGGGCGAGGCGATAAATTTTTTATTTTATTTAATTTAATGGATCATGATTCTCCACAATCTTTCCCAATGCACTATTAATTTCAACGTTTAGGTTTCCAATGCACTTTCCCCCCAAATTTAATCTCCACAATCCTTCCCACTGCATGTTTCCCCCTAAATTTAATTTCCACACTCTTTCCCAAGGCACTTCTGATTTCAAAGTTTGTGTTTCCAAGGCACTTTCCCCCAAAAAAGTTCACAAAATCCAATCTCAACTATTGATTTACCAACATCAAATCTCATGTGTGTGTGTGTGTGTGTGTGTGTCAAATGTATAATATATATATATATATATATATATATATATATATATATATATGTATATATATATATATACTAGTCATGTGTATGTTTATTTAATGGCTGTGGCTCAGATTTTTTAGCACCCTAAATAATTTCACGTCAACTATTGTTTGTTATTCATATTTAGCTTGACTTTTGATAGGGGTCATTTTTGGGGGTTATTTTTGGGGGTCATTTGATCCCTCCTCATATATATATATACAAAAATATATATATATACATACATACATATATATAGAAAGGTAAAAGGAATTCTATATTAAGTCAATATTACATACAATAGGAATCTAGGCCCAATAGAGAGAGGATAGGACACAAGCGACGTCACTCTTCACTATTAGTCCCCGACACCCATAAGTACTAAACTTGTCTACAAAACTTTTTAAGACCTATCCATTATCTCGGAATCCCCAATTTGACATAGCTTCGCCAGCCTCCTCCTCATCACTATCCTGATCTCCCAAAGCTATTCTCATGTCTGCATCAATATCTTCAAATAATTTGGTCTTGCACTTCCTCGCATCCTCAAATAGTCTTCTGTTCCTATCTCTCCATATATGCCAGACCATACTGGCCAGCACGGATTTGGCAAGACGGCTCAGGAGATTATTATTATTAAAGCGGCTCAGAAATAGATTCCCCACTGTCTCTAGGGAAAGCGTGGTTGGTACTTGAACCCCCAACTTTAAGAGACTTCAACTCAAGATATAAGCTGAATACTCACAGTTAAAAAATATGTGCTTGAGAGTTTCTTCAGTCTGTCCATCACAAAGGACGCAGCCGCCTGGATCATTCATCCCCCATCTCGCCAATTTATCTTTAGTCAAGAGCTTCTCATTGAAGGCCCGCAGCAATGACAAGGCCATCTTTGGGACATGTCTGCTGAACCAAATCAGCCTGTAGAATGGGTGCTTTGCTCCAGGATTTCGTGAGTACTCCCAGGCGTCTATGTAGCGAAAATTTGGTCATGGCAGCCATGACCAACGGTCAGTTCCAACCGAAAGCTTATACTGTACCAACAGTGGCCTGATTTGTTGGATAGCAGGGTCCTCGATCCATGCAGATCCATTCCAGTAATCTGCAACCAACTTGTATTCATCCCCAGGCGGAATATTGTGCGTGGCTTTGAGCGGCCCTGTGTGCATCCAGTGATCCGTCCAGAAGAATGTTGTGCGTCCATCCCGAACCTCCTTCCTGATGAGTTTCTGTGATATCCTCCTACTCGATAGCATGTATTTCCATGTTCCCGACTGAGTAACCTCTCCTTTCGCTGCAAAAAAACTGTTCGGATCCCCATATTTATCCGTCATATAGCTGGCCCATAACCCCTTGCTGAAGAAGTATCGCCAGGTTAGTCTGATCCCAGAGGCCAGACTAAGGTCGCCAAGAAGGCACAGACCCACTCCCCCCTCTTCCTTGGGTTTGCAGCTATCTCTCCATGACCAAACACGGGATTTGCCCCATATGAAGCATCTACAAGCAGAAGAAATGGAGCGAATAATTGTCAGAGGCAGGTGGTAGGCTTGCATCCAGAAAGAGACCATACCATAGATAACCGATATGTCTATATCTTATTTGCCCCATATGAAGCGTCTACAAGCAGAAGAAATGGAGCGTCTACAAGCAGAAGAAATGGAGCGAATAATTGTCAGAGGCAGGTGGTAGGCTTGCAACCAGAAAGAGACCATACCGTAAATATATATATATATATATTTCTATATATATTTCTATATCTTATTTCTAAATTTCATCATCCTACCATTAAACCGTAGTTAAAGTAAAAACATTATACTTGCACTCGACAAAAAAAAATGACTGAAACCAACTTTATTTTAGAGCAGTGTATGTCTTCCTCCGGCCAATTAGAGAATCCTCGTTCTCTCTGCGCAAATCTGTGAACGTTCGGTTCTCCTTTGCTCTGAGATTGGAAATAATTGTGTCTTTCGAATGGCAGGCTCATTGATCCTGGCCAGTCCCCACTCTTCACTTCAACAACTTGTTATTCGAGTGGCAGGCTCACTGGCTCCTGCTGCTTCATAATTATGGGAAACACTTGTTTTTCTTTCTTCTTTTATTTGTATTGACACAAACCTGTCAAACCATACAAAAAACAAAGAAGCAGCACCCTGCCAACTGCATGCATTTAATAATCACATCTCTCTTGTGCTCTCCATGTTGTTGCAGCTCCTCGTCGTCGTCGTCGTCTCCGTTTCCAAGCCACACAGATACATCCAACACCATACCCTTGTTCTTATACAGTTAACATGCCCTCATTTGTCAATGCCCCCTTGTTATTATAAGAACCTTGCCCCTAATTATGATGACACTAATATTAAACTCCGATGACACCTAACTCCCTCGCCAAAAGCCCACCACCTTCATATATACAAGTCCTTAAGAAAAGGAGAGGTGAAGATTCCAATGATAGAAATTAAAAAACTTGGCTGGCTCATCGCATTCATGAACACAGTTCGACAATGCACATAATTTAATATACTGATTTAAAAAATTATGGTTAAAGTGATTAAATATGATTAGCGAAACTGCACTGCATGGACATTCCATTCTTCCGTGCCAGTGAGTTTTAAGGTATCCGTTTAGGGATCGGTAAACAAATGATTACCTCGCTAATACCGAGACACGTGTCGCACGATGCGTGGAGGGGCGCGACCCCCCTGTCACGTGATTTTAAAAATTGGCTACGTCACGTGGCCAACTCATGTCGGGTGGCCTGCGGGGCCCACGGGGGAAGCAGTTTTGAGGGGGGAGCATGTGACGGGGATTTAGCCATACCTCGCTGTCGTGATGGGGGGGTGGGCCCTGTAACGGCGCGCGCACGTGAGCGGGTGGAGCGGACTGCCCCCCGCTTTTGTCCCGCCACGTGTCCCGCCGACCCCGTGCGGTTGCCCCCGGGGCCGGCGCGGCGTGGCCATGGACGTAACTGAGTTCCGTAGGTGACCGTTGGGTTCCGTCATGTTCATAACGGTGACGTTTGTCGTTTGGTTTGTTTTCCCCATCTCCGTGTGTCTCTTGTTGGATATTGCTTTGTGTAAAGCTTCCACAGAATTAATTTCATTAATAACTTTTACACTCATATAGTTTGATTATTTGCTTAGAGGTCCTCAGAATGAGCAAGGGATCATTCGAAAGAACTAATAGAAGGAAAATTATTTACGGTTGAGAGATGAATAGTCTTCAAAAAAAGAGAGATGTCTATGGGTTTCCTAGCATCACACATCTATTATACAATTCACGAATTTTGTCTTACGTGGCGGCAAATGTATGACTAGAACAAAATCTTTGTCCGACGTGGCGGCAAAAGTATGACTATGACAAAAAATTTCCAATTTTATCCCATCTCACGGTACTTAGTGTCACAGAATTTAAGTGCAAGGTACTAGGTGTAACAGAATTTCTACATCAAAAACCCTCTCAATGTGTCCCATCTCAATTTTCTCTCCGTCACCTGTAATCGCGCACACACGTTTTAGGATTTTTTTTTCCATTTCTCATTGCAATGCTTCCATTCTCTAGAAGTATACCTCTGAGAAAATAATCACTACACAGCTTAAACTTTTGCCCAATCCCTAGCATTCTGCCAACATGCCAATTTTGATCTTAACAAACATTCCGTAGTTCCCAAATGACTTTGTTCCTCCCGTTTTCTAATCAGCTGCGGAAAGAGCCCTCATCATCGCTCGATTCCGATCGCCATCAATTAATGTTTATTGTGCTTACAGTTTAGTGGTGCCTATGTCAAGAAGGGAAAATGAGACAAAAGAACAATAAATATGGGGTGATGAGATCAGTGGCAAAGCAACAACTAATTCTTGCAATGCCTTAAAGTATTATATTGTGACTAGACATTAGAAAACATAACAAAACAAAAGTATGATCCAAATCTACAATGACTATAAAAGCAATTCTTTTAGGATCCACATTTCCAAATCCAATTCTTTTATGTTCAACTGGCTTTTCTAACTTGTAGCGATTTTTGAATATTGATCTTTGGGAAGGCTACTGAAATTATCGAATTTTTATTTAATAGATCATTGTCTTCTATTTCTGTTGATTTTAGTTCCTTTTTTTGTTTCACAGAAAGCTCACGCCTTACTGCATTACCATCGGCCTAAACTTCGTCATCATAATTTGTATTTATTTTGTTCCAGTGTTATGAGTCTTGCATATCCGTGGATGTTTAAGTGATACATATAAATTGAAAGAAGTCTCTTTTTTGTTGCAGATATGTTCTATTTGTGCAAATCAGGAGAGACATAGAACCTTGTACATTCTCACAATCCACTTCACAGTTTATCCGGGTGTGTTTACGTTCCCATTCTTATTCCCTTTTGTATCATATTTTTACTTCTTAGAAGTATTGGGGTCATCATTTTAAAGATGGTAGTAGTTAGACCCATATATACCATTCCATTTCTGTTTATTGTTCATGTATGTGCTTTCTAACATATGAATTTTGCTCATGATGTCTTTATGATGTCTTTCGATTTTCTTTTTCAATGTATACCTTTTTATTTCTTTCTTTATGTTCATGAGTGTGCATGCAAATATAAGAGTTCTGTTTTTGTTGTCTTTGATTTTTGTGTGTTGGGGTATGTGATGCTAGGATTGAATTCTACTGGAATTAATTATTTTCATTGCATCTACATTTTCAGATATTGTCAGCATGACTGTGTACATACATTTTCAGGAAAATATCCATAAATTGGTTGGTGAGAACTTGAATTGTCAATAATCATCCATCATCTACCCCTACATATGCAGTATGCATCTGATACTTAGTGCATGCACGTCAAACACTTCTTTCACTGTATCATATAGTTCATAATATATCCTAGGCACATTGAGAATGTATCCAAGTTGAAAACTAAGAACTTAGTTAGAATGATGGTCTACAATTCGATTTGGTATCTAATTTCTAGATACATTCATATACTATGCACTATTTCTTGATACTGGAGATGGATTCATGATGCAAAAGTCAATGTTCTTCTATTTACGTTACGTGCACATATAAAACAATATAATTCTAGGCTTATCTCATCACTCCTATTTACAATATTCCGAAAATGTACACAGATTACAAATTTTATCACCATCAAGCAGCTGCTGAATCCAGAAACTCTGGAGAGGTGTGCTAAGTTTCGTCGCCTCTGATGTGGTCTTCAGACTATATGGTCAGCTCCACAGAACCAGCCTCTATCCCAGTCGTCACCAGGATGTGATGTACCACTAGGCGCCCTCAAATACACCATTGGTGTGATTCTGGAATGGTGAGGATCTCGGAATTAATAGGATGATGTTGCCTTCATAAGTTGCTTTGCATATTTGCAGTAGATGGCCATCCCACTGTGGGTACCCGTTCTGTGATTTAAAAGTATAGGGACCGGACCTGTAACCTGCATTTGCACAAACATTGGAGGATGCTACTATAATTTGTAAGTCCAAATCTTTCGACCCTTGGAGGGAGCGCAGAAGGCTTGACTCCGGTCTAATGGCCCTATTGAGGTGCCAACTATCTCTGGCTAATAAGTTAACTGCAACTTCTATATCGGGACGCGTGCAGCTTAGCCAGGAGTGCATGATTGCACTTAGATAAAGGACTTTAGGACCAGTTATATCATCCACCTCTTCCAGCGATCGGAAGGGTTATTTTTGTACATCCATTAAGTATACGACCGTAGGTGTATTTTGGATGACAATGGTCCTTTTAATTTCTCCAACGCACTTCTGGGCGTTTGTAACAGGATTCTACGAGCCCTGACTTCATATTTGCCTAGGTCTTTTTATTTCGTGTTTAAAAGTCAGGCTTGTTCATATAGTTCGGTTTTCTCTTCAGGAGATCCGATGAGATTTTAGTTGTCTCCAACTATGACCACTAATCCTGTTCTTTGCACAGATGCAAAGACAAACTTCAGTAGGAATCATTGACTTGTCAAATGATTCTCTTGGTTGTACATTTATTTATTATACTTATTGTTTTTCTTCATTTGAATAGACGTCCCGAAGTCTATTCAGGCATTTTAAGGAAATGCGGAAATTATCTTTACCAGATATCCACGAAGGTATGCTGTCACAACATCCAATAACAGCATATCCATAATTTTCCTTCGCCAAATCGTAAGGTATTCGCTTTTGATAACTTAGGGAGACTGATGCATCATTTATGAGACATGTTCATTTGAGTTTGTTCGATCCCTAGTTTCAGCGAAATTTTCTTCGGGCTATAGGTTGTACCTTATAGCATACGATTTTGTATTTATTTTTCTTATGTGGGCAATACTTTGTTTTATCCACAGGTTTGACACCTTTTTGGTGTCAGGATTTCAGGTCCGAACATTTCACGTTTCATAAGTGATTCCAGCTCATCTTTTGTTGCCACGTTCCACATTTTGGCCAATCTCTACGTTTGCCTTCTAGCAACGGAGTGTGGAACGATAATTTACGAACATCATCGTTTTTGCGATGTATATGGCAATATGATACGTGAATACATTTGTCGACAATTTATGTTCTATCTATCCAACACCTCCCCAGTACGTACAACATTTACTTAATTTCACTTTTTCCCGACAATTCCTCTGCAGTGGATTCCGGGAAGGGTGATGGTGTGGACAGGAGCTCATTGTCCTGTGGTAGTATTGTCTTAAGGTCTCCAGGAGTTTCTTGTCCTAGGAGCCTGGTGGTCTGCCTCTTTTATGTTGAGGATCAGCCACTTCTGCTGCTGGTGGATTGCATCCATTCTCGGGGATGTCAATCCTAGCCGGAGTTTTTGCAGCAGGGATGTGTGATCTGACAATCTTCTAGTTGTCAATAAATGATTCCGGTAATTGGTAGAAAGTGTTCTGTATGTGGAGGATCTTCGGGATCTCATCTACACATTGTATTGTTACCGGATCATAGTGTGTCAAACTTTTTGTATCCCACATTATAATTTTCTTCGTGCCAGATTTTCTAGTATCTGGGCCTATTTTTGGGAAGCTCGTCTCATCGAAATCAGTCTTCAAGATGTGCCTTAAATGCGTCCCCCGTTTGGGGTTCTAGGTATCTTATAAGTGAGGGTGAGTCAAACCCTGCATGGATACCTAGGCGACGTTGAGTACCGTTTTGGTCCTCTTTGGTGGTGCAATGGGGATTTAAGACTGCGCGACCGAAGATTCTCAGATGAGAAATGTTCGGTGGCATTCCATATGCAAATTGCATTGGAGACTCTGACCTCCAGAGGGTCTTATTTTCTTTTACGATGCAGCGTGCAGAGTTTGCATGTCCCCATGCATCCATAGGCAATCGGGATTTAATGGACGTTCAGTCCATTGGAGTCTACTTTTCAGTGACTCTGCCGACCCATTTTGGGTATGAACATGCGACACTTGTATGTTCATTTTCAATTCCCGTTGATTGGCAGTACTATTGAAAAGACTGGGAGGTATATTTCCCAACATTAACCAGACTTATTTACAACATTTTATTGTCTGGGAAATGTGCCCGCAACATTTTTATTTTTGTGCCAATAGCTTTGGAAAAGGTAAGTTGCGGGTCTGTAGTAGACACACGTACGAATATTCTGAGGATGCATTTATCAGTACAGTGAAGTACTGAAATAGCCCACTAGGGGTGGTGGATTTTATCCACATCTATCTCCTTGTATTCTTTTTGAGGAAGCGTGGAGATTCTTTTCAACTTATCGTGTAGATGGCCTTGCAATTAGTTTTCCCTTATAGTAAGGGATGCGAGGGATTTTTCCCTTCTGAAGAATCTTCTGGTTCTTCAAGTCATACCCATAGGATAAGATGCGACGCATCATCACAAATCCAGGGTGGCCAAGTCCATCATGCCGGAGTAAAAACTCGGCTGATGTCGGGCACTTCAGGTGCTCCATTTAATTCTGCTTCCTTTCTCCGAATCTTCGTATGGTGGAGGCCTATAAGGCTCTCAAGACGTTCAAGTGTGGATTTTACTCCTTTTTCTTGAGACGTTGCATACGGTAATTTTTTTTTTCATTTACATTTGCTGTTTCCAAGTGGAATCCGTTGAACCGGATGTCCTTGAAACTTAGAAAGTCTCTTTTGGAATTCGGAGGGATTAGTGCATCCTTTATTTTTGTGTCGTTTGGGGGCAACAGTGTTGCATTCCCTGGATCTTCAATATAGCCCTGATGTTGGGCTTTGTATTGAAAGAGATCGTACGTGTTTATTGTCTACTAATTATTTATGAGAGCAGTTTCATCTATTAAAAGATGAATCGTTAGGCACATGCATATTCAGATAAACATTTTCATTTATTGTCTACTAAACATTTTCATTCAGAACAAATTTCATAATTAAAATGCTCTCATAAATTATTCTCAAAACAAATTGCTAAGATAAAAATAAAGGCTAATCAAGCAAGTCATCATTTTCGAAGTTGTCAGCTGAAAGCTTGACTGGAGCATCAGAGGTCATCAGGTTTGTTTCAGCTTTATTTTTCTTGTTCTCTTTATACAAATCCTGGAGATGCTGTGGAGTTCGGCACACTCTGGACCAGTGGCCTTTCATGCCACAATTTTGGCACTGGTCTTCCCATTCCCTCTTGGGTGGGGGTGTATCATTTCTATTTTTGTTATTTATGTGCCACGTGAACTTCCTCTTACTTTCATTATTTCGCTGCTGCTGTACATGGTCCTTGGCATTTTTCTTGTTGACCCCCCCTTCTGTGGTCTTTCTTTTCTTTTATTATCTCTCTTCTTTTTGAAGGAAGAGGAATGGTGAGCTTCTGGTAGGGGGCAGTGCCGGGAGGGCGCATATTGTGAGTGGCGAGAAGAAGCTCTCTGTTTTGCTCAGCCATGAGTAAACATGACAGCAGCTCAGAATACTTGGTGAACCTGTGTTCACGGTATTGCTGCATGAGTATCGCATCTTTTCCATGGAAGGACGTATACGTCTTTTCCAGCATGCGATCTTCTGAGACATTCTCACCACACAACTTCAGGCGTGAGGTGATGCTAAAAAGTGCTGAGTTGTACTCAGCAATGGACTTAAAGTCCTATAGTCTCATGTTCTCCCACTCATATCGTGCCCTTGGGAGTATACCATCTTTCTGATGTTTATACCTGTCCTCAAGGGCAGTCCATAACTCAAGTGGATCTTCGACCGTAAGGTATTCAGCCTTTAAGGTCTTGTCCACATGGCGGCGAATATAGGTGATGGCTTGCGCCTTCTCTATATCGCTAACATTTTCTTTTTCAGTCACAGCAGCGATGAGGGACTTTGCCCGCAGGTGAAACTTTACATCTAGCTGCCAGCTTAGATAGTTTCTACCTGATGCTTCCAGTACTTCGAAATTAACGCTTGCAATACTAGCCATTTATCTAGCAGAGCACAAACATGCATGAATTAATAATTAATCAGAGAAAACATTTTCATGCGGAGGCAATATTTAACGAAAAACTAAATGTGTGGATCGGCCAGTCCCACAAGAAAGAGTCCAAAAAAGTCCACAGTCCAAATTATACAAATTTGCAGCTTAAAGAAAATGAAAATACAACTTTGGAAACCCCGTGGGTCCCATATGATATCTCCATCTTCAAGTGTGGCCTCCGTCTCCATGGAAGTTGGTCTTCTTTCTTTGACATTTACATAAATTCCTCACTACAATTTCTCTCAAAAATAAAAGAAAAGTGCGGGAAATAAACTGTGGGACTAAACGGCCGATCCAAAAACCACATTTAGTAATTCATGCAGAAATATTTTGCTCATCAACATTTTCATCAGACATTTTCATCACAGGCATCATAGGCATTTAATATTCGCAGAGATGGATAAATAATTTAAACACTTAATAATTATTGGACCACTGGGCAACGTCATACACCGTTAGGTTAGGTTACTAACGGCAGAGCGGTCGCAGGATCTTCCTAATTATTAATTTTTAAATACAATGCACAACCACGCATATAATATCCAACAGAATATACCAGAGATGCAAAGTATGTAAATATGATTTTTGTAGAAAAAATCATTACAATGCAAAGGTTGTAAAGTAAATGGGTTTAATCAATTAAATTGATTAAGAGCCCAAAATAAGCATTTTCTTTGTCAGAGGAAAAAGTTTCCCTCATCATCCCAAAAGCCCCCCCAAGAATCCCCAAAAAGTCTTCGCCTGTTCGATATCTGTCCCGTAATTTACCGTGATTTTTCACGAATATTTTGCCCTTAAATCCCCCTTTTAAATTAATTTTTAGGCTAGCAAGTTGCCTTTTAAGGCTTGATCATTGTAACGACCGGGTTTTATAGATACGTTTATCTGCTTCTCTCTCGTATATCCTCCGTATCCGTTGTTCGACGTTTCTGTCCCCGTACACGTACACATACCAACTTTTCATATAAATTATTACTATCATTATTTTTAAACCACTTAGTTAAGTCTTTTATCTTTATTATTATATTTTTAAAGTATTTCTTGTTAAATTAATTTAAATTCTCAAATTCAAGATTTGAATTTCATTTTTTTAAGTCAAATGAAGACTTACCATTGTTGGACCCTTTTTAAATATATTGATTTGCTATTAATTCCCTTAACTACACAATTAAACCCTATTAATCATTATTCAAATCCTACTCCTATCATAACCTAGCTTTTCTACACCCTTGGCCAAACCCAGACAAAGTTGCGAACTGTGCATTGCGAGCTCATTCACGGGCTGCCATCAAACCCCCACACAAGTATTTTATAATATAGGATATTTTTTTAACTTAACCAAGAGGCATCCTCACGTGCTCCTAGCCTACTGCCTGTAAGTCTTAACCTACGCTCCTTGTTATAAACAACCCTTGGACCTTCTTCACCTTACCCTACACAACTCACGTGATGTTCCCATGAATTCACCCCACTTCCCTTTATAAAATATAACCCTAGACTAATAATAACCTAACCCAAGGGAACCCTAGGGCTGGCTTTCTCTCCCAGCGACAGCCGCCTTCAGCCTTTGCAAAAGCCTTTCTAATTTTTCACGAAGAAGCCCGCGGCCACCTCTTCTCCTCCACGCCGGTGCATCCTCTCCCACGCCACGACACAACGACGTCCGACCCCGTCCAAGGCCGCTGCAACCCACTGCCTCGTTCTTCCTCCCACGTGCACACAGACAGCGGTACTCCCCTCTTCCCGACTTCTCCTCCACGCCCACAGGCCGCAGCACCCTCATCCCGCAGCTTGGTGCGCCCCCTCGCACGCCCGGCACTCGCAGCACTCGACATCCCCTCACCGGAGCTCCCTGGGCCGCGCCAACACACCCCCGGCTGCGTCCGCTCTCACCACATGCAACGATCAGACATTAAAAGATCTCTAAAGGTTAGCTTATCCTCTGTAGTTTAGTTAGGATTTGTCTACGGTTAAGAGTAGTGTAAAACATGTTATTTTTATGAAGATGAATCGGTGTATCACTTGTGTTGACTGTTAGTATAAAGCTTAGTTTATGATATGGTTAGTTCCAGTTAGTTAGGGTTTAGTTATTTGTTATCAATGATAAACTTTGATAAAAATGTTTTTATAAGTTAACGGTTAATTGTTAATACTCGGTTATCATACTTTAGGGTTAGTGTTTGTTAGTTAGTAAAAAAAAAGAAGAAGAAAATATGATTTTGTTATTAACATGTTAATATGGCTAGTAGTATGTAGTTTTCTAATAGGTAGTAATGATAGGACTAGTTGATATAAGATGTGCCTTGTTATCCTGTTAGGATTATTATAATAGTTGGAGTTTTATAAAGACTGTTTTGTTTTTCGTAATACCATGTTAAAAATATAACATATGCTAGCTGATAATCACTTTGTTAGGGCTAATATTTTATAACCCACACCGTAGACCTAATAAAACAGATCTATTAGACGTCGTAGGAAGTTTTGTAATGTTGTTATGATCAAAAATAGCTTAATCTGAATTTGTGTTTTATCAAAACAGTAAACCGTCTTATCCGTAGCGTAGTACTCGTCGAGACGATTCCAACGACACCAAGAACGTCGAAAACAGGCAAGTATTTGATTTTATATGAATTTCGGAAGCTTTGACACTTTTGCGCCTTCTTTATGTATTGCTGAATAACTCAAAATTTAGGCGTGAAATGATGTGAGAAATTGACTCCATGACAACTAGGACGAAAATTGGGATCCAACGGTATATCATACGATATACCCCCAATTTAAACAATTAGAAAAAGAAATTGTTCATGTAGCAAGTTGAACAAAAAGGACAAAATCGCCATTAATTGAAATTACGGAAACGGTCGTTCGCCCCGCTTCCGCTTTGCAGAACTGTCACCATAAAACACTAATTTTGATAACAATGAAATTCAGTGAGTCTTGACATGATTAACAATATGGACATCGTGAAATCATGCGCCTCGAAGGCGGTATCGTGATATCGTGATGTCGTGTGAGTCGACTAGGCCGCTCGTGTTCCGGCAAAACTTTTGGGTGGGGTTAGGGTTGAGCGGCCACTGGGCGTATGAAAGGTACTCTCCTCAAGAGCACCACCCAACGCGGTGGGTTAGTGTCAATCACGGTAAGCCCCCGTGAGAGGAACGACCTTCTCATCACGACCTAAAGGCGAGAACCCTAGATTAGATGTGAAGTCTTGACATGGTCATTGTAACGCTAACTTGGTCATCGAGAATACTGAAATGCTAACAAATTCAGAGAATCTTAACTTTAATATTGCAACCGTCTAGAACTGCATGCTAGGATTATTTCTTTCTGCTCCGAAATGTTAAATGTTAATTGCTGCAGTCGTTTCTTTTATTAAATGCTTCTAAATTTCATATACTTGTTATATACTTCGCCTTGGGATGCTAACTTTTCTTGCAGACCCCTAGCTGACATACATTCATGTTTGTGGATGTATGTCAGATTCAGAGCTTGAGTACCAGGAGGACCAGTATGAGACGCCAGAGTTGGAGAGTCAGGAGTTCGCACCTGACGCTTTCTTCGGAAGACTAGAGCCCCTGTCACTACTCGAGTTTTGTTTTCAGTTCTTGTTGTAGGTTTAGCGCTTTGTTATAGTTTCCTTTTTGTCCATGCTGAGGCCAGTTGTCTTATTTTCTTGTACGAATAATTTTGGAAATGCCCTTTTAAATTTAATGAAAAGTCTTCTGATTGTTCTGATACGCAAATGCAAGGACCTCTTTTCTGTGTTTTTATCACAGACGCTTATTGAACTCGAGCTTCACTGCTCCAGTTCAAGCGGACCGCGTAACGCTCTCGTTTCCGGTGCCTTTTGGGAAGCGGGGAGTTACAATCATAGCCTTTGCCTCCACATTTTTTTTTCAAATAAACCATCATGCGGGCTTGAAGCCCGCAGGCGGTCTATGGGCTTCAGGCCCATAGGCCTCTTTTTTTTTGAAATCTGACTGTGGGCCTGAGGCCCGCAGCAGGTCTGAGGGCTTCAGGCCCACAGATCTGTTTTTTTGGAATCTGTGGGCCTGAAGCCCACAGATCTGTTTTTTTGCTTCTGTTAGGGTTTCATGGGGGGGGGGCCGGCGCCGCCGCCGCCCCCTGCAGCCGCCGGGGCCGCCGCCCCCGGTAGGGGGCGCGGCGGGGGCCGCCCCCCCTGCAGGGGGCGCGGCGGGGGCCGCCCCCCCTGCAGGGGGCGCGACCGCGGAGGCCGCCCCCCTGCAGGGGGGCGCGGCCGGGGCTGCCCCCCTGCAGGGGGGCGCGGCCTCGGGGGCCGCCGCCCCCTGCAGGAGGGGCGGCGGGGGCCGCCCCCCTGCAGGGGGTGGCGGCCACGGGGGCCGTCGCCCCCTGCAGGGGCGGCGGCGGGGGCCTCCCCCCCTTCAGGGGAGGCGGCTAAGGTGGGGGGGAGGGGTTTCCGGCGAGGTGGGGGGGTTTCTGGCGACGGCTAGCCGCTGGAGAGATCAAAATTAGGGTTTTGACCCTAAAAATTGAGTTTTTGGGATGAAAAGTCCGTCGTTTTCAAGGCGACAAATAATCCCCATATCGATCTTGCGAGATCTAGGGGAGGGGTAATCATACGTATGATTAAAAATATCGTTTTTAGTGTTTTTACCTCTATATCCGTCCTCCGGATATAGCGAAGGTTGCTCGAAGCCCTACGCGGACGACGACGCTCGATGGAGGAGGCCTTGCACCGCGCTCGTGGATCTCCCGTCTAGCCTTCGCCTTCGCCTTCGCAACGAACGGAGAAAATTTTATGGAAAAGAAAATTTTTAGAGTCGTGCTGATAACGTGTTATGAATCAACTACTGGGGGAGGAACCCCCAGCCCTTTATTTATAGGCATGGTAGGAGAGTAGATACATCGAATACATAGATATGGGCGTATCTCTCAGATACCCGCAATCCTAACTGACTCTGGTTATTTCCATTCACAACAGAGTTCTCTTTTTGTTGTCTTTGATTTTTGTGTGTTGGGGTATGTGATGCTAGGATTGAATTCTACTGGAATTAATTATTTTCATCGCATCTACATTTTAAGGTATTGTCAGCATGACTGTGTACATACATTTTCAGGAAAATATCCATAAATTGGTTGGTGAGAACTTGAATTGTCAATAATCATCCATCATCTACCCCTACATATGCAGTATGCATCTGATACTTAGTGCATGCACGTCAAACACTTCTTTCACTGTATCATATAGTTCATAATATATCCTAGGCACATTGAGAATGTATCCAAGTTGAAAACTAAGAACTTAATTAGAATGATGGTCTAAAATTCGATTTGGTATCTAATTTCTAGATACATTCATATACTATGCACTATTTCTTGATACTGGAGATGGATTCATGATGCAAAAGTCAATGTTCTTCTATTTACGTTACGTGCACATATAAAACAATATAATTAACCCGTGAACTGCCACGTCGCCATTTCACCCGTGAACTGGCTGTCCCCTCGGTTTCAGACCCGGAAGACGACCTTCGTCGTGCCCTACGGGCACGGGTTATGACTAGTCTATTATACAATTCACGACTTTTGTCTTACGTGGCGGCAAAAGTATGACTAGGACAAAATCTTTGTCCGACGTAGCGGCAAAAGTATGACTAGGACAAAAATTTCCAATTTTACACCATCTCACGGTACTTAGTGTCACAGAATTTAAGTGCAAGGTACTAGGTGTAACAGAATTTCTACATCAAAAACCCTCTCAATGTGTCCCATCTCAATTTTCTCTCCGTCACACGTAACCGCGCACACACGTTTTTGGATTTTTTTTTCTGTTTCTCATTGCAATGCTTCCATTCACTAGAAGTATACCTCTGAGGAAATAATCACATACCTTATATACAACGTTCAGTATATATGACAAAGACTGGAATATTTAAATATGGCAGACTGGAAATAATAACATACCTTATATCAAAGATTTCCAATTTCAATTTTTTTAAATCTTAGTTGGTTGTAACCGCGTTTTTTTTGCACCTCTCTTTTTTTTGCTCATTCGCCCGGCCACACGTTTTTGACTTAAGTGAGCTTTGATAATTTAAAAAACTGGAATGTTAATGTAGTTAGTATTTGAATTTAGTTTGCCCATCGCTTGTAACCGAATGTTAATGTAGTGAGCTTTGGTTTTTCTAAATAAAAAACTGGAATCTTTGATCATTAAAATGCGGTTTTACATCACGCGCCCGCGCGAAGACGTTGTTCTTTTAAATTGTGAATGTACCAAAATTTTGGAGGTGAAAACAATTTTTGGAGAAACAAAGATTTTTAATGAACCGTGCCCTCGGGCACGGGTTATGACTAGTATATTAATATACTTGAAGAATATGAAGTTGTGGATATACGAAAGGTCTCGAGGAGCCTATTCATAACACTTTGTTGTATCCATCCATCTTTGTAAACTCGACATATGAATACTTAGGATTCATAGTACTTATGAGTATCACAAGGGATGGATCCTTCCGAGTTGTAACGGCCTGTTTCTGAACGTACGTATTTCGTACGTAATTCGATTAGTTGGTTTATTTGAATAATTGTCCTAGGATTTTATTATTATTTTTCTCCGAACTTGAACTCGTTATAGGGTTCCTTATTCACGATCCTCCCGACTTCACGATCGCGACGTTATCTTCTTTAACTTTTGGTTGATGTTGATTGCAGGGGCGAGATCGTACTAGTTCGACTATCTTAAAATCGAATCCTTCCAAATCTAATCCAAATCCTAATAAGTTTTAATATCTCGATCATATCTAAACCAGAAATCTAAAGATCTTAAGGGTGATTTCTTAAGAAAATCGTAACCGAACCGATCTTCTTGATATCTTAACCATATGACTCTCCTAATCGTGTCTTAACCCGAAATCTTAACTAAACATATTTCCACAAATTAAATCTTAACCAGATTGATCAAATTAGATTTCCTAATCTAAATATTTTGTCAGATCGTCCAAATCATATCTAATCTTAACTAAATTATTCTACAAATCAAATCAAATGCTAACTAAATTGATCCCCTAAGCCTAACACCCTAACAAAAAAATTGCCATATTAAACAAATCACCTCCATATATAATACTATCGGATTATCTTAATTAATTTTAATGAATTAACTCATTTTCTTATTTAAACTCAACCTTATTCATTTTTCTTAATTAATGAATTATCTTAATTAAGGAATTATCTCATTACCTTAATTAACTCATTTTCAAACTTTAACAAACTTCCCCTTATCCTCAACTCTCACATATCCAAAAGAAATCTAAACCCACGTGCAAATCCTGTGGGATCTCAACAACTCGTTCCCACGTTCTCATTCATAATTTTTGTAGATGCATCTTTCCCACTTCTCAAAAGCAACGAAGGGACACACACACACACACACACACACACACACACACACACACACATCCCTATACGCAAACCCACTACATGTTCTCTCCCTCTCCTTCTTCAAAATCCCTTCACTATTGTTTCAACTCACAGCAAAACCAATACAACCCTTCACAGCTTCAACCGAAACCCACACAAAACTTCGGCAGCCTCAAAACGAACCTAACGACCCTCACCCACGTGATCGCATGCATGCTCCGTCCCCCTTCAAAAGGCCATCCAAAGTCGATCTTCTCCCTTCATCAGTACGCCACCAAGTTGCCTTCTTCCCCGCAACTCGACGTCCTCCCTCTCTGCTCAAGGGCCAAGCTCCGGTGACATTCCCTGAGTCGCTCCCTCTCTGACCATCGCCGCCGGCAAGCCTGCAATCCCTTCAAGCCTCCTCGACCTTCCCTCACACCGCCGCGTCTCCACCCCGACTCTACAAACCCTGAAAAGCTCCTCATCCCCTCCCGTCAAACATCTCCGCCATTCTCCACAGCCTACGCCACTCGACAACGTCACTCTCCTCACCGCCACTTCCCACATCCCCACCGTCGCCCTACTCCGCCCTGTGCCTTTCCTCCGACGATCTCCTCAAATCCCGCTAACCTCCGCCCTCCAATCCTCTCGTCGTAGCTTCTGCAGCAAAGCCATTGCCAAGCTCCGACCTCCTCCCCTAGAACCCCACCGACCAACTCCGACGCCCGATCACGCACTCGAGCTTCCAACGTCGACGTGAACCTGCATTCCTCCTCACTTCCTCCCGTCGTCCACGATAACCCCCAGCGCCTCCTCGCCCTAAACCCCAACTCCGACGACCCAGCACCGCCCTGCCCTCCAGCGACGACATTGCCAGTGCCCTTAACCCACGTTAGGACTTCCCTTCGTCTCTCGCAACGACCCAAGCTCCGCCTGCATGCCCTAGCTCGCCGCTGCCTGAGTCGCCGTCGCTCGCCGTTGTACAGAGCTCGCATCATCGTTAGTCGCTGGCCATCTACAACCACTCGTCGCCTCGCCTGCAAGAACAACGAAAGGAAACGAAACACGTGAGTTGTTAGCTGTACGTGTTATATGCTTTATCATTATGTAAACAAATGTTATATTATGTGATAAGGTAGCAATATATAGATATTATGGTATTAGTTTATATATATACTAGTCATAACCCGTGCCCTAAGGACACGGTACATTTAAAATATTCCCCACAAAATCATAGATATCCTAATTTTAATGTCCCCTAAAAATTTTTGGCCGCACAAAATTTTGCTCCAACCAGAGAATTTAGTGCCCTCAAAAATTTTAGTTCTCCAAATTTAGTTCCCTTAATATTTAACATGTTCCATAAGGGCATGGTTCATTTAAAATATTCCACATCAAAATCTTGGATCCCTTAATTTTAAACAAACAACAGCAATAAAAGTGCAATAATTGTTATTTAGTTCTCCCTAAAATTTTAGTCCTCTCAAAATTTAGTTCACCCATTCATTTAAAATATTCTCCCACAAAATCTTGGATAAATCCTTTAATTTTAGACATACAACAATAAGTATTATTTGGTTCATCCCAAAAATTTTGGTTCACCCCAAAATTTAATTCCCTCCAAATTCAGTTTCTTCCAAAATTTAGTTTTCCCAGAGAATTTAGTTCAAGTTTAAAATTTTAATCATCACCAAAGTTTAGTTCCCTTCAGATTTACGACCCCCAAAATTTTCAGGTTTTCTCCAAATTTTTCATTAACTCTCATCCTAACCATTAATTCCTTGAGATTAAATTCCAATAGTCTTTCTATCAATCCTTTTGTCCTTCTCAATTAAATTCCTTGAGATTAAACATCCCTCATTTTGCTTTGTTATCTTCTATCCCCTCAAAAACATCCCTTAAGATTAAATTTGTTTTTTAAAGCTATCAAATCTACTATGGTATTTTTACCCCCCCCCCCACAAAAAGAAAGTTTCTAGCTCTGCCACCGGTAATAACATTGTTATAGTTGGATGTTTACTCTTAGGTTTGATATTCAACATGGTGATCAAGAAGAAATTAAAGACAACATCAAAATGTAGGAAAAATATGGATATTTTGCAATGCGAAAACTATTTATAACAAAGAAGTAAGTGTCATCTCAACGAATTAATTATTTTTATTCCTTAAACTGTCTATTAATTATAATCTAGTTGTGAAATCTTTGCTACATAACATGACTACCGTTTCAATTTCTAACAAAAACATTAATATTATTGTTAACTACTAATAAAATCAACTCGGTAACTACTACATGATATGTATATCAAATGATGTATTTGCAGCCAATTGTTTTGGCACATAACTTTTGTTATATGAACCATTTGTTACATTTCCATTTCTACAAATCAAACAACCTACTATTTGTCACATTCTTATAAAACAATGATAATGTGATAGAATTAATGCTAAAAAGTTACTAAGAAAAAAGTTATTTGTGTTGTGGAGGGAAAAGAAGGGAAATAATGCTGTGAAGGGAAAAGTAGGGAAATAACTTTTGTTATATGAACCATTTGTTACATTTCCATTTCTACAAATCAAACAACCTACTATTTGTCACATTCTTATAAAACAATGATAATGTGATAGAATTAATGCTAAAAAGTTACTAAGAAAAAAGTTATTTGTGTTGTGAAGGGAAAAGTAGGGAAATAGGTGTAGAGGGTTAAGAGCCCCCTACCCTCATATTTATAGCTTTCAATAGTGGGCTGGATATCCAATGGGCCTCATGGGCCTATTCATAACACTTCCCCTTATCCAACCAACATTGAATAAGAGGTGGATTCTTCAGGATCCGAGTTAGGATAACTGTCTTGTTAAATAAAGAACAGTTAATCCATAACTTCCCCTGTTTTAGGGATATGTCTAGGGGTGGATACTTAGGATCCAGAGTCAACGAGGTTGCCTCGTCAAAACCTTGACTACGGAAAACCCTGTGGGAAAAAATCGGTAGCCAAGGGAAAAGAGTACAACTCTGCGGTTGACTACCCCCTCATCTGACCAAGCTTCAGGCTTGCAGATTTCCTATGAATCTATACATCAGTCTCCTATGTATCTATGAGTTCATAGTCCTCTCATCCTGACCCAGTTTACATTTACTCACTCTCCTCATCCCAATCCCATATACAAGTTTCTCAAAGATACTAGTAGGCAGGGATTTGGTAAGCAAATCCGCCTAGTTATTACATGATTGGATCTTCTGTACCTCAATCTGCTTCTGCTTCTGAAGGTCGTGTGTCCAGAAGAACTTGGGGGAGAGATGCTTCGTCTTGTCGCCTTTGATGTAGCCGTCCTGTAGATGGGCTATACATGCTGCATTGTCTTCATGAAGTGGAGTAGGCGCAAGAACGCCGGTCATCAGGCCAGTGAAGGTGAGGATGTGCTGGATCACAGAGCGTAGCCAGAAACTCTCCTTGCTTGCTTCGTGGATCGCTAGGAGCACTGAGTGAGTGGATGAGACTGTCGTCATGGTCTGCTTTACAGATCTCCAGGATATGGCTGTGCTGCCATAAGTAAACATGTATCCTGTCTGAGACTTCTCTGTATGAGGATCGGACATGTATCCTGTATCAGCATAACCAACTAAACCAGTTGATGCCCCTTTCCTGTAGAATATACCTAAGTCTATAGACCCTGGGAGGTAGCGCAGAAGATGCTTAACTCCGGCCCAGTGCCGTTGTGTAGGTGCAGCACTATATCTGGCTAGTAAGTTGACTGCAAATGCTATGTCAGGGCGAGTGCAGTTAGCCAGGTAGAGGAGTGCACCGATAGCACTTAGATAAGGCACTTCGGGGCCTAGTACTTCATCCCCCTCTTCCAGCGGCCGGAAAAGGTCTTTATGTACATCCAATGATCTGACGACCATTGGAGTGCTGAGGGGGTGGCACTTATCCATCTGAAACTTTTTCAATAAGTTCGATGTGTAAGTTGACTGATGTAACAGGATCCCATCGTTAAGATGCTCTATTTGAAGACCTAAACAGTTTTGACTTTCCGAGTTCTTTCATCTCGAAGGTTTCTGTCAAGCTTTTAGAAATCTCTGCGATCTCTTCAGGAGATCCGATAAGGTTCAAGTCGTCCACATAGACGGCTATGATTACAATCCTATTGCCTTTGCTCTTATAAAGATGCAAGGACAGACCGGGTCGTTTGAGAATCCTTTTTTTGCAAGGAAATCGCTCAGTCTGTTATACCACATCCTTCCAGATTGTTTTAGACCATATAATGATCCTTGCAATTTCACTGAATAGATGTCACATTCTCTCTCTTTTAGTGCTGCATGCAAAGAATAACCGTAAGGCAATCTCCTATAGATGTATCGGTCTAGGTTGCCATATAGGTATGCAGTAACCACGTCCATGAGTTGCATATCTAAACCCTCTTGGGCTGTTAAGCCAATGAGGAATCGAAAGGTGATCGCGTCCATGACCGGGGAGTATGTGGCTTCAAAATCCACCCCTGGACGTTGGGTAAAACCCTACGCTACAAGCCTTGCTTTGTAGCGAACGATCTCATTCTGTTCATTTCGTTTTCTAACAAATACCCATTTATAACCCACAGGTTTTACACCTTTTGGTGTCTGGACTATGGGTCCGAAGACCTTGCGTTTGGTGAGTGAATCCAACTCCACTCATATTGCCGCTTTCCACTTTGGTCAATCATCTCTGCTTTGACATTCTGTCAGAGAGCGTGGTTCAATATCATCGTCGCAGTACGCGACGTTGATGGCAATATTACACGCAAATGTGTCATCTATGGTTGTGCTCTTTCTGTCCCAATACTCCCCAGTTCGTACATAGTGTATCGAAACTTCATTTTCTCCCTGTTTTTCCTCTTCATGAGAGTTTGGGAGTGATGGGGTAGCAGGGCTTATAGTAGCATCCTGTGGTGGTATTTGTTTACCATTGCCAAGGGTCCTACTCTTTCGAGGGACTTGGTCCTTGGATCCCGGTGGTCGCCCTCTCTTTTTGAGAGGTCCAACCATTTCTGCTGTAGGCGGATTGCATCCATTTTGCGGTATGTCAATCCTAGCTGGAGTGTTAGCAGCAGGCACGTGTGATTTGACAATCTTCTGGTTGTCAGTAAATTTGTCCGGTAAGATATGGATAGTGTTTTGGATGTGGAGAATCTTCAGGACCTCCTCCTCACACTGGCTTGTGGGCGGATCAAAGTGACATAATGTCTTTGTATCCCAAGTGATACATTCTGAAGCTTCGGGCTTCTTTGTCTGTGAGCCTAGTCTTGGAAACGATGTTTCATCGAATTCACAGTCTTCTAGACGTGCCTTGAAAACGTCTCCCGTAAGGGGTTCTAGGAATCTAATTATGGAGGGGGTGTCAAACCCAACATAAATACCTAGGCGACGTTGTGGACCCATCTTTGTCCTTTGTGGTGGTGCTATGGAGACGTATACTGCACAACCAAATATTCTCAAGTGTGAGACAATTGGTGGGGCTCCAAGTGCTAGTTGCATTGGAGAAGATGACTGACCTCCAAAAGGTCTTAATTTTATTAAAGATGCAGCATGCAAAATTGCATGACCCCACGCATTCACTGGCATCTGGGATTGAAGTAATAATGGACGAGCAATCCATTGCAGTCTCTTAATTAGAGATTCTGCTAACCCATTTTGGGTGTGAACATGTGCTACAGGATGTTCGACTTCAATTCCCTGATCTTGGCAATAGTCTAGAAAGACTTGTGACGTAAACTCCCCCGCATTGTCCAGACGAAGTTTCTTTATCTGGTAGTCGGGGAAGTGGGCCCGTAACTTGATTATCTGAGCTAAAAGCTTAGACAGTGCTAGGTTATGGGTGGACAGTAGACACACATGTGACCACTTAGTAGATGCGTCTATCAGGACCATAAAGTACCTGAACGGACCACTTGATGGGTGTATCGGTCCACAAATGTCTCCGTGGATTCTTTCCAGAAAGCTTGGAGACTCCACGTCCACTTTCAGTGGAGAGGGTCTTGTAATCAGTTTACCCTTGTAACAGGGTGGACATGGGAATTTGCCTTTTTGAAGAATCTTCAGGTTCTTCAAGTCTATACCCCTGGAGCTTTTTATGATGCTGTACATCATAACAGATCCGGGGTGTCCCAGTCTACTGTGCCAGAGTTGGAATTCTGGCGTTTGGGGGCACTGCAGGTGCTCCGCCATGGATGTTTCTGGAGTTTGTATACTTGTTTGGTAGAGTCTCGAGGGGAGTCCCTTGAAACGTGCCACAATGGTTTTTGAACCATTTGTAAGAGACATTACAAGCAAGTATTCCCTTCTATCTTCCGCGACCGTCTCTAAGTGATATCTGTTTAAGCGGATATCTTTAAAGCTTAGGAGGTTTCGGATAGATTTAAGGGAGTATAACGCATTTTTAAGTGTGATTTGTGTGTTACCGGGGAGCAATATGATTGCTTCCCCTGATCCTTCGATTATGTTAGCTGGTCCTGAGATTGTTCTCAGTGGACCAGAATAGCTACTTATGCTCGTGAAGTAGTCTATGTTTTGAAGGATCGAGTGCGTCGATGCACTGTCCACTAGGCAGATTAATTCCATATCTATATAAAGAAAGACATTCAAGCAGTAAATATTATGAAAAGAAAAGATCTACTTTCATAAAAAATGCTCAAAGGAAATGTTTTGACATGGAATAAGAACTAGGTACTATGCAGAAAAGGAAGATACATTGCTAGCATAAAAAATGGTCCATAACTAGAGAGTGTCATCTCCCATGAAATCTTCAGGAGTCCATGAGGTCTCTGGCAAAGCTGCGCTCTCAATCAGGTTTGTCTCAGCTCGAGGCTTGAGGCTTGCCTGGTAGAGGTCCTGGAGGTGTTTCTGGGTGCGGCAAATTCTGGACCAGTGGCCCGTCATTCCGCATTTGGAGCACTTATCCTCCCAGTCTTTCTTGGGAGTGCCACCTTTGTTGGGCATCCTCTTTTGCTTCTTTTTCACGAACTTCTGGTTCTGAGGAGGAGCTGGGGGAATGGCCTTCTTCCGCTGCTTTTGTTCTTTCCATTTCTGGAATTTTGCCTTTTTGTCCATCTTCTTCTTCTGGGAAGACTGGAAGTGTGCCTCTGCAGGAGGTGGTAGTGGAGCGGAGCCAGGAGGGCACAGGTTGTGAGTGGCAACTAACAGGTCTTTGTTCTGTTCAGCCATAAGCAGGCATGAAAGCAGATCAGAGTACTTCGTGAATTTCCTCTCACGGTATTGTTGCATAAGGATCATGTCCTTCTCGTGGAAAGACGTGAACGTCTTTTCCAGCAACATTTTCTCTGTCACCGTTTCACCGCACAACTTCAGGCGTGAGGTGATACGGAAGAGTGCTGAGTTGTACTCCGCTACGGATTTGTAATCATGTATGCGGAGGTGAGTCCACTCGTACTGCGCACGAGGGAGTATGACATCTCTCTGATGTCTGTACCTCTCCTCAAGTGCGTCCCACAGCTCGTAAGGATCCTCTACAATGAGGTACTCGTCCTTCAGGGTCGAGTCTAAATGTTTCCTGATATAGATAATGGCTTTCACCTTTAGTATATCGGAAACTTCCTCTGTATGAGGTGCTTCTTTAGAAGCATCCTTGTCGGCTGGGGCAGTACTTGTTGTTGCCTTCTCAGTCGGTGTGAGACTGAAACCATGAGAGCGCAGATGGAACTTCAGGTCTAACTGCCAACTCAGGTAGTTTGACCCATCGGCCTTCAGGACCGAAAAGTCAACATTCGCAAGTTTGGCCATTGAATAATCTAGCAATATAAAAACAGCATGGATCATTAAACTGAGTAAAAATAGACATCCACGCATGTATTTGTCATAACATGAATTTATTAAAGGAAAATTAACATGCATGCTTTTTGACGGTTTCGTAACGTGAATAATTAACAACGATTAACATCCACGCATGCTTTTTGACAATTTCATTGTAACATTAACATGGCATGAAAAATAATTAACATCAACGCAATTAAAGTACAAGCAATGAAAAAATAACTTAGGACTATGGGGATCAGCCAGCCGACACCGAAAAAGAAAAAGACAGTCCGAAATTACATCAAAAGTTGCATGAAAGAATAAGTACAACTCGGGAACTTCATAGAGAAGCCCCTTTCATCTTTGTGCATACGCCTTCAGCTCCTTTTTGGTGTTCGCCGGTCTTCTTTTTACATTTATATCCTCACTTACAAATTTCTCTCAAAAAAGAAAAAAATTGCGGGAAATTAAAAGTGTCGGAAACCTGGCTGATCCCTAAAAACATAGCCTAATCGCACATCCACGCAGATAATATATGAAAAATATACAACCACGCAGATAATCATATCACAGGCATGTAAAGATTAATTAAATAATCTAAATAGTGTGTGACGTGCTAAAAATTATTTTTGAAAAACTTTTTACCTTTGATCCATATTTTTAATGTTTTGTTTACCGCTTTTAAACCCTTTTTATACATCCATCATATTCTGAAAGAAAATACAATCATCACTCATCTATACAAGTTTCACTCATCTAGCGGCTATTAGAAAGCAATGGCGCTCTGGAATGGAACGCTCTTTGAAGTTGGTAGATGACCCTACTGAAGTATTCTTTGAATCAGTCTTCACTGTGTTTGCAAGGTACTGCTGGACCTGGCTGAGCGTTTTCAATGCTTGCTTCTTGTATGATGAGCTTCTCAGAAGATGTAGACATTGGAGGATGATGTGTAGATATTTAGGAAGTGGCCGGCCTTTTGTGTTTTAGTCATCGCGATGATCTTTAAACCTGCATATGCAATATATATTCCTTGACCCTTAGAAGTTGCGCAGAAGCAGCTTATCCTTGGTCTAGTGGTGCTCTCCAGGGCAACACTGTATCTGGTTAACAACTTTAATGCAGACGTTCTAGCAAAGACACGTGCAGTTCGCCAGATAAAGAAATGTAACAAGTACACTAAGGCTAGGATCTTCGGGACCTAGGATGTCCTCCCCCTCTTCCAGCGACTGGAAGGTGTCATAAATACGAATATATTTGTAATAGGTTGCAAATGGACATCATTCTTCATAAACTCCAGGTGTATGAAGGATATTAACGAGTTCCACCATGAAGGTGTTAAATATATAAGCCGAGACAATACCTTGTAATACTTAGGTTTTTCATTTCCAAGGTATGCTTAAAGCTATCTGATATATCAATGGTCTCTGCAGGAGATCCTATTAGCTTTAAGTTGATCACATGTACGGCGAATATCACAAATCCTGTCAACGATCTTTTGAAAAAGATACACGGGCAGAATATTGCTTAAGATCAACTAATGATCTTTGTAGCCTCTATGAAGAAGACGTTTCTACATCTCTCTTTCACCTCTGGGGGTAGAGTATACCCTTATGGAAATTTTATATAGATCTCTATATCTATATTGCCGTATATCTATGCAGTCACAACGTCCATGAGCTGCATTTATTGGTTTTTTCAGAGAAGTTTAGGCTTTAGTAGGAAAATGATCATATTTCCTTCATTTCAATTTCTTATGAAATCCAACTTATATTCCACAGGTTTTACACATTCAGGTGTATAGACTACTGGTCCAAAGATTTTGCTTTTCAAGAGTGAGTCCAGCTCTACTCTTATTGCCTCGTCCCACTTTGGCCAATCTATGCGTTTATGCTATAGAATAGTGGGTTGACGTCATCGTCGTATTCAGCGACATGAACGGCAATAGCGAAAGCAAAACCGTCGTCGACGACTGTGCTATATCTGTCCAGTACCTCTCTAATACGTACGTAATATAATGATTTTTCTCCTGTTGTTTCCTCTGCAGGGGAAATTAGGATGGGAGAGGTTGCTGGTCTGAGCTCAGCATCCCGTGTGGTTGGATCATTTTAATATATCCAGGAATTTTCCTCTTTTGAGAAATTTTATATTTTGAACCTGGCAGGCCTCCTCTTTTCAATTGAGGTACAGCCAATTCTGCTGCCGGTGGATTGCATCCATCTTTGGGAATGTCAATCCTAGCTGGCGTATTGGCAATAGGGACGTGTGAACGAACAATCTTCTGGTTGTCCGCAAATTTATCCGTCAATTGATTACTTTAGTCTGAATGTGAAGGATCTTCTGGATCTCAACTTCACACAGAAAAAGTATGCGGATCATAACGAGATGAGGACTTTTGTTTCCCATGATATGGTCTCAGAAGCTTTAGGCTTCTTTAGACTGCGTGCCTATTTCAATGAGATCTTGCTCATCAAATTCACATTTATCAAGACTTGGTGGTAAACCAGAAGCAAGCAGCATCAGCAATAAGATATGGCAACAAGCGGGCCGTATCGTAATAAGTGATGCGGAATGCATTGTGTTGGTCCCTAAATACAACATGCAACTGGGATTTATCAATGGACGTGAAATCCATTGGAGTCTCTTTACCAGAGACACTGCAAACCCATTATGAGTTTGAACATGCTGCAGGATGTTCAATTTCAATGCCAGTTGCTTGGCAGAAGTCTTGAATGATATGTGTAGTAAATTCACCCACATTATAAGCTTTTGAGAAAGCTAGGTTGCGAGTGAATATAAAGGCACACATAATACCATCTAGTAGATGCATATATCAGTACAGTAATGAAGTACCGAAAATGGGCCATTTGCGGGGTGAATAGGCCCGCAAAAGGTCACCATGTATTATCTCAATGAAGCCAAGAGACTCCAAACCCACTTTCAGGATGGAAGGTCTCTCTATTAGTTTTCCCTTATGACAAAGGGGGACAAGGAAACTCAACCTTTTGAAGAATCTTCAGGTTCTCCAATGGATTCATTTGATGATGCGTCTATCATCGATGATCCAGGATGACCAAGTCCATTTTGCCAGAGTTAAAAACTATGGCAAAGAAAGGCACTTCTGGTGCTCAGTCGAGTTGGCTTTCTATATGATGAATATCTGTAATTTTAGAGGCCCGACGGGGGTCCAATGAAATCGTAAGTAGATGGTCTTCTGGCCATTCTCTTGACGAGTTATATATTGATATTCAATATATATTATCCACATTTTTCAAGTTATTTTCTTTAAAAGAAATATGTTTGAAAATTAGAGATTTCCTATATGTTTAAAAGGAGAATTTGCATCTTATAGTCTCGTTGTATGTGGGAACAATATCAATGCTACATCAGTGCAACGAGGCACTGTCCACAATATTCCATACTTCATCTATAAGTAAAACGAGATTTTATTTAAGTCAATGAAAAAGACATTCAAAATAAAAGTTCGTAATTAAGCAAATTAAAGATAAAGCAACATTGAATTTTAAATGCATGGATAAAAGATGAAGCTTAATCGAGCAGGTCGTCGTTCTCGAAATCTTTTGCAGTGAACATCGTTGGTGGCTGAACAGCCACCAAGTTTGTTTCAGGCAGAGACTTCTAGCTCGCCTGATATAGTTCCTGGAGGTGGCGAGGAGTGCGGCAGATTCTGGACCAACGGCCAGTCATACCGCATCTATGGCATTTATCCTCCCAGTTCTTCTTAGGAAGTGACACTTGGTCAGCGTTCTTTTGCTTCCATATGAAGTTACTCTTTCATGTATTGTTGTTGTTGGACGGGGTTGCTGCTCCTCGTCCATTCTTCATCACAGCTTTCCCTTTGTTATTATTAGCCTTATTCTTGTTTTTCCACTTCTGGGGAGAAACGTGGTGGGCTTCAGGGATAGGTGCAGTGCCAGCTGGACGTAAATTATGAGTGGCTAGTAGTAAATCTCGATTCTGCTCTGCCCTGAGTAGGCATAAGATCAGATCAGAGAATTTCGTGAAGTTGCGTTCACGATACTGCTGCATGACGATTGCATCTTTCTCGTGAAACGAGGTAAATGTCTTTTCCATCATGCGTTGTTCTGTCACTTCTTCACAGCACAACTTCAGGTGTGAGGTGATATTATGAAGTGCAGAATTATACTCAGCGACTGACTTATAGTCCTGAAGTCTGAGATTTTCCCACTCATAACTGGCACGCGGTAATATTACATCAATTTGATGTTTATATCGTGCCTCCAGCGCTGTCCACAGCTACATTGGGTCCTCTACCGTTAGGTATTCGGCCTTTACGGTCCGATCTATATGTTTCATAATGTAGATTATGGCTTTCGCCTTATCCACGTCGGAGACAGTGGTAGGAGTGCTACTGCTAGATGTAGCAGAAGCATCGGCCGCTGTTGGGGCCGATGAAGGAGCCAAAATGGAACCAAGGAGGGCCATCGAACGCAAGTGGAACTTCAGGTCCACTCGCCAACTCAGGTAATTTTTTTTGCAGAGTTAAGGACTTCGAAATTGACGCTTGCCAATTTTGTCATTTTATCTACGCAATTTAAAATAAGCATGAATTAATTAAAATTGAAATTCAAGCATTAAAAATTAAAATAAGTAAAATGTGGGGATCGGCCAGATACCCAAAAAAATACAAAGTCCAAAGTCCGAAAATACAGTCCGTAAACAAAAGAAAAATACAATATGGAAACCCAGAATGGGTCCCTATAATTTCCAATTTATGCCGCCATCTTCAGTTGTTGGTACATCGGTCTTTGAATAAATACATATAATCCTCACTTACAAATTCTCTTAAAAAGAAAATAAAATTGCAAGGAATATGAAGGGTATCAAATTGGCCGATCCCAAAAATCACATTTTAGCTTATATAAACATCCACGCAGTTTAGAAATGCTACATGCATAAAAGAAACAACCACGCATGCATATAAAACAGGCATATATAATATGGAAAAAGAGACTATAAAATATAATAATCTCTCGGACCACGGGGAGACGTCATACACCGTTAGGTTAGTTGACTAACGGCAGAGCGGTCGCATGATCCTTAAGATAATTATATTTTGAAAAATCCTAATATTCCATAATTTAATAATAATGCAATAGTGTTATGAATTTAGCAATATGAAAGGCTGGACGACAGGCCCATGACAAGGAAAAATAAATTAATAATTTGAATGGGACTGCAGGCCCATAAAAATTAATCATATGTAATATTTTATTTATATTTGGGCTGCATGCCCATTTGCCAAAAATTAACAAATTAATTATTGCAATAGGATTTACAAGGCTTCTGGCCCTAATAAGTCAAATTAACAATTGGGCTGCAGGCCCAGTGTCAAAATATTAATTAACACTTTAAAGATTGCAATAAGAATTACTGGGCTTCGGGCCCGTTTTGGTAGGCAAAAATAATTATTAGGTAAATGGGGCTACAGACCCATAGAATTTATAAACAAGGTTACAAATAGGCTCCAGGCCCAAATGAACAGGCTATCAAATTTATTAAAATTTTAGGCTGCTGGCCCTTAGACTGTTATGATCAAAAAAATTTAATTTAGGGAAATATTAACATAAGAAATATTAACATAAGTCCTAAATCAAAATTTAAGTTTATTTGTTAGGGTATATGAAGAGTCCACAATAACCCAAAATCCTAACAGAGCCCCTCAGCCATAGCCTCCACACCTCCCGCCGATTACAATGGCCACCCCCTGTCAATGTAAAACAGCGCGCCTCCTACTGGGAGGGGCGACAGCGGAAAAAGGGCCCCGGCAGCACAGATTACCCCACAGCGAGGGGGTGAGGCGCACAGGGAAAAACCCCAGCGAGGGGGGCGGCGCAGGGAACCCCTCGTCGAGGGGGTTCAACATCATGCTGATAATTCTGATGTTTTTGTATTAGTAAACCGCCAATCTAAATGCCAAAGTAAACTGCCATGGGGCAGCCATCGCCATGGTGATACTTTTCATGGCACGAGGGTGATAGTTTCTAGTATTAGTAAGGATTCATAAGAGGGCAGACTCTTTAATATGAACAGAAACATGGTTCAACAGAAGCATCCGTCTTGTTCCAGGCACTTTCAGAAGCTTGTTCAGAAGCTTTCAGGCCATCAATTACCCGTCAATTAACAACATGATGGCAACAGAAATATAGTGATAACAGGAAAACCCCCCTTCGGAGAGGGGTAGATGAAGGGTTTTATTTTTTATTTATTATTATTATTATTTGATATTATACAGAAATATAGCAGATTTAAACAAGCCCAAAGGAAGGCTGTGTAAAATCATAGCAAAATATTTGTTTGTAATTATCTACGGGATCGATAAAGTTACCTCTAGATCAAAGATCTAGGGACGATCGTAATAAGAAAAATCCGTAGATAGAAATCCCGCTCTCGAACGCCTAGGGAACGCCGCAACGAAAAACCGCAACGGATCGCCGCAACAACAATTAGATTCCTTCGCGTAGGAGTTTGATTTAGAAGGGATTTGGAATAATTTTAGTGGCTCAAAATTTGTAGAAGACACGTGCTGATAACGTGTTGAAGGAATTTAGAGAAGAGTAAAATTGTCTCAATCATGAGTAGTCATGGCACTAGGCATGACTCTATATATATATTCATTTCCTTAATAGATTAGGAGTCCAAGGGAATCCACACTAACTTAGTGGGTAGTAAATGGTGAGATGAAGATAGGGGAGGGAGGCCAAAGGCCTCCCTCAACTCACAACATGATCCATATTTTTAATGTTTTGTTTACCGCTTTTAAACCCTTTTTATAAAGTGTCTTTAATTATTTTGGGCTTTTAGGGCCAAAAATAAAAAAGAAAAATTATTTGTGTAAATGGGCTAATTTTCAGGCTTTTGGGCCATGAAAACAACCCATTAGGGTTAATTTGGGCCTCCCCCGAAAAATTGGCCCGTTTAGGGTTAGGGTTTCCGAAAAACCCTAGGGGGGCCCACGGCGCGCAGGGCGCGGCAGCCGTGGCGGCGGCTGGCCGCGCAGGGCCGCGGCCGCCGTGCTGGCGGCGTGCCGCGGCGTTTTCACCGCCGGCGGCGCTTGTGAAGCGCCGCCGTTTTGCCCATTGGGCGTGCGGAGTATGGATCAAGGTCGGGGGTAAAAACGGATTTTTCAATCATTTAGATCTCAAAAAAACTGATTTTTATTGTTTTTAGACATGCAGATCTAAATAAAAATGTGATTTTTACCGTGTTTTTAAACTTTTTGATCCTAAAACATGCAGATCTAACGTGAAACGCAAGTTTAGATCTAAAAAGTTTTGATTTTTACCTCTAGATTCGACAAGGGAATCTAGTCGACGGTTGGTGAAGGATGCCCTTTTCGCTCCCCGTTGAGAAGATTACGATCTTCTTGAATCTGAGCGATTGATGGATCTCCTTCCTCGCGAGCCGCCGTCTCCTCCAACGAGCGTGATCGTGCTGATAACGTGTTGTGAAGGGAAAAGTAGGGAAATAGGTGTAGAGGGTTAAGAGCCCCCTACCCTCATATTTATAGCTTTCAATAGTAGGCTGGATACCCAATGGGCCTCATGGGCCTATTCATAACAATTTGATAAAATTTGAAATGCTTGAATGGATGTGCGAATCATTCCCATCTTTTATGTTTCTTTCCTTTGATAAATAAAAAATATATATATTAAAAAACTATGATATTGGTCTGTTATTTACATCAAGTTTTAAAAGAGCCATTTAAATCATATGATTTACGACGTAGTACCCCAAAATTATTTAGTCCCCAAAGTTCATTTGATTTACATCTAGTTTTAAAATTGAAGTATATTCATTTAAATTTAACAAACTATACATTATTTTCTTCAACATCCATCTTATTCTTCTTTATGCAAGCTATATTTAAAAATATTAGCCAAATCAAAAGCCACAACCCCGCAACCTTCGGTGGAGGGAAAGCAAGAAAAAAGAAAGAAATGATCTGTATATTTAAATTTTACACAAAATATTCACAAACTACACAAACGAATTTTCTTATGCTTGCCCTTGAGCTTGGCCTCCAACTCGCTCATCCTTCCGGGTTTCCCGCGCTACTCATGCACTCAATTGTTTTTCAAGTAAGATCTGTATAGAGAAATCTGATGAATATTTGATTAACTGTGATCATTTTAGGAAAATTATACTGCAAAGAATAACAAATTCAACTTACCAACCATTCAGTGTTTCAACTGAGACATCTTCACTTAGTTTGCAATCAAAAGAAAAACGTCTAGGGCTTTTTCATTCAGTCATCGACTTCTTAGTAGTGTATTCATGAACGCTTCTATGTTACTCATACAGCGAGATTTTCCTGAGCTGACAGGTTTCAAAATCCCACCATAATTTGTAAAACAGTTTTTACCTGTTTGCTTACATTTGCTGCACAATTAAAGATTTGGAACACAATCCACAACCTTAGAGCATGTGCCTCCCTGTCGTTCAAAAAAGGAGATATGAGAAAAGGGACGGAAAAAGACAGCAGAAAAACAATTAGAAGAGAAAATGTTTGAATCATGCAAGCATTAACCATAAAGTATGGTGTGGTTCTAATAATTCAACAGTCTCATCTATTTACAAAAAGAAAATCTGCATGAACTCATCCCTTTACAAATCATCATTAAGCAGAAGGGGGAGAAGGAAAAAGAAGAAAAACATAACCAAGCTTAGCAAAAGCATAATATCAACCCATATAGAGTTAACTACAGAAGAAACCGCAACAATAATATTGAGTCGCATTTTTCTCTATTGAATCACACGTACTTTTTGCTTAATTTTTGGTTTTTTAAATTTTCAATTCTATCCTACTATCTATCCTTCTTCCCTCGTAGTTTAGGGAAAAACAGTAAAGTTTTGGTCAAGACCAATACTGGCTGAAACTTCACTGTTTTGTCTGAAATCGAGATTTACGTTAGGTTTTGTAGTGGTATGGTCCAAAAACGAAATGAAATGGCCGATATCTGAGGATATTGACTGATACCTTATTCATTGATTGTTAGTGAATCATAATTAGATTTATCTTCACATTAAGGTTCTCAAAGTTGACAGAAGTATGTAACATGTGATAAATGCTTTAACAGTAAAGAACCATTTCTACTTGTGATTTAATTGCTTAGATGTCCATATGTGCAGTTTTTCTTTGTGGGTGTGTATTGACACATGTTCTTTTTGGAACCAAGGATGTTCAACTGGGACTTTAGGATGAATTGATGATAATTATGTTTATGAAGATGTCATTATAATATGAAATTAAAACAATGTCTGCTAGATTATTGTATGCAAAACATAAGAATAAAATACATTTTGTTTAATTCCAGACCACATTGCAACTCAACCATCTTGACAGACATTTTCACATTGCCAACCTGGAATTATATTCATTCACAGGAGCTAAATTTTGGACGATTGTCACTATTTCATATAAGTTTCTTCTTCGTTTTAAAAATCATGATTATGCATGTCCTTGAAATGTAAGTCTGAAACAATTTTGCTGAATAAATAACAATAGCATTAACAACAACATTGACAATGCTTGCAATTATTTCAATTAAGTTTCTTCTCCATTTTTAAAATCAAGATTGTGCGCATTCAGAATAGTAAGTCTAAATCAATTTTTCTGCCTAAATAACCAAAAACATTGACAATGACAGCAATTTCATCATTGGGTAGGTAAATAAGCAAGCTAAAGAACAGATACGCCATTTGTTTATTCACCCATGAAATATCATTTCCTACGTGTCTGAAATTGTAGCGTGTGTCCTCCTTTCCTAGGGTCACAGTGTATATTGAAATGTATAAAGTGCTTGATATTGAGGAGATAACCTGAAACATGTGAGTGAACTTAATGCTTCTAGAATGGAGATGTCAGCCTTCGTTGTGGCACTAATTCCTGATCTAGATACAATATTTTGAAGCTGCACTAATAAAACATGTCGTACTTGAAATTTGTTTAAGAAATCACACAATTACAATTTTATATTCAGAATTATACTAATGACAATCTTGCTCCCCAACTGCATTAGTTATGTAATTTATGCACTTGAGTGAACTGATTGGAAATCAAGTGAAAAGAAGAATTAGAAGTAGGAGTAAGGTTTAAGTTCACCCATAAAGGTTTGCCAGAGTTTGGAGGCCAAGTGGGGCGAATAAACTTGGCCTTTCTCGGATACAAAAATGTGGTTTCAACCACCCGCAAAGCTGATGAAACCGACTCTGATTGGACTTATCTAAACATTAAAACGACCTCCATTTAAGTCAATGAAACATCAATTTAGAAACTAAGAGTTTGTATCTATACAAACGTTAGTTTATTTAAAATTTAAACAAATCAACAATTTTAAAAAATGCTTGAAGAGTAACAATTATTGAATGTTACAATCTATTATTCGATTCTTAACATTTAGTGAACAAACATATACTGGAACACAATACATCCAATCGCAAAATCGGCTATAATATGCTATGATGAGAGTGAAAGAACCAAATTTTGACATTGCTTGACTAATCTAATGACCATAAGTAACGATTTAAAATTTTTAATTGCATATAGGTAGAGAGATGATTTATCTTCATCTTGGACTTCTTTGCTTGAAGCTTTTTGGCCCTCTTCTCTTTTTCTTCCTTCTCCTTTGCAAATTTCAACAAAAAAGAACACATGATTAAAACGTAAAAAACCACAGCAAGGCACAATCCTTTTCTACAGCTTTAAACAAAAAATAGGACATTAGATGATTACTTTGAAGTTCGAATTTGTGAGAAAATTCAATACCGTGCAGCTCCCACTTATGTATCAAAAAGGCCAAGATAAACATATTTGTTGTAGGGAAGAAATAAAATTTGTCAAACAAACCAAGAACATTAAGAAAAAAAATCCAAGGGTGTTAGGAACAATACTTTTTGCCTAAAAACTGGCCCATTCTCACCTCCCATCTCCCACATTTGTGCAATGTGACACCTCAAAACTTTCAACTCCCTCTTGGGAATTCTGTGCACTGTCGTCTAAGAACATGAACAAACTCCCCTCCTTCGTTAGATTGCTCATCTGGTGTAAACACAACATATCATAACTCAATTAAATTCCATCAAAAATATATGCAACAAACAAAGCATCAAATCTCAATTTCCAGTCATTTTACCTGCTTCAGATCCCCCTTATAGTCACTCACAGATCCCCCTTGTTAGGCAAAAGATCAAACAGGTCATGTGCATGAAAATGTAGGCAGCCAACGTTGAAGTACCATGTATTCAGAAGCAAGCTCGAAAAGTATCTAAAAATGCATTACCGTGTGATATCTGCGGATGTCGTCCTTCGACACGTTATACGTGGCCGGTGCCCACCTCAGCAAGACAGCAAGGATGCCAACTGCCTCCTTCCAACGGTGCTCCCTCATGAAACCAAGAAGCAATGCATCTAGCCGGCGTCGGTGCTCGGCCCTCAAGGAATCACGTCTCGTCCGCGGACCGGGAAGCAGTCTCCGTCTCTTCGCCCTTTGTCCTCTGGTACTAAATTCTCGGCTGCCCAGTTCGGGCTCCGCTTTGAGGTCTTTTATCTCTCTTTCGTTTTTTACAATGAAGTCGTTGGGGCATGATTCCGTCTCCATTTTCATTGGGCGGTCTTCGAAGGGGTTTTCTTCTTCGTACGCATGCAAATGTTCTGATTTGACAGTCGGTGGGGCATTTCGTCGAGCACCTGATAGGAGAACTGATTAGGATGAAGTAATTGATATTGATATCAATGAATTATGGCTTATTACCTGAAGAAGGAGAAGAAGAAAAAGGCTCGACTTTGCGTGGAAGTGGGGGAGGAAAAAGGCACACCATTACTTCTCCGTGATCAATGGGTTACCCATGAAAGCATCAAACTCCAAGATCCGAACAAAAAAATGATCAAACCTGCTTCTTATTCTTCGCCAAATTCGAAATCCTCCAACACACGTTCTCCAATCTCATGTTTCTCCACATCAACAAAAAGAAGCAACAACAAGAAACCCAAACAAAAACCCAAACAGTAGCTTCTGTCTAAACAATTGAAAGAGCTCAGGCGAGATTGCTTGCGTTGTGGGGGAAATGATGTTTGCCGAGTGTTTTTTGGGAAGATCAAGAGCCGAAGCGTTGGGAAGAGAAAGGGCTTGCGTTGGGAAGCTCTCCCCCCCAAAAAAACCTCTTGCTCTTCCCCAAAACGTGTAGCTATCAAGTTGGTTACTTTCTCCAAACGTGTTCCCCAAAAACGTTTTGTTTACTTTCTCCAAATATCGAGGCCGTTGGTTTCAAAAGTATGTTTAAAATACAAAACATTCATCTCAAAGTTTAATTCCAACCGTCCATTCCAGAAGAATTAATCATGGCCGTCTTTCTATCAACCCCTTTGTCCTAGTCAGCCCTAGGATTCAAAAATCGCTGTCAAATGTATAATAGATATATATGTATACATACATATGTATATGTATACATATACATACATATGTATATGTATATATAACAGCATATGTTACAGTACGTAGTTATTATAATATATGCTACATTACATAACATCTATTATAGTTTATGTTATAGTTTATACAATATACAGTGTTAGGGTGAGATTATAGGATGTTAACAGTATATTATCACGTATTAGTATATATAAGTGAAGTTCTAATAGTTGTTAATATTCTTTGGCTTGAGATCACGAATTCGTTGACACGGATTAAATCACGCCTCTCACCGTGAGCACCTGGACACCCAGAAACGTTTCATTCATGCAAGTATTTATCACCTAAAAGTTCTAAGCTACGCAGCTCAGATTTCGTGACTGAAATTACTAAACGTTGCAAATAACCTCTTTTGTAAGTATGTTGCTTAATAACGCCTGCAAGAACAACGAAAGGAAACGAAACACGTGAGTTGTTAGCTGTACGTGTTATATGCTTTATCATTATGTAAACAAACGTTATATTATGTGATAAGGTAGCAATATAGAGATATTATGGTATTAGTTTATATATATATATGTATATGTATATGTATACATATATGTATATATATACATGTACATATATACATATATGTATATAGGGATTAATGGGTATCATACGCCATATGAGATAGGCTCTCATACTATATACATATATGTATATATGTACATATATATATATATGTATATATATACATATATATACATATATATACACATATATATAGTTGTTAATATTCTTTGGCTTGAGATTACGAATTCGTTGACACGGAGTAAATCATGCCTCTCACCGTGAGCACCTGGACACCCAGAAACGTTTCTTTCAGGCAAGTATTTATCACCTAAAAGTTCTAAGCTACGCAGCTCAGATTTCGTGACTGAAATTACTAAACGATGCAAATAACCTCTTTTGTAAGTATGTTGCTTAATAACATTTGAAATAATTTAATGAACTGGTGATGTGTTGGTCTGCTTTCACTATCAGAATGTTGTGGTCATTTTATCTGATGTACATAAAATGCCCTCATTACTTGCTATACTATTGATTGTGGAATGTACACCCTAATGAATTGTGGTACTGGGCCATCGTGGCATATATGGACTATTGAGTCCATGAGGCAATTTACGGAATATTGGGCCTTGGGACATACATTGAACTATACAGAACACACATTGATACTTTGGGTGGGATAGTCCATTGTAGTAGAGTGCAAAATTCTGGATTTCACCCCGCCAGTAAATTCTACCATCGTCCGGATGTGGTCGGTGAGTACAGAGCCATGGGTAGCTCCCGTTGGTTTGGGTGTAATTGTAATTTCTTCTCTCCTCAAACAATGGGCTTGTCACTAGAAAGGAGATTGAATGATGCACTATTTTACCCATGCTGTTGCTATTATAAATTGGGTAACCTGCTAACTTTTCTTACCATGCTTACCATACGTTACTCGCTCACTACTCTTTGCCTTCTCATTACTCTACACACTACTTTTTGTCTGCTCATTACTTTGCACACCACACTTACCATGCTCACTCCTTTGCGCACCACACTTACCATGCTCACTTCTTTGTACACTACGACGTTGCCATGCTCACATGTTCTCTTACGCTATTCATGATTTACCTTATTGTAATCATATTGTGTCGCTCATCTTCAGAAATTTGCAAATTATATTACTATCTTGTTGAGGGTTCATTTTCTAACACTTTGAACTTGCTGAGCGACCCTCGCTGATGTATATTTCACTGTTGTTTATGTAGTGAAATATACGTCAGGTTTTGAGATAGATTTGTAGAGGAGCATACCCTTAGGCTGAGTTAGTTGATCAGGAGTAACAGGACACAGAATCCACAGCTGAGGAACGACGCGCTTTTGCAACACCGCTAAAAGTTTAATATTTGTGTTACTTGTATTCAGGTGTAATTCTTTTTGTATAACTGTTTGTAATGGCCAGGATAGGCCTTATTTGTGTACTTGTAATCTGGACAACTGAAGTGTAATAATAATATTCGTGTTGTTCTGATATTCACTAGCAAAACCTGCCAGGCTTAATACACAGATGCTTATTGTGCTTAAGTCAAAGAAGAAAGAAAAAAGTACTTCTTATTTGCTTTAAGCGCATGCAGACCCGCTTGCATTCTTGCTCCCAAGTACAATGGAAAGCGGGGCGTGACATGAATCCTAAGCTAGAGTGTAGAAGTCTTTTTAACTTTTCATGTTCTGTGGATATCACTAGGGCTGAATACTTCTGGATCTAGAGTTAATGAGGTTGCCTTGTTAAAACCTTTGGCTATGGAAAACTCGGGGGGAAAAACTATGGCATATGGAGAAGAGTACATCACAACATTTAACTCCCCTCAATCTGTACAAGCTTCAAGCTTGCAGATCTCCTAGGTATCTATACATCAATCTCATCTACAACATTCCGAGAAAAAAATACAAAATACAAGCATCGCTCATCTATAAACTACTATAAAAGGGACCTTTAACAGCGCTTAAATAAGGTCTTTAACAGTGCTTCTGTGTGCTGTCTTTCTCGCCGCTGCTAAAGGGGGGCAGGTTTTAGTGGCATTTTACAAGCGCTGTCAACGGTCTCAATAGACATCGCTTCTTTAGTACAAGTGTTGTTAAAGGTCCACCAAGGACATCGCTTGTACTAAACAAGCGCTATGTAACGACCACTTTTCGTTGTGCGTTGTTCGTGCACGTGCTTTTGGCCGTGCACGTGTTTATTTTAGACTTTATTTGATTGTGAACACTTTTGTGTGATATGCCGTTGCGAACGTCTCTGGGAGTATTAAATAGTGGCACTAATTTGGAACGACATTTCTCGAGTCGTTTTTCCACAATTTGAACTCACTCGATGAGACGTGACGATTTTCACTTTGACGGGAGACGTTTCTATTTTTAGTTTCGTCGTCCGACGTCGAATTTGAGATCCGTCTTCTTAGTTAGCTCACATTCGTCGCCACGATCACAACGATATTTATTTTATAATTTTTGGAGTTTATTTGACCACTTTTATAATTTTTACAAGTTTTATATTATTTTTAATAATTTATTTTTAAATTAATTTCGGCCAAATAAAATTTATTTGAGTTTAAAACGTTTTAAAGAATTTTTGAGCCAATTTCCAGCTCATTTGGACCTGGTCAAATCCTAGATTGGGTTGGAGAAGTTTAAATTCAAATTTCAAATCTTTTTGAATTCTAATCCTATTAGATTTAGCCCTAGACCAAGTCAACCCACCTACACTATATAAGCAACCCCTAGCAAGTCCTATTTTTCCAAAGAAATTAGCCCTAGCCTCTTCCAAAGTCATTTTGGACGTTGCGACAAATCGTCGCAACGTTGCGACGTTCAGCCCCCGCACGACCGAGGAAAATCGCCCCGTTCGCCCGCTCCGACCGAAGCCCCCGCCCGCACCCAAGCCGCTCCGCACGCTGCAGCACCCCCGCTCCGTTCCATCGACCTGACCGATCGCTTGGCCCGCTCTGACCGGTCGCCCCGCTCCGCACCGACCCCCGCTTGTCGCCCGCTCTGTCGCCCCGCTCCGCTCCGTGCCCGACCGAAGGAAGCGGCCGCTGTGACCGAGCGCCCGAACGTTGCAACGTTGCAACGCTGCAACCCCGCATCCCAAGCGCACGACCGACGGTCCCTATCGGTCTGACCGAAGGAAACGCCCGCACCCGCCGCTGTGACCGACCCCCGCTGCTGCACAGCCCCGTTCTCTCGCAGCGACCGAGGAATTCTCCCGCATTGGAGGGGTACGACCGAGAGTCACTCGTCGCAACCCCGCATCCGTCGCACCGCTTGCCTCCGTGGGCCCCCCAAGTTCTCCGGAGTTATTGTGGGTTCCCCAAAGGTCCCTAGGACTACTGTGGGCCCCACTTTGGTACGTTCTCTTCGACGACTTGCCGCGTACGACGTCGTCGCACGTCGTAGCCCGTCGTCGCACGTATTAGCTTTGGAATCTGGAATCGTCGCCCCGGGTTGATTGCTCTGAATTTCCAGCGAGGAATTTAATTGGAATCTGGACTTGGAGCGCGATCTTATTATTCCAACCCCCGGCGTCGCTACCCGACGCCGGTGTAGCTTTCGCGTCGTGTTGAGGTAACGTCTTGCACCCCTAGGACCCCCAACCCAATTGCATGCTAATCAAGACTAAAAATCAGTATTTTAAAGTATTTTAAATGTTTTAGAATCCACTAATCAAGATTAATAAAACGGATGTAGGCCGGTGGACTTGTGCACGTAGGAATCGTGACTTTGGACTCGTTGGACGGTGTTTTCTTGACGTGATAGTTGCAGGCAAGTGAAACTTGCCAACTCTTGTGTAGGGCCATGTTTTTAGGCCACTTCCTTGCTTTTAGCGTAAAAGAGACTAGCCAGTGAAATGATAGCTGGCTAGACGCCTATTTGATCTAGTTTGACAACGAAACTAGATCCGTCACCTAATTGATCTAGCTTGACAACGAAGCTAGATCCACCCTTTAAACTTGATGTTCATGCATACTAAACTGTCACGTTTACTTTCCTTATCTGTACGCACTTTTAACTGCCATGCATTGCATCTTACATGTCATCCATGCATTGAATATTGCATTCGTAGCACACGCTACATACTTGTACTTGCTTGTCCAGGGCTAGGTGCACCCCTATGCCAAACATGAAAAACACTTCCTGGCTTGTGATCCAGAAGCGAGCATTACCGTTCGGGGGTAAGGCCCTGGCTCGATACACGTGGGATGGGGTAAGAGTTAAGCGGCCAATCAGCTGGGAGTCTGCCTGATCAGCAACTGCAGCTGTAAGGCGTAAACTCTGGGTGGGGCGGAGTTAAGCGGCCAATCAGTGTGAAAGAAAGTCATTTCAGCTGTAAGGCGTAAACTCTGCAAATGACATGAAAACGTGACTAGAGAAATCCTTGTAAATGTTATTAGTCTTGCCACACTTGCCATGCCATGCTAGCTACTTGTTGTTTTCTTTACCTGCTGCACTCATACTTAAACTGCCATGTCATTGCATCATGCTAGAACTGCTAGGTTGCTCTTACTTGTACTTTCAGGTTCACTTGCACAAGTCTTCCAGACTTGCTGACATGTGCCCCTTTCTCTTTGGGTGTCACATGTTAGACCCTGAGCCAGAGATCGTTGCTGTGTACGTGATGAGTCGCTGACGCTGAGTCTGAGTCCATGATTGCCAGGAGGATTTTGGTGGACACCGGTGACCTTGCTTTGAGTTTTGTTGAGCTTTATGTTGTTTTAGGCCTTTTGTTAGGTTTGTTGGTGCGTAGCACCGTCGTTGTACTTTGTACTTTTGTTGGCCATGTTTGGGCCTTTAGACTCTTTTATTTGTAGCCTGGTGGCTTTCCTGCGTTGTTGAGATTTATTATTATGGATATTTTGATATGTTTCTTTTGTCTCTTTCGTTATTATTATCTTTGTTTCGTTTCGCGTTGCAAGGACCTGCAGTTTTAAAGTAATTGACGCTTATCGGACTTGCGGCTTTGTAGCTTCAAGTCTGAGCGGACCTTCTCACGCTTCGCCTCCATATTTTTGGGAAGCGGGGCGTGACAGGTTTTGTTGGTGGCCCATGCAGGTCCAGTCTTGCAATTGCGAATTAACGGAACAACGATGATAACGGAATGTCCATTAAATAAATTGCAACATCCGAGTCATAAGCCCTGAGTCTAGTCGATTTCTTAGGACACTAGGTGGTAAGGGACTTAGTTAGACGTCTGTGCTTGCTAGTTAGAAGCCTCCGATTGGTAGTTAGACCCCCCTTCTAGCAATTGATCGCCGTAGGAGTTACCTTAGTGGTCCTTGCCTAACCCTGACCATACTAGACCTCCAAAATTTCCTTTTGTCGTTCGCTTGGGTTCATTGATCTCGGACCAAGCTGAACGCATTTCATTACCGTCCAGCACCTTAGGAAGTCTTAGTGCTTAGTTTCAAATCTTTAGTTGGTCAACCGTAGGAGTTTCCGTAGACTTTTCTGATTCATGTCCTAGACGTATGTATGCTTTGACCACCTGACCAATTTCCTCCCCTCGATTCACGAGATCGCCTCATGACGATCGTCGTCAATTTTCGACCCTCCCCATTACAAACCTGAATCTTCTGAAAGTATTTTTTTTCGATTTTCTTTTTCCCTAAGTTTAATCTTGTTCAAAATTTTAAAATACTTATACTTCATCCCCCTTTCTTTGATTTAAATTTTTAAAACGTTGTCTGAATTTCTGAATACTAGTTTATAGTATTTTCCCAGCCTATGTTTTTCGTACTTGTGTAAGTGTGTTGTTCTTTCATATATTAATTTTATTCTGAACCGTACCTTTATTTTGCTCAATTCGATTTATAATTTTCCTTCTTATTTATGCCATTCGAATAATACCTCGTGTTTACTTTTAATATACTTTTCAAGTCACATGGAATTTCAGATTTCAGCAAGTTGGTTTTTGCTTGTCGCCCTCACTAGTTCAGATTTTTGCAAAATTACTATTTTCATAACCGCTTCCTGCTTTAGACCCTCCCTGATTTGATTTTAAAGATTTGCTATTCGATTCTGATAATTCTTATGCTAAGTTACTACTATTTTCTTTCCGCTCACCATACACGCTTTTAGAAAAAAAAATTTCTAAACCAAATTGAATTTCAACTATTTTTATAACCGTGCCAGACTTGTTGTGCTCGTATATTAAGAACCTTGTGTAAATCAGTTTTACATTTCCTGGCAAACCTTGGTTTTCTAAAAAGTAGTTTCAAATTGACTATCTTCAATCTTCCATAGCCTAAAAGTTTCGAAAGCATTTCACATGAGTTTAAATCTTCCGCTACTTGATTTCATTCTTGACCTTCCAAAACTTTTTGGTCAACATTTTATTAAATTACTGACTGATAGAATTTTCTAAACCATGTCCTTGATATTCGCGTAAATGATTTTACTTCCTTTCAAAATGATTTTTAAAACCAATAGGCCATTTTCTATTATTTTGAATGTTCGACTCAAATTTACTTTGAACAACTCGTTTTATCGATCTCCAAATATTTCTTTTCAGACTGGGATTTCAACTTTTGAAGAACGACAGTTTTCAAAATCCACGTGTTTTATCTTATGCTATTCCCCCTATTTTCTTTTCTGTATCCTATTTAAGCATCACTACACCTCCCTTTTCCCTCAACCTAAACATCACCAATGAGTCAATGTTTCGTCTAACCAAGCCGTCTCCTTGTATTCGTCCTATCCGAACTCGTGCTTACCGATCCTTCCCTCGTCACACTTTGACCTTGACCTCTCTCTAAGTTGTTTAGGCTTTAGTGCCCGTCAATGGCTGTGTCAACCCTTAGTTGTTAGTAGACCCTTGGACCCTTGTGAGGTGTCGTTGTGCACGTACCTAAGTTGTGTACGTGGGCTTGAATGAGTGTACCCCCATAGTATATTGATGCTTGCCTATTGTGTGATATATATATATACTCAGAGTTATTCGTGATAGTATGAAGTTGTGGTGTGTTAATAGTTATAGATTTTGTGTGGATAGCTATACTATACTAGGGATGCCGGTGTGTATTAGAGTTAGCGTTGAAATATCTAAGTTGTGTATGTAGTTAGAGACACTTATAATGGTTGAAATAAAATGATTGGTAAAGCTATGTGTATGTTAGGTTGTAATAATAATAGGTGGATGTACAGTTAAGAGAGTAGGCCTATTGAGTGACCTATATACTAGTACGAGTGAGTAAGTGCTCGTAAGTAGATATATATGGTGCTTATATGTAAGTAGTCATGTTTTGTTGCCTGAGTATATATGTGTTATACATATGGTAGTAGGGTTATAATTTTGATTGGTATTGTTTGCTTTCGCGGGATGTTGCATGCGTGCATACCGTGAGGTATACACGACTATTGCACATCTTAATTATGTACGTATAGATGTGTTAGTATACCAATTATAGGCAGTAGGCTATGGTGCGAATATATATATGTTACATGGGTGTGACTATACGATGAATACGTATGCATGTATTAGGGAGTGTATTATAAATATACGTGTGCTGACGTCTGTATTATTATTATTATGGTATATAGAGTGATTGAACTATGTAAGTATTACCTGACTAAATATTAAGTGTGATTGACCTATGGTATGCATATGGTTGTATTGGTAGATATATATATATATATATATATACATATATATAATGGAGTGGTATTGGTATATGTATGAATGTCGTGTTACGTATATAGAATATTCTAATATGTGTATTGAGTCTCACTCAAGCTTGAGTGGGTATACTCTAAGTATATTGAATGCATGTTTGTAGTCTGAGTATAGCAATGTTTGATGTATGTATAGTGATATGAGTGTTTGAACCTGGTAGTGCTACACACATGATTGTGGGTCGCTACACCAGTATATAGTTATAGGTGTTGGTCTTGTGGTATAGTTAATTACTAAGGACTTGCCTGTGTGAACGTATGCGTACTAGTTAAAACTAAGTGTGTATGTGTGCTAGTAATATAATGGTATAATTTGGTATGCGTAAATGAAATGTTAGCGTGTATGGGAGTGCACCATGCACGGGTAAGTATGTGCTTAGTTATAGGTATGGATGACTATGGTCTATGTGGCGTGTCGTAAATATAGTTATAGGACCGTACGTGATGTGAATATATGGTGAACTAATTGCGTGTATTTGAATGACTATATATTGTGAAATTATAGTAGTGGTGAATGTATATTAGGTATAGTGAACTTGATTTAATAATGGTATGGTGTGACTATATGTGTTGAGATGCTTGGTAATGGATGAATATTAGAGGGTAGTATACCCTTGATGCTTGTGCATAGGTAGCTACATATAGGTAGAGCGATGATTGTATTGGCTAAGTGTGAGACTATCCTATATAAGTATCTGAACTACTGTTTGTGAGTAGCAGTTATATAAGGGATGTATGTTTATATACCTGATTGAAATACATGTATGAAGTTGACGGACTATAATAGGTATAAGTGTATACGTATGTGAATGTATATATGCACGTGTTAGTAGTATTAACGTTTGACTATCTAGTGCATATATAAGCACTTGAAATGAATAAACCTGGTTAAATTATTATATGGCTTGATTGGGGTAGTTACTAGAGCGACTAGCTATATTAGAAAGTCCGAGGATGGACTTTATTCTAAGGTGGGGAGGATGTAACGACCACTTTTCGTTGTGCGTTGTTCGTGCACGTGCTTTTGGCCGTGCACGTGTTTATTTTAGACTTTATTTGATTGTGAACACTTTTGTGTGATATGCCGTTGCGAACGTCTCTGGGAGTATTAAATAGTGGCACTAATTTGGAACGACGTTTCTCGAGTCGTTTTTCCACAATTTGAACTCACTCGATGAGACGTGACGATTTTCACTTTGACGGGAGACGTTTCTATTTTTAGTTTCGTCGTCCGACGTCGAATTTGAGATCCGTCTTCTTAGTTAGCTCACATTCGTCGCCACGATCACAACGATATTTATTTTATAATTTTTGGAGTTTATTTGACCACTTTTATAATTTTTACAAGTTTTATATTATTTTTAATAATTTATTTTTAAATTAATTTCGGCCAAATAAAATTTATTTGAGTTTAAAACGTTTTAAAGAATTTTTGAGCCAATTTCCAGCTCATTTGGACCTGGTCAAATCCTAGATTGGGTTGGAGAAGTTTAAATTCAAATTTCAAATCTTTTTGAATTCTAATCCTATTAGATTTAGCCCTAGACCAAGTCAACCCACCTACACTATATAAGCAACCCCTAGCAAGTCCTATTTTTCCAAAGAAATTAGCCCTAGCCTCTTCCAAAGTCATTTTGGACGTTGCGACGAATCGTCGCAACGTTGCGACGTTCAGCCCCCGCACGACCGAGGAAAATCGCCCCGTTCGCCCGCTCCGACCGAAGCCCCCGCCCGCACCCAAGCCGCTCCGCACGCTGCAGCACCCCCGCTCCGTTCCATCGACCTGACCGATCGCTTGGCCCGCTCTGACCGGTCGCCCCGCTCCGCACCGACCCCCGCTTGTCGCCCGCTCTGTCGCCCCGCTCCACTCCGTGCCCGACCGAAGGAAGCGGCCGCTGTGACCGAGCGCCCGAACGTTGCAACGTTGCAACGCTGCAACCCCGCATCCCAAGCGCACGACCGACGGTCCCTATCGGTCTGACCGAAGGAAACGCCCGCACCCGCCGCTGTGACCGACCCCCGCTGCTGCACAGCCCCGTTCTCTCGCAGCGACCGAGGAATTCTCCCGCATTGGAGGGGTACGACCGAGAGTCACTCGTCGCAACCCCGCATCCGTCGCACCGCTTGCCTCCGTGGGCCCCCCAAGTTCTCCGGAGTTATTGTGGGTTCCCCAAAGGTCCCTAGGACTACTGTGGGCCCCACTTTGGTACGTTCTCTTCGACGACTTGCCGCGTACGACGTCGTCACACGTCGTAGCCCGTCGTCGCACGTATTAGCTTTGGAATCTGGAATCGTCGCCCCGGGTTGATTGCTCTGAATTTCCAGCGAGGAATTTAATTGGAATCTGGACTTGGAGCGCGATCTTATTATTCCAACCCCCGGCGTCGCTACCCGACGCCGGTGTAGCTTTCGCGTCGTGTTGAGGTAACGTCTTGCACCCCTAGGACCCCCAACCCAATTGCATGCTAATCAAGACTAAAAATCAGTATTTTAAAGTATTTTAAATGTTTTAGAATCCACTAATCAAGATTAATAAAACGGATGTAGGCCGGTGGACTTGTGCACGTAGGAATCGTGACTTTGGACTCGTTGGACGGTGTTTTCTTGACGTGATAGTTGCAGGCAAGTGAAACTTGCCAACTCTTGTGTAGGGCCATGTTTTTAGGCCACTTCCTTGCTTTTAGCGTAAAAGAGACTAGCCAGTGAAATGATAGCTGGCTAGACGCCTATTTGATCTAGTTTGACAACGAAACTAGATCCGTCACCTAATTGATCTAGCTTGACAACGAAGCTAGATCCACCCTTTAAACTTGATGTTCATGCATACTAAACTGTCACGTTTACTTTCCTTATCTGTACGCACTTTTAACTGCCATGCATTGCATCTTACATGTCATCCATGCATTGAATATTGCATTCGTAGCACACGCTACATACTTGTACTTGCTTGTCCAGGGCTAGGTGCACCCCTATGCCAAACATGAAAAACACTTCCTGGCTTGTGATCCAGAAGCGAGCATTACCGTTCGGGGGTAAGGCCCTGGCTCGATACACGTGGGATGGGGTAAGAGTTAAGCGGCCAATCAGCTGGGAGTCTGCCTGATCAGCAACTGCAGCTGTAAGGCGTAAACTCTGGGTGGGGCGGAGTTAAGCGGCCAATCAGTGTGAAAGAAAGTCATTTCAGCTGTAAGGCGTAAACTCTGCAAATGACATGAAAACGTGACTAGAGAAATCCTTGTAAATGTTATTAGTCTTGCCACACTTGCCATGCCATGCTAGCTACTTGTTGTTTTCTTTACCTGCTGCACTCATACTTAAACTGCCATGTCATTGCATCATGCTAGAACTGCTAGGTTGCTCTTACTTGTACTTTCAGGTTCACTTGCACAAGTCTTCCAGACTTGCTGACATGTGCCCCTTTCTCTTTGGGTGTCACATGTTAGACCCTGAGCCAGAGATCGTTGCTGTGTACGTGATGAGTCGCTGACGCTGAGTCTGAGTCCATGATTGCCAGGAGGATTTTGGTGGACACCGGTGACCTTGCTTTGAGTTTTGTTGAGCTTTATGTTGTTTTAGGCCTTTTGTTAGGTTTGTTGGTGCGTAGCACCGTCGTTGTACTTTGTACTTTTGTTGGCCATGTTTGGGCCTTTAGACTCTTTTATTTGTAGCCTGGTGGCTTTCCTGCGTTGTTGAGATTTATTATTATGGATATTTTGATATGTTTCTTTTGTCTCTTTCGTTATTATTATCTTTGTTTCGTTTCGCGTTGCAAGGACCTGCAGTTTTAAAGTAATTGACGCTTATCGGACTTGCGGCTTTGTAGCTTCAAGTCTGAGCGGACCTTCTCACGCTTCGCCTCCATATTTTTGGGAAGCGGGGCGTGACACGCTATCTATCTGGGAGCTTAGACAACGCTTGTTTAGTACAAGAGCTGTTAAAGGTCCCAATAGACGGCGCTTCTTTAGTACAAGCGCTGTTAAAGGTCTATCATCACCACTTGTACTAAAGAAGCGCTATCTATCTGGGACCTTAGATAGCGCTTGTTTAGTACAAGCGCTCTTAAAGGTCTACCTTAGACATCGCTTTTTTAGTACAAGCGCGGTTAAAGGTCCACCATACACTGCGCTTGTACTGAACAAGCGCTTTCTATCTGAACATTTAACAGTGCTTGTACAACAGTCGGTGTTAAACTGGACTTGCTAAAAAATAAAATAAAATAAAATTTCTAACAATACAACATATGCAATCTTTTCCAGATCAGAAATTTATATAATCATCATTAACCAATTTTACATTCAATCAAGAGAGGCCAAGAGGAACATGAGGAAGATAGATACTACAAACATCTCTTTTATTATGCTATAATTCAATATTTCAAGTACATGTTTCCATTTCATAGTAAAAACAACCAACCAACTCTGTTTCATCTAATTTACAAACATAGAATGAAGTAAAAATAATGAACACCAGTTCATCCTCAAATCTCGTTTGCTTTTCATGTCTTTAATTTGATGCTGCTCCACTTCATCGACAACATGCAACTCCATATAACCAAAAGCATTAAAAAAATTACAGTTATAAACAAGATTTATTTGAACTAAAAATTAAAAGGAACACTTTACGTTAACTAATTGTAGAAGGAATCATACCTTAGGAGCAAACTTGCAGCTTTCTATGCTATCATTAGCAAATTATCCCTTGACACCATCTCCTCTGTAAAACGTATCTGTTCCTGCAGGAAGAAGAAAATGATAGGAACGAGGTTACCGAAGCTTTGGTTGAGTCGCGGACTAGGTCGCTCTCTTTAAGACGTTTCGCGGCTCTACCCAAGTTGTGCAGCAGTGTACGGCCACGATGTCCCCAGGATAAAAGAGCCCAGAAATCGCCTCTATGGAAGGAGTTTCTCTGCACAGGAAGAAGCACCAAGAACAACACCAACCTTGACTGCTCGGAATCAGCGACAGTTTTAGAAAATATAGGGGCGAAAAGAAAAATGTTGGCTGCCAAAAAAATTTCGCACTTTTCTCTCAATGGAAACGAATCAGCCCTCTCCCTTTTAAAGGAAAATAAAAATAAACATTATTGAAATTAAAACGTTAAGAGTTTATTTGGCAGTTAAAAGGGTGAGTAATGGGGAGTAAATCAAGGGGAGTATATAAAGATCTGAAATTAAATTTTCAAACGTTTTTATAACTGTTTTGAATTTTACAACGTTTCAAATTCAAATTTCAAAATTTCAAAATATTAATATGTTTTCCTCCAAAAAATAATAACCACACACACGCACAGCACCGCACCGCACGGCTCGGCTCGGCGTCGGCGTCGGCGACGCGCGCGCATGTGTGAGTCAATTTTTGTAAGTCCTCTCTCCTTCACAAAATAGTCATACCCCAAGGGGCACACCCCTAAGGCTCTACAAACTCTATATAAACTCCTCCAAGTCCTTTTGCCCAAGCAATGTGGGACTAAAGCAAATGGAGGGAAAACCAAATTGAGTCCAACTCCTTTTGAAAAATTCAAATGCCTTCAACAATCCCCCACTAGAATTTTATAAAAGAAACATAAAACAAAAGTATATTTCATCGAGCAGTATATAATATAAGATTTGTGCATAAATAAAGGTGTCTATCAACTTGAACCTTTATATAGTATTGATGATTTAGATTTTACTAGAGTAACCCGTAGTTTTAAACTCTATCTCTAACATCATCACACACACCACCTTATCAAGGTGTTGTTCATAAGCCCGTGCTTTACGGCCATGCACGTGTATCCCAGTATAGTGAATGCTCTAGAGAATTTTGCCCAAAATTCCATAGGAAGCGGCCCCACTTTCACGTTCACATAGGTGATTCTATCAAGAGTACTCCTGTAGCTAGGTACCCCACTCCACATAGAGTATAGAATTCATTAAGAGTTAATATTAACTCATCCTTTTATCGCTTCAGGATATCATGCTCAATACGATTCTGTGGAATAGGACTAATATTTATACTAGCATGATTCTCCACATATCACTTCATGATTTGTTATTACCCTTTGAACCTATTTCTCGGGATCTCCGGTCTATAGGTTGGGTTTCCCTCACAAGTGACTCATCATTCTAAGGGCATGAGTCCCATTCCTTTGGAGGTTTTAAAAAACCTTTTCTCGAGCTAATCCTTTCGTCAAAGGATCAGCTAAGTTATCATCAGTATGTACATGATCCACTCTCACAGCTCCAGAGTTCATATACTCTCTAATAGTGTTGTGCTTACGACGTATTTGTCGCCTTTTTCCGTTATAATAACGGTTCTGAATCTTTGCAATAGCTGCAGTACTATCACAATGGACCAAGACAGCTGGTATCGGTCTATCCCATAAAGGATGTTCTGATAACAGGCTTCTAAGCCAACCTGCTTCTTCACTAGCTGAAGCTAGTGCAATCATCTCAGACTCCATGGGGATTGAGCTAAGATAGTCTGTTTCTTGGATTTCCAAGATACAGCTCCACCAGCTATGCTAAAAATATAGCCACTAGTTGCCTTGGAGTCATCTGAAAGGGTGTTCCAATCAGCATCGCTATATCCTTCAAGGACAGCGGGAAACTTCTGATAATGTAATCCGAGATTCATGGTCCTCTTAAGGTAGCTCATGACTCTCTCAATAGCATACCAATGCTCAATACTAGGTCTGCTTGTAAACCTGCATAGTAACCATACAACATAAGCTATATCAGGTCTATTGCAATCAGCAGCATATCGCAGACTGCCAATAATGCTCACTTACTCAGTTTTTCTACCACAGTCGCCGGTGTTCTTGAACAATTTAACACTAGGATCATAAGGAGTATAAGCTGGTTTACAATCAAAATAATTATATTTCTTTAGAATCTTTTCAACGTAATGAGATTGATTCAAAGAAATTCCATGTTCAGACCTAGTTATTTTAATTCCAAGGATTACATTAGCTTCACCAATATCTTTCATGTCAAAGTTTGCACTTAACATGGTTTTAACTTTGTTCACAACATGAATGTTTGAACCAAATATCAGCATATCATCAACATAAATACATATAATGGTGCAAATACCATTATCAGATTTATAATATATGCATTTGTCACTTTCATTAACATTGAAACCATCAGAAAAACAAGGTTATCAAATTTTTCATGCCATTGCTTAGGTGCTTGTTTCAAACCATAAAGTGACTTATCTAATTTGCAAACTTTATCTTCTTGTCCTGGAACAACAAAACCTTCAGGTTGATCCATATAGATTTCTTCTTCTAATTCACCATTTAAAAAGGCTGTTTTAACATCCATTTGGTGTACTACTAAATTATGTATAGCAGCAATAGCTAATAGTACACGTATGGATGTAATTCTAGATACAGGTGAAAAGGTATCAAAGAAATCTATGTTTTCACGTTGTCTAAATCCTTTGGCTACCAGACGAGCTTTAAACTTATCAATAGTTCCATCAGGTTTTAACTTCTTCTTAAGTATCCACTTACACCCTATTGATTTACATCCTGGAGGTAAGTCAACTAGATGCCAAGTTCTATTAGACTTTAGAGAGTCCATCTCATCATTAATTGCCTCTTGCCAAAAATTGGCATCCAAAGAGGATAAGGCCTCATTAAGATTGCTAGGATCTTCTTCTAAGTTATAAGAGGATAAAACAACCCAAAAATCGCCTCTGTTGAAGGAGCTTCTCTGCACAGGAAGAAGCACCAAGAACAATAATTCAAATTTCAAAATTTCAAAATATTAATATTTTTTCCTCCAAAAAATTATAACCACAAACACGCACCGCACCGCACCGCACGGCTCGGCTCGGCTCGGCGTCGGTGTCAGCGGCGCGCGCGTGCGTGCGAGTTAATTTGTGTAAGTCCCCTCTCCTTCACAAAAAGAGTCATACCCCAAGGGGCACACCCCTAAGGCTCTACAAACTCTATATAAACTCCTCCAAGTCCTTTTGCCAAAGCAATGTGGGACTAAAGCAAATGGAGGGAAAACCAAATTGAGTCCAACTCCTTTTGAAAAATTCAAATGCCTTCAACAATCCCCCACTAGAATTTTATAAAAGAAACATAAAACAAAAGTATATTTCATCGAGCAGTATATAATATAAGATTTGTGCATAAATAAAGGTGTCTATCAACTTGAACCTTTATACAGTGTTGATGATTTAGATTTAACTAGAGTAACCCGTAGTTTTGAACTCTATCTCTAACATCATCACACACACAACCTTATCAATGTGTTGTTCATAAGCCCATGCTTTACGGCCATGCACGTGTATCAAAGTATAGCGAATGCTCTAGAGAATTTTGCCCAAAATTCCATAGGAAGCGGCTACACTTCCACGTTCACATAGGTGATTCTATCAAGAGTACTCCTGTAGCTAGGTACCCCACTCCACATAGAGTATAGAATTCATTAAGAGTTAATATTAACTCATCCTTTTATCGCTTCAGGATATCATGCTCAATACGATTCTTCTGGAATAGGACCAATATTTATACTAGCATGATTCTCCACATATCACTTCATGATTTGTTATTACCTTTTGAACCTATTTCTCGGGATCTCCGGTCTATAGGTTGGGTTTCCCTCATAAGTGACTCATCATTCTAAGGGCATGATTCCCATTCCTTTTGAGGTTTTAAAAAACCTTTTCTCGTGCTAATCCTTTCGTCAAAGGATCAGCTAAGTTATCATCAGTACGTACCTGATCCACTCTCACAGCTCCAGAGTTCATATATTCTCTAATAGTGCCGTGCTTACGACGTATTTGTCGCCTTTTTCCGTTATAATAACGGTTCTGAATCTTTGCAATAGATGCAGTACTATCACAATGGATCAAGACAGCTGGTATCGGTCTATCCCATAAAGGATGATCTGATAACAGGTTTCTAAGCCAACCTGCTTCTTCACTAGCTGAAGCTAGTGCAATCATCTCAGACTCCATGGTGGATTGAGCTAAGATAGTCTGTTTCTTGGATTTCCAAGATACAGCTCCACCAGCTATGCTAAAAATATAGCCACTAGTTGCCTTGGAGTCATCTGAAAGGGTTTTCCAATTAGCATCGCTATATCCTTCAAGGACATCGGGAAACTTCTGATAATGTAATCCGAGATTCATGGTCCTCGTAAGGTACCTCATGACTCTCTCAATAGCATACCAATGCTCAATACTAGGTCTGCTTGTAAACCTGCATAGTAACCATACAACATAAGCTATATCAGGTCTAGTGCAACCAGCAGCATTTCTCAGACTGCCAATAATGCTCGCATACTCAGTTTGTCTAACACCGTCACCGGTGTTCTTAAACAATTTAACACAAGGATCATAAGGAGTACAAGCTGGTTTACAATCAAAATAATATATTTCTTTAGAATCTTTTCAACGTAATGAGATTGATTCAAAGAAATTTCATGTTCAGACCTAGTTATTTTAATTCCAAGGATTACATTAGCTTCACCAATATCTTTCATGTCAAAGTTTGCACTTAACATGGTTTTAACTTTGTTCACAACATGAATGTTTGAACCAAATATCAGCATATCATCAACATAAAGACATATAATGGTGCAAATACCATTATTAGTTTTATAATATATGCATTTGTCACTTTCATTAACATTGAAACCATCAGAAAAACAAGGTTATCAAATTTTTCATGAAATTGCTTAGGTGCTTGTTTCAAACCATAAAGTGACTTATCTAATTTGCAAACTTTATCTTCTTGTCCTGGAACAACAAAACCTTCAGGTTGATCCATATAGATTTCTTCTTCTAATTCACCATTTAAAAAGGCTGTTTTAACATCCATTTGGTGTACTACTAAATTATGTATAGCAGCAATAGCTAATAGTACACGTATGGATGTAATTCTAGATACAGGTGAAAAGGTATCAAAGAAATCTAAGTTTTCTCGTTGTCTAAATCATTTGGCTACCAGACGAGCTTTAAACTTATCAATAGTTCCATCAGGTTTTAACTTCTTCTTAAGTATCCACTTACACCCTATTAATTTACATACTGGAGGTAAGTCAACTAGATGCCAAGTTCTATTAGACTTTAGAGAGTCCATCTCATCATTAATGGCCTCTTGCCAAAAATTAGCATCCAAAGAGGATAAGGCCTTGGTAAGATTGCTAGGATCTTCTTTTAAGTTATAAGTGTAATAGTCAGGACCAAAGTCCTTAGCAATACGAGCCCTCTTACTCTTTCTAGAATCAATTTCTAACCTTTTATCAGACTCAGGAAGACTAAGGTCTGGTAAAGAACATGAACTAGAGCCCCCACTATTCTTAGATTTAAACAGAAATTTATCTTCAAAGAAATCAGCATCATTTGATTCAATTATAACATGATCTTTCAAATCATAAAATCTATATGCTTTGCTATTCATTTCAGGGGAATAGGGAGCACTCTTCTCAGGAATAATACCTTGTGAATTATAAAATTCATTAAAAATAGTAGGGTCATATTCAGTTCCTCGATCACTACGTAATCTCTTTATCTTTTTATTACATTGATTTTCAATTTCAGTAACAAAAGATTTAAACATATCAAATGCATCACTTTTATTTTTCATGAGATATACCACAGTATAATCAGAAAAATCATCAATAAAAGTTATAAAATATCTTTTTCCATTTCTAGTCAAGACACCATCAAATTCACATATGTCAGAATGGATTAAATCAAGAGGCTCTGATTCTCTTGTAACTGATTTATGTGGTGTTTTGGTTATTTTGGCTTGACTACAGTATTCACATTTCTCAAAGTCATCCAAAGACAATTTAGGAATAAGTTCTAAGTTACTCATATTTTTAATAAGGCGTTTGTTAACATGACAGAGTCTAGCATGCCAGATATTAAAAGAACACAACATATAAGCAGAAACTGAACTTTTATTAGCATCAATGTTCAACTTAAACATACCATCAGTGGCATACCCTTTTCCAACAAAAACATTATTTTTAGCAATGGTATACATATCAGCACCTATAGTTTGAGTAAACCCAGCCTTGTTGAGAAGGTAGCCCGAAACCAGATTCTTTCTCATCTCTGGAGTATGCATGACCTCTTTAAGAGTTACAGTCTTTCCAGAGGTAAACTTCAAATCTACATCGCCTATACCAGCAACAATAGTGGAGTGGGAATCTCCCAACAGCACTTTCTTGTCCTTTGTTTCAGAATAGGACTTGAATTGTCCACGATCATAACAGACATGGCACGAAGCACCAGTGTCTATCCACCACCCTTCAGTACCTCCAATTGCATTGACTTCAGAAATCATTGCAATTAAATCCTCTTCGGTAAGGTTCGCCTGCGGTGCAGGACGACGCTATTCCGACAGTTCCGAGCCAAGTGGCCAGGCTTGTTACAGTTATAGCAAATAAACTGTACCGAATCATTCTTTGAAGGGGGTTTAGGTCCATTCTGATTTCTAGGAACATTTTTGTTCTGGTTGAATCGATTTCGATTCTGATTCTGATTCTTCATGAATTTACCTTTAGGTTTCAGAATAACAGAAGCTGTTTTCTTACTATTAGAAACAACATTAATTTCTTCCTTTTTATCTTGTTTACGGGCCTCCTCCTCAATCCGAAGACGGGTTATCAAACTTTCTAAGGAAAATTCCTTAGTTTTGTGCCTAAGGGTATTCTTAAAGTCTTTCCAAGCAGGGGGTAATTTGTCTATGAGTACAGCGACTTGAAATTGTTCATCTAAAGTCATACCTTCAGAAACAATTTCATGAGCTATCTTCTATAGCTCGTGAGACTGAACCTCCACAGACTTGTCATCTGTCATCTGGAACTTTAGGTAGCGACTGACTGCGTATTTCTTTGAGCCAGCCTCTTCTGTGTCGTACTTCTTCTGCAGTGCTTCCCAGACTTCCTTCGCTGTTTTGTGAGAACTATAGTAATCATAGAGATCGTCAGAAAGACCATTAAGAATGTAGTTTTTGCACAGGAAATCATGATCATCCCAGGTTTGAAATTCTTTGAGTTGAGCATCAGAAGGGTTTTCGGGTAGAAGCAGCAGAGGTTTATCAGTCTTACAGACGGAGGCAACATTTTTGGTGGTAAGGAAAGACAACATCTTCTGTTGCCAAGGAAAAAACGCGAAGGGTTTGTTTAGGTCAGAGGCAACAATAACGGTTTCGGTTTCAGAAGTCATGGCAGAAGAGATCGTCTTAAAATTGTTGCTGCAGGAAGAAGAAAATGATAGGAACGAGGTTACCGAAGCTTTGGGTTAAGTCGCGGACTAGGTCGCTCTCTTTAAGATGTTTCGCGGCTCTGCCCAAGTTGTGCAGCAGTGTACGGCCACGACGTCCCCAGGATAAAACAGCCCAGAAATCGCCTCTGTTGAAGGAGCTTCTCTGCACAGGAAGAAGCACCAAGAACAACACCAACCGTGACTGCTCGGAATCAGCGACAGTTTTAGAAAATATGGGGACGAAAAGAAAAATGTTGGCTGCCAAAAAAGTTTCGCACTTTTCTCTTATATGGAAACGAATCAGCCCTCTCCCTTTTAAAGGAAAATAAAAATAAACGTTATTGAAATTAAAACGTTAAGAATTTATTTGGCAGTTAAAAGGGTGAGTAATGGGGAGTAAATCAAGGGAAGTAAATACAGATCTGAAATTAAATTTTCAAACGTTTCTATAACTGTTTTGAATTTTAAAACATTTCAAATTCAAATTTCAAATTTTCAAAATATTAATATTTTTTCCTCCAAAAAATAATAACCACACACACGCACCGCACCGCCCCGCACGGCTCGGCTAGGCACGGCGCGGCGTCAGCGGCGGCGCGCGCGCGCGCGTGTGAGTCAATTTGTGTAAGTCCTCTCTCCTTCACAAAAGAGTCATACCCCAAGGGGCACACCCCTAAGGCTCTACAAACTCTATATAAACTCCTCCAAGTCTTTTTGCCCAAGCAATGTGGGACTAAAGCAAATGGAGGGAAAACCAAATTGAGTCCAACTCCTTTTGAAAAATTCAAATGCCTTCAACAATCCCCCACTAGAATTTTATAAAAGAAACATAAAACAAAAGTATATTTCATCGAGCAGTATATAATATAAGATTTGTGCATAAATAAAGGTGTCTATCAACTTGAACCTTTATATAGTGTTGATGATTTAGATTTAACTAGAGTAACCCGTAGTTTTGAACTCTATCTCTAACATCATCACACACACAACCTTATCAAGGTGTTGTTCATAAGCCCGTGCTTTACGGCCATGCACGTGTATCCCAGTATAGTGAATGCTCTAGAGAATTTTGCCCAAAATTCCATAGGAAGCGGCCACACTTCCACGTTCACATAGGTGATTCTATCAAGAGTACTCCTGTAGCTAGGTACCCCACTCCACATAGAGTATAGAATTCATTAAGAGTTAATATTAACTCATCCTTTTATCGCTTCAGGATATCATGCTCAATACGATTCTTCTGGAATAGGACCAATATTTATACTAGCATGATTCTCCACATATCACTTCATGATTTGTTATTACCCTTTGAACCTATTTCTCGGGATCTCCGGTCTATAGGTTGGGTTTCCCTCATAAGTGACTCATCATTCTAAGGGCATGAGTCCCATTCCTTTCGAGGTCTTAAAAAACCTTTTCTCGAGCTAATCCTTTCGTCAAAGGATCAGCTAAGTTATCATCAGTACGTACATGATCCACTCTCACAGCTCCAGAGTTCATATACTCTCTAATAGTGCCATGCTTACGACGTATTTGTCGCCTTTTTCCGTTATAATAACGGTTCTGAATCTTTACAATAGCTGCAGTACTATCACAATGGATCAAGACAGCTGGTATCGGTCTATCCCATAAAGGATGTTCTGATAACAGGTTTCTAAGCCAACCTGCTTCTTCACTAGCTGAAGCTAGTGCAATCATCTCAGACTCCATGGTGGAGTGAGCTAAGATAGTCTGTTTCTTGGATTTCCAAGATACAGCTCCACCAGCTATGCTAAAAATATAGCCACTAGTTGCCTTGGAGTCATTTGAAAGGGTGTTCCAATAAGCATCGCTATATCCTTCAAGGACAGCGGGAAACTTCTGATAATGTAATCCGAGATTCATGGTCCTCGTAAGGTACCTCATGACTCTCTCAATAGCATACCAATGCTCAATACTAGGTCTGCTTGTAAACCTGCATAGTAACCATACATCATAAGCTATATCAGGTCTAGTGCAATCATCAACATATCTCAGACTGCCAATAATGCTCGCATACTCAGTTTGTCTAACACCGTCGCCGGTGTTCTTGAACAATTTAACACAAGGATCATAAGGAGTACAAGCTGGTTTACAATCAAAATAATTATATTTCTTTAGAATCTTTTCAACGTAATGAGATTGATTCAAAGAAATTCCATGTTCAGACCTAGTTATTTTAATTCCAAGGATTACATTAGCTTCACCAATATCTTTTATGTCAAAGTTTGCACTTAACATGGTTTTAAGTTTGTTCACAACATGAATGTTTGAACCAAATATCAGCATATCATCAACATAAAGACATATAATGGTGCAAATACCATTATCAGATTTATAATATATGCATTTGTCACTTTCATTAACATTGAAACCATCAGAAAAACAAGGTTATCAAATTTTTCATGCCATTGCTTAGGTTCTTGTTTCAAACCATAAAGTGACTTATCTAATTTGCAAACTTTATCTTCTTGTCCTGGAACAACAAAACCTTCAGGTTGATCCATAATGATTTCTTCTTCTAATTCACCATTTTAAAAGGCTGTTTTAACATCCATTTGGTGTACTACTAAATTATGTATAGTAGCAATAGCTAATAGTACACGTATGGATGTAATTCTAGATAAGGGTGAAAAGGTATCAAAGAAATCTATGTTTTCTCGTTGTCTAAATCCTTTGGCTACCAGACGAGCTTTAAACTTATCAATAGTTCCATCAGGTTTTAACTTCTTCTTAAGTATCCACTTACATCCTATTGATTTACATCCTGGAGGTAAGTCAACTAGATGCCAAGTTCTATTAGACTCTAGAGAGTCCATCTCATCATTAATGGCCTCTTGCCAAAAATTGGCATCCAAAGAGGATAAGGCCTCGGTAAGATTGCTAGGATCTTCTTCTAAGTTATAAGTGTAATAGTCAGGACCAAATTCCTTAGCAACACGAGCCCTCTTACTCTTTCTAGAATCAATTTCTAACCCTTTATCAGACTCAGGAAGACTAAGGTCTGGTAAAGAACATGAACTAGAGCCCCCACTATTCTTAGATTTAAACGGAAATTTATCTTCAAAGAAATCAGCATCATTTGATTCAATTATAACATGCTCTTTCAAATCATAAAATCTATATGATCTTTCAAATCATAAAATCTATATGCTTTGCTATTCATTTCAGGGGAATAGGGAGCAGTCTTCTCAGGAATAATACCATGTGAATTATAAAATTCATTAAAAATAGTAGGTTCCTATTCAGTTCCTCGATCACTACGTAATCTCTTTATCTTTTTATTACATTGATTTTCAATTTCAGTAACAAAAGATTTAAACATATCAAATGCATCACTTTTATTTTTCATGAGATATACAACAGTATAATCAGAACAATCATCAATAAAAGTTATAAAATATCTTTTTCCATTTCTAGTCAAGACACCATCAAATTCACATATGTCAGAATGGATTAAATCAAGAGGCTCTGATTCTCTTGTAACTGATTTATGTGGTGTTTTGGTTATTTTGGCTTGACTACAGTATTCACATTTCTCAAAGTCATCCAAAGACAATTTAGGAATAAGTTCTAAGTTACTCATATTTTTAATAAGGCGTTTGTTAACATGACAGAGTCTAGCAAGCCAGATATTAAAAGAACACAACATATAAGCAGAAACTGAACTTATATAAGCAGAAACTGAACTTTTATTAGCATCAATGTTCAACTTAAACATACCATCAGTGGCATACCCTTTTCCAACAAAAACATTATTTTTAGCAATGGTATACATATCCGCACCTATAGTTTGAGTAAACCCAGCCTTGTTGAGAAGGTAGCCCGAAACCAGATTCTTTCTCATCTCTGGAGTATGCATGACCTCTTTAAGAGTTACAGTCTTTCCAGAGGTAAACTTCAAATCTACATCGCCTATACTAGCAACAATAGTGGAGTGAGAATATCCCAACAACACTTTCTTTTCCTTTGTTTCAGAATAGGACTTGAATTGTCCACGATCATAACAGACATGGCACGAAGCACCAGTGTCTATCCACCACCCTTCAGTACCTCCAATTGCATTGACTTCAAAAATCATTGCAATTAAATCCTCTTCGGTAAGGTTCGCCTGCGGTGCAGGACGACGCTATTCCGACAGTTCCGAGCCAAGTGGCCAGGCTTGTTACAATTATAGCAAATAAACTGTACCGAATCATTCTTTGAAGGGGGTTTAGGTCCATTCTGATTTCTAGGAACATTTTTGTTCTGGTTGAATCGATTTCGATTCTGATTCTGATTCTTCATGAATTTACCTTTAGGTTTCAGAATAACAGAAGCTGTTTTCTTATGATTAGAAACATCATTATTTTCTTCCTTTTTATCTTGTCTACGGGCCTCCTCCTCAATCCGAAGACGGGTTATCAAACTTTCTAAGGAAAATTCCTTAGTTTTGTGCCTAAGGGTATTCTTAAAGTCTTTCCAAGCAGGGGGTAATTTGTCTATGAGTACAGCGACTTGAAATTGTTCATCTAAAGTCATACCTTCAGAAACAATTTCATGAGCTATCTTCTGTAGCTCGTGAGACTGAACCTCCACAGACTTGTCATCTGTCATCTGGAACTTTAGGTAGCGACTGACTGCGTATTTCTTTGAGCCAGCCTCTTCTGTGTCGTACTTCTTCTGCAGTGCTTCCCAGACTTCCTTCGATGTTTTGTGAGAACTATAGTAATCATAGAGATCGACAGAAAGACCATCAAGAATGTAGTTTTTGCACAGGAAATCATGATCATCCCATGTTTGAAATTCTTTGAGTTGAGCATCAGAAGGGTTTTCTGGTAGAAGCAGCAGAGGTTTATCAGTCTTACAGACGGAGGCAACATTTTTGGTGGTAAGGAAAGACAACATCTTCTGTTGCCAAAGGAAAAACGGAAGGGTTTGTTCAGGTCAGAGGCAACAATAACGGTTTCGGTTTCAGAAGTCATGGCAGAAGAGATCGTCTTAAAATTGTTGCTGCAGGAAGAAGAAAATGATAGGAACGAGGTTACCGAAGCTTTGGGTTGAGTCGCGGACTAGGTCGCTATCTTTAAAACGTTTCGCAGCTCTACCCAAGTTGTGCAACAGTGTACGGCCACGACGTTCCCAGGATAAAACAGCCCAGAAATCGCCTATGTGGAAGGAGCTTCTCTGCACAGGAAGAAGCACCAAGAACAACACCAACCTTGACTGCTCGGAATCAGCGACAGTTTTAGAAAATATGGGGACGAAAAGAAAAATGTTGGCTGCCAAAAAATTTTCGCACTTTTCTCTCAATGGAAACGAATCAGCTCTCTCCCTTTTAAAGGAAAATAAAAATAAACGTTATTGAAATTAAAACGTTAAGAATTTATTTGGCAGTTAAAAGGGTGAGTAATGTGGGAGTAAATCAAGGGGAGTAAATACAGATCTGAAATTATATTTTCAAACGTTTCTATAACTGTTTTGAATTTTAAAACTTTTCAAATTCAAATTTCAAAATTTCAAAATATTAATATTTTTTCCTCCAAAAAATAATACCCACACACACACGCACCGCACCGCACGGCTCGACTCGGCTCGGCGCTGCGTCGGCGGTGGCGGCGCGCGCGCGTGTGAGTCAATTTGTGTAAGTCCTCTCTCCTTCACAAAAGAGTCATACCCCAAAGGGCACACCCCTAAGGCTCTACAAACTCTATATAAACTTCTCCAAGTCCTTTTGCCCAAGCAATGTGGGACTAAAGCAAATGGAGGGAAAACCAAATTGAGTCCAACTCCTTTTGAAAAATTCAAATGCCTTCAACAATCCCCCACTAGAATTTTATAAAAGAAACATAAAACAAAAGTATATTTCATCGAGCAGTATATAATATAAGATTTGTGCATAAATAAAGGTGTCTATCAACTTGAACCTTTATATAGTGTTGATGATTTAGATTTAACTAGAGTAACCCGTAGTTTTGAACTCTATCTCTAACATCATCACACACACAACCTTATCAAGGTGTTGTTCATAAGCCCGTGCTTTACGGCCATGCACGTGTATCCCAGTATAGTGAATGCTCTAGAGAATTTTGCCCAAAATTCCATAGGAAGCGGCCACACTTCCACGTTCACATAGGTGATTCTATCAAGAGTACTCCTGTAGCTAGGTACCCCACTCCACATAGAGTATAGAATTCATTAAGAGTTAATATTAACTCATCCTTTTATCGCTTCAGGATATCATGCTCAATACGATTCTTCTGGAATAGGACTAATATTTATACTAGCATGATTCTCCACATATCACTTCATGATTTGTTATTACCCTTTGAACCTATTTCTCGGGATCTCCGGTCTATAGGTTGGGTTTCCCTCATAAGTGACTCATCATTCTAAGGGCATGAGTCCCATTCCTTTCGAGGTTTTAAAAAACCTTTTCTCGAGCTAATCCTTTCGTCAAAGGATCAGCTAAGTTATCATCAGTACGTACATGATCCACTCTCAAAGCTCCAGAGTTCATATACTCTCTAATAGTGCAGTGCTTACGACGTATTTGTCGCCATTTTCCGTTATAATAACGGTTCTGAATCTTTGCAATAGCTGCAGTACTATCACAATGGATCAAGACACCTGGTATCGGTCTATCCCATAAAGGATGTTCTGATAACAGGTTTCTAAGCCAACCTGCTTCTTCACTAGCTGAAGCTAGTGCAATCATCTCAGACTCCATGGTGGATTGAGCTAAGATAGTCTGTTTCTTGGATTTCCAAGATACAGCTCCACCAGCTATGCTAAAAATATAGCCACTAGTTGCCTTGGAGTCATCTGAAAGGGTGTTCCAATCAGCATCCTATATCCTTCAAGGACAGTGGGAAACTTCTGATAATGTAATCCGAGATTCATGGTCCTCGTAAGGTACCTCATGACTCTCTCAATAGCATACCAATGCTCAATACTAGGTCTGCTTGTAAACCTGCATAGTAACCATACAGCATAAGCTATATCAGGTCTAGTGCAATCAGCAGCATATCTCAGACTGCCAATAATGCTCGCATACTCAGTTTGTCTAACACCGTCGCCGGTGTTCTTGAACAATTTAACACAAGGATCATAAGGAGTACAAGCTGGTTTACAATCAAAATAATTATATTTCTTTAGAATCTTTTCAACGTAATGAGATTGATTCAAAGAAATTCCATGTTCAGACCTAGTTATTTTAATTCCAAGGATTACATTAGCTTCACCAATATCTTTCATGTCAAAGTTTGCACTTAACATGGTTTTAACTTTGTTCACAACATGAATGTTTGAACCAAATATCAGCATATCATCAACATAAAGACATATAATGGTGCAAATACCATTATCAGATTTATAATATATGCATTTGTCACTTTCATTAACATTGAAACCATCAGAAAAACAAGGTTATCAAATTTTTCATGCCATTGCTTAGGTGCTTGTTTCAAACCATAAAGTGACTTATCTAATTTGCAAACTTTATCTTCTTGTCCTGGAACAACAAAACCTTCAGGTTGATCCATATAGATTTCTTCTTCTAATTCACCATTTAAAAAGGCTGTTTTAACATCCATTTGGTGTACTACTAAATTATGTATAGCAGCAATAGCTAATAGTACACGTATGGATGTAATTCTAGATACAGGTGAAAAGGTATCAAAGAAATCTATGTTTTCTCGTTGTCTAAATCCTTTGGCTACCAGACGAGCTTTAAACTTATCAATAGTTCCATCAGGTTTTAACTTCTTCTTAAGTATCCACTTACACCCTATTGATTTACATCCTGGAGGTAAGTCAACTAGATGCCAAGTTCTATTAGACTCTAGAGAGTCCATCTCATCATTAATGGCCTCTTGCCAAAAATTGGCATCCAAAGAGGATAAGGCCTCGGTAAGATTGCTAGGATCTTCTTCTAAGTTATAAGTGTAATAGTCAGGACCAAAGTCCTTAGCAACACGAGCCCTCTTACTCTTTCTAGAATCAATTTCTAACCCTTTATCAGACTCAGGAAGACTAAGGTCTGGTAAAGAACATGAACTAGAGCCCCCACTATTCTTAGATTTAAACGGAAATTTATCTTCAAAGAAATCAGCATCATTTGATTCAATTATAACATGATCAGGAATTCAAATCATAAAATCTATATGCTTTGCTATTCATTTCAGGGGAATAGGGAGCAGTCTTCTCAGGAATAATACCATGTGAATTATAAAATTCATTAAAAATAGTAGAGTCATATTCAGTTCCTCGATCACTACGTAATCTCTTTATCTTTTTATTACATTGATTTTCAATTTCAGTAACAAAAGATTTAAACATATCAAATGCATCACTTTTATTTTTCATGAGATATACAACAGTATAATCAGAACAATCATCAATAAAAGTTATAAAATATCTTTTTCCATTTCTAGTCAAGACACCATCAAATTCACATATGTCAGAATGGATTAAATCAAGAGGCTCTGATTCTCTTGTAACTGATTTATGTGGTGTTTTGGTTATTTTGGCTTGACTACAGTTTTCACATTTCTCAAAGTCATCCAAAGACAATTTAGGAATAAGTTCTAAGTTACTCATATTTTTAATAAGGCGTTTGTTAACATGACAGAGTCTAGCATGCCAGATATTAAAAGAACACAACATATAAGTAGAATCTGAACTTTTATTAGCATCAATGTTCAACTTAAACATACCATCAGTGGCATACCCTTTTCCAACAAAAACATTATTTTTAGCAATGGTATACATATCAGCACCTATAGTTTGAGTAAACCCAGCCTTGTTGAGAAGGTAGCCCGAAACCAGATTCTTTCTCATCTCTGGAGTATGCATGACCTCTTTAAGAGTTACAGTTTTTCCAGAGGTAAACTTCAAATCTACATCGCCTATACCAGCAACAATAGTGGAGTGGGAATCTCCCAACATCACTTTCTTGTCCTTTGTTTCAGAATAGGACTTGAATTGTCCACGATCATAACAGACATGGTGCGAAGCACCAGTGTCTATCCACCACCCTTCAGTACCTCCAATTGCATTGACTTCAGAAATCATTGCAATTAAATCCTCTTCTTTAAGTTTCGCCTGCGGTGCAGGACGACGCTTATTCCGACAGTTCCGAGCCAAGTGGCCAGGCTTGTTACAGTTATAGCAAATAAACTGTACCGAATCATTCTTTGAAGGGGGTTTAGGTCCATTCTGATTTCTAGGAACATTTTTGTTCTGGTTGAATCGATTTCGATTCTGATTCTGATTCTTCATGAATTTACCTTTAGGTTTCAGAATAACAGAAGATGTTTTCTTACTATTAGAAACATCATTAATTTCTTCCTTTTTATCTTGTTTACGGGCCTCCTCCTCAATCCGAAGACGGGTTATCAAACTTTCTAAGGAAAATTCCTTAGTTTTGTGCCTAAGGGTATTCTTAAAGTCTTTCCAAGCAGGGGGTTAATTTGTCTATGAGTACAGCGACTTGAAATTGTTCATCTAAAGTCATACCTTCAGAAACAATTTCATGAGCTATCTTCTGTAGCTCGTGAGACTGAACCTCCACAGACTTGTCATCTGTCATCTGGAACTTTAGGTAGCGACTGACTGCGTATTTCTTTGAGCCAGCCTCTTCTGTGTCGTACTTCTTCTGCAGTGCTTCCCAGACTTCCTTCGCTGTTTTGTGAGAACTATAGTAATCATAGAGATCGTTAGAAAGACCATTAAGAATGTAGTTTTTGCACAGGAAATCATGATCATCCCATGTTTGAAATTCTTTGAGTTGAGCATCAAAAGGGTTTTCGGGTAGAAGCAGCAGAGGTTTATCAGTATTACAGACGGAGGCAACATTTTTGGTGGTAAGGAAAAACAACATCTTCTTAAGGAAAAACGGAAGGGTTTGTTCAGGTCAGAGGCAACAATAACGGTTTCGGTTTCAGAAGTCATGGCAGAAGAGATCGTCTTAAAATTGTTGCTGCAGGAAGAAGAAAATGATAGGAACGAGGTTACCGAAGCTTTGGGTTGAGTCGCGGACTAGGTCGCTATCTTTAAGACGTTTCGCGGCGTTGCCCAAGTTGTGCAGCAGTGTACGGCCACGACGTCCCCAGGATAAAACAGCCCAGAAATCGCCTATGTGGAAGGAGCTTCTCTGCACAGGAAGAAGCACCAAGAACAACACCAACCTTGACTGCTCGGAATCAGCGACAGTTTTAGAAAATATGTGGACGAAAAGAAAAATTTTGGCTGCCAAAAAAAGTTTCGCACTTTTCTCTCAATGGAAACGAATCAGCCCTCTCCCTTTTAAAGGAAAATAAAAATAAACGTTATTGGAATTAAAACGTTAAGAATTTATTTGGCAGTTAAAAGGGTGAGTAATGGGGAGTAAATCAAAGGGAGTAAATACAGATCTGAAATTAAATTTTCAAATGTTTCTATAACTGTTTAGAATTTTAAAACGTTTCAAATTCAAGTTTCAAAATTTCAAAATATTAATATTTTTTCCTCCAAAAAATTATAACCACACACACGCACCGCACCACACGGCACGGCTCGGCACGGCACGGCGCGGCGTCGGCAGCGGCGCGCGCGCTCGCGCGTGTGAGTCAATTTGTGTAAGTCCTCTCTCCTTCACAAAAGAGTCATACCCCTAAGGGGCACACCCCTAAGGCTCTACAAACTCTATATAAACTCCTCCAAGTCCTTTTGCCCAAGCAATGTGGGACTAAAGCAAATGGAGGGAAAACCAAATTGAGTCCAACTCCTTTTGAAAAATTCAAATGCCTTCAACAATCCCCCACTAGAATTTTATAAAAGACACATAAAACAAAAGTATATTTCATCGAGTAGTATATAATATAAGATTTGTGCATAAATAAAGGTGTCTATCAACTTGAACCTTTATATAGTGTTGATGATTTAGATTTAACTAGAGTAACCCGTAGTTTTGAACTCTATCTCTAACATCATCACACACACAACCTTATCAAGGTGTTGTTCATAAGCCCGTGCTTTACAGCCATGCACGTGTATCCCAGTATAGTGAATGCTCTAGAGAATTTTGCCCAAAATTCCATAGGAAGCGGCCACACTTCCACGTTCACATAGGTGATTCTATCAAGAGTACTCCTGTAGCTAGGTACCCCACTCCACATAGAGTATAGAATTCATTAAGAGTTAATATTAACTCATCCTTTTATCGCTTCAGGATATCATGCTCAATATGATTCTTCTGGAATAGGACTAATATTTATACTAGCATGATTGTAACGCCCCGCTTCCCAAAAGACACCGGAAGCGAGAACGTTACGCGGTCCGCTTGAACTGGAGCGGTGAAGCTCGAGTTCAATAAGCGTCTGTGATAAAAACACAGAAGAGGTCCTTACATTTGCGTATCAGAACAATCAGAACATTCAAAATTAATACCACATCCAGAAATATATATAAGTCGTACACGAAATTACAAGACAAGCCACAGCAGGGCTAAAGAAATTACAACAGAGCGATAATCCTACTACAAGGTACAGAAACCAAAACTCAAAGTAGTGACGGAAGGGACTCTAGTCTTCCGCAGAAAGTGGCTCGGCAACTACGACGAACTCTGGCTCTCTAAGTCAAGAGTCTCGAGAGAATCCTCCTAGTGCTTAAACTCGAGATCTGACATACATCCAAAAACATGAATGTATGTCAGCAAGGTCTGCAAGAAAAGATTAGCATCCCAAGGCAAGAAATACAAGTGATATGAATTTAAGAAGAATCAATAATTTAAGAGAAGTGACTGCAGCAATTTAACATTAACAAATATATTGAAACGGAAACAACATCCCTAACATGCGGTTCTAAACAGTTGCAAGAATTAAAGTTAAGATTTCCTCTGAGTTCATTAGCATTTCAATTATCAAGATGAACAAGTTAGCGTTGCAAGTTTTCATGTCAAGAGTTAGCATTCTAATCTAGGGTTCACGCCTGTAGGTCGTGATGAGAAGGTCGTTCCTCTCACGGGGGCTTACCTTGATTGACGCTAACCCACCGCATGCAGGTGGTGCTCTTGAGGAGAGTACCTTTCATACGACTAGTGGCCGCTCAACCCTAACCCCACCCAAAAGTTTTGCCGAAACATGAGCCGGCCTAGTCGACTCACACGACATCACGATATCACGATACCGCCTTCGAGGCGCACGATTTCCACGATGTCCATACTTGTTAGGCATTTAAAATGCCCAGACAAGTTGTGTACCAATTTAGCAATGTCATCATTTCTTATATACAACGTTTTCAATCATTAAGAGGGGGTTGCCGACATTTACGATAATTTAATGAGAGTGTTGAACATGTGAGTTTAACGAACAGGTCTAAAACGTTACGGAAAAGATTCCATGCGTAAATTAACATGTAGTTTTCAAGATATGCAGATTGAAGTAAAAGTAGAGTACTAGTCATCAAACTTCAAAAATTCGTATTCAATTGCACACTTGCCTGTTGTAGCTGGCTTCGGGGGTCTAGGCGGTAGCATTTAGGCGTACGTAATTATCTGTGCCAACGGATAAACGATATCAAGCCAAAGGATTTGAGAAATTATCAAAACTAATATATATATAACTAATATGTTAACATAAAGTACCGTTCTAATATAACTTCAAAATAATAATCTGTCGTTTCCAAGTAACATAGTGTAATGATAATATAGAAGGCACTAGTTGTAATAACATAGTGCTATGTAAAAGTCCTATACATGAATGATCATGAAGTAACATATACTCATCATACAATGTCATATAAAGTGCCCTAACATCTTATATTTACGTCCATCAGCTTATAAACAATTCAATACTCTTCCTAGGATATTTCCGAAAGAGCCACGTGCTAAACTACCTCATGATGCTGCTATTACTATATAATAAAAGTTTATATTAAAGAAGACTTACTCTCTCTCTCTCTCCATATTCCCTCTTCTGCTATCCATCTCCCTTTCTTTTCCTTTGCAGTGAGCTCAAGAGGAGGAGTTCGGTCCGGGGACGGGGACGGCGGCGTTGTGGCTACTAGAGAAGGAGTTACGGCGGTGTTCGAGAAGAAACCGGGGAGATCCCTGTTTTTGCAAGGTAGGGGATGACGGAAGTTTGCGGGGCACGGGTCCTTGGCTGCAGGGGAGGTGGGTGGAAGGCTGTTTTAGAGGGGGCCAGGGCTTCAGCAGGCAGAGAAGGGATCAGAGGGGTGCTGGCGATCTCGGGGAGTGAGCAACAGCGCGGTTAGAAGCGGAAAGAAAGAAGCGACGGCTTCAGCGAGCAGGCCGTGCGGGGAGGAGATCGGTGGTTCGCATAGAAGCGGAGGAGGAGGAAGTGTTTGACGGATGCTTGGGAGAGGGCGGTGGTGTTGGGGCTGGCGTTTGTGATAGCGGAAGGGAGAGGGGATACAGATGGTCGAGAGGGTGGCGTGAGGCGGCGCGCGGAGGAGATTGGCGGTGGACGAGGGAGGAGTGCGCGGACGAGGTTGTCAGGGTGTTTGCACGGCGGGTCTGCGGGGAGTCGACGCGGGCGGAGTTGAAGGAGGAGGCGTGGTGTGCGGAGGGAAGAGGCGCATGCGTGTGGGTGAGTTGGCGGCGGTTCGCACGGCGGCCTATGGGGCTGCGCGCGGAGGAGACGGGAGGGGGCGCGGTTGTGCTGATGGCGCGAAGATGAGGAGAGGAGCAGGGGGTGTCGACGTTGGGTGCTGGGCGGGTTGTATCGAGTGGAGATCCAGGTGGCGCTCGCGGACGATGGACGGAGGAGACGCTGTGAGATGCTCGCGAGGCTGGTTGTCGTCGTGTTGGCGTGTGGAAGAAGAGAACGGCCCGGCTTCGCGTCGAAGAAGAAGAAGAAGAGGGAGCCTCCGGTTGTGCTCGGTTTGTGATTGTGTGGGGAAAAGAGAAATAGGGGCGGCTGCTGCTCGAGGTTGTAGGGTAGGGTATTTGGTTATAGAGTTGCTGTGGTTTTTGTTTGGGAGAAACAAAGACTAGGTTTTATATTTAGTTGTAGGGTGCGGCTGAGCTTGAGTTAGGGAGAAGAAATAATAAGAATCAAATACCCTAGGGTTCCCTTTTGTAAAGGCAGTAGGGTACCGTGTGCTAAGGGGTAGCACGTGAGGGTCTAGGAAACTAACGGGAGATGCTAGCCTAGGGTTCCTAGTTATAAATGTTTTTTTAAAAGGCAGGTGAGTCCCAGCTTTGTAGAGAAAGGAAAACATGTGAGCCTTGGTTTAGGGTCTTAGGTTGCTAGGTTGAGTTTTTCTTTTGTTTCTTTTTTTTCTTTTCCAAGCTGTGTGCGTGTGTGACTGGCTGTGGGGATTCGGCCATAGGGATTGGGCTAGGGTGGTAATTTAGGAAATAATTTGAAAGATCATTATTAGTATTAGCATTAAAGGGGTCTAATTAGGGGGATTTTTAGAGCTAGTTAATATGTTTAATATTGGTCTAAAAAGGAAAACTTTTCAAATGTTTAAAAAGTTTTAAAATTTGAATGTTTAAATTTATTTGAAAAATAATCTTAAGATTTGAAATATTATTTGTGGGATTCTAATATGGCTAGTGTCATACTAGGAAGGTGATTATATACGGGAAGTTTGAAATATTATTAAAGGGAAAAGATCAAGTGATTAAGAGCTAATAAAACCGTTTTTAATCATGGTTTTAAAAGAGTTTTAATAGGAAACCTTCAAACATTTAAACAAGGTTTAAATTCGAAATTCGAATTTTGATTCAAAAATTTAAAACGAATTTTAAGAAGAGCCCCTTTTAAAATAATTTACTAAAATAAATAAAAATAATAATACTATTAATAATAATAATAATAATAAGTGTGAAGGACAAAAATGGATACTGGTACGGTGACAGAAACGTCGGACTACAGATACGGAAAGAAATACACGGGAGAAAATACTGATAACGTAATGATGAGAACTGGTCGTTACAATGATTCTCTACATATCACTTCATGATTTGTTATTACCCTTTGAAACTATTGTTGAATATTGGACTCCCCGGATTTGGTTTTGATGATGAGCAAACATAAATAATCCATGAACTAACAATTTGTGAGCGCAGTTTTGGAGATCGTCGCCAAATTCATGAGAACAATTAAAGCGACATCTCAACACTTCACAAAACTCGTATTCATGCCTAAAGCTTCGTTGAAGCTCTTGCGCCGTTTTAGAAGTTATAAAGAATCTATCGAAGCTCTCGAAGATCGTTTATTAAGGTTTTATTTATAGTCTTTTAGCTTCGATCAATAGAATGTTAAGCCTTGAGTATATCTTACGTTTCTATCTTCATAACGCTCATGTCATAGCTCTAGGATCTTAGTACAAGTTCATTTTAACTTCCTCGAAGCGTCGCGCTTCGATTCGGACTTGTATGTGCATATTAGTTGGTACAAGAAGGAGTACTGACCGACTAGATGGTGATCTAGTCGGTCAGCAACTCTTTTTGGACCGACTAGTTTGATTCCTTAATTTCTTGGACTTTACTGTTTACGGTTAGTCGGTCTACGTTGACTCACCGACCGACTAGTTTGTGAACTAGTCGGTCAGTGATGCTTCTTTGACCGACTAGTTGTGACTTACTGTTCATGCTAAATTTCTCCTAAGCTACTGTTTATCGTTAGTCGGTCTAAGAACGTTTGGTGACCGACTAGTTGACAATCTAGTCGGTCAACTTTTGTTCTTGGACCGACTAAGTCAATTTGTATTCAGACTATTTCATTTTGCCTCTTAGTCGGTCTACGTTCACTAACTGACCGACTAGTTGTGAAACTAGTCGGTCAGAATGTCTTCTTGGACCGACTAGATTTCTAGGTCTGAAATTCTATCTCTTCTCAGATCTTCTCTTAGTCGGTCCATGTTGTTTGACTGACCGACTAGTTGATGAACTAGTCGGTCAGTGATTGTTCTTTGACCGACTAATTCTCCCAGATTTCTATCCGTTGGAGAATGACCTATCTTGTTTTTATGGGACCCTATAAATACGAACCTAGGTCATTTCTATCCAGGTTAGAGCTTCCATTCAGAGATTCATTGAGATCAAAAGAGATAGCCATTCTCACTCAAATCTAAAGCTCTCTTCCTCACAAGAAACCCATTCTCTCTCATTTCTAGATCTAGAATCCATCTAGAGAGAAGCTTGTTCTTGGTGAGCTCTTCAAGCTATTGCTTGATCCAAGTCTCCAAATCATTCCTAGGCACCGATTGCTGGTCATTTCCTTGGTGCTAGGTCTTGGTGACTTCATCTTCCTCAAATCCATCATTTCACCTATTGGGTAAGAAAAACTCAAGGTATAGGATTTTGTGGTAAGTTTGCTTATTTCAATATAACTCATTTATATTGCTTGTTGACTCTCTCGGTTGTGAGAGAAGGTTGTGATCCCGGGTTGTGGGATTCACTATTGCCGTTGTTGTATGATTTGATCTTGTGAAGGTTTTTCACAAGATATTCATAGTGGAAATCTTGAGTTAGGGTTTCTAACTCAAGTATCCGGAGGGGATCCGGGTGGTTGGGACGTAGGATCACCGGGAACAAGTCGGGGAGACTTGGGTGGATCCGAACCCATTAACATCATTTGTTTGCATTGTTAATTTTGTTGTTGTCATTCAATTTAAGCTTCCGTAAATTGATTTGGTAGTTGTTTGCAATTTAATTTGGAATTATACTCCTTATTATTTTAAAGTACTATTCACCCCCCCTCTAGTACTTGTGCAGTAGCTTGTAGGGCATTACATTTGGTATCAGAGCCAGATACTTAGCTATGTCTGCCAACGACAACAAGACCGTGCGTCCACCTTCCAACTATGACACCTTCAAGAACCGTGAAGGTGCATCTTCGGTGATGGAAGGACATTCCTCTACGAGGCCTCCATTCTTCAACGGTACCAACTACGGGTACTGGAAATGCCGGATGGAAACCTTCCTCCGGAGTGCATCCTTATGGAGGACTACAATGAAGGAATACATCGAGCCCGAAGAAGAAGACTTTGAGAAATGGACAACCGCGGAGGTCGCCGCGGAGGTAAGCAATGCCAAGGCAATGAACGCCTTGCAATGCGCATTGGAGCCCGAGGACTTCAATAAGATATGCACATGTAAGAGTGCATATCAAATTTGGAACTCCCTCCTCATTCTTCATGAAGGGACGAGTAGGGTAAGAGACTCTAAACTCGTAGTTGTAAACAAAGATTACGAAATGTTTCATATGCAACAGGGCGAGAAGATGAAAGAATATTACGCTCGCTTTGTTGACATAATAAACGAGTTAGAGGCCCTCGGTAAGTCCTACACTCAAAAGGAGAAGTGCTCAATGCTTATTGAAGGACTTCCCTCTTCTTGGGAAAAACGTACCTTCGCCATCGAGGAAGGTAATGACATGAATAAATATACTGTAGTTCAATTAATGGGTACTTTGATGTCATACGAGGTACGCAAAGATAGCAAGGTGAAGTTACAAGAAAAGATGAAGTCCTATTTGAACCAAGACGTGCCTAAGAAAAAGGCGATTGCATTCAAGGCGGCTTCATCCACCTCTACCGATGATGAGGACTCGGAAGAAGAAATGGACATGGAATCCGTAGCTCTCATGGCAAAGAAGTTCAATCGCTTCTTCCGAAAGGGTAACTTCAAACAAAAATCTAAGTTTACTTCTACTAACGCCTCTCCACATTTGTGCTTTAAATGCAATAAGCCAGGACACATCAAAGCGGATTGTTCTCAAAACAAGCAAAAGGAGAAGTGGAAGGCGCCGAAGTTCGACAAGTCGAAGAAGTACAAAAAGGGGTACAAAAAGGGACTTGTCGGAACAACATTCACCGACTCCGAGGATTCCTCAAGCGGAGAGTCGGACGATGAGAAAGTGGAGCAAGCGCACATGTGCTTCATAGCAAGAGAGGAGCATGATCAAGGATCTTCCTCCTCCGATGATAGCGACGACGAAGGCGATGAGGTAACTATGGATGATCTTAGGGATGCTAACTCTCATTTATAACTCTCATTTATGGTCTAAATACACTAAGTTAGTAAATAGATATACTAAAGTAAAAGATGACCTAGCTAGCATTCAAACCTCGCCTAAGACTATCATCACCAACAACGACACCGTTGTTGAAGAGTTAAGAAATGAGATTGTTAATCTCAAATCTAAACTTGAACATGTTAGCATTGATGATCCGGAAGAACATAGGATAGCGGATTTAACTTCTCAAAACTCGACTTTGAGTATTGAGAACGAGAATCTTAAATCTCGTGTTTATGTGCTCACATCGCAAGTATCCACATTAGATACTTCTATGCGTTCTCTCAAAGAGAAATATGAGAACACATTAGGCCGAATCAATAGATTCAATAAGGGTAAGGACCATTTGGATAAAATCCTAAGTGACTTACTTCCGGCCAATCACCACATTGGTTTGGGGTATACGATGGGATGTGCATCCAAAGCGGCCACTACTTTTGTTAGGCCAACTTCCGGTGACTCTACGAGTGGTAGCAAACACTCTATTGGTAGTTCATCTACCAATGGTGCTTCCACCTCGTCCACACCCTCTTTTGGAAAGAAACCCACTTTGGGTGGACCTCCAAAGAAGGGGCATGCTTATATGTACACCAATACCATGCCACGTAAGAACACACGTCCTACTCCACCATCTCACACATATGATGATTTTTATGCAACACATTCTCGGGCACGTGCACACCATGTGAGACACCCTCACGCACGTGTTCCCACACATGCATATGTTCACCCACCTCATCATATGAATAATTCTCGTCGTGCACCATTCCATCATGTTCCTTATGCCTATCCACGTCATGCATCACGTAGAAACCAACAACGCATGCATGCACCCAATACGATGATGGCTCCCAAAATTTTCACTATTTGGAGCCCAAAGGACACAAGCATGGATGAAAAACAAGTATATATGAATGCTTATTTTTCGGATGTTGTGCATAGTAGAAATTATGTGGGGAAGTCTAAGTCCAATTGGACTTGGCTTCCAAAGGTCTAACCTTTGAGGACCCAATGACCTTGGGTACCATGATATGAATGTTTCTATCTTTAGGTACTCAAGGAAAAGAAAAAGAAAAGGAGCAACAAATTTAAATTTAGCTCCAAAGGGAATTGGATACTCGATAGCGGGTGTTCAAAACACATGACGGGTGACGCTCAATTGCTCTCCGGAGTGGTTCCCATTGCAAATGGAAATCGCGTCGTATTTGGAGGCAATGAGAGCGGAACAATCGTCAGTGTTGGTAAAGTGGGTAACCCTTCTAAACCCTTAATTAGTGATGTTTATCTAGTTGATGGTTTAAATCATAATCTTATTTCAATAAGTCAACTTTGTGACAAAGGTTACAAAGTTAGCTTTGCGAAAGGATTGTGTCATATTTCAAACGATAATAATAAATTATTATTTTCCGGCACACGCCATAAAGATATTTATATTTTGGATCTTCCTAAGTCATATGAACAATGTCTCGTTGCCAACACAAGTGAACAACACTTATGGCATCGACGCTTTGGACATGTGAACTTTGGAACACTTTATAAGCTTTCGAAGTTAAATTCCATTAAAGGTTTTCTGAAGCTCGTTTTCGAAAAGAAAAGTTTTTGTGATTTTTGTCAACGTGGCAAGCTTCCTAAATCTTCATTTAAACCTAAGAAAAGCATTTCTACGAAACGGCCACTAGAGCTATTACATCTAGATTTATTTGGGCCAACTAGAGTTGCTTCCTTAGGAAATGCAAGATATGGACTAGTCATCGTTGATGATTATTCAAGATTTACATGGGTATTTTTCTTATGTAATAAAAATGAAGCTTTTGAAAACTTCACAATATTTGTGAAGAAAGTACAAAATCTCATCGGAACCACCATTGTCACTATTCGTAGTGATCATGGGGGTGAATTTGAGAATGAGTATTTCTCAAATTTTTGTGATGATCTTGGAATTACTCACACGTTTTCTTTCCCTCGCGCGCCTCCTCAAAATGGTGTTGTTGAGAGGAAGAATAGAACGCTTGTGGAGTGTGCTCGCACTATGCTCGAAGATAGTCAACTTGGTTATCAATTTTGGGCGGAAGCGGTACACACCGCTTGTTATGTGTTTAATAGAATACTTTTGAGGCCCGGCACCAAACAAACTTGCTATGAATTGTTGTTTGGTAGATTGCCTCAAGTTAAACATTTTCGTGTTTTCGGCGCAAAATGTTTTATTAAAAACACATATGATAATTTGGACAAGTTTGATCCGAGATCGGATGAGGGGATATTTGTTGGGTATTCCTCACGTAGCAAAGCCTACCGGATATACAACAAAAGATCCTCTACGATCGAGGAATCACTTCATGTCTCTTTTAATGAGAATTTTACTACTTCTAGAATTTCAAATGATAATGATTCTATGGATGTTTTATGTGATTCGTTCGAAAATTCTAAGTCTATTGATTCAATTGATTCTATTGAGACTAACCCGACTAATGAAGTTGTTGAGAATGTGCCTAGTGATCAAGGTATTCCCAAGCGGCTTCATACCGTTCGCGACCATCCCCATGAGCAAGTCATTGGCAATATTAATGATAGTGTCAAGACGAGATCGCAAGTCCACCACTTCGCCAATAGTGCCTTTGTCTCATCAATAGAGCCAAAGAATATAGTTGAAGCGTGCGAAGATAGTGCTTGGATCCTTGCCATGGAGGAGGAACTCATTCAATTCGAGAGGAATGAGGTATGGGAGCTTGTTCCTTTGCCATCGAAGAACCACACCGTCATAGGGACAAAGTGGATCTTCAAGAACAAATCCGACGAAAATCAAGTCGTCATCCGGAACAAAGCTCGGTTAGTTGCTCAAGGCTATCGCCAAGAGGAAGGTATCGATTTCGAAGAATCCTTCGCTCCGGTAGCTAGATTAGAATCAATTAGACTATTATTGTCTTATGCATGCCATAAAAATTTTAAGTTATTTCAAATGGATGTTAAAAGTGCATTTTTAAACGGAGATGTTGTTGAGGAAGTTTATGTTTCTCAACCTCCGGGCTTTATAAATGAAAAATTTCCAAATCATGTTTTTAAGCTAAAGAAAGCTCTTTATGGTTTGAGACAAGCTCCTCGAGCTTGGTATGATCGCCTAAAGAATTTTCTTTTGGATTTGAATTTTAAAATGGGCGAAGCCGATTCTACACTTTTTGTTAAGCATGCGAATAATGATATCTTATTAGTTCAAATTTATGTTGATGATATTATTTTCGGTGCTACTAACTTCACTCTTTGCGAAGAGTTTTCTAATGTTATGAAGGAACAATTTGAGATGAGCCACATGAGCGAACTCAAATATTTCTTAGGTCTCCAAATTCTCCAATTGAACGATGCAATCTTCATCCACCAAACGAAGTATACGGTGGAGTTGCTTAAGCGATTTGGAATGGAAAGTGCTTCCGGGAAAAAGACTCCAATGAGCACGACTACGCATCTTGACAAGGATACGGGCGGTAAGGATGTAGACATTCGTCTATATCGAGGTATGATAGGTAGTTTACTTTATCTCACCGCAAGTAGGCCCGATATTATGTTTGCCGTATGCATATGTGCTCGTTATCAGTCCCAACCTAAGGAGTCTCACTTAGTAGCGGTAAAACGTATTTTCCATTATCTAAGGTATACACTTGATTTTGGATTACTTTATCCAAAATCTAGCACGTATGAGTTAGTCTCATACAGTGATGCCGACTATGCGGGATGCAAATCTGACAGGAAAAGTACTAGTGGCACTTGCCATTTTCTAGGAAATTCTCTTGTCTCTTGGTTTTCCAAGAAGCAAAATTCCGTATCACTTTCAACCACCGAGGCGGAATATATTGCCGCCGGTGCCGCTTGTGCCCAGGTTCTTTGGATGAGACACACTTTGAAGGATTTTGGTATTCACTGTGATACTAGCCTTATCATGGTGGATAACCAAAGTGCTATCTGTCTTTCAAAGAATCCGGTGCATCATTCCCGATCAAAACACATAGATGTCCGACACCATTTTTTAGATGATCATGTTGCTAAAAAGGACATCATTTTAGTGTACGTTGAAACCCAAAAGCAAATCGCCGATATTTTCACGAAACCCCTAAAGGAGGACTCCTTTGTGCGGTTGCGTCGAGAATTGGGGATTATGGGTGAATCCGAGATATAGGATTCATATTTCATTCAATTATCTTGCATGCTATTATATTTTGCGATATTTCATTCATGCTAGATTTATTGAATTTTTGGGAATTTTATGTGATATGTTTGAATTTATGATCGAATTCGTATTTCAATGTCGTATTTAAGATTTCGACGTTTTATGGGGTAATTTAGATGACTAATGAGAGTGTTAAGATGTTTCATCCAAGTGGTTTGTGAAGAGAAATCAATTATCAATTTTTGGACTCTTCTAGTCGGTTTCAGTTCATTTGTCAACCGACTAGATGCTCATCTAGTCGGTCAGCAAGTGAACTCAGACCGACTAGATCAAGCTTTTATCTTACTCTTATCATTTTCTTTCTTTAGTCGGTCTCAGTACACTTACCGACCGACTAGATTGAAAACTAGTCGGTCAGTGTGTATACTGCGACCGACTAATTCTAGCCCTAAAAATCCTTGTTTGCCTCTGTTTCGACTTAGTCGGTTCAAGCTCATTGACCGACCGACTAGATTGTAATCTAGTCGGTCAGTGCTTGAACTGTGACCGACTAAGTGGGTTAGGGCAAATGCGTCTTTTCGATTTCCAGACCGACTTATACTCATTTCGTCCGACTAAAAATCATTTTAGTCGGTATTCATCTCCTCTCCAGCCCGCAAAAACCCCAAACCCTCTCGAGACTCTTCCTATTCCCGTCGACTCCGGCCAGATCTCCGGCCATCCCCGCCGTCCGCCGCCGTCGACTCCTCCTCCTAAGTAAAACCCCCTCTCCTAGGTCTCGATTCATACTCTAGGGTGTGTTTTATATCTCATCTAGCTCCTAGGGTTTCAAAGTTCTTCTAGGGCTTGTTTATTTCGAGTTTGCTGTAGGAATCTAGGGAATCTAGGGTTTCAGCTAGGGTATTTGATCTTCCGTCATCATTAGCTTATACTCGTCGTGCCACGACCATGGCAAAGACGAGGATTCCTATCGCCTCTTCTGGGGCTTCTCCCATGTCTGTAGGGCCTTCCGACCCTAGGAATCCGTCTAAGCCTAAACGTCGTGCCAAATCAACCCAAGCTTCTCCATCTTCGCCTCCTCTAAAGAAGCCGAGGACGGCAACTATCAAACCCAGAAAATCTAAGACCAAAAAGCCCATTCTCCACACTCCTGCCACTCCTCCAGATTTCGACTCTGAGTTTGTCCCTGAGGACGAGTCTGGCCCTAGGGAACCTACTCCTCCTCCGAAGACCCGTAAGGCTAAGGGTAAAGCTCCTATGCCAGTCGGCGGTGTAGACATATCGTTGTACCGCGATGACCCTCAGTGTCTCGCAGCATACAACCGTATAGAGCACTGTCCACTGTTGTTAGAGCATTACGTTCAGTTTTCTGATTTTCTCGGCCTTGCTGATCTCCTTTCCTATAGTGGTCTCCTTGATTATCTTCGATACGATCTTAAGGCCAACCCTAAACCATATCCTCGCCTTGTGAAATTGTTCTATGCCAATCGTGTCCGAGGCCAGTACGACGCAAGTCACTCCATCGAGACTACTGTCTTGGGAACTCCTATAGTTCTCACGGCAGAAATCTTGGGGGAGATACTTGGTTGTTCGTCGTCCGGTCTCCTTCCTTCAGACATATCCGTCGATGATATATCTTCCTTGGATCAATCCGTTCTTTCTGACATCTTCCATGTGATCCCTCCTGCCTTTATTGGAGTTCCTTCAAAGTCTTTCAAGCCAAATGCCTGGGTTCTGAATCTCATTCTGAAGTCGTGCTTGCTTCCCAAGTACGGCTCATCTTCACTTCCATCCCAGCCATTCTTGAAACTCATCTACGCTCTTTTCTTGGGTTGCGAGATTAATTGGGCTCGCGTTATACTCGATAAGATGGACTCTTTCGAGTGTATACGCAAGACCAATAAATCTGCGCATATTCCATATCCGTGTCTGCTGACCCTTGTCTTTCGTCATTTCCGAGTCCCTCTCCCTCCTGACGATGAGCGTCCCTTGGGTACTCCTCTGAACGCGACGGCCGTTAAGAAATCTCTAGCGGCGCTTCGTCACGTGCAGAGGTCTACCGCATCTGCTTCCCAGTCTACCCCCTCAGCTGCTGCAGCCTCCACTCCTCCTGCTACATTAGATGATGTCGTATGCCTTCTTTGTCGGCACGAGTCGCGTTTGGCTCGTACCGAGGAGGTCGTCTGCCGTATGGCTCAGATGATGGGGATTGATCTTCCTCCTTCTGTTTCTGAGGCCGAGGAGATGGACGATGAGGAGATTGACGAGCTTGTCACTTCCTTAGCCCGTGGCGATGAGGCCACTGCTGCTGCTGCTGCTACCACTTCAGCTCCTAGAGATGGCACCTCTTCCGGTGTTCCAGAGACTTCTGCCGCAGTAGTTCAGATTTCTGAGGCTGCTGTTACTCCTGCTGTCCCTGTTGATGAGCCTGCTGCTGTTGAGACCCCTGCTGTTGAGACCCCTGCTGTTGAGCCAGTCGTTTCCACTCCTACCCCGACAATCCCGTCTGTTGAGACGCCTCTACTCCCTGCAGAGCCTGAGTCCACTCCATCGACTGGACCCACGGAGACTGCAGATCCAGCCGCTTCCTCGTGATCGTCTGTTTCGAGGACTCTCCACTGCTCATTGGATGATGCATACTTTTGAGAGTATTTTTTTGGTTAGGATGGAGTTGGGTGTTGTTTTGATGTATTTTTTTTTGAGTTTTCTGGATGTCGGTGATGGATATTTTGATGTACTCTGGATGATGTTGACATTGGTGTTATATTTTGATGTGGTTGCTGATGATGTATCTTTTTGATGTTTTTATAGATGATGTGTCGCACTTGATATGATGTACTCATGACATTTTTCTATATATACATCGATGTTCTCCTTATTTTATTCGTCGTACACATTTAATATTCGTTCAATGCATATGATGTGTGAATTCGTCGCTCGACGCATGAAAACTTGGTTAAATAGATTCATATTCTATAATTGTATAGAATTGTTTTCCATGCACGAATTTAAAAAAGAATATTGAATATTGGAGAGTATGTTTCATTATTCAAGAAATGAATACTTATTTGGTACTTTTGATGATTTCGATTATTTTTTTTGATAATGGACAATTTGGCACACCTTGATTTGATTTCCACATTTTTCCCTTGGTGTCAATTAGGTCCATCGTCATTGTCTACGACTCCCGATGTTGGATTTTCCTTTCCCTAAGTTGTTGTCGTTGTATGCCCCCCATTTTTGGGATAATGCCAAAGGGGGAGAGATAATGATAATAAATAGGTCAAATGAAAATTTAACTCATTTTCCAAGAATCTAATTTGATGTGTTAGATTCAGGGGGAGTTAAGATATATATAAGGATTTTCAAAATCCGATATTCCAAAAATCGATTCACTTTATTTATCTTACTCATCTGATTGATGCAATTCATATATATTCATTTTGGAATTAATGTGTCATCAATGCAAGGGGGAGTAAGTATTTTACATTTGAATCATTATTTTTGATTATTATTTATGTTGGTTTGTCATCACCAAAAAGGGGGAGAATGTTGAATATTGGACTCCCCGGATTTGGTTTTGATGATGAGCAAACATAAATAATCCATGAACTAACAATTTGTGAGCGCAGTTTTGGAGATCGTCGCCAAATTCACGAGAACAATTAAAGCGACATCTCAACACTTCACAAAACTCGTATTCATGCCTAAAGCTTCGTTGAAGCTCTTGCGCCGTTTTGGAAGTTATAAAGAATCTATCGAAGCTCTCGAAGATCGTTTATTAAGGTTTTATTTATAGTCTTTTAGCTTCGATCAATAGAATGTTAAGCCTTGAGTATATCTTACGTTTCTATCTTCATAACGCTCATGTCGTAGCTCTAGGATCTTAGTACAAGTTCATTTTAACTTCCTCGAAGCGTCGTGCTTCGATTCGGACTTGTATGTGCATATTAGTTGGTACAAGAAGGAGTACTGACCGACTAGATGGTGATCTAGTCGGTCAGCAACTTTCTTGGACCGACTAGTTTGATTCCTTAATTTCTTGGACTTTACTGTTTACGGTTAGTCGGTCTACGTTGACTCACCGACCGACTAGTTTGTGAACTAGTCGGTCAGTGATGCTTCTTTGACCGACTAGTTGTGACTTACTGTTCATGCTAAATTTCTCCTAAGCTACTGTTTATCGTTAGTCGGTCTAAGAACGTTTGGTGACCGACTAGTTGACAATCTAGTCGGTCAACTTTTGTTCTTGGACCGACTAAGTCAATTTGTATTCAGACTATTTCATTTTGCCTCTTAGTCGGTCTACGTTCACTGACTGACCGACTAGTTGTGAAACTAGTCGGTCAGAATGTCTTCTTGGACCGACTAGATTTCTAGGTCTGAAATTCTATCTCTTCTCAGATCTTCTCTTAGTCGGTCCATGCTGTTTGACTGACCGACTAGTTGATGAACTAGTCGGTCAGTGATTGTTCTTTGACCGACTAATTCTCCAAGATTTCTATCCGTTGGAGAATGACCTATCTTGTTTTTATGGGACCCTATAAATACGAACCTAGGTCATTTCTATCCAGGTTAGAGCTTCCATTCAGAGATTCATTGAGATCAAAAGAGATAGCCATTCTCACTCAAATCTAAAGCTCTCTTCCTCACAAGAAACCCATTCTCTCTCATTTCTAGATCTAGAATCCATCTAGAGAGAAGCTTGTTCTTGGTGAGCTCTTCAAGCTATTGCTTGATCCAAGTCTCCAAATCATTCCTAGGCACCGATTGCTGGTCATTTCCTTGGTGCTAGGTCTTGGTGACTTCATCTTCCTCAAATCCATCATTTCACCTATTGGGTAAGAAAAACTCAAGGTATAGGATTTTGTGGTAAGTTTGCTTATTTCAATATAACTCATTTATATTGCTTGTAGATTCTCTCGGTTGTGAGAGAAGGTTGTGATCCCGGGTTGTGGGATTCACTATTGCCGTTGTTGTATGATTTGATCTTGTGAAGTTTTTTCACAAGATATTCATAGTGGAAATCTTGAGTTAGGGTTTCTAACTCAAGTATCCGTAGGGGATCCGGGTGGTTGGGACGTAGGATCACCGGGAACAAGTCGGGGAGACTTGGGTGGATCCGAATCCACTAACATCATTTGTTTGCATTGTTAATTTTGTTGTTGTCATTCAATTTAAGCTTCCGCAAATTGATTTGTTAGTTGTTTGCAATTTAATTTGGAATTATACTCCTTATTATTTTAAAGTACTATTCAACCCCCCTCTAGTACTTGTGCAGTAGCTTGTAGGGCATTACACCTATTTCTCGGGATCTCCGGTCTATAGGTTAGGTTTCCCTCACAAGTGACCCATCATTCTAAGGGCATGAGTCCCATTCCTTTCGAGGTTTTAAAAAAACTTTTCTTGAGCTAATCCTTTCGTCAAAGGATCAGCTAAGTTATCATTAGTACGTATATGATCCACTCTCACAGCTCCAAAGTTCATATACTCTCTAATAGTGCTGTGCTTACGACGTATTTGTGGCCTTTTTTCGTTATAATAACGGTTCTGAATCTTTGCAATAGCTGCAGTACTATCACAATGGATCAAGACAGCTGGTATCGGTCTATCCCATAAAGGATGTTCTGATAACAGGTTTCTAAGCCAACCTGCTTCTTCACTAGCTGAAGCTAGTGCAATCATCTCAGACTCCATGGTGGATTGAGCTAAGATAGTCTGTTTCTTGGATTTCCAAGATACAGCTCCACCAGCTATGCTAAAAATATAGCCACTAGTTGCCTTGGAGTCATCTGAAAGGGTGTTCCAATCAGCATCGCAATATCCTTCAAGGACAGCGGGTTACATCTGATAATGTAATCCGAGATTCATGGTCCACTTAAGGTACCTCATGACTCTCTCAATAGCATACCAATGCTCAATACTAGGTCTGCTTGTAAACCTGCATAGTAACCATACAGCATAAGCTATATCAGGTCTAGTGCAATCAGCAGCATATCTCAGACTGCCAATAATGCTCGCATACTCTGTTTGTCTAACACCGTTGTCGTTGTTCTTGAACAATTTAACACTAGGATCATAAGGAGTATAAGCTGGTTTACAATCAAAATAATTATATTTCTTTAGAATCTTTTCAACGTAATGGGATTGATTCAAAGAAATTCCATGTTCAGACCTAGTTATTTTAATTCCAAGGATTACATTAGCTTCACCAATATCTTTCATGTCAAAGTTTGCACTTAACATGGTTTTAAATTTGTTCACAACATGAATGTTTGAACCAAATATCAGCATATCATCAACATAAAGACATATAATGGTGCAAATACCATTATCAGATTTATAATATACGCATTTGTCACTTTCATTAACATTGAAACCATCAGAAAAACAAGGTTATCAAATTTTTCATGCCATTGCTTAGGTGCTTGTTTCAAACCATAAAGTGACTTATCTAATTTGCAAACTTTATCTTCTTGTCATGGAACAACAAAACCTTCAGGTTGATCCATAATGATTTCTTCTTCTAATTCACCATTTAAAAAGGCTGTTTTAACATCCATTTGGTGTACTACTAAATTATGTATAGCAGCAATAGCTGATAGTACACGTATGGATGTAATTCTAGATAAAGGTGAAAAGGTATCAAAGAAATCTATGTTTTCTCGTTGTCTAAATCCTTTGGCTACCAGACGAGCTTTAAACTTATCAATAGTTCCATCAGGTTTTAACTTCTTCTTAAGTATCCACTTACACCCTATTGATTTACATCCTGGAGGTAAGTCAACTAGATGCCAAGTTCTATTAGACTCTAGAGAGTCCATCTCATCATTAATGGCCTCTTGCCAAAAATTGGCATCCAAAGAGGATAAGGCCTCGGTAAGATTGCTAGGATCTTCTTCTAAGTTATAAGTGTAATAGTCAGGACCAAAGTCCTTAGCAACACGAGCCCTCTTACTCTTTCTAGAATCAATTTCTAACCCTTTATCAGACTCAGGAAGACTAAGATCTGGTAAAGAACATGAACTAGAGCCCCCACTATTCTTAGATTTAAACGGAAATTTATCTTCAAAGAAATCAGCATCATTTGATTCAATTATAACATGATGTTTCAAATCATAAAATCTATATGCTTTGCTATTCATTTCAGGGGAATAGGGAGCAGTCTTCTCAGGAATAATGTGAATTATAAAATTCATTAAAAATAGTAGAGTCATATTCAGTTCCTCGATCACTACGTAATCTCTTTATCTTTTTATTACATTGATTTTCAATTTCAGTAACAAAAGATTTAAACATATCAAATGCATCACTTTTATTTTTCATGAGATATACAATAGTATAATCAGAACAATCATCAATAAAAGTTATAAAATATCTTTTTCCATTTCTAGTCAAGACACCATCAAATTCACATATGTCAGAATGGATTAAATCAAGAGGCTCTGATTCTCTTGTAACTGATTTATGTGGTGTTTTGGTTATTTTGGCTTGACTACAGTTTTCACATTTCTGAAAGTCATCCAAAGACAATTTAGGAATAAGTTCTAAGTTACTCATATTTTTAATAAGGCGTTTGTTAACATGCCAGAGTCTAGCATGCCCGATATTAAAAGAACACAACATATAAGCAGAAACTGAACTTTTATTAGCATCAATGTTCAACTTAAACATACCATCAGTGGCATACCCTTTTCCAACAAAAACATTATTTTTAGCAATGGTATACATATCAGCACCTATAGTTTGAGTAAATCCAGCCTTGTTGAGAAGGTAGCCCGAAACCAGATTCTTTCTCATCTCTGGAGTATGCATGACCTCTTTAAGAGTTACAGTCTTTCCAGTGGTAAACTTCAAATCTACATCACCTATACCAGCAACAATAGTGGAGTGGGAATCTCCCAACAGCACTTTCTTGTCCTTTGTTTCAGAATTGGACTTGAATTGTCCACGATCATAACAGACATGGCGCAAAGCACCCGTGTCTATCCACCACCCTTCAGTACCTCCAATTGCATCGACTTCAAAAATCATTGCAAGTAAATCCTCTTCGGTAAGGTTCGACTGCGGTGCAGGACGACGCTTATTCCGACAGTTCCGAGCCAAGTGGCCAGGCTTGTTACAGTTATAGCTAATAAACTGTACCGAATCATTCTTTGAAGGGGGTTTAGGTCCATTCTGATTTCTAGGAATATTTTTGTTCTGGTTGAATCGATTTCGATTCTGATTCTGATTCTTCATGAATTTACCTTTAGGTTTCAGAATAACAGAAGCTGTTTTCTTACTATTAGAAACAACATTAATTTCTTCCTTTTTATCTTATTTACGGGCCTCCTCCTCAATCCGAAGACGGGTTATCAAACTTTCTAAGGAAAATTCCTTAGTTTTGTGCCTAAGGGTATTCTTAAAGTCTTTCCAAGCAGGGGGTAATTTGTCTATGAGTACATCGACTTGAAATTGTTCATCTAAAGTCATACCTTCAGAAAAAATTTCATGAGCTATCGTCTGTAGCTCGTGAGACTGAACCTCCACAGACTTGTCATCTGTCAACTGGAACTTTAGGTAGCGACTAACTGCGTATTTCTTTGAGCCAGCCTCTTCTGTGTCGTACTTCTTCTGCAGTGCTTCCCAGACTTCCTTCGTTGTTTTGTGAGAACTATAGTAATCATAGAGATCGTCAGAAAGACCATTAATAATGTAGCTTTTGCACAAGAAATGATTATCATCCCATGTTTGAAATTCTTTGAGTTGAGCATCAGAAGGGTTTTCGGGTAGAAGCAGCAGCGGTTTATCAGTCTTACAGATGGAGGCAACATTTTTGGTGGTAAGGAAAAACAACATCTTCTTAAGGAAAAACGGAAGGGTTTGTTCAGGTTAGAGGCAATAATAACGGTTTCGGTTTCAGAAGTCATGGAAGAAGAGACCGTCTTAAAATTGTTTCTGCAGGAAGAAGAAAATGATAGGAACGAGGTTACCGAAGCTTTGGGTTGAGTCGCGGACTAGGTCGCTCTCTTTAAGACGTTTCGCGGCTCTGCCCAAGTTGTGCAGCAGTGTACGGCCATGACGTCCCCAGGATAAAACAGCCCAGAAATCGCTTCTATGGAAGGAGATTCTCTGCACAGGAAGAAGCACCAAGAACAACACCATCCTTGACTGCTCGGAATCAACGACAGTTTTAGAAAATATGGGGACGAAAAGAAAAATGTTAGCTGCCAAAAAAGTTTCGAACTTTTCTCTCAATGGAAACGAATCAGCTCTCTCCCTTTTAAAGATAAATAAAAATAAATGTTATTGAAATTAAAACTTTTAATATTATTTCCTCCAAAAAAATAAAAACCACACACACGTGCTCGGCACGGCTCGGCGGCGACGGCGGCGGCGCGCGCGCGTGTGAGTCAATTTGTGTAAGTCTTCTCTCCTTCACAAAAGAGTCATACCCCAAGGGGCACACCCCTAAGGCTCTACAAACTCTATATAAACTCCTCCAAGTCCTTTTGCCCAAGCAATGTGGGACTAAAGCAAATGGAGGGAAAACCAAATTGAGTCCAACTCCTTTTGAAAAATTCAAATGCCTTCAACAATCCCCCTTTAGAATTTTATAAAAGAAACATAAAACAAAAGTATATTTCATCGAGCAGTATATAATATAAGATTTGTGCATAAATAAAGGTGTCTATCAACTTGAACCTTTATATAGTGTTGATGATTTAGATTTAACTAGAGTAACATGTAGTTTTGAACTCTATCTCTAACATCATCACACACACAACCTTATCAAGGTGTTGTTCATAAGCCCGTGCTTTACGGCCATGCACGTGTATCCCAGTATAATGAATGCTCTAGAGAATTTTGCCCAAAATTCCATAGGAAAGCGGCCACACTTCCACGTTCACATAGGTGATTCTATCAAGAGTACTCCTGTAGCTAGGTACCCCACTCCACATAGAGTATAGAATTCATTAAGAGTTAATATTAACTCATCCTTTTATCGCTTCAGGATATCATGCTCAAAACGATTCTTCTGGAATAGGACTAATATTTATACTAGCATGATTCTCCACATATCACTTCATGATTTGTTATTACCCTTTGAACCTATTTCTCGGGATCTCCGGTCTATAGGTTGGGTTTCCCTCATAAGTGACTCATCATTCTAAGGGCATGAGTCCCATTCCTTTCAAGGTTTTAAAAAACCTTTTCTCGAGCTAATCCTTTCGTCAAAGGATCAGCTAAGTTATCATCAGTACGTACATGATCCACTCTCATAGCTCCAGAGTTCATATACTCTCTAATAGCGCCGTGCTTACGACGTATTTGTCGCCTTTTTTCGTTATAATAACGGTTCTGAATCTTTGCAATAGCTGCAGTACTATCACAATGGATCAAGACAGCTGGTATTGGTCTATCCCATAAAGGATGTTCTGATAACAGGTTTCTAAGCCAACCTGCTTCTTCACTAGCTGAAGCTAGTGCAATCATCTCAGACTCCATGGTGGATTGAGCTAAGATAGTCTGTTTCTTGGATTTCCAAGATACAGCTTCACCAGCTATGCTAAAAATATAGCCACTAGTTGCCTTGGAGTCATCTGAAAGGGTGTTCCAATCAGCATCGCTATATCCTTCAAGGACAGAGAAAAACTTCTGATAATGTAATCCGAGATTCATGGTCCTCGTAAGGTACCTCATGACTCTCTCAATAGCATACCAATGCTCAATACTAGGTCTGCTTGTAAACCTGCATAGTAACCATACAGCATAAGCTATATCAGATCTAGTGCAATCAGCAGCATATCTTAGACTGCCAATAATGCTCGCATACTCAGTTTGTCTAACACCGTCGCCGGTGTTCTTGAACAATTTAACATAAGGATCATAAGGAGTACAAGCTGGTTTACAATCAAAATAAATATATTTCTTTAGAATCTTTTCAACGTAATGAGATTGATTCAAAGAAATTCCATGTTCAGACCTAGTTATTTTAATTCTAAGGATTACATTAGCTTCACCAATATCTTTCATGTCAAAGTTTGCACTTAACATGGTTTTAACTTTGTTCACAACATGAATGTTTGAACCAAATATCAGCATATCACCAACATAAAGACATATAATGGTGCAAATACCATTATCAGATTTATAATATATGCATTTGTCACTTTCATTAACATTGAAACCATCAGAAAAACAAGGTTATCAAATTTTTCATGCCCTTGCTTAGTTGCTTGTTTCAAACCATAAAGTGACTTATCTAATTTGCAAACTTTATCTTCTTGTCCTGGAACAACAAAACCTTCAGGTTGATCCATATAGATTTCTTCTTCTAATTCACCATTTAAAAAGGCTGTTTTAACATCCATTTGGTATACTACTAAATTATGTATAACAGTAATAGCTAATAGTACACGTATGGATGTAATTCTAGATACAGGTGAAAAGGTATCAAAGAAATCTATGTTTTCTCGTTGTCTAAATCCTTTGGCTACCAGACGAGCTTTAAACTTATCAATAGTTCCATCAGGTTTTAACTTCTTCTTAAGTATCCACTTACACCCTATTGATTTACATCCTGGAGGTAAGTCAACTAGATGCCAAGTTCTATTAGACTCTAGAGAGTCCATCTCATCATTAATGGCCTCTTGCCAAAAATTGGCATCCAAAGAGGATAAGGCCTCGGTAAGATTGCTAGGATCTTCTTCTAAGTTATAAGTGTAATAGTCAGGACCAAAGTCCTTAGCAACACGAGCCCTCTTACTCTTTCTAGAATCAATTTCTAACCCTTTATCAGACTCAGGAAGACTAAGGTCTGGTAAAGAACATGAACTAGAGCCCCCACTATTCTTAGATTTAAACGGAAATTTATCTTCAAAGAAATCTGCATCATTTGATTCAATTATAACATGATCTTTCAAATCATAAAATCTATATGCTTTGGTATTCATTTCAGGGGAATAGGGAGCAGTCTTCTCAGGAATAATACCATCTGATTTATAAAATTCATTAAAAATAGTAGAGTCATATTCAGTTCCTCGATCACTACGTAATCTCTTTATCTTTTTATTACATTGATTTTCAATTTCAGTAACAAAAGATTTAAACATATCAAATGCATCACTTTTATTTTTCAAGAGATATACAACAGTATAATCAGAACAACCATCAATAAAAGTTATAAAATATCTTTTTCCATTTCTAGTCAAGACACCATCAAATTCACATATGTCAGAATGGATTAAATCAAGAGGCTCTGATTCTCTTGTAACTGATTTATGTGGTGTTTTTGGTTATTTTGGCTTGACTACAGTTTTCACATTTCTCAAAGCCATCCAAAGACAATTTAGGAATAAGTTCTAAGTTACTCATATTTTTAATAAGGCGTTTGTTAACATGACAGAGTCTAGCATGCCATATATTAAAAGAACACTTTTGTTCTGGTTGAATCGATTTCGATTCTGATTCTGATTCTTCATGAATTTACCTTTAGGTTTCAGAATAACAGAAGCTGTTTTCTTACTATTAGAAACAGCATTAATTTCTTCCTTTTTATCTTGTTTACGGGCCTCCTCCTCAATCCGAAGACGGGTTATCAAACTTTCTAAGGAAAATTCCTTAGTTTTGTGCCTAAGGGTAATCTTAAAGTCTTTCCAAGCAGCGGGTAATTTGTCTATGAGTACAGCGACTTGAAATTGTTCATCTAAAGTCATACCTTCAGAAACAATTTCATGAGCTATCTTCTGTAGCTCGTGAGACTGAACCTCCACAGACTTGTCATCTGTCATCTGGAACTTTAGGTAGCGACTGACTGCGTATTTCTTTGAGCCAGCCTCTTCTGTGTCGTACTTCTTCTGCAGTGCTTCCCAGACTTCCTTCGCTGTTTTGTGAGAACTATAGTAATCATAGAGATCGTCAGAAAGACCATTAAGAATGTAGTTTTGGCACAGGAAATCATGATCATCCCATGTTTGAAATTCTTTGAGTTGAGCATCAGAAGGGTTTTCGGGTAGAAGCAGCAGAGGTTTATCAGTCTTACAGACGGAGGCAACATTTTTGGTGGTAATGAAAAACAACATCTTCTTAAGGAAAAACGGAAGGGTTTGTTCAGGTCAGAGGCAACAATAACGGTTTCGGTTTCAGAAGTCATAGCAGAAGAGATCGTCTTAAAATTGTTGCTGCAGGAAGAAGAAAATGGTAGGAACGACGTTACCGTAGCTTTGGGTTGAGTCGCGGACTAGGTCGCTATCTTAAGACGTTTCGCGGCTCTGCCCAAGTTGTGCAGCAGTGTGCGGCCACGACGTCCCCAGGATAAAACAGCCCAGAAATCGCCTCTGTTGAAGGAGCTTCTCTGCACAGGAAGAAGCACCAAGAACAATACCAACCGTGACTGCTCGGAATCAGCGACAGTTTTAGAAAATATGGGGACGAAAAGAAAAATGTTGGCTGCCAAAAAAGTTTCGCACTTTTCTCTCAATGGAAACGAATTAGCCCTCTCCCTTTTAAAGGAAAATAAAAATAAACGTTATTGAAATTAAAACGTTAAGAATTTATTTGGCAGTTAAAAGGGTGAGTAATGTGGAGTAAATACAGATCTGAAATTAAATTTTCAAACGTTTTTATAACTGTTTTGAATTTTAAAACGTTTCAAATTCTAATTTCAAAATATTAATATTTTTTCCTCCAAAAAATAATAACCACACACACCGCACGACTCGGCGCGGCGCGCGTGTGAGTCAATTTGTGTAAGTCCTCTCTCCTTCACAAAAGAGTCATACCCCAAGGGGCACACCCCTAAGCCTCTACAGACTCTATATAAACTCCTCCAAGTCCTTTTGCCCAAGCAATGTGGAACTAAAGCAAATGGAGGGAAAACCAAATTGAGTCCAACTCCTTTTGAAAAATTCAAATGCCTTCAACAGTATCTTCTCAATAGATGCTCATGTGGGAAGGGACGTATGGAGCATCCACATGTATAAGATGAAAGGAACATGATGCTATATCAAGATTGTGAGTTAACCTTGAACTAACCTTGAACTAACCTTGAACCTAATACCCATTAATAAAAATCATGGTATTATAGCCCCATACTCTGTAAAAACTACCAGAGCTTCATGAGGGAGATGTTCGGAAGGAGCTATACAGCCCCATCTCTTATGCCGATGAGCCGGGCTTCGAGAGGGAGGTGCCGCGGGCTGGAGTGATGGAGGCCGAGGTGTTAGGACTCATCGGAGCCTCTTCCTCCTCCCTCCCACCAATCTGAGAGCGGAGAGAATATCACCGAAGAGTTATGAAGCACACCTTCATCCACATTGTTGGTCGTAAGTGGGTCGTAAGTGGTTGTAAGTGGGTCTTTTGAAAGCTTGGCAAACTGCTGACAGTGAGAAAGATTGTTGGTCGTAAGTGGGTCTTTTGAAAAAAGTTGGAAACTACGGGGTTAAGAAACAATGTATATAGCATGACTTATTGCTAAAGTTTACTTCCTGGGAAAGATGTTAACTTTAATTAAGTATTCTTTCCAGTTATGAAGCACACCTTCATCCACATTCAACTTGTCATGGTTGCTCTATATGATCTAAGCAACTTGATGTGAAGATTATTTTTCTACATGAGAGTTAGAACAAGATATTTTGATGAGTCAACTAAATGGATTAGGGGTCCAAGAAAAAAGATTATATTTGCAAGCTGAAGAAATTTCTTTATGATATGAAGTAGTGTTTCAGTTAATGGTACAAAAGATTTGTCACTTTGATATTAATAGGTTTCAGATATATATGCTTGTACAATAATTATGTCTACCGTAAGAAACTTGGTGATTGCTCATATTTCTCTTTTTTTAATGTATGTATCAGCCAAAGCGGATCTTGTGCGCGCTTGAGAAGTGCTTAGCAGCAGCAACCATGGCTTCAGCATCAGCAGGCCTGAGCGACGACGATGAAGGCGAAGGCGATATGCCCTTCCTCACATGACTTCTTTCCTCTGGAGAGATCAGGCAGGAAAGCCATAACGCTACAAATGCCCTCAAAGACCACATTGTTGGCTTTCTTCCTGGCAAAATCTGATCTATTCACCGAGCAGATGATTGACGAAATAAGAAGCTTGGTGTGGGGAATGTTTGGCTGATTAATTAAAACTATGCCATGCGAAGCGCAATTTATACACATTTTCTGTGGAGTTGCTTGATGGCCAAGTCTGCTTTGCGTTTAGAGAACAAGGAGCAAATGACGCGATCAACCTGAAGAATTCAACAGTCTGCATCTTTTTTGCTTGCTTTGACTACTAATTAATTAATATTAAGATTTTAAAAAAAATCATTTTCTTGTCTTGTGTTTATAAATAGTTGATTTAATAAAGTTACTTGGTGTGCAAGGTAGCTATAAAAGCACGAGGCTATGGTACATGGATTCTCTCTTTTCTCCAAGAAAACGTTTGTGAAAGAGGTTGCCTTCTCGCCATTCCACTCCAGGCCTGAATTTTGTGTGCGACTATTCCATTAATCACTTTGGATTATGACTCGGTTTGTCCAAAAGTCATCTTGGGCTCGTGACTCTTGGAAATGGTGTCCTTTGAAGTCCACAGTGTTTCAATACTCTTGGAACTTCAAGAAAGGTGTTCTTTAGGTTTGGCAGATAGAGATAGGTGTTCTTCGGGCATTAGGCTTAGAAGAGCCTCTCAAACTTAATAACTTGAATCATCTAAGTCTTTATTATCTCTCTTTTTTTTCTAATGCACTCCACATCATCCATCTTTCGACGCGAATGTCTAATGTTTCTTAAGGTATGAAGATCCAGCTACTTAAAAAACTCAAGGGAACGATGCATTTTATTCTTTTTCTCAAAAAATTTCATTTTTTTTCCTTTCATAAGAAACTCAACACACATAAACATGAACATAAACTTTAGAATCAATGGCCAAATTCCTCTTCAACTAGAAAATCAATCCAATCAATCGTGTTCACCTAACCTATGCATCGCTATAACTTGCATGAAATAAATTCAAACTATTTCGAGATATTAATCATAGTAATTGAAAGTTTTTATAAACGACATATTAGTGATTAACTCCATGAAGGAAAAATAATTAATTCAATCTATAAACAATTTTTAGAATTCAATCAATGCATAATCATCCTCTAAAGTGGTATGTGAATTGTATTAAATGATGAAGATTGTTGATTGCTTCTTTTCTCTCAAAAGAACAAAAATCCTAAGGTCTCATACTCCCTCCAACTAAAGATGAATATTGTCCTCAATGTCGAAAAAGATACGAGTTTATTCAAAAGCAATTGTCCTAGAAAGCATATAAAAATCTACGCTAATAGAAAGAACACACCGTGATCAAATGGAGGATCAAGGATCTATAATGGTAGATGAAGTTGTTCCCTCAGTTCTTTGCGCTCTTCGGCAATTCTTCTTCTTCCACCAGCTAAATTGGACCACATTAACACAACTCTAAACATATCTATAAAGTGATTATGTACGTCCTGCAAGAGATAAGTTATGCCAGTCCAATTTAGTCTAAAATTGCTCTCAATAAACATATACCAAATATAGTCATCAAAATTAGTAAAATAAAGTAAAGCATGTTGATGACTACTCCCTGAAAGAATTGCACTATTCTCGGTATGATGCTTAGCCATGGGGGAGGACAAAAGGATTTTGGGGAAAAACTAGGAGAAAGAGGGGTTCGGGCTCCCTATTAATAATCTCTAAACTCATGTCTCTAGTTGTTTCATCCTATTCATCCAAAATTGCTAGCTCGTCCTCTCCTTCTTTGCACACACTTCATGTCATGTTAATATTTTGATTAGTGTTTTCAACGTGACATGGCTCACTCAGTATACATGTAATAGAAGATGAACTCATATTAGAAACTTGAAGTAGAATTTCAAAAAAATTACTTTATTCTAAGCAAGTGTCAATCAAAGTAAGATTTTCAATTGATTGTTGAATTTTCCGAATCTGAGCAAGGAATTTTTCTTAGAATTAGATGATTTAGCCTCCTGTGTTTGAATGATAAATTGAATTTCCTCCTTCAAGGGTTGCAAATGTACGTCTATACTTTGCTCTCCTTGATCAAGGCATGATCTAGTGTCGTCGCAAGAAGGCTCCATTGGATCATACTCTGAAGTCTCATTAATGATTTGGTCATTCTCTTGTAAGGACTCCATATACTTCCAAGCCTCTATCGGCGTCATGACTCCCAAAAATTCCTGTAGATTTGGTCGTAGTCCAAATAGGAAGGACTACATAAGCACTTTCTTTGTGTGCACATGCTGTGGATAGGTCAATACTAGATCTGTGAACCTCCTCCAGGCCTGATAAAAAGTTTCACAGTCTCTCTGATCTAAATTAACGATCGTGGCCTTCTCCATTCTATACTTATGTCCAATAGCATACTCTGCATTACACCAATAGTCTGTGCAATAGAATTCCATATATTCCATTTTTTAAAAAAACACAATAAAAATATAGACAAAACAACCAAATAAAAGTCATAAGCAATAAGATGGAAGGATCTCATCGAATATTACTCCTTACAAACTGAAATTATGGATCACAAGTACTGTTATCCCCGGCAACGACGCCAAAAACTTGCCTCGTCTCAAAAGATGTGAGCGCTACTTCCAAGTGTAGGGGATCGAAAAAGTAATAATCCTGGTGAGTCCAGGTATTGTATCCACGGGACAATTGACCTGCAAAATCACAAATTTCAGTTTATAAGAATGCTAAAATGATAAGAAACGACCACCTTTCGAAGGCAAACTAATGGTGACGATGGCTTTAAATAATAAAAATAATCCTAAAATAACTACAGGGAAGTCAATATTAGGGTTGTTGAGTATTGGACTTCACCCTACTTGGTATTAATGATGAGCAAACATAAATACTTGTGACTAATCCCCTATTTTGCAGTTAATCCATTGCCTAAATTTTTTATGAAGATCTACTTGCAATGGCTGACTCACAAAGTTCATTGAAGGCAAATTACATGGATTGGATGATCGTAGATGATGATTGAAGCTCCATGAAGACTTCAAGCTCATACGATGGAAAGAAGAGATTATTCGTCAAATGTAATTTTCTTTTATCTCTTCTAGTATGTAGCTTAGAAGTAGAACATTGATGGAGCACTCCCACACATCTTCATTCGATCGTGGGACATCATTAGATCAATTGTCCTTTGACCCCAATTCATTTGTTTATTGATTGTGCAAGGATTGTTTATAACAGTCGACTGCTTAACAGTTTACAGTCGTCTGTCTCAAAAACAGTCGACTGTGTTTTGTTCTACAGTCGCCTGTTATGCACAAACTTTTACAATATAGTTTTGGGCCTTCTCTGATTATTTCGCACAGGCTACTGATGAACGATTCACAGGTGCCTGTCCAAGTGACGGTCGACTGTGTTTTGTAAATCAGTCGCCCGTCTATCCTTTGCCCGAACTCTGTTTGATCTGACTTTTACGGCCAGTCGACTAATGCTGTATATACAGTCGACTGTCTCTTGGATCAGTCGACTGTCTATGCTGCAACAGTCGTCTGTCTGTGAGTCATTTCATTGACTCAGCTCTCTTGGATTAACAGTCGTCTGTATAAGGATTTATAGTCGCCTGTTCTGATTAACAGTCGACTGTGTTCCTTACTTCAGTCGTCTGTCCTGTTACTTGTGAGATTTCCAGTATTATCCTAACTTACTACTCTTTCAGCCAGTCGCCTGTAGAAGAAATTACAGTCGCCTGTTGGTTTAACAGTCGGCTGTCTTTGCTTCATCAGTCGACTGTCCACGTGGTAAGTTACCGTTATGAATTCTCACCTACCCTTGCTGACTGTGCAACAGTCGACTGTGGATTGTTCAACAGTCGACTGTCACGAGTTCAGATTCTATCCGTTGAGATTTTTCTCACGGATTCCAATTGGGTTTTTGCCTAAACTGTTTTGTGGATTTGAGAAACCTATAAATAAGGCTTCTACTGTTCCATTGAATGGTTACCAATTCTTACAAGTTTTCATTCTAAGCTTTGATTCTAAAGTTTAAAGCTCTTAAATCCAAAGCCCTAAGAATTTCAAATCTTTGATCTCTTGCTCTCCAACCTAGAACCAAAGAGTGATCCTCTAGGCAATTGATGAAGTCAAGAGAAAGGGCTTCTCCTCTCTTCCAAGAGAGTTTTCCAACACACTACACACCACTCCTTCAAGTTCTACTTCAAGGCATATGTGATTGTAAGTGTTGCTTTCAGATTTCATTATTTTCGTATATTGAGATTTGCTCTCGGTTGTGAGAGTGGTTTTTGCTTGCTCCCTGGTTGTGGGAGTCAAGGACATTGATTGTATTCGATTGCACTTGTAGGGTTGCTACAAGTGGGTTTTAAGGAAACCTCAAGTTAGGGTTCTAACTTGAGTATCCGGTGGTATCCGGGTGGTAGGGACTTAGGATTACCGTGAACAAGTCGGGAGTTGACTTGGGTAATCCGAATCCTTGAAACATCTCTGTGTTTGCGTGTGTTTCATTTTGGGTTGTTTTTCTATTCCGCAATATTTTTTGGAATGTATTTTATTTGGCGTAAATTCCTTTTAAATTTTCATAAACACTATTCAACCACTCCCTTCTAGTGTTTTTCCCATAGACAGGGTCCTTACAAGGGTGTCAATGTGGAGAAGATGTGTTGGTCATGATTTTGTAAGGGGTTTTGCAATCAATGGGTTTTTATGTCTTGGTTTATCAATTGGTTCATATCGTTCGCAATCAGGATTCATAGATGAGCCTCGGGGATCATCGCCCTCTCAAGTCCATCCGGGTCTGCACACATAGATGTATCCTCTGGTATATCTTCCTCTCAGAACCTCAATGTATGTTGGTGAATCAAGTCTAAAACATCAGAAACAATTGCTTAAATTAAACAACGCAACGTTTGACCCCCAAGGGTATGAGAAAGTCGGAAAATATAACGATATCGAGCATAAATTAACGCCATAAGTATCAAATAAATTATTGGTTTCGTAAGGAATTTAAGCTTATGTGCCCGTAAAGGTCACGGTGAAGTTCGAAAGCATCTCGCCACGAATAAGTTTGCAAATATCATATTCGATCCAAGTACACAGACAACGATAATACTTGAATAATACGTGTAGAAACTAATAAAATACGCGATATATCAAGCTAAATAGGGCGAAACGACATCAAAACCAGAGATTACATATCCCTAACTACATTACAACCAACACATGAGGTTATTAGCTGATCGACCCGGAATTAACTTCGAAACGATGTCATTTAACCGCAAGCGCACAGTATATGTGTATCAATTTTGTTTTGAATGGAGTTTATTGAGGTTTTGTGAGAATTTTTAGGTGTTTCGAGATATTTTTATGAGAGATTTTAGTAAGATTTATATATTTACTTTGATGAGCGAGGAATGAAATTGGAAAAAATTCATCTTCCAAATTTTCTGTTTCCTTTACTTATTTGAATAGTACTTTTATCATAACAAACTAGCATCAGAGCGACGTTTATCAACTAGTGTTTAATCATTCAAGATGGTAGCGGTGATAGTGCTGAATCATCGATCAAGAGATGTACGAGGATGAAGAAGAAGAAAATGAAAAAAGAAGAAGAAACTAAGAAATTAAAGCGATCATGTGTTATTAGTGATTTGATGAGATTCTTTGGTTTTTTTCAACTATGCTAAGTTATTATGATTTGATCGAGTTGATGAACCATAAAATAAGGAAGTTACGTTCTAAGGAGTTGGTTAACCATAAAAAAAGGATAATGGTGATGCCTTCTGAGTGTTAGTTAATCATAAAGAGAAATGATGGTGATGCCTTTCTTGCTTGGGTAACCATAAGCAACGTAGGGGTTATTGCTGATGACTCAAGTCAAGTCTGATTAAGAGAAATTTTTTGTTTAGTGTGAAGTAAATTTCTGCTAAAGGTGGAGTTACTAATTTTTTGTTTAAGACCCATACATAGGTGATTCAAGTTAGAGACATTAATTTTCCACGTGGATGATATATTTTTGAGTTAAGGTGGAGAATGTTAGGATTTGATTCTGAAATTTAGTACGCAATCCAAAATAGTAAACATATGGGAATAATAATAATCAACACAGCACGACATATGATAATTGGTAACGCAGTTCGGTGCGCACACCTACACCTGCGAGGCCTCGCCCAGAAATTCAAATTACTCCACTAAAATAATGATAATTACAATCACCAATACTATTTGATACCATGGGAAACAAACTCCCCCTCAATACAAACCACAAGGGTTGATCTCAATCAACCCCGTGGAGTAATTTGTGCAAGATCCCCTTGCGTACAAGATCCCCTTGCTATACTGACCAAGATCAACTCCCTTGATCCCCTACCTCAGTAGTTGTCAGCCTCCTCCCGGAGTTTGATATCACTTTCACAAAAGCTGATCTCCCCAAGCAATAATAGTCACGCCAAACCAACTTCCAACTTTACTTCGCTCACACTACGAAGTTGTTAAGTTGTTAATAACAATTACTCCGGTATAATCACTGAGGATTTCCGAACAACACCGAGCGCAGCAAGGCAAGATAGATCAGTTAAAGAAGAGATCTTAGCAGACAAACAGATCTGAAGCCGAACAAATATCTTCAACCATTCTTCAACAGCTTCAACAAATATAACCAAGAGAGCCACCTGTCCCACACTGAAAGAGAAGATCTGAATCTGTTCAACCAGCACGATAACTCCTAATCTCCAATAACACAAATCAATTACGGCGAGGACTTATCTTCAACAGTCATAATGCAAACAACTACATAAAATGTCCACGATGACAGATCTCAGATGTTAGAACAGCAAGTTCAACATTTCTTATGACACAATGTTCAACATTTCATAAGTGCACATTGTGTCATGGTCACAAATGTTGAACAATGAGTTCAACATATCATATGACATATTGTTCAACAATCCTCAAGAACCATTGTGCCACAAATGACAAACAACAGACTTAACAGATTCAAAATCTGATTTGAATTCTAATTGAATTAGGTTTCCTTTTTATTTATTTTGTGTAATTCTTTTATTATTTAGGATTCTAATTTGAAATACAATTATAGTAGTTATTCAATTAGGTTTAAGAGCTCGGGGAATAGTATAAATTAGGGTTCTTGGATACAATTGAATCAATGAGGGTTTTAGATGGTTTAATGGGATTTTGTAAGAATTTGTAAGGGATTTGAGGTGTTTTTGTGAGTGATTTTTGTTAGATTTATGTATTTTTCTTTGGTGAGTGAAGAATAAAATTGGAGAACATTCATGAACTAAATTTTGTGTTCGCTGTTCTTATTTGAATTTTTCTTTTGTTGTAACACATAATCTCTGTGAAACCTGTAAATTGTTGACATGGAAGAAATGTGAAGTGGCACACACCAGAATAGCATATATATATATATATATATATATATATATATATATATATATATATACTAGTCATTACCCGTGCCCATAGGGCGCGGTTTATTTAATGGCTGAGTTTTTTCCCCAACATATTTCATGTTCCCCAAATTTCAAGTTTTCCCACAAAACTTTAAGTTTCCCCACAAAACTTTAAGTTTTCCCCCAAATTTAAGTTTTCCCCCAAAATTTAAGTCCCCGAAAATTGTCATTACCACCTAGGACAAACTTGCTACATAGGACAAAGCTTTGTCCTAGTAAGATAAGATTCAAAATCTTCAAAGGACTGGAAAAAAATGGTCGGAAGGGGGGAGAATAAAAAGTGTGGGTGGGTGTGTGGGGAGGGTCCAAGGGCAAAAATGCAAAAACCAGGGTTGTATGTGCAAAATTTCCACCTCCTCTTTTATCTCTCAAAATCTCATCTCTTATATTTTCTCATATCAAATTTCCCTCTTTTATATAATAGATATCCAAATTCTCTTATCCAATTTCTCATGTCCAAATTCTCTTATCCAATTTCTCTTGATAACATCCCTCTTTTATATAATAGATAGATATCCAAATTCTCTTATCCAATTTCTCTTGATAACATCCCTCTTTTATATAATAGATATCCAAATTCTCTTATCCAATTTCTCATGTTCAAATTCTCTTATCCAATTTCTCTTGATAACATCCCTTTTTTATATAATAAAAATCCAAATTCTTTTATCCAATTTCTCATGTCCAAATTCTCTTACCCAATTGCTCATGTCCAAATTCTCTTATCCAATTTCTCTTGATAACATCCCTCTTTTATATTATATATATATATATATATATATATATATATATATATATATATATATGTGTGTGTGTGTGTGTGTGTGGGATCAAATGACCCCCAAAAATAACCCCCAAAATGACCCCCTATCAAAAATCCTATGCCCCCCATTTTTTCGGAAGATCCGAACCGTTCATCTTGATCTCCATCCTCTAAATACTTGACCCACCAATTTTCAACCCGATCCCATGTGTTTTGCCCGTTCATCAACCATTCGCAAAAGTTCTGTTCATGCGAAACCGTTAAATTTGGGTCGGATGGATGAACATGCAAAACACATGTGATCGGGTTGAAAATTGGTGAGTCAGGTATTTAGAGGGTGGAGATCAAGATGAACGGTTCGGATCTTCCGAAAAAATGGGGGGCATAGGATTTTTGATAGGGGGTCATTTTTGGGGGTTATTTTTGGGGGTCATTTGATCCCTCCTCATATATATATATATATATATATATATATATATATATATATATATATATATATATATATATATATATATATATATATATATATATATATATATATATATGGATTAATGGGTATCATACGTCATATGAGATAAGCTCTCATACTCCCTCTCACATAAAGCAACCAAGTACAAGCCCACATGGGCTTGTACTTGGTTGCACTTGGTTGTTTTATGTGATAGGGCGTATGAGAGCATATCTCATATGGCGTATGATAGCCATTATTCTCATATATATATATATATATATATATATATATATATATATATATAATATACGCTATATATATATAATATATATCAAACTCATATATATATAATATACGCTATTCTGTTTTGCCGTGCCAATAAGAAATCATGACGGGGTATCAAAGATCTGTTGGTTGAGTTTGATAGATACACTGGCCTTCAGGTAAATTGGGACAAAAGCTCTGCTTTGTTTAGCAAGGGTACTAAATGCAAGAGTTACTTATCAGATCTTCTAGGAATCAAGCTGGCTACAACTATCACCACTTACTTGGGGCTGCCCCTGTCTACTAAATACCCCAAGACCCCTATGTTCGGCAGGCTAGTGGACAGATGCAAGAAGCGGTTAATGGGGTGGTCTTCCTCTATGTTATCGATCGCAGGTCGGATCGAACTGGTGAAAGCGGTTATTTATGGCATGGTCGCCTTTTGGATGCAAGCTTTCCATATCCCGCGAACCGTTCTTCGGACCATATCTACCGCTTGTCGGCGCTTCATTTTGGGTTCCTCTCGTGCTTGGGCTTGGGAGGATATCTGTTGAATATTGGACTCCCCGGATTTGGTTTTGATGATGAGCAAACATAAATAATTCATGAACTAACAATTTGTGAGCGCAGTATTGGAGATCGTCGCCTTATTCACGAGAACAATCAAAGCGACATCTCAAGACTTCTCAAAGCTCGTATTCATTGTCTAAAGCTTCGTTGAAGCTCTTGGACCGTTTTGGAAGTCATGAAGAATTGATCGAAGCTCTCGAAGACCGTTCATTAAGGTTTTATTTATAGTCTTTTAGATTCGATCTATAGAATGTTAAGCCTTGAGTATATCTTACGATTCTATCTTCATATCGCTCATATCGTAGCTCTAGGATCTTAGTACACGTCCATTCTAACTTCCTCAAAGCATCGCGCTTCGATTCGGACTTGTTTGTGCATGTTAGTTGGTACAAGAAGAAGTACTGACCGACTAGATGGTGATCTAGTCGGTCAGTAAAGCTTCTTGGACCGACTAATTTGTGTTAATCTTTTCCTGTTCAGTACTGTTTACAGTTAGTCGGTCTACGTTGACTCACCGACCGACTAGTTTGTGAACTAGTCGGTCAGTGATGCTTCTTTGATCGACTAGTTGTGATTTACTGTACATGCCAAATTTCTCCTAAGCTACTGTTTATCGTTAGTCGGTCTAAGAACGTTTGGTGACCGACTAGTTGATAATCTAGTCGGTCAACTTTTGTTCTTGGACCGACTAATTCATTTTGTATTCAGCCTATTTGTTTTTGCCTCTTAGTCGGTCTACGTTCACTGACTGACCGACTAGTTGTGAAACTAGTCGGTCAGAAAGTCTTCTTGGACCGACTAGATTTCTAGGTCTGAATTTCTATCTCTTCTCAGTTCTTCACTTAGTCGGTCCATGTTGTTTGACTGACCGACTAGTTGATGAACTAGTCGGTCAGTGGTTGTTCTTTGACCGACTAGTTGCCTCAGATTTCTATCCGTTGGGAATTGACCTAACTTGTTTTTATGGGACCCTATAAATACGAACCTAGGTCATTTCTCTCTAGGTTAGAGCTGCCATTAAGAGATTCATTGAGATTGAAAGAGATAGCTATTCTTACTCATTTCCAAAGCTCTCTTCCTCACAAGAAATCCTTTCTCTCACTTTCTAGATCTAGAATCCATCTTGAGAGAAGTTTGTTCTTGGTGAGCCCTTCAAGCTCTAGCTTGATTCAAGTCTCCAAATCACTCCTAGGCACCCATTGCTGGTCATTTCTTTGGTGCTAGGTCTTGGTGACTTCATCTTCCTCAAATCCCTCCTTGCACCTATTTGGTAAGAAAACTCAAGGTATAGGATTTTGTGGTAAGATTGTTTATTTCATTATAAACTTGTTTATATTGCTTGTTGATTCTCTCGGATGTGAGAGAAGGTTGTGATCCCGGGTTGTGGGATTCACTATTGCCATTGCATGTATGATTTGATCTTGTGAAGGTTTTTCACAAGATATTCATAGTGGAAATCTTGGGTTAGGGTTTCTAACCTAAGTATCCGGAGGGGATCCGGGTGGTTGGGACGTATGATCACCGGGAACAAGTCGGAGAGACTTGGGTGGATCCGAACCCAGTAACATCTTTTGTTAGCATTGATAATTTTGTTGTTGTCATTCAATTTAAGCTTCGGCAAATTGATTTGGTAGTTGTTTGCACTATAATTAGGAATTATACTCCTTGTTATTTTTAAAGTACTATTCACCCCCCCTCTAGTACTTGTGCAGTAGCTTGTAGGGCATTACATTTGGTATCAGAGCCAGATACTTAGCTATGTCTACCAACGACAACAAGACCGTGCGTCCACCTTCCGACTATGGCACCTTCAGGAACCGTGAAGAAGCGTCTTCGGTGATGGAAGGACATTCCTCTACGAGGCCTCCATTCTTCAACGGTACCAACTACGGGTACTGGAAATGCCGGATGGAAACCTTTCTCTGGAGTGCATCTCTATGGAGGACCACAATGAAGGAATACATCGAGCCCAAAGAAGCAGACTTTGAGAAATGGACAACCGCGGAGGTCGCCGCGGAGGTAAGCAATGCCAAGGCAATGAACGCCTTGCAATGCGCATTGGAGCCTGAGGACTTCAATAAGATATGCACATGTAAGAGTGCATATCAAATTTGGAACTCCCTCCTCATTCTACATGAAGGGACGAGTAGGGTAAGAGACTCTAAACTCGTAGTTGTAAACAAAGATTACGAAATGTTTCATATGCAACAGGGCGAGAAGATGAAGGAATATTATGCTCGTTTCGTTGACATAATAAACGAGTTAGAGGCCCTCGGCAAATCCTACACCCAAAAGGAGAAGTGCTCGAAGCTTATCGAAGGACTTCCTTCTTCTTGGGAGAAACGTACCTTCGCCATCGAGGAAGGTAATGACATGAATAAGTATACCGTAGTTCAATTGATGGGTACTTTGATGTCATACGAGGTACGCAAAGATAGTAAGGTGAAGTTACAAGAAAAGATGAAGTCCTATTTGAACCAAGACGTGCCTAAGAAAAAGGCGATTGTATTCAAGGCGGCTTCATCCACCTCTACCGATGATGAGGACTCGGAAGAAGAAATGGACATGGAATCCATTGCACTCATGGCAAAGAATTTCAATCGCTTCTTCCGAAAGGGTAACTTCAAACAAAAATCTAAATTTCCTTCTACTAACGCCTCTCCACCTTTGTGCTTTAAATGCAATAAGCCAGGACACATCAAAGCGGATTGTCCTCAAAACAAGCAAAAGGAGAAGTGGAAGGCGCCGAAGTTCGACAAGTCCAAGAAGTACAAAAAGGGGTACAAAAAGGGACTTGTCGGAGCAACATTCACCGACTCCGAGGATTCCTCAAGCGGAGAGTCGGACGATGAGAAAGTGGAGCAAGTGCACATGTGCTTCATGGCAAGAGAGGAGCATGATCAAGGATCTTCCTCCTCCGATGATAGCGATGACGAAGGCGATGAGGTAACTATGGATGATCTTAGGGATGCTAACTCTCATTTATGGTCTAAATACACTAAATTAGTAAATAAATATACTAAAGTAAAAGATGACCTAGCTAGCATTCAAACCTCGCCTAAGACTATCATCACCAACAACGACACCGTTGTTGAAGAGTTAAGAAATGAGATTGTTAATCTCAAATCTAAACTTGAACATGTTTGCATTGAAGATCCGGATGAACATAAGATAGCGGATTTAACTTCTCAAAACTCGACTTTGAGTATTGAGAATGAGAATCTTAAATCTCGTGTTTATGTGCTCACATCGCAAGTATCAAACTTGGATACTTCTATGCGTTCTCTCAAAGAGAAATATGAGAACACATTAGGCCGAATTAATAAATTAAATAAGGGTAAGGACTATTTGGATAAAATCCTAAGTGACTTACTTCCGGCCAATCACCACATTGGTTTGGGGTATACGATGGGATGTCAATCCAAAGCGGCCACTACTTTTGTTAGGCCAACTTCCGGTGACTCTACGAGTGGTAGCAAACACTCTATTGGTAGTTCATCTACCAATGGTGCTTCCACCTCGTCCACACCCTCTTTCGGAAAGAAACCCACTTTGGGTGGACCTCCAAAGAAGGGGCATGCTTATATGTACACCAATACCATGCCACGTAGGAACACACGTCCTACTCCACCGTCTCACACATATGATGATTTTTATGCAACACATTCTCGGGCACGTGCACACCATGTGAGACACCCTCACGCACGTGTTCCCACTCATGCATATGTTCACCCACCTCATCATATGAATAATTCTCGTCGTGCACCATTCCATCATGTTCCTTATGCCTATCCACAACATGCATCACGTAGAAATCAACGTCGCATGCATGCACCCAATAGGATGAGGGCTCCCAAGATTTTCACTATTTGGAGCCCAAAGGACACAAGCATGGATGAAAAACAAGTGTATATGAATGCTTATTTTTTGAATGTTGTGCATAGTAGAAATTATGTGGGGAAGTCTAACTCCAATTGGACTTGGCTTCCAAAGGTCTAACCTTTGAGGACCCAATGACCTTGGGTACCATGATATGAAATTTTCTATCTTTAGGTACTCAAGGAAAAGAAAAAGAAAAGGAGCAACAAATTCAAATTTAGCTCCAAAGGGAATTGGATACTCGATAGCGGGTGTTCAAAACACATGACGGGTGATGCTCAATTGCTCTCCGGAGTAGTTCCCATTGCAAATGGAAACCGCGTCGTATTTGGAGGCAACGAGAGCGGAACCATCGTCGGTGTTGGTAAAGTGGGTAACCCGTCTAAACCCTTAATTAGTGATGTTTATCTAGTTGATGGTTTAAATCATAATCTTATTTCAATAAGCCAACTTTGTGACAAAGGTTACAAAGTTAGCTTTGCGAAAGGATTATGTCATATTTCAAATGATAATAATAAGTTATTATTTTCCGGCACACGCCATAAAGATATTTATATTTTGGATCTTCCTAAGTCATATGAACAATGTCTCGTTGCCAACACAAGTGAACAACACTTATGGCATCGACGCTTTGGACATGTGAACTTTGGAACACTTTATAAGCTTTCAAAATTAAATTCCATTAAAGGTTTTCCGAAGCTCGTTTTTGAAAAGAAAAGTTTTTGTGATTCTTGTCAACGTGGCAAGCTTCCTAAATCTTCATTTAAACCTAAGAAAAGCATTTCTACTAAACGGCCACTAGAGCTATTACATCTAGATTTATTTGGGCCAACTAGAGTTGCTTCCTTAGGAAATGCAAGATATGGACTTGTCATCGTCGATGATTATTCTAGATTTACATGGGTATTTTTCTTATGTAATAAAAATGAAGCTTTTGAAAACTTCACAATATTTGTGAAGAAAGTACAAAATCTCATCGGAACCACCATTGTCACTATTCGTAGTGATCATGGGGGTGAATTTGAGAATGAGTCTTTCTCAAATTTTTGTGATGATCTTGGAATTACTCACACGTTTTCTTTCCCTCGCGCACCTCCTCAAAATGGTGTTGTTGAGAGGAAGAATAGAACGCTTGTGGAGTGTGCTCGCACTATGCTAGAAGATAGTCAACTTGGTTATCAATTTTGGGCGGAAGCGGTACACACCGCTTGTTATGTGTTTAATAGAATACTTTTGAGGCCCGGCACCAAACAAACTTGCTATGAATTGTTGTTTGGTAGATTGCCTCAAGTTAAACATTTTCGTGTTTTCGGCGCAAAATGTTTTATTAAAATTACATATGATAATTTGGACAAGTTTGATCCGAGATCGGATGAGGGGATATTTGTTGGGTATTCCTCACGTAGCAAAGCCTACCGGATATACAACAAAAGATCCTCTACGATCGAGGAATCACTTCATGTCTCTTTTAATGAGAATTTTACTACTTCTAGAATTTCAAATGATGATGATTCTATGGATGTTTTATGTGATTCGTTTGAAAATTCTAAGTCTATTGATTCTATTGATACTAACCCGACTAATGAAGTTGTTGAGAATGTGCCTAGTGATCAAGGTATTCCCAAGCGGCTTCATACCGTTTGTGATCATCCCCATGAGCAAGTCATTGGCAATATTCATGATAGTGTCAAGACGAGATCGCAAGTCCACCACTTCACCAATTGTGCCTTTGCCTCATCGATAGAGCCAAAGAATATAGTTGAAGCGTGCGAAGATAGTGCTTGGATCCTTGCCATGGAGGAGGAACTCATTCAATTCGAGAGGAATGAGGTATGGGAGCTTGTTCCTTTGCCATCGAAGAACCACACCGTCATAAGGACAAAGTGGATCTTCAAGAACAAAACCGACGAAAACCAAGTCGTCGTCCGGAACAAAGCTCGGTTATTAGCTCAAGGCTATCGCCAAGAGGAAGGTATTGATTTCGAAGAATCCTTCGCTCCGGTAGCTAGATTAGAATCAATTAGACTATTATTGTCTTTTGCATGCCATAAAAATTTTAAATTATTTCAAATGGATGTTAAAAGTGCATTTTTAAACGGAGATGTCGTTGAGGAAGTTTACGTTTCTCAACCTCCGGGCTTCATAAATGAAAATTTTCCAAATCATATTTTTAAACTAAAGAAAGCTCTTTATGGTTTGAGACAAGCTCCTCGAGCTTGGTATGATCGCCTAAAGAATTTTCTTTTGGATTTGAATTTTAAAATGGGCGAAGCCGATTCTACATTTTTTGTTAAGCATGCGAATAATGATATTCTATTAGTTCAAATTTATGTTGATGATATCATTTTCGGTGCTACTAACTTCACTCTTTGCGAAGAGTTTTCTAATGTTATGAAGGAACAATTTGAGATGAGCCACATGGGCGAACTCAAATATTTCTTAGGTCTCCAAATTCGCCAATTGAACGATTTAATCTTCATCCACCAAACGAAGTACACGGTGGAGTTGCTAAAGCGATTTGGAATGGAGAATGCCTCCGGGAAAAAGACTCCTATGAGCACTACAACGCATCTTGATAAAGATACGGGCGGAAAAGATGTAGACATTCGTCTATATCGAGGTATGATAGGTAGTTTACTTTATCTTACCGCAAGTAGGCCCGATATAATGTTTGCCGTTTGTATTTGTGCTCGTTATCAGTCTCAACCTAAGGATTCTCACTTAGTAGCGGTTAAACGTATTTTTCGCTATCTAAGTTACACTTTAGATTTTGGATTACTTTATCCGAAATCTAGCACATATGAGTTAGTCTCATATAGTGACGCTGATTATGCGGGATGCAAATCCGACAGGAAGAGTACTAGTGGCACTTGCCATTTTCTAGGAAATTCCCTTGTCTCTTGGTTTTCCAAGAAGCAAAATTCGGTATCACTTTCAACCACCGAGGCGGAATACATTGCCGCCGGTGCCGCTTGTGCCCAGGTTCTTTGGATGAGACACACACTGAAGGATTTTGGTATTCATTGTGATACTAGCCCTATCATGGTGGATAACCAAAGTGCTATTTGTCTTTCAAAGAATCCGGTGCACCATTCCCGATCTAAACACATAGATGTCCGACACCATTTTTTAGATGATCATGTTGCTAAAAAGGACATCATTTTAGTGTACGTTGAAACCCAAAAGCAAATCGCCGATATTTTCACGAAACCCCTAAAGGAGGACTCCTTTGTGCGGTTGCGTCGAGAATTGGGGATTATGGGTGAATCCGAGATATAGGATTCATGTCTCATTCAATTATCTTGCATGCTATTATATTTCGCGCTATTTCGTTCATGCTAGATTTATTGAATTTTTGGAGATTTTATGTGATATGTTTGAATTTTTGCTCGAATTCTTATTTAAATGTCGTATTTAAGATTTCGATGTTTTATGGGGTAGATTAGGTGACTTATGAGAGAGTTTAGATGTTTCATCCAAGTGTTTTATGAAGAGATCTCATTTATCAACTTTTGGACTCTTCTAGTCGGTTTCAGTTCATCAGCCAACCGACTAGATGCTCATCTAGTCGGTCAGCTAGTGAACTCAGACCGACTAGTTCAAGCTTTAACTTTCTTTTGTCATTAACTTCTTTTAGTCGGTCACAGTTCTCTTACCGACCGACTAGATTGAAAACTAGTCGGTCAGTGATTATAATGTGACCGACTAACTCTAGCCCTAGAATTTTTGTTTTGCCTCTGTTTCGGCTTAGTCGGTTTAAGCTCATTGACCGAACGACTAGATCGTAATCTACTCGGTCAGTGCTTGAACTGTGACCGACTAAGTGCTTTAGGGCAATCGCGTCTTTTCGCTTTCTCGACCGACTTAATCACTTTCATTCCGACTGTTTCTTCATTTAGTCGGTTTACTTCAAATCTCCAGCTCGATAAACCCCTCTCCCCGTTCGAGACCCTTCGTCTTCCCTCGATCTCCGGCCAGTTTTCCGGCCAACTCCACCGCCCGTCGCCGTCGATCACTCCCCTAGGTATATCCCTCCTTCCTAGATCTCGGTTGCATACCTAGGGTTTGTTCTAGATCTTGTTTTCACTTTTAGGGTTCTAGGGTTTCAGATTTTCTCTCTTAGGGCTTGATTGTGTTAGGTCCTAGGGTTTAAGCTTAGGTGTGTTTGATCTTCTAACGTCGCTTGATTGTACTCGTTGTGCCGCGATCATGGCACGAACGAGAATCCCGATTACTTCTTCTGGGGCATCCCCCATGACCGTAGAGACAGCGACCACTTCGACCGCTCCTAAGCGTAGGGCCAAGACCACTCGTCCCCCCTCTTCGTCTTCAACACCGTTGAAGAGGAAGAGGACGTCCAAGCCCAAACCTACTGGCCAATCTTCCAAGCCTAAACCTATTCCTAAAAAGTTTCGTGCTCCCACTCCTCCCGGTGAGCGTTCAGATAGTGATTCTGAGGATGATTCCGATGAAGAATACACTCCTGAACATCCCGAGAAGGCTCCTACTCCACCCCCTCCTTCACCTCCTTGGCTCGTGGCGATGAGGCCACTGCTGCTGCTACCACATCTACTCCTGGAGCTCGCACCTCTTCCGGTGCTCCTGAGACTTCTGCACCAGTGGATCAGACTTCTGATGCTGCTGCTGCTCCTGCTGACGACCCTGCTCCTGTTTTGCCTGCTGTTGTTCCTGTTGAGACCCCAGCCGTTGCGCCTGTCGTCGATGTCTCCACACCTGCTGTCACGCCCCGTTTCCCAAAAATATGGAGGCGAAGCGTGAGAAGGTCCGCTCAGACTTGAAGCTACAAAGCTGCAAGTCCGATAAGCGTCAATCAAATTTAAAACTGCAGGTCCTTGCAACGCGAAACGAAACAAAGATAATAATAATGAAATGAGACAAAAGAATAATCTCAGAATATCCATAAATATAAATTCCAACAACGCAGAAAAGCCACCAGGCTAAAAGAAAAAGAGACTAAAGGCCCAAACATGGCCAACAAAAGTACAAAGTACATAACAATGGTGCTACGCACCAACAACTAACAAAAGGCCTAAAGCAAAAATAAAGCTCAACAAAGACTCAAAGAATGGTCACCAGTGTCCACCAAAATCCTCCCGGGCAATCATGGACTCAGACTCATCGTCAGCAAAACACCACGTACTCAGCAACAGTCTCTGGCTCAGGGTCTAACATGTGACACCCAAAAGAGCAAGGGGCACATGTCAGCAAGTCTACAAGAGACTTGTGCAAGGAAACTGAAAGTAGGTAAAAGTAAAGCAACCTAGCAGTTCTAGCATGATGCAATGACATGGCAGTTAAAGTAATGAGTGCAACAGATAAGGTAAAGTAAAGTAAAGTACGAGCATAGCATTTAAACATGGCATGGATGACAAGTATTGCATGAATCATTCACAAGACAAGTACAAGACAAGAAAAGTAAGCACCTCGTGCACAAAGATTCCGTCTTTTGGCTAGAGGGCTGATCAGGCCACTCCTAAGCTCAAGCGAACGTTTATCCCTACCCCTCCACGTGTGTCGAGCCAGGGCCTTACCCCCGAACTTGGAATGCTCGCTTCTGGATCACGAGCCAGGAAGTGTTTTTAACAAGTATGGCATAGGGGTGCACCTAGCCGGTAACACGGAAACACGGATTTGTACAAGTATTTTGTAGCGTGTGCTACGATGCAACAATCAATTTGGATGACATGTAAGATGCAATGCATGGCAGTTAAAAGTGCGTACAGGTAAGGAAAGTAAACGTGACAGTTTAGTATGCATGAACAACAAGTTTAAAGGGTTGGATCTAGCTTCGTTGTCAAGCTAGATCAATTAGGTGACGGATCTAGTTTCGTTGTCAAACTAGATCAAGTAGGCGTCTAGCCAGCTATCATTTCACTGACTAGTCTCTTTTACGCTAAAAGCAAAGAAGTGGCCTAAAAACATGGCCCTACACAAGAGTCGGCAAGTTTCACTTGCCTGCAAGCACGACGTCTGAGCACACCGTCCAATGAGTCCAAAAATCACAATTATCCTACGTGCACAAGTCCATCGGCCTAAAGTCCATATTATTAATCTTGATTAGTGAATTTAAAACATTTAAAATACTTTAAAAATACTGATTTTAGTCTTGATTAGCATGCATTGGGTTGGGGGTCCTAGGGGTGCAAAGCGTTACCTCAACACGACGCGAAAGCTACACCGGCGTCGGGTAGCGACGCCGGGGGTTGGAATAAGAGAACTCGCTCCAAGTCCTGATTCCAATATAGTTTCCTCGTTGGAAAGTTCAGAGCATGAACCGGAGCAACGGTTCTAGATTCCAAAGCTAGCACGTGCGACGATGGGCTACGACAGGTCGCAACGTCGTGCACGATGAATCATCTGAGAGAAAGCACTTAGGTGGGGCCCACAGTAGTCCTAGGGACCTTTGGGGAACCCACAATACCTCTGGAGAACTTGGGGGGCCCACGGTGGCAAGCGGTGCGACGGGTGCGGGGTTGCGACGTTTGCTCTCGGTCGTACTCAGCCAAATGCGGGGATCTCCATCGGTCGCTGCGGGGGAACGGCTTGGTGCAGCGCTTGGGGTCGGTGCGGGCCTTGGTGCGGAGTGGTTTGTCGGTCGGGCGCTTGGGGCGGCTCGGTCACAGCGCTAGGCGGGTCGCTGCAATGTTGCAACCGTTGCAACGTTGTAGCCTTCGGCGATGGTGGGCGAGCGCTTCGGTCAGACACGGGATGATGCGGGCGACAGCTTCGGGGTCGATGCGGAGCGGGGGTGCGGAGCGGGGCGACAAGCGGGGGTCGATGCGGAGCGCTGTGCGGAGCGGGGCGACAAGCGGATGCGGGCCAAGGCCTCGGTCAGACCGAGGGAACGGAGCGGCGGCGGCTGCAGCGATGCGGAGCGGAGCGGCTGCGGGGTTGGGCTTCGGTCGGAGCGGGGGAACGGGGCCGTTTCCTTCGGTCGTGCGGTGGCTGAACGTCGCAACGTTGCGACGAATCGTCGCAACGTCCAATTTGGGTTTTGGAAGAGGCTAGGGCTAATTTCTTGCGAAAATAGGTCTTCCTAGGGGTTGCTTATATAGTATAGATGGGTTGACTTGGTCTAGGGCTAAATCTAATAGGATTAGAAGTTTAAAATAATTTAAAATTTGAAATTCAACTTCTCCAACTCACCCAAGGATTTGACTTGGTCCAAATGAGCTGAAAATTGGCTCAAAAATTCTTTAAAACATTTAAAACTCAAATAAATTTTATTTGGCCGAAATTAATTTAAAAATAAATTATTAAAAATATTATAAAGCTTGTTAAAAATATAAAAGTGGACAAATAAACTCCAAAAATTATAAAATAAATATCGGGGTGATCGTGACGACGAATGTGAGCTAACTAAGAAGACGGATCTCCAATTTGACGTCGGACGACGAAACTAAAAATAGAAACGTCTCCCGTCAAGAGTGAAAATCGTCACGTCTCATCGAGTGAGATTAAATTGTGGGAAATCGACTCGAGAAACGTCGTTCCAAATTAGTGCCACTATTTAGTACTCTCAGAGACGTTCACAACGGCATATCACACTAAAGTGTTCACGAACAAACAAAGTCTAAAACAAACACGTGCACGGTCAAAAGCACGTGCACGAACAACGTACCACGAAAAGTGGTCGTTACATCCTCCCCACCTTAGAATAAAGTCTGTCCTCGGACTTTCTAATATAGCTAAGCGTTCTAGTAACTACCCCAATCAAGTCATATTATAATTCAACCAGGTATAGTCATTACAAGTGCTTATATATGCACTAGGTAGTCAAACATTAACACTACCAACACGTATATATATACATTCACGTACGTTATACATTAATACCTATTATAATCCGTCAACTTCATACATGTATTTCAATCAGGTATATAAACATACATCCCTTATATAATCTGCTACTCACAAAACAATAGTTCAGATACTTATATAGGTATGATCTCATACTAGCAATTACAATCATTGCTCTACGCATAGATAGCTACCTTTGCACAAACATCAAGGGTATACTACCCTCTAATATTCATCCAATACCAAACATCTCAGCACATATAGTCACACCATACCATTATTAAATCAAATTCACTATATCTAATATACATTCACCACTACTATAATTTCACGATATATAACCATTCACTGCATTCAAATATTTCACCATACATTCACATTACGTACGGTCCTATAACTGCATTTACGACACGCCACATATACCATAGTCATCAATTCCTATTAGCTAAGCACATACTTACCCGTGCATGGTGCACACCCATACACGCTAACATTTCATTTACGCATACCAATCATATCATTATATTACTAGCACATCTATGCACCTAGTTTAGCTAGCACACAAGCAAGTCCTTAGTAATTAACTATACCACAAGACCAACACCTATAACTATATACTGGCGTAGCGACCCACAATCATGTGCGTAACTCAACCAGGCACAAACACTTCTATCTCTATACATACATCAAACATTGCTATATTCAAACTTCAGACATACATTCAATGTACTTAGAGTATACCCACTCAAGCTTGAGTGAGACTCAATACACATATCAGAATGTTCTACATACATAACACAGCATTCATACATATACCAATACCACTCCATTATATATATGTATATGTCTATCAATACGATCATATGCATAGCATAAGTCAATCACACTTAATATTTAGTCAGGTAATACTTACATAGTTCAATCACTCTATATACCATAATAATAACAATACAGACATCAGCACGCGTATAATTATAATACACTCTCTAATACATGCATACGTATTCATCGTATAGTCACACACATGTAACATATATATTCACACCATAACCCACTACCTATAATTAGTACACTAACACATCTATACATACTTAATTAAGATGTGCAATGGTCGTGTATACCTCACGGTATGCACGCATGCAACATCCCGCAAAGCAAGCAATACCAATCAAAATTATACTCCTACTACCATATGTATATCACCTATATACTCAGGCAACAAAACATAACTACTTACGTCTAAACACAATACATACCCACATACGAGCACACATTCATACGTGCTAACATATAGATCACATAATAGGCATACCCTCTTAACCATACGTACTCTTATTGTTATCACTACTAACATACACATAGCTTTACCAATCATTTATTTCAACCATTACAAGTATCTCTTACTACATACACAACTTAGATATTTCAAAGCTAACTCTTATATACACAGGCATCCCTAGTATAGTATAGCTATCCACACAAAATCTATAACTGCTAACACACAACAACTTCATACTATCACAAATAACTCCGAGTATATATATATATACCACACAATAGGCAAGCATCAATATACTATGGGGGTACACTCATTCAAGCCCACGTACACAACTTAGGTACGTGCACTACGACTACCTCACAAGGTCCAAGGGCCTACTAGCGATTAAGGGTTGACACAGACATTGACGGACCCTAAGGCCTAAGCAATGAAGAGAGGTCGAGACGAGGGAAGGATCAATAAGCACGAGTTCAGATAGGACGAATACAAGGAGACGGCTTGGTTAGGGAAAACATTGGCTCAATGGTGATGTTTAGGTTGAAGGAAAAGGAGATGTAGTGATGCTTAAATAGGATACAGAAAAGGAAACAGGGTAAATAGCATAAGCTAAAATACCTGAAATCTGAAAACTGTTGTTCTTCAAAATTGAAATCCTCGTCTGAAAAGAAATATTTGGGAATCGATAAAACGAGTTGTTCAAAATAAATTTGAGTCGAACATTTATAATAAAAGAAAATGGTTTATTGGTTTTAAAAATTTTAAAAGGAAGTAAAATCATTTACACGAATATTAAGGACATGGTTTAGAAAATTCTTTCCGTCAGTAATTTAATATAATGTTGTCAAAAAGTTTTGGAAAGTCAAGAATGAAATCAAGTAACGGAAGAATTTAAACTCATGTTAAATGCTTTCAAAACTTTTAGGCTATGGAAAATTCAAAATAATCAACATTGAAACTACTTTCTAGAGAACCAGGGTTTGCCAGAAATGAGAAACTGATTTACATAAGGTTCTTAATATACGAGCACAACAAGTCTGGCACGGATATAAAAATAGTTGAAAGTATGTATGGTGCACGAAAAAATAATATTAACTTAGTAGTACAATTATCGAAATCGAATAGCAAGTCTTTAAAATCAAATCATGGAGGGTCTAAATCAGGAAGTGGTTATGAAAATAGTAATTTTGCAAAAATCGACGAGCAAAACCAACTTGCTGAAACCTGAAATTCCATGCGTCTTGAGAAGTATATGAATGGCATAAATCAGGAGGGGAAATTACAAGTTGAATGATAGTACGATTCAGAACAAAATTAATATATGAAGGGACGACGAGTTTACCTAAGTACGGAAAACATAGGCTGGGAAAATACTATAAACTAGTATTCAAAAAAAATTCCGACAAGCGTTTTAAAATTTAAATCAATGAAGGAGTATGAAGTATAAGTATATTGAAATTTTGAACAAAATTAAACTTAGTGGAAGGGAAGATTGAAAAATATTTTCAGAAGGTTCAAGGTTTGCAATGGAGATGTTTGAAAATTGACGACAATCGTCATGAGGCGATCTCGTGAATCGAGGCAAGGAAATTGGTCGGATGATCAAAACATTCATACGCCTAGGTTATGAATCAGGAGAATCTACGGGAAAACTCATACGGTCGACCAACTAAAGATTTGGAACTAGACACTAAGACCTTCTAAGGGGCTGGACGGTAATGAAATGCGTTCAGCTTGGTCCGAAATCGATGAACCCAAGTGAACGACAAAAGGAAATTTTAGAGGTCTAATATGGTCAGGGTTAGGCAATAACCACTAAGGTAACTCCTACGACGATTAAATCAATTGCTGGCAGGGAGTCTAACTAACAAACAGAGGCCTCTAACTAGCAAGCACAGACGTCTAACTAAGCCTTCTTATCACCTAGGGTCCTAAGAAAACAACTAGACTCGGGCTTATGACTCGGATGTTGCAATTTATTTAATGGACATTCCGTTATTATCGTTGTTTCGTTAATTCGCAATTGCAAGACTGGACCTGCATGGGCCACCAACAAAACCTGTCACGCCCCGCTTCCCAAAAATATGGAGGCGAAGCGTGAGAAGGTCCGCTCAGACTTGAAGCTACAAAGCTATAAGTCCGATAAGCGTCAATCAAATTTAAAACTGCAGGTCCTTGCAACGTGAAACGAAACAAAGATAATAATAATGAAATGAGACAAAAGAATAATATCAGAATATCCATAAATATAAATTCCAACAACGCAGAAAAGCCACCAGGCTAAAAGAAAAAGAGACTAAAGGCCCAAACATGGCCAACAAAAGTACAAAGTACATAACAATGGTGCTACGCACCAACAACTAACAAAAGGCCTAAAGCAAAAATAAAGCTCAACAAAGACTCAAAGAATGGTCACCAGTGTCCACCAAAATCCTCCCGGGCAATCATGGACTCAGACTCAGCGTCAGCAAAACACCACGTACTTAGCAACGGTCTCTGGCTCAGGGTCTAACATGTGACACCCAAAAGAGCAAGGGGCACATGTCAGCAAGTCTACAAGAGACTTGTGCAAGGAAACTGAAAGTAGGTAAAAGTAAAGCAACCTAGCAGTTCTAGCATGATGCAATGACATGGCAGTTAAAGTAATGAGTGCAACAGATAAGGTAAACTAAAGTAAAGTACGAGCATAGCATTTAAACATGGCATGGATGACAAGTATTGCATGAATCATTCACAAGACAAGTACAAGACAAGAAAAGTAAGCACCTCGTGCACAGAGATTCCGTCTTTTGGCTAGAGGGCTGATCAGGCCACTCCTAAGCTCAAGCGAACGTTTATCCCTACCCCTCCACGTGTGTCGAGCCAGGGCCTTACCCCCGAACATGAAATGCTCGCTTCTGGATCACGAGCCAGGAAGTGTTTTTAACAAGTATGGCATAGGGGTGCACCTAGCCGGTAACACGGAAACACGGATTTGTACAAGTATTTTGTAGCGTGTGCTACGATGCAACAATCAATTTGGATGACATGTAAGATGCAATGCATGGCAGTTAAAAGTGCGTACAGGTAAGGAAAGTAAACGTGACAGTTTAGTATGCATGAACAACAAGTTTAAAGGGTTGGATCTAGCTTCGTTGTCAAGCTAGATCAATTAGGTGACGGATCTAGTTTCGTTGTCAAACTAGATCAAGTAGGCGTCTAGCCAGCTATCATTTCACTGACTAGTCTCTTTTACGCTAAAAGCAAAGAAGTGGCCTAAAAACATGGCCCTACACAAGAGTCGGCAAGTTTCACTTGCCTGCAAGCACGACGTCTGAGCACACCGTCCAATGAGTCCAAAAATCACAATTATCCTACGTGCACAAGTCCATTGGCCTAAAGTCCATATTATTAATCTTGATTAGTGAATTTAAAACATTTAAAATACTTTAAAAATACTGATTTTAGTCTTGATTAGCATGCATTGGGTTGGGGGTCCTAGGGGTGCAAAGCGTTACCTCAACACGACGCGAAAGCTACACCGGCGTCGGGTAGCGACGCCGGGGGTTGGAATAAGAGAACACGCTCCAAGTCCTGATTCCAATATAGTTTCCTCGCTGGAAAGTTCAGAGCATCAACCGGAGCAACGGTTCCAGATTCCAAAGCTAGCACGTGCGACGACGGGCTACGATGGGTCGCAACGTCGTGCACGACGAATCGTCGGAGAGAAAGCACCTAGGTGGGGCCCACAGTAGTCCTAGGGACCTTTGGGGAACCCACAATACCTCTGGAGAACTTGGGGGGGCCCACGGTGGCAAGCGGTGCGACGGGTGCGGGGTTGCGACGTTTGCTCTCGGTCGTACTCAGCCAAATGCGGGGATCTCCATCGGTCGCTGCGGGGGAACGGCTTGGTACAGCGCTTGGGGTCGGTGCGGGCCTTGGTGCGGAGTGGTTTGTCGGTCGGGCGCTTGGGGCGGCTCGGTCACAGCGCTAGGCGGGTCGCTGCAATGTTGCAACCGTTGTAACGTTGCAGCCTTCGGCGATGGCGGGCGAGCGCTTCGGTCAGACACGGGACGATGCGGGCGACAGCTTCGGGGTCGATGCGGAGCGGGGCGACAAGCGGGGGTCGATGCGGAGCGCTGTGCGGAGCGGGGCGACAAGCGGATGCGGGCCAAGGCCTTGGTCAGACCGAGGGAACGGAGCGGCGGCTGCTGCAGCGATGCGGAGCGGAGCGGCTGCGGGGTTGGGCTTCGGTCGGAGCAGGGGAACGGGGCCGTTTCCTTCGGTCGTGCGGTGGCTGAACGTCGCAACGTTGCGACGAATCGTCGCAACGTCCAATTTGGGTTTTGGAAGAGGCTAGGGCTAATTTCTTGCGAAAATAGGTCTTCCTAGGGGTTGCTTATATAGTATAGATGGGTTGACTTGGTCTAGGGCTAAATCTAATAGGATTAGAAGTTTAAAATAATTTAAAATTTGAAATTCAACTTCTCCAACTCACCCAAGGATTTGACTTGGTCCAAATGAGCTGAAAATTGGCTCAAAAATTCTTTAAAACATTTAAAACTCAAATAAATTTTATTTGGCCAAAATTAATTTAAAAATAAATTATTAAAAATATTATAAAGCTTGTTAAAAATATAAAAGTGGTCAAATAAACTCCAAAAATTATAACATAAATATCGTGGTGATCGTGACGACGAATGTGAGCTAACTAAGAAGACAGATCTCCAATTTGACGTCGGACGACGAAACTAAAAATAGAAACGTCTCCCGTCAAGAGTGAAAATCGTCACGTCTCATCGAGTGAGATTAAATTGTGGGAAATCGACTCGAGAAACGTCGTTCCAAATTAGTGCCATTATTTAGTACTCTCAGAGACGTTCATAACGGCATATCACACTAAAGTGTTCACGAACAAACAAAGTCTAAAACAAACACGTGCACGGTCAAAAGCACGTGCACGAACAACGTACCACGAAAAGTGGTCGTTACACCTGCCCCGACGATCCCTTCTGTTCACACGCCTCTCCTCCCTGCAGAGCCTGAGTCCACTCCCTCGACTGGACCCCCGGAGACTACAGATCCTGCCACTTCCTCGTGATCGTCTGTTTCGAGGCCTCTCCTATGATCTTTGGATGATGCATCTTGTTGAGAGTGTTTTTGGGTTAGGATGGAGTGTTGTGTTGTTTTGATGTATTTTGGTTTTATGGATGTCGGTGTTGTATTTTGATGTACTTTGGATGTTGATGATGGTTCGATGATGTATGATGTATTATCTTTTTTGATGTTGATATAGATGGTATGTTGCACTTGATATGATGTAGTCGATATCTTTTTGGATGTACTCATGATGTTTTTATGTATATATACATCGATATTCTCTTTGTTTTACATCGTCGTGCACAATTAATTTTCATTCAATGCCTTTGTCATGTGAATTCGTCGCTCGTCGCTTAAAAACTTGGTTAAATAGATTATATTTCTATGATAGTATAGAATTGTTTTCCATGCACAAATTTAACCAAGAATATTGAGTATTGAAGAGTATGTTTCTTTATTCAATAAATGAATAAATATTTGGTATTTTTGATGATTTTAATTATCGTTTTTTTGATAATGGACATTTTGGCACACCTTCATTTGATTTCATCACTTTTGCCTTGGTGTCAATTAGGTCCATTGTCAATATCTATTACTCCCGATGTTGGATTTTCCGTTTCCTAGTTGTTGTCGTTGTATGCCCCCCATTTTTGGGATAATGCCAAAGGGGGAGAGATAATGATAATAAATAGGACAAATAAAAATTTAACTCAATTTCCACGAATCGAATTTAATGTGTTAGATTCAGGGGGAGTTAAGATATATATAAGGATTTTCAAAATCCGATATTTCAAAAATCGATTCTCGTTATATATCTTACTCGTCTGATTGATGCAATTTATATATATTCATTTTGGAATTAACGTGTCATCAATGCAGGGGGAGTAAGTATTTTGCATTTGAATCATTATTTTTGATTATTATTTATGTTGGTTTGTCATCACCAAAAAGGGGGAGAATGTTGAATATTGGACTCCCCGGATTTGGTTTTGATGATGAGCAAACATAAATAATTCATGAACTAACAATTTGTGAGCGCAGTATTGGAGATCGTCGCCTTATTCACGAGAACAATCAAAGCGACATCTCAAGACTTCTCAAAGCTCGTATTCATTGTCTAAAGCTTCGTTGAAGCTCTTGGACCGTTTTGGAAGTCATGAAGAATTGATCGAAGCTCTCGAAGACCGTTCATTAAGGTTTTATTTATAGTCTTTTAGATTCGATCTATAGAATGTTAAGCCTTGAGTATATCTTACGATTCTATCTTCATATCGCTCATATCGTAGCTCTAGGATCTTAGTACAAGTCCATTCTAACTTCCTCGAAGCATCGCGCTTCGATTCGGACTTGTTTGTGCATGTTAGTTGGTACAAGAAGAAGTACTGACCGACTAGATGGTGATCTAGTCGGTCAGCAAAGCTTCTTGGACCGACTAATTTGTGTTAATCTTTTCCTGTTCAGTACTGTTTACAGTTAGTCGGTCTACGTTGACTCACCGACCGACTAGTTTGTGAACTAGTCGGTCAGTGATGCTTCTTTGACCGACTAGTTGTGATTTACTGTACATGCCAAATTTCTCCTAAGCTACTGTTTATCGTTAGTCGGTCTAAGAACGTTTGGTAACCGACTAGTTGATAATCTAGTCGGTCAACTTTTGTTCTTGGACCGACTAATTCATTTTGTATTCAGCCTATTTGTTTTTGCCTCTTAGTCGGTCTACGTTCACTGACTTACCGACTAGTTGTGAAACTAGTCGGTCAGAAAGTCTTCTTGGACCGACTAGATTTCTAGGTCTGAATTTCTATCTCTTCTCAGTTCTTCACTTAGTCGGTCCATGTTGTTTAACTGACCGACTAGTTGATGAACTAGTCGGTCAGTGGTTGTTCTTTGACCGACTAGTTGCCTCAGATTTCTATCCGTTGGGAATTGACCTAACTTTTTTTATGGGACCCTATAAATACGAACCTAGGTCATTTCTCTCTAGGTTAGAGCTGCCATTAAGAGATTCATTGAGATTGAAAGAGATAGCTATTCTCACTCATTTCCAAAGCTCTCTTCCTCACAAGAAATCCTTTCTCTCACTTTCTAGATCTAGAATCATCTTGAGAGAAGTTTGTTCTTGGTGAGCCCTTCAAGCTCTAGCTTGATTCAAGTCTCCAAATCACTCCTAGGCACCCATTGCTGGTCATTTCTTTGGTGCTAGGTCTTGGTGACTTCATCTTCCTCAAATCCCTCCTTGCACCTATTTGGTAAGAAAACTCAAGGTATAGGATTTTGTGGTAAGATTGTTTATTTCATTATAAACTTGTTTATATTGCTTGTTGATTCTCTCGGATGTGAGAGAAGGTTGTGATCCCGGGTTGTGGGATTCACTATTGCCATTGCATGTATGATTTGATCTTGTGAAGGTTTTTCACAAGATATTCATAGTGGAAATCTTGGGTTAGGGTTTCTAACCTAAGTATCCGGAGGGGATCCGGGTGGTTGGGACGTAGGATCACCGGGAACAAGTCGGAGAGACTTGGGTGGATCCGAACCCAGTAACATCTTTTGTTAGCATTGATAATTTTGTTGTTGTCATTCAATTTAAGCTTCCGCAAATTGATTTGGTAGTTGTTTGCACTATAATTAGGAATTATACTCCTTGTTATTTTTAAAGTAATATTCACCACCCCCCCCCCCTTCAGTACTTGTGCAGTAGCTTGTAGGGCATTACAATATCTGCACCCCCAAGGCTGAAGGAGGTGTGGGCATCAGGTTATTGGAGGACCTAAATATTGCGGCAGGCATTAGACTTACTTGGAGATTCCTCACTACTAATTCCCTCTGGGAGAAACTCATGAGAGGCAAGTATGCAAATGGAGGGGGTTTCTATGCGGAAAATGGATCGGTTTTGCAATCTGGTACTTGGAAGCGGATGCTTGCTTGTAGAAGCGTGTCCCAAAAATTAATCCAAAGGAAGGTGAGAGATGGATGTTCTACATTATTTTGACACGACAATTGGCTAAATTGCGGCCCCCTAAATACTATTTTTACCGTACCTCCAAACTCTACAACGAAGAAAGTAAGCGATTATTGGGTTGGGGGTGACTGGGCGGCAACCCCAGAAATTGCCCAGGTTTCGGCTTTCCTCCAGCAAATCAAGCTCCGGTCGGGCACAGACTATTGGGCCTGGGCGTCGAAAATCGCCGGCATTCAAATGGGGGCTAACGCAATGCAGCAGGGGGATGGATTCAGGTTTTCACAAGCGTGGGAGGGTGTTCGCAATAGAGGTATTCCATTCCAATATCACAAACTTATTTGGTTTGGCAATTACATCCCTAAAATGTCGATTACTTTACTCCGGGCATTTAGAGGGAAATTACTCACCAGAGATGTCATTAGCAAATGGGGTCTTAACACGCCGGTAAACTGCGTGTTATGTGATGATGGCACGACAGAGAATGTTGAACACCTATTTTTTGGTTGCAGCTATTCTAAATATATTCTTCAGAGGACTCTTTAAAGCTGAATATCAAAACTCATATTGACCCTACCCTAGCTGAGGTAGGGAAGTACTATCTCTGCAATTTCAGGAGTAAAAATGTGCTCGGCTTATTAGCTAAAACATCTCTCTCATCCATGGTATGGCATCTTTGGCGAGAGCGAAATAGTAGAATATTCGAGAACAAAAAGAAAGCTAATACTGTTCTATTTGAGGAGATGGCGGCAGATGTTCACGTGGCAATGAGAGACCAAGACCCGGCAGATACGGAGGCATCTAGTGCTCTAGCTAATTGGGAATTCAGAGACATGGGCTGATATTGTACTTTTTTCTTCTATTTGATCATTGTATAGTTTTCGGGGTTTGTAGGGTGGGGAATTAGTATTAGGAAGTGACGGCGCTTGTGCCCTCTCCTTCCTCTACTGAAACTTCAGCCCCACAAGCTCTTGTGATGTACTTTGTGTACAGTTTCTAATAAAGCTAACTTTTCTCACACACACACACACACACACACACACACACACACACACACACACACACACATAGATCCATCAGAAAGCAGGAAACATGGGTCGTGGAATACTGGTACACCCGCCCTGATCGCTTAACCCCGAACACGGATAAGCCATATATCCATTGGAGCCCTAAAAACTGGAAAATAAAGAAAATTAAAAGGGGATAAGAAATAGTGTGATTCGAACCTGGGCCTCTACCGAGACAGCCGAGTGATTCAATTACTGAGGTGATCACCGGAGCTCCATTAGATATTTTTTCACACCCTCATGTTTCCATCAAAACAGACCAGTCAAGTTGGAAAGCTACCCAAAAAAATAAAGTGGGCCCATGAACATGGGCGTTTGGCCCACTTTTCTTTCCCAACCTTCCAATATCCAAGTTCTGCACATCTCAAGCGCAACACCCGCAACACCCGCAACAAAAAAGGTGTTCCCGTGGTTAAGTGAAGAATATCTATATGTGTTATTCCATTTGATGAATCGATATATATGAAGATTAAACATTAGCTGTTGCCCTACACACACGGCTGGCAATTAGCTCAGATTTGGATGTGAGAAAATTCGAAGGTTCAAGTCAAGAGATCACTGGCATGACATCCTTGGTGTGATAGAACACTGGAGTTGCAGCTGAATCCTAGCAGGACGAGAAAATTAAACACCTCCGAATCAGAGAAAAATATAATGCGTACATGCAAGCAATATAATCGAAACTAAAAGTCGTGTGAAAAAAAAACGATATAACACAAAAATAAGCAGCACACTGAAACTTACATGTTCAAAAAGGGTAAAGCTTTACAAGTAATATTCTTCCACTCCAAAGATGTAATATTTATTCCAATTCTTTCACCGCTACTGACTACAAGGTCTCCGATGGATATCATTTAGCCCCCAGCCATACTCATGATGGTGTGTGAATAAGAACTCCGATCAGCCAAAGCGGATCTTGTGCGCGCTTGAGAAGTGCTTGGCAGCAGCAACCATGGCTTCAGCATCAGCAGGCCTGAGCGACGACGATGAAGGCGAAGGCGATATGCCCTTCCTCACATGACTTCTTTCCTCCGGAGAGATCAGGCGGGAAAGCCATGATGCTACGAATGCCCTCAAAGACCACATTGTTGGCTTTCTTCCTGTCAAAGTCTGATCTGTTCACCGAGCAGGGGATTGACGAAATAAGAAGCTTGGTGTTGGGACTGCTTGGCTGATTAATTAAAATTTTATCCCATGCGAAGCGCAATTTATACACACTTTCTGTGGAGTTGCTTGATGACCAAGTCACCTTGCGTTTAGAGAACACGGGGCAAATGGGGCAATCAACCTGAAGAATTCAACAGTCTGCATCTTTTTTGTTTCCTTTGACTACTAATTAATTAATATTGCAGTTACACTTTATTAGTTTTCATAGAATCTGCAGGTAGAAGGTTGGACTAAAATTATGGAAAAGCCCTTTAGCTTGGTGTCTTGCATATAAAGTAACTTGTATGTTTAAAATTTACAAAAAATCATTTTCTTGTCTTGTCTTTATAAATAGTAGATTTAATAAAGGTACTTGGTGTGCAAGGTATAAAAGCACGAGGCTATGGTACATGTATTCTTTCTCTTTTCTCCAAGAAAACGTTTATGAAAGAGGTTGCCCTCTGACCACTCCAGTCCTGAATTTTGTGTGCGATTATTCCATTCGTCGACTCGTCACCTTGCGGGGTTCTTAAAATTTGGACTTACTAATTGAGCCTATTGTTTGAGATTAATTTTTTCGGCGTTAATTTATGTTAATTTTATCACATGTTTTTTCTCCTCTCCCCCCATAAAAGGTAACGATATATGTTGTATTTCCTCTGATGAAGCCGCTACCCTTCGTGAACCAAATGGTATTAACTGTTATTTGTGCTGCAAAATCCAGAATCTGAAATTTGTTATTGTCGTACGTCTCAAGCAATGGTTCCAGAGGTTTGGACGAGCAGGCACAGGTGTCTGATGTATCTGATGTCTCAGACATTGGGCAGTCAGGTACCTGACTGAGCACCGCCAAATGCATGGAGCAATTGATATAATTATTTGCAACTCTCGCAAGTTTGAATGCTAACTGGCTCAGACGTCTGGTTGAGGATCATACATCTAGAGCACGTCTTCCAGACGCCTGACCGCCGGCTGTGTTATTTTCTAGTCCTGATTTCTGACCATTGGATTGTGCTATTTCTCAATCCAATGGCCATGATTGTTTGCATCTTTTGAGTGTTATAAAAAGGGTTGCTTGAGAGATGTTATGTCACGATTTAGTGTGTAAGAGTTGCTGAGCATTCAAGAGAGCTTTATGCGAGATTAGAAGAGATATGAACCAAAGAAGAGAAAGTTATGGTTTGGAGATTTCTTGGGTTGTTGCGTCTTCCTTTGTCATCTCTTTCGTGAGATTGAAAGTGGGTGATTGGTGTGTTCATCCAAGTTATTACTCACTTGAGGATTTAAGAAGAAGTGGTGTAAACTTGTAACTCTTGATCAGAATAGTGGAATCGTCTCGGAATGCTATAGTAGGTCGAGTCTTTGACTGAACCAGGGTAATGTCTTTGCATCATTTACTTTCTTGCATTTGTTGATTGTATGCATACTTCGTTTATTTAATTTGCTCTCGCAAGATCCAATCAGGGCAACGGTTGTTTGGTGGTTGTGTTGATTGTTTTCGTGAGGCACACTCCATAGCTAGTTGTCAGGTTTCCTATCTTGTAGATCTTTTCGTAACGAGTGATATCTGAGCTATTTGGTTGCTTGTGGAGGTTTTGAGTGGCAAAGATGGTGAATTTGGCATATCTCAACATAGAAAGATTTACCAGGCATAATTATTTTCAGTTATACCAAGTTATAGGATTAAGTCCTACATGAGATAGATGGATTTTTACCAAATTGTCTTTGCCGAAGAAAAAATTGATGCTTCAGTCGATGCAGCTCAGAAAGTCGAGATGGAAAGGAAGGCGTTTAACGCCATTTAGTTGTCACTCATTGATACTGTTATGAGGGAGGTAATCGATGAGGTCTTAGCCAAGAACATTTGGAAGAAACTAGAAATGATGTATATGAAGAAGTCTTTTACTAGCTGCATTTATTTGTTGAAACAACTCTACACTTTGAGAATGAAGGCTAGTTCGTTAGTGAAAGATCACATAGATGAATTAAAAAGAATAGTGATAGATATGTAGGAAATGACGATCAAGATAAATGATGAGCAGTAAGCGGTTATCCTTTTATGCTCATTGACTGAGGATTTCTCCAATTTTGTTCGTTCTATAATTTATAGATGGATGTTCACAGTTGAAGAGGTAAAAGCAACTCTCCACATAGAGATTCTATGTGAGAGGGTCTATTGTTGGATCGTGATCAAGCCGAGAGGGGGGGGGGGGGGGGGGGTGAATATGCTTATAAAATATTTTTCAGATGAAAATAAATATTCCTACTCAACCAATCAATCACAGAGCAAATAATATGCAGATAAATATATCACAGAGCAAACACAAAGTGGACACGAGATTTACAATTGTTCGGTCACCCCAACAATCTACTCCAGCCCCAAAGTAAATACTAGAATAATAGTATCAAGATACACCACAATACAGGACTTCGTGCTCCAACACTCAGCTCACCAAGTAGGTACCCCACTCACCAAAGTGCTAAATCATACTAATCTAGTAAATACCTTCTCTTGACTAGCCCCAACTAATAAAGAGCACAAAACATCCCAAAAACGATAGTCAAAATTAATATAAAGATCTACTTAACGATATAACAAATATAAAAGAGATAGAGAGTTAAGAACACTTAGTTTTGTGATCATTTCGTAGTCTCTGTCAATCAGCACGTTGTCAGCTACGCTCTAATGCAAACGATGTCCCAAACTGATGTCTGGAACTCAAAATATTGTACTTTGAAGTTGGTTACGCAGATTGGTCTGTGTGTATAGCAATCCAGTAGTATGCGAGCTCAGCTTCTGATTGTGTGCAAAGAAACTTCCTTTAAAGACCCTCATTTGGAATTCTCGGCAGCACAATTGATGGCAGCAAGGAGTACTTCACATTCACTATAGCACAAATGATGGCGGCAAGGAGTACTTCACATTCACATAAACAAGGATGATCACCACCGGCAATCACGCACCGTTCAACGACATCCAATGGAATCGGCAGTGACAAGGAACTACGGCAACAAACAGAGCTCTCCACGACAGCAAGGGGCTCTCTGCAACTGGAGTTCACAACGGTAGCGAGAGGGAGGTCTGACCGGCAAGGAGATGTCGAAGCACGACAGAAGGGAAACTGATTCTCGACGGTAGAAATATGATTCTGCATATCCCTCGGCAGCCAACGAAATTCTTCACGGAAAGGGGCAGGCAAGTAGTCACGACATCACTGTGTAGACGGCAACAAAAGTTTTTCATGGTGGGATGCACATCAGCGGGTCTTCAATGGCAGCAAAGGTCTCACAGTAGTAAACAGATCTGAACGGCACAATAGGACTACGTCAGCACATTTAGTTCTCCATGGCCTCAAGGAGTTGCAGCAGAGGGTAATTTTGCTTGGAAAAGAAAATTGTTGCTTTGGAACTTGTTTGCTTTGAGAATTTTCGACTTGGATGAAAGGGTTGTTGGCTACTGCAATGAAGAGGTTTGAAATATGGAGTTTAGATACAGGCTGCGGCAATAGGAGTTTTTTTTTGACTTGGGTTTGTTGAGTATTGGACTTCTCCCTACTTGGTGTTAATGATGAGCAAACATAAATACTTGTTACTAATCCCCTATTTTGCAGTTAATCCATTGCCTAAGCATTATATGAAGATCTACTTGCAATGGATGACACTTAAAGTTCATTGAAGGCAAATGAAATGGATTGGTTGATCGTAGATGATGATTGAAGCTCCATGAAGACTTCAAGCTCATACGTTGGATAGAAGAGAGAGATCGTCAATATAAATTTCTTTTATCTCTTCTAGTATGTAGCTTAGAAGTAGAACTTTGATGGAGCACTCACACACATCTTCAATTCAGTCTTAGGACATCATTAGATCATTCGTCCTTAGACTCTAATTCATGTCTTTTGTGATTGTGCTTGGATTGTATATAACAGTCGATTGCTGAACGTTTTACAGTCGCCTGTCTCAAAAATAGTCGACTGTGTTTTGTTCTACAGTCGCCTGTTATGCAAACTTTTACAGTCTAGTTTTGGGCCTCTCTGTTTATTTCGCACAGGCAACTGATGAACGATTCACAGGCGCATGTCCAAGTGACAGTCGACTGTGGTTTATAAATCAGTCGCATGTCTATCTTTTGCCCAAACTTTGTTGATCTGACTTTTACGGCCAGTCGACTAATGTTGGATATTCAGTCGACTGTCCATTGGATCAGTCGACTGTTTATGTTGCATCAGTCGACTGTTTGTGAGCCAATTTGTTGACTCACCTCTCTGGAAATTCTCAGGGTATTTGACAGTCGTCTATATAAGGATTTACAGTCACCTGTTCTGTGTAACAGTCGACTGTCTTTTCCTTATCAGTCGTCTGTCCTGCTATCTCAGAAGATTTCCAGAATTCTTCAACTTACCCATCTCTCGGCCAGTTGCTTGTAGAAGTATTTACAGTCGCCTGTTGGTTCAACAGTCGACTGTCTATGCTTCATCAGTCGACTGTCCACGTGGTAAGTTACCGTTATGATTTCTCACCTACCCATGCTGACTGTGCAACAGTCAACTGTGGTTTCCTCAACAGTCGACTGTCGCGAGCGCAGATTCTATCTGTTGAGAATTTTCTCACGGATTCCTAAAGGGTTTTTTCCTAATTTGTTTTGTGGATTTGAGAAACCTATATAAGGGACTTCTACTGTTCCATTGAAAGTTTACCTAGGCTATTGCAAAAATCTTTCAAGCTTTCATTCTCAAGTTTAAAGCTCTCAAATCCAAATCCCTAAGAATTCCAATCTTTGATCTCTTTCTCTCCAACCTAGAACCAAAGAGTTATCTTCAAGGCATTTGATGCAGTCAAGAGAAAGGGCTTTCTCCTCTCTTCCAAGAGAGTCTTCAACACACAACGCACTTCTCCTTCAAGTTCTACTTCAAGGCATAGGTGATTGTAAGTGTTGCTTTCATTATTTCATAACTTTCGTTATTTGCATTTGCTCTCGGGTTGTGAGAGCGGTTTGCTTGCTCCCAAGTTGTGGGAGTCAACGTGAATCAATTGTAGTTCGATTTCACTTGTAGGGTTGCTATAAGTGGGTTTTAAGGAAACCTCAAGTTAGGGCTCTAACTTGAGTATCCGAAGGTATCCAGGTGGAAGGGACGTAGGATTACCGGGAACAAGTCGGGAAGTGACTTGGGTAATCCGAACCCTTGAAACATCTCTGCGTTTGCGTGTGTTTCATTTTGGGTTTAATTTTAATTCCACACTATTTAGTTGGATTGCATTTAAATTGGTGTAACTATCTTTTTAAATTGCATAAACACTATTCAACACCCCTTCTAGTGTTTTTCCCATAGACAGGATCCTTACAGGGTTGTTGTTGTTGTTTTCTTTTGGGCGCATCAAACCTCTCTCTTTGTGGGGGGTCTATATTTGTATGGGGAGAGGAGTTTGGGTCAAATCAAAACACTCAATTATATGATTTGATTGGGATTTGAATTGGTCCAAATTTATTTTTTTGCGATTTGATTCTCAATTTAAAGATAACTCCTTATCCCTCCATATTGACCAAGTCCACCTAGCTTTTTCACAAGTTTGCCACCTCCTCAATTCTTCCTTGTATTTACATCACTGCCATTCCCATTAATTTGCAACTTTGCCAACAGGTTCTTCCTAATTGTTTGGCCCTGGAAACAGTCAACAAACACATCAGAAATATTCACACACGTTTGTTATCATCAAATACGAAGTCACGGATCGTTGTATCCAACAATCTCCCCCTTTTGATGATGACAAACCACATTTAAGATTTGATAAATATACGTCAAAATAATGTCATCGTGGCATGTGTTTGTGAAGTGTGATGATGGTGGATGGTGATGGACAATGATGTTCATGCAATGATGTTAAAGTATATGCTCCCCCTATATTCATGCTTCCCCTATCATCATAATATATCAAAAACATATGTTCAAGGCTCCCCCTTGCAAAAATATCATCAAATCTTCTCAAAAATATTCTCCCCCTTTTTTATCATCAAAAGTGCACTAACGAAGTCAATGTCATATACCATGCAAAAAGAGAGCATTATAACTCACAATAAACAATTGCATGTAGACATCCTTAGAATAACCAATTCACATTCAATGAAAATTATAACAAAGACTTCTACACCATTGTGCACATGTGGTGATTAAACATTAAGGTGCATGTGGAGAACTTTCAAGAAAATCAACCAGAGCAAACCCACTTTCCATGTAACATAACTTCATTTAGGAGTGATTGTCCCCGCCTTATTAGTAATGAGTTCAAGTTACCACACCCAAAACATAGCCTATAAGGACTCTTAGATGTGGGGTGGCATTGCTTGACGGATATAACACCAACACTAAAGTTTAATCTTACAGTATATATTGGATACACGTGGGTTGTATCGTTGCCATGGACCGTATCCATTTTTCATACGGAGCTCTTTTTCTTTTTCTTTTCTAATCTTTGCTATTTTTGTTTATTCAATTCTTTTGAGCTCTTATTTTTATCCAAGGAAAGATAATTCATAACACGTAGAATTTCAGTTAATTTATCTCCATATAACCACTTTCCAAAATTTCATGAAAGATATCTCAGTATGTACGACATTTAATTCTTGTGGAAGTGGAAAATGTAGGTGTAGAAATCAAATTATTCAAATCATTGAACATGTCATGGTCATTTAGAGAGTCTAATATGCAAATGTAGTTATGACAATAATACAAGATTTCTACATGGATATGAATATCATTCAAAAGAAGAATTTTGATGACCAAAAGAAGAATACACAGTAAGCACCATTTTTTATATAATTTTTTTGTTTTTGTTTTGTTTTTTAATAAAAGAAAGACTCTAGCACACAAAACTAGCACACATAAGAAAACTAATCTCATACTAGTTTTTATCAATAATCCCCAATTCTAGACATAGACGACAAAAACGATCCTCAGCTAAAGGTTTGGTGAAAATGTCTGCTAACTGTAAATCTGTGTGAATGAATTCTACAGACACATACTCTTTAGTGAGATGATCCCTAAGATAGTGATGTCTTACGTCAATGTGTTTAGTACGAGAGTGTTGTACATGATTGCTAGAGAGGACTATGGCACTCTTACTATCACATTTAAGAGGGACTCTCCAAAGAACTAAGCCGCAGTTAGATAATATTTTCATCATCCACAATACTTGGGCACAACAACTCCCTAAGGCAATATACTCTGCTTCAGTGATGGAAAGTGCAATACTATTTTGCTTACGGCTAGACTATGAAACTAGATAGTGTCCTAGCATAAAACAAGTGCCACTAGTGCTCTTTCTATCAACCAGACTTCCCGCATAGTCTGCATCTGAATAACCCATCAAGTCAAAATTTCCACCAGATGGATACCAAAGGCCTAAACATGGTGTACTAATGAGATACCTAAAGATCCTCTTAATGACTTTAAAATGAGACTCTTTTAGGTTGGCCTGAAAGCGTGCACACAAGCATACAACAAACATTATGTCTGGTCCAGAAACAGTCAAGTATAACAAGGAACCGATCATATCTCGATAGAGCTTTTGGTTCACGTCGATTCCTTGTTCATCTTTGTCTATCTTCACTGAGGGGCTCATTGGTGTTCCAATTCCTTTAGACTTCTCCATCCCGAACCTTTTCAAAAGTTCCTTGACGTACTTGGTTTGGGATATAAAGATGCTTTCTTTTCCTTGCTTTACTTGTAACCCCAAAAATTATTTCAGCTCTCCCACAAGGCTCATCTCAAATTGGTCATGCATGACTTTCTCAAACTTTTGACAAAGAAGATCATTACTAGCACCATAAATTATGTCATCAACATATATTTGCACAATGAGAAAGTCATCACTATCATGCAACAAAAATAATGTATTGTCTGCACTATCCTTTTTAAAATTATTTTCCAACAAGTATGTGCTAAGACGGTCATACCAAGCCCTAGGAGCTTGTTTAAGTTTGTACAAAGATTTTTCTAATTTGTATACATGGTATGGAAAATCATGTCTTTCAAATCCCAAGGGTTGTTCAACAAATACATCTTCTTTTAGATAACCATTAAGAAAGGCACTTTTTACATCCATTTGTTTTAGTTTGAGGACCTTATAACTTGCAAAAGCTAGCAAGATTCTAATGGACTCTAACCTAGCAATTGGAGCAAAAGTTTCATCCACATCAATTCCTTCAATTTGATTATATCCTTTAGCTACCAATCTTGCCTTGTTTCTAATAACATTTCCAAATTCATCAAGTTTATTTTTAAACACCCATTTTGTGCCAACTACAGGATAATCAGTGGGTCTTGGTACTAATTTCCAAATATTATTCCTAACAGATTGGTTCAATTCATTTTGCATGGCCAGAACCCAACTTTCCTCTCTTAATGCAGTGTCTATGTCTTTAGGCTCTAATTCAGATATAAAATCCCCATAAATACATAGAGCGCAAAGATTTTTGAAAGAGGAACAAGTACATAAACTGCCGTAGGCTCGCCAAAAATCAAGTCTCATGGGTGATTCGAATCAAATCTCAGCTCTCCTCTGTTAACTGCTTCCTCTTGAACCTCTTGTGTGCTAATATCCTCTTGTCTATCAGGTTGCTCCTCATTGTTCCTTGGATTGCGTTCTTGCTATACATTTTCTCCACCTTCATTTTCCCTGCAATCCGAAGACACTTTTTCAGATTCATCAAATTTAACGTGAATAGATTCAATGATAGTTAAGGTGCATTTATTATAGATCATGTATGCTTTGCTCCTTGTTGAATAGCCCACACACACTCCTTCATCTGATTTGGATTCAAATGTGCCAAGTTGATATCCAGTGTTTAGTATATAGCATATGCATCCAAATACTTTAAATAAGAAATGTTTAGAGTGTTGCCATGCCACAGTTCGTAAGAAGTTTTGTTCATCAAAGGTCTTTCATAACTCTATTGCACACAGAGCACGCGGTACTAATGGCTTCAATCCAAAAGACGTAGGTAAGCTATATTCATTTAGCATACTCATAGCCATCTCTTTAAATGTACGATTCTTTCTCTCAACCACTCCATTTTGTTGGGGTGTTCTAAGAGAAGAGAATTCATGTAAAATTCCTTTTTCAAGACAATAATGTTCAAAAATAGCATTTTCAAACTCACCACCATGATCACTTCTAATTTTTATAATTGAAGAATTTTTCTCATTCGAAACCCGTGTGCAAAAATTTTGAAAATTTTCAAAGGAATCTGAATTTATGGCTTGGAAGTAAATACATGTGTACCTAGAATAATCATCAACTAATACATAACAAAAATTTTCACCACCTAGGCTAGCAATATCGGCGGGTCCAAATAAATCCATGTGCCCTAACTCCAATATGCGTGTGGTGGCAACTTCTTTAGTGTTAGAAAATGTAGATCTAGTTTGCTTACTTTTTGTGTATACAACGCACAACTTACCATTCTCATTGGTCTGATGCGGGAGTCCTCATACCAAATTTTTATTTTCAGGCTTCTTTAGCAATCCCATGCTTGCATGTGCAAGTCCCTTGTGCCATAACGTGGCCTCTTCTTCCTTGATAAGCAAGCATTTAAAAACAGTTAGTTCTTCAATCATAATCGTGTAAACATTATTTTATCTATTTACTGTAATTATAACATCACATGTGGAGCTATTAATAATTCTGTAAAATTTTGAATCAAATTCCACTTTTATACCTTTGTCACACAGCTGACTAATAGAAATGAGGTTGTGTGTTGGATTTTCCACCCATAGGACATCTTAAAGCTGAAAGGTGTCGTTATCTACAACAAACTTTTCCAATTACCTTGCATCTTCCATTGTCCCCCTAAAGTAACACTTCCTCCTTCATGCTTTACAAGGCTAAGGAAATTTTCGCTATTTCCAGTCAAGTGTCTTGAGCAGCCAGAGTCTAATACCACTCACACCGTTGTCCCTTAGCCATGACTTGTACCTTTACATAGGAAGAACAAGATACGCGTGACCTATGAATCTAAATAGGTCCACCTGTGTTAGTCACTGTACCTTTTGGAACCCAAATTTGTTTAAACTTTATATTCTTGTTCTTGTACTTGCAATTGTGATATGTATTACCAACACACACATACGTATAGCATTTTGGAAACACACTTCTTACTACTCCTATCTCTTTTTGAATCTTTTTGTTAACTTTTGGCTTTTCATCAATTTTATTCCCATATCCTAGACCATGCCTATTCGTGTCATGCATCTGATATCCAAGAATAATGTCTAATGATTGCTTTCCAACTCCAAATTTTTTAATGGTCAGCTCAAGATCAGATACTTTAGATTTTAAGTATATGTTCTCATTAACAAGCAAGTTGCATTTACAGATAAAAGCCTTTTTTGTTTTCATCCTCAATCTTTTTATAGTTTATCATTTTCTTTTCTAGCTCAATAACTTTTTCTTTACAAGTTTTATTCTCACTCACAAGTGTAGGACATGTTTTACATTCAACATTTTCATGCACACTAGATTTTTCTTTTTTCATTTCAGCAATGTTTCTCTATATGCATCATTTTCAGCTTTTAATTTTTCAACCTCTAGTGACATATTATAGTTATCTTGCTGCAATTCATAATTACCCTCTCTTAAAGATTCCATAGTAGATTCTAAATCATTAATTTTATTGCGCATATTTTCCCACAAAATCAAGTTTTCATTCTTAGAGCAAGATTTTACCTTATTGAGGTCTCCCATTAAACAGAGAGAGGAGTGGGCAGTCTCCTCCTGAGTCTCATCCTCGATATCATTATCCCACATCACTGCCAAAGATTTTCCTTTTTTCTCTATAGAATTGTACTTTCCTTGTGGGCAGTTCTTCATGAAATGTCCCTGCTTCCTGCATTGAAAACACTGCATAGTCTTAGTAGTATTTTGTTCAGATAAAGTATTTGCTGGATTCAAATTATTAGAGGGATTGAACCATTTTAGCATGTCTGGTTTCCCCAGAGAGTCTTGATGTATTTCTTGAATCCTTTAACCACCAGTGCATGCTCCTTATCAAGATCTTCTTCTTCTTCTTCTTCTTCTTCAGCGTTGAAAGCTAGTGCCTTGGGAGTCTTAGCCTCAGATTACTCCATAGATTCAATGATCTTTATTTCAAGTTCATGGGACATCAGGTTTCCTATCAATTCTTCCACGCTTAGCTTCGCAATATCTTTTGCTTCTTGGATGACTGTGACTTTAGGACGGAATGAGCTTGGCAATGCTCTCAAGATCTTTCTTACTTGCTCTACACTCGAATATGGTTTTCCAAGAGCATTTGAATTGTACATAATGTCTGTAAACCTTACATACATCTCTTTGATGGACTCTGTGAGAAGAATGCAGAAGCTTTCATATTTAGTGATCAATAAGGCCAGTCTGGACTCCATTACTTGTGATGTTCCCTTATGTGTCACCTCCAGCATGTTCCAAATTTCATGTGCAGTTAAACATTGAGAAATACGATTAAATCCAGTTTTGTCCAAAGCACAGATAATTTCATTCATAGCTCTACTATTTAAAGAATAAAGTTTCTTATCAGTATCATCCCATTTATCTTCAGGATTCAGAATTTCAGAATTTTCAAATTTAATCATGGGGGGTTTGTAGCCTTTCTCAACAATATTCTATACTTCACAATCAACAGACACCAAATAAATTTTCATGCTTGCTTTCCAATAAGCAAAGTCTGTACCATTAAACGTAGAGGGTCTGACAGTGGACTGACCTTCAGCAAAGGCTGAATCAGAAATATTCATGGTTCTCTAGACTAGATCATATAGCCTGCTATGATACCACTTGTCGGATCGTGATCTAAGCCAAGAGGGGGGTGAATAGGCTTATAAAATATTTTTCAGATGCAAATAAATATTCCTACTCAACCAATCAATCACAGAGAAAATAATGTGCAGATAAAGATATCACAGAACAAACACAGAGCGCACACGAGATTTACCTTGGTTCGATCACCCTAACGACCTACTCCAACCCCAAAGTAAATACTTGAATAATAGTATCAAGATACATCACAACACGGAACTTCATACTCCAACACTCCGCTCACCAAGTAGGTACCCCCACGCACTAAAGTGTCAAACACTACACATCTAGTAAATACTTTCTCTTGGCTAGCCCCAACTAATTAAGAGCCCAAAACACCCCAAAACGATAGTCAAAATTAATACAAAGATCTACTTAACGATATCACAAATGTAAAGAGATAGAGAGTTAAGAACACTCAGTTTTGTGATTATTTCGTAGTCTCTGTCAATCAGCAAATCGTCAGCTATGCTCTGACGCAAATATTGTCCCGATCTGATGTCTGGAACTCAAAATATTGCCCTTTGAAGTTGGTTGCACAGATTGGTCAGTGTGTATAGAAATCCAGTAGTATGTGAGCTCAGCTTCTGATTGTGTGCAAAGAAACTTCCTTTAAAGACCATCCTTTGGAATTCTTGGAAGCACAACTGATGGCAGCAAGGAGTACTTCACATTCACGACAGTACAAATGATGGCGATAAGGAGTACTTCACATTCACAGCAGCAAGGATGCTCACCACCAGCAGTCAGGCATCGTTCAACTGCCGCTAAGGGAATCAACAACGGCAAGGAACTACCGCAATAAACGGAACTCTCCACGACAACAAGGGGTTCTCAGCAACTAGAGTTCACAACGATAGCGATATGGAGTTCTGACCGGCAAGGAGATGTCGAAGCACGGAATCAAGGGAAACAAATTCTCAACAGCAGTAATATGATTCAGCAGATCCCTTGATGGCCAACAAAATCCTTCACGACGAGGGGCAGCCAAGTAGTCACGGTAGCACTGTGTCGACAAAAACAAAAGCTATTCACGGTGGGATGCACAACAGCATGTCTTCAATGGCAGCATAGGTCTCACCGCAGCAAACAGATCTGAACGACAATAAGAATAGGAACACGACAGAACAATTAGTTCTCCATGGCTTCAAGGAGTTGCGGCAGAGGGTAATTTTTCTTGGAAAAGAAAAATGTTGCTTTGGAACTTGTTTGCTTGGAGAATTTGTGGCTTGGATGATATGGTTGTTGGCTGCTGCAATGAAGATGTTTAAAATATGGAGTTTAGATGCATGCTGTAACAATATGAGTTTGTTTTACTAGGGTTGTTTTTTTCTTTTGGCCGCATCAGAGCATCTCCAACCGCACGCCAAATCTGCAGATTTGGCGTGCGGTTTGCTCCAACCGCACGACATTCACGCCAATTTTTTGGCGTTCGTGAACAGGAGTCCGCCAATTTTGGCGTGGGGAAGATGAAATGGCTGGTGGAGATGGAGGGTGGAAATGTAAGGAAAATAGATGAAAGAGGGAGGTTTTGTAAATTTTAAGAAAGTTGAAATTAATTTAATTAGATTTAGACAATTTTATAATTTCCTATAAATGTAGAAAAAATTACTTAATTTAATTAAGTTTAAATTAGTAGTTGAATATGGAATATTTTTAATTAAATTTTTTCTATTTTTAGAAATAAATTTTATCTAATTAACTCCTTAAAATATTGGTTAAACTATAATTTTAATAATTTATATTATGTACATAATTTGAATATTCTCAAAGTTGCATGTAAATTTAGTACTGTATGTATTGATTTTACCTGAATTAAATAGTAAATTTGAACATATGAACATATTCAAAATAGCCAAAATGATTACTGCCCGATAACATTTCATGAAATACATGTCCAATATTACGTTGTCGGCTTCGAATACAATATATAAATTACATTACTAAAAATACATTTATTCACTACCATGCCTCTGCCATAAATGCTTAATCAGCCAGTTCCGAAGCTCAAAATGAGCCTCTCTGTCTTGAATCTTCTTGTGTCGAGCGAGAAATAAGCAGAATCGTTTGTCTGCATTGGTCTCCATATCTTCGTCTCTAGACGGTTCATCGTGAGTGACAAAATGTGGTTCCTCATCGTGTTCATCTTCCACAGTCATGTTATGTAGTATCACACAAGCAGTCATGATGTCGTGTAACACCCGTTTATCCCAAAAACGCGATGGTCCCTTGATGATAGCAAATCGTGCCTGGAGTACTCCGAAAGCTCGCTCCACATCTTTTCGATATCTTTCTTGCATAACAGCAAAGTGCTGCTTCTTCAGACCATGTGGTTGAGATATTGTTTGTACAAGGGTAGACCATTTGGGATATATCCCATAGGCCAAATAATAACCAGTGTCATAATTTTTTCCTAAGATATTATAATTGGCCGGAGGAGTTTTACCTTGTGCTAGTTGGTCAAATAAATTTGATGATTGCAGTACATTAATATCATTGTTAGAACCTGGCAAGCCAAAATAAGCATGTCATATCCATAAGTCATACGAGGCTACAGCCTCAAGAATAGTCGTTGGTCCTCCATGATGTCCTGAGTACTGCCCCGCCCAAGCAGTTGGACAATTTTTCCATGCCCAGTGCATGCAGTCAAAACTACCTAACATTCCCGGAAACCCTCGTTCTTCGCCTTTTCTTAGTAGCCTTGCAATGTCATCTGGAGTAGGATTCCTCAAAAATTCTTCTCCGAACACTTCTATGATTGCTCGACAGAACCTTTTCAAGCATTGGATTGTGGTTGACTCACCAATCCTAATATATTCATCATAAGTATCTGCCGAAGTTCCATAGGCTAACATGCGATGTGTTGTTGTTACCTTCTGCAGAGTTGATAATCCTAATTTACCTAAACCATCTTTTGTTTGCACAAAGAAATTGTCATGCTCTTTGACTCCATTGACAATGCGAAGGAACAAATTCCTTCGACATCAAAACCTTCTACGAAAAAAAGTTTCCCCATATGTAGGGTTCTCGGAAAAATAATCTTGCCAAAGTCGAGAGTTACCTTCTTCTCTTCCACGGTTGATTACCACATGTCCGGGAATCGAGCCTCTACGTTTTGTTGCCCTTCTCTCTTGAAGACAACGTTTAAGCAGCTTATTTAAGAATTCCTCCTCCTCCTCCATCTCAGCCAATGCTTGCTCCCATTCTTGGAAGCACAGATCAAGAGTCTCGCCATCGGAAGATGATGAAGAGCTGGCCCAAGATAGTTCATTTGGAAAACTCATTGTTTAATGAAATATGTTAGGTGATGGACATAGAACATAAAGATATCATGCTATTTATAACTTGGTTAGCATTGGATTCTCAACATTGGATGCCATTTCAAATAGTACCATTGGGTTATGTATCAACATTGGATGCCATATCAAATAGTACCATTGGGTTGTGTATCAACATTGGATGCCATATCAAATAGTACCATTGGGTTATGTATCATGAACACACATATTATACATTCCGAACACACATATAATACAACATGAACATACATATATATGAGAAGGGTTCATGGAGTTAGGTACACTTAGTATTAATGCATGTTCATTTTACAATACAACCATGTTCAGGTTGTGCTACAAGTATGTTCAGGTTATCATATAACTGTGTTCGGTGCAGTGTATATGTGTGTTCGGTGCAGTGTATATGTGTGTACAGTGCAGTGTATAGGTGTTTACGGTGCAGTGAATATGTGTGTATAGTGCAGTGTATATGTGTGTTCGGTGCAATGTATATGTGTGTACAGTGCAGTAAATATGTGTGTACGGTGCAGTGTATATGTGTGTACAGTGCAGTATATATGTGTGTTCGATGCAGTGTATATGTGTGTACGGTGCAGTGTCTATGTGTGTACGCTGCAGTGTCTATGTGCGTTCGGTGCAGTGTATATGTGCGTTCGGTGCAGTGTATATGTGTGTTCGGTGCAGTGTATATGTGTGTACGGTACAGTAAATATGTGTGTTCGGTGCAGTAAATATGTGTGTTCGGTGCAGTCCTTATATATGGCATCCAATCCTTAAATAGTTGCATTGGATGTCGTACCAACATTGGATGCCATATTAATAGTAGCATTGTATGATGAATCAACATTGGATGCCATATCAAATAGTGGCATTGGGTTGTGTATCAACATTGGATGACATATCAAATAGTACCATTGGGTTGTGTATCAACATTGGATGACATATCAAATAGTACCATTGGGTTGTGTATCAACATTCTTATAAATAGGAGCATTCTTACATAATTGTGGTTACAACTCTTCTCACATTACTTGGTTCATTGGCTGCTACTTCTCATAACTCTTCTCACAACTCTTCTCACAACTCTCCAATGGCTGCTATTCGAGGAAAGGCCTTCAGCCAGCAAGAGGATCAAGTCTTATGCGAAGCATAGCTTCATGTCTCTCAAGATCCAATCTTGGGTACAAATCAAAAGAAAGACAAGCTGTGGCATAGAATTTCAACATTCTTCCATGAAAAGGTAGGTAATGGAGCAAGATCATACCGATCTTTAGAAAGTCGTATGGAATACATTAAGAAGGCCATAAACAAATTCCGAGATTGCATTCGACAAATCGAGCGACTGAATCCCAGCGGCTGTTCTGAATTGGATATAGTATGTATTTAATTTCAAATTTGCATTTCATTTTTCATTTTCATTTAAACACTTTCTAACAATTTGATCTTTATTTTGTTTAATTTATTTTGGGTAGTTTACAAAAGCTATAACTATGTATGGAGAAGTTGGTGGGGAAAAGAAAGGATTTCAGCTTAATCATGTTTGGTCGATCCTCAAAGATGCCGAGAAGTGGGCAGAACCAAAATCTACATTTTCAAGGGAGGGGTTCTCTTCATCCAATGCGAACTCGGAGAATACAATGAATGCCAAGCCATTGACTGAAGATTTTCCCACCATTGGTGATGACCAGTCTCCTACTGACATTTCAGGAAGTCGGCCAGTTGGAAGAAAGCAGGAAAAGATGAAAAGGCGGCAGTCAATTGAGATTAACTCTGATGAGGAAATTATATCTAATTTAAAGAAAATAACTGTGAAACGTGACGTTCATATGGAAAAAATGCAACATATGATGCTGATAAAACTTGAAAATGAAAAGAAAAAATTAGACATGCGAGCTAAACAATTAGAACACCGTGATCGACAATTAGCTCTTGAGCGCGATGTTGAGGATAGGAAAATTATGAAGATAGATTTAGGTAAGATTGTTGATCCAGGGGAACGTGCATATTATCAAAGGAAAAAAACAAGAAATTATTACTAGAAACGAATACGGAAGTCATTCGAATGATATGCAAGGATTTTCTCAGCTTCTTGGAGGAGCAGGAGGATTTTCTCAATTTGAAGGAGGATCTGGATGTGTAGGAGGAAACCAGTATGGAAATCCTTTGGGAGATCATGAAGGAAGCGACGGTTACGACAATGTTAACCTATCAGACTTTTAATTGATGTCTATTTTGTTTTCTGCCATGTTGTTTATGTTTGTCTTTATTTTTTAGAATGTTATTTTAGAATGTAGTTTCCTTCGGGGCAAGTTAAATAGATCCCCATATGTTTTATTATTCTAATTTATATTTTTAACTTTAATTTAGTAAATTATTATTTTAATAATATAATAAAAATAGTAAATATTAGGCTTGTTTTAAAGCTCTCAACGAGGCCTTTCTAATTATAATTTTATTAAATTAAAATAGATTAAGATAATATTAATAATAATGGAATGTTTAATTTATCATAATATTAATGATAAGATGAATAAGAAAAATAGAGGATTGGGTTGGAGCTCCCTCCATTTCCCACCCTCCATTTGTGGAATATTCTTGGAATATTCCACCCCAACCCTCCAAATTTGGAGGGATTGGTTGGAGATGCTCTCAAACCTCTGTCTCTTTTGTGGGGGGTATATATAGGTATGGGTAGAGGAGTTTGGGTCAAATCAAAACAGTCAATTATAGGATTTGATTAGGATTTCAATTGGTCCAAATTTATTTTGTTGTGATTTGATTCTCAATTTAAAGATAACTCCTTATCCCTCCATATTGACTGTAACGACTGCTTTTCATGTATATGAATTTATTATATTATAATATTTGTTTTGGTGGATTTTCTCCTCATGTGTGGTTTTCGTCTCCGTGGTTTTCATTTTCGATCTTTTCTCGTTTCTTCCTTAGGATCGTCGATTTTGAAGTATGTCACTCGTGACGGACTTCATAACGGTCATATCTAACTATTAGATCAAGCCTAGGAGTCTTAGGAATCGATCCCGGGGCCCCGCGCTCCATATCGGAACTTTTTGTGCTCATTAGCCGGTATAAGAAGGGGCACCGACCGACTAGATGACGATCCAGTCGATCGGCAATCCTTCTTGGACCGACTAGTTAGCTTTCTAAATTTCTTAGGAGTTACTGTTTATCGTTAGTCGGTCTAAGAATGTTGGTTGACCGACTAGGTTGCAAACTAGTCGGTCGGCAATGCTTCTTTAACCGACTAACTCATCATCTTATTTTTGGTATCTATACTGTTCACTCTTAGTCGGTCTAAGAACGTTCATCGACCGACTAGATGCTAAACTAGTCGGTCAGTATTTGTTCATGGACCGACTAACTCTAAATCCTATTTTCGTTCAGGAGTTACTGTTTACACTTAGTCGGTCTACGTTGGTCGACCGAACGACTAGTTGCCAAACTGGTCGGTCAGTGGTTGCTCTTTGACCGACTAACCAGTGTTGAAACCCTAATTTCTGGGCAGCCGCCAGCCCAACCTATTTAAACCCAACCCAAACGTTTTCTTCTTCCTCAACACGACCCAAAACCCTAAAATCTTCCCCTTTGAGCCCCCATCTTCCTCCAAGCTTCATCCCTTCATTCCAAGCCCTAAATCCATCATCCAAACCATCCATCCACTCTATCTACCTCTCATCTTCCCCAAAATATCACCAAATCCATCAAAATCCCCAAATCCCCCAAAACCCTAGTTTCCCCAAACTTCTCCAATCTTTTCCAGATCTGATCCTAGGGTTCTCCGGAGTGTTTCTTCCGCCTCCTCTCGGTAAGAAATCGATCTACCGTTGTTTTCATAACCTATTTATATTTTTTATGAAACCCTAATAAATTTCATGTTGTTTGATGTTTGTTTCCCCCATAACAGCGATTTTCCCCGTAGATTAGCATCCGTGAGACGAAGTGGTCGTCATCCCCGGTGCTAGGCAAGTGAAACTTGCCACTTAGGGTTTAGGCCATGTTTTAGGCCATTTTCTTGTTGTAGGCGTAAAAGAGGCTAGGCGACGAAATGATACTCGCCTAGGCGTAAGTTGGGGAACTAGCTTGACAACGAAGCTAGTTCCGACATTTAGCATGTTGCACAATTACCATGTCATGTTTACTTTCCATTAACGGTACGTAAATTAAATGTCATGTCATTGCATCCTTTTGGTGATCCCGTGATTGCGTAGCATCGCTACACCACTTGTGTTCCTGGCTCGTGACCATAAGCGAGCATAATGAGTTGCTAACCCCAACGCTCGATATATTGAATTGTGAACTAAGAAACAAGCTCCCGTGTGGGGCAACCCTGGCTCACTTGCTGGGCTCATGTACAGGGACCCTGGCTTGTTTAGTGCGGGATGGGGTAAGGGTTAAGCGGCCAGGCAACTGGGGGTCTGTTTGATCAACAACTGCAGTTGTAAGGCGTAAACTCTGGGGTGGGGTAGTGTTTAGTGCCGATCGGTGTGAATGATGAACCATTCAGCTGAAGGGCGTAAACATCTTCAAACAATAGTGAAACGTGAATTGTGTTTAGTGCTGATCGGCGTGAATGATGTACCATTCAGCTGAAGGGCGTAAACACCTACAAAACAAAGTGAATTGATTGAGAATGTTAGTAGCTTGGCTACTCTTGTCTTGTCCCGATAATTGTACTCTTGTGCTTGTTGTTCATCATGTCTTAATTGTGCACTCATGTTATAACTGCCATGTCATGCATACTAAAACTGCTAGGTTGCTAGTTGCCTTACTTTCAGTTTCCTTGCCCAAGTCTTTAGACTTGCTGACATGTGCCCCTTTACTCTTTTGGGTGACACATGTTAAATCCTGAGCCTGAGTACCTTGTTGAGGACGAGGTGTTTGCTGACGCCGAGCCCGATCCCATGTTTGACGGGGAGTACGTGGACACTGGGGACCAGTCCTAGTGTCTTCGTGTGTTTTGCTTTTGTTAGACAGTTGTTTTGTTATCGGTGCGTAGCACCTATACTTGTTATGTCGTTGCTTTTGTTGGCCTTGTTCTGGGCCTTTAGACTATTTTCTTTTAGCCTGGTGGCTTTTCTGGATGTTGGACTTATTTTCGTGTTGGACAATTTATGAGATGTGAGATTTTTATTTCAGTCTCTCCTTGTGTTATTATTGTTGTTCCGTTGTGGTTACAGGGACCTGCTTATGTATTGTTGACGCTTATCGGGTTTGGGGCTTCACAGCTCCACTCTCGTGCTGACCTTTTCACGTCTTGCCTCCATTTTAGGGAAGCGGGTCGTGACAGGTTTTGTTGGTGGCCCATGCAGGTCCTTCTGTAACTGCGACTTTTGGAATAGCGATAATAATATTAGAATGTCCAATAAACTAAGTTCGACGTCCGTTGTCATAAGCTATGAGTCAAATTGGATTCATTCTCTGTGTCATTAGATGGCAGGAAGGCGTTTCACCCGTGGTGGGGGCAGTGGTGCGCTCCCTCATGATGAGGAGCCTGAGCGAGAACCCACCAGCGGTGAGATGATACGGATGATGCTCCTGATGATGCAAGTGCAGCAGGGCGTGCTTCTGCAAGTCCAGAATGCTCCACTTGCTCGAGTTGCCCGGGCTCTTTCGGATGCCCCTCGCTCTGAGCCAGGAGCGAAGCAATTTCGGGAGCTGGGTCCCACGTATTTTGATGGTTCTGAGGGTCCTCTGGCCGCCGATGAGTGGATTCGGAACATCGAGGACAATCTGAAGATGGCCAAGATCACCCCGGCTGGATGGGTTGATTTGGCTAAGAGGCAACTCAAGGATAATGCTCGGAATTGGTGGGATGCGGAAGAGAAGATGCTGGTGGAGCCGATCGTCTGGGCTACCTTTAAGGCCAGATTTGATGGTGAGTTCTTCCCGAAGGCTGCCAGGGAAGAGATGCTGCAGCGTTTTATCGACTTGAAGCAGGGGAACTTGACGGTGGACATGTATCACCAAGAGTTCATGAGGCTGAGTCGGTTTGCACCGAAGATGGTGCAGGACGCTGAGGAGAGAGCTCAGAGGTTCCTGCAGGGGCTTGCTTCGGAGCTGCAGAGCTTTGTGACCTCTTCTGATCAGGAATCTTATCAGAAGGTTTTGGTAGCAGCTAAGAGGCAGGAGCTGCTCGTGAACCAGAGGAGGGGGTCTGTTGTTGGTGCTGGGAAGAGGCCTGTGGAACCGGCGAGAGCTGTGGTTAGACCTGGATTCAGGCCTAATCAGTCCGCTCAGTTTAAGAGGCCAGGAGGGCCTATTCAGAAGACTTGCCATTTCTGCGGCAAGCCTGGCCACATCAAGGATCAGTGTCAGAAGTTTCTGGGCCAGTGTCTGGTTTGTGGTGATGCTTCCCATGTCGCGAGAGATTGTCGGCACGCGGGTCCGCTGCGGAGGGCTCCTGTTGCAGCACAGCCGTTGCAGCATCGAGCGTCTGTTCCTGCTGGTCGTGGAGCAGCTCTTGTTCCGCATAGGCAGGCTTTTCAGCAGGCTGTTCCGCCAAGGAGGCAGGCTTTTCTGATGACCGCTGTGGAGAGCGAGGCTGTGGATGAGGTTATCGCAGGTAATCCTCAATCTAGCTGTTACTTTCCTAGCTGGTTGATTGTTAGATTGTGTTGTTTGCTTGAACATGGTTGTTTGCTAGAATAGGGTTTGATTGTTAATTGATTGTTAGGTGTGGTTTTAGTGTGCACATTTCCTGCACGAGTCCTCTTTGACTCTGGTGCATCGATGTGCATTATTTCTCGGAGCTTCGTGGAGAGGCATTCCTTGTCGACGTCCCCTCTTCCAAAGAGTTGGAATATCGTTACAGGGAATGGCGTGGTCTCGGTGCATCGTGGTTGCAATTCTTGCTCGTTGGTGGTCTGTGGACATGAGCTTTTCGCTGATTTCATTGTCCACGACATCATCAACTATGATGCAGTTCTTGGGATGGACTGGCTTGCGAGCTACTATGCTACGATCGAATGTCGACGGAAGAAGGTGGTGTTCAAGATTCCCGGACATCCAGTATTTGAGTTCAGTCGTGGTAGCAGTTCGCTTGGTCCTGTCAGATTTCGGGCCAGGCCGGTGGAGGCTGTGGCTATGCAGATGGAGCTGGAGTGGCCAGCTGTGGTGCGAGATTTTGGCGACGTCTTCCCCGAGGAGATGTCTGGTTTGCCACCTGATCGAGCTCTGGAATTTTCTATCGATCTTGTTCCAGGTGCGCAGCCGATTTTGAAGGCGCCGTATCGTATGGCACCTGCAGAATTGGAAGAGTTGCGGAAGCAGTTGGATGAGCTTTTGCAGAAGGGTTATATTAATCCTAGCGTGTCTCCATGGGGAGCACCGGTGTTGCTGGTGAAGAAGAAGGATGGTTCACGTCGCATGTGCGTGGATTATCGGGAGCTGAATGCGGTGACCATTAAGAATAAATACCCGTTGCCTCGCATCGATGATATTTTTGATCAGCTTGGAGGTTCGAGGGTGTTTTCTAAATTGGATTTGAGGAGTGGTTACCATCAGTTGAAGGTGAAGAAGGATGATGTTCCGAAGACAGCGTTCAGGACGAAGTATGGACACTATGAGTTTGTGGTTATGCCTTTCGGCGTAACTAACACGCCCGCAGTTTTCATGAATCTGATGAACCTGATTTTCTACGACTTTTTGGATAAGTTTGTCGTTATCTTTATTGATGACATTCTGATCTATTCAAAGTCGGAGGAAGAGCATGCCTCGCACTTGAGGACGGTATTGGAGATTTTAAGGAAGCATCGTTTGTATGCTAAGTTTTCGAAGTGCGAGTTTTGGCTGGATAGAGTTGCTTTTCTCGGTCATGTGGTGACTGGAGATGGTATTTCTGTGGATCCCGAGAAGATTAGGGCCATCAGGGAGTGGCCTGTTCAGTCGTCTGCGTCTGAGATTCGGAGTTTCCTTGGACTTGCTGGTTATTATCGGCGATTCATTAAGGACTTTTCTCGTATTGCTGAGCCGATGACCAGGTTGACGCGGAAGGATGTTGCTTTTGTTTGGTCGGGTGATTGTGAGAGTGCTTTCGGTATTCTGAAGGAGAGGTTGACGACTGCCCCTATTCTTGTTGTGCCTGATCGCAGCGGTGGATTTGAGATCTTTTGCGATGCTTCTGGCAAGGGTCTCGGTTGTGTGTTGCATCAGCATGTGCATGTTGTGGCGTATGCGTCTCGTCAGCTTAAGGTTCATGAGAAGAATTACCCGACGCATGATTTGGAGTTGGCTGTCGTTGTGTTTGCTCTTAAGATTTGGAGGCACTTCTTGCTGAGTGAGAAAGTGAAGATTTTCACCGATCACAAAAGCTTGAAGTATATTTTCACTCAGAAGGAGCTCAACATGCGACAGCGTCAATGGTTGGAGCTGATGGCGGATTATGAGATTGATTTGCAGTTTCACCATGGCAAGGTGAATGTGGTTCCTGATGCGCTGAGTAGGCTTCCGGCGGTGATGATTTTGACCTCGCAGTGGAGATTGCGACAGGATTTTTGCGAGTCTGGCGTGGAGATTGTTCTTCCTGGAGAGGCTTCATCGTTGATGTACATGCAGGTACAGTCGACGATCGTGGATCGGATTAAGGCTGGCCAGGCTGAGGATTCGAGGCTGGTGAAGATTCGGGAGCAGGTGGAAGCCGGTCTGCGGACTGACTTTTTGATTCATGAGGATGGCTCGCTGAGGTTCGGAGCCAGGTTGTGTGTGCCAGCTGGGGATATCAGAGAGGAGCTGATGGTGGAGGCACATAGTTCGCCGTATTCTGTGCATCCTGGTGGCACCAAGATGTACCAGGATCTTCGTCTGAATTATTGGTGGCATGGTATGAAGAGGAGCGTGGATCGGAGTGTAGCCAAGTGCTTGGTTTGCCAGCAAGTGAAGGCGGAGCATCAGCGTTCGGCCGGGTTGCTACAACCGCTTCCGATTCCGGAGAGGAAGTGGCAGCACATCACTATGGATTTCGTGATTGGACTACCTCGGAGTCCGAAGCAGAATGACGCGATTTGGGTGATCGTAGATCGATTGACCAAATCTGCACACTTTATTCCGTTCCGAGTGGGGCAGTCCACTGAGGCGCTAGCGAGGAGATATATGGAGGTAAAATTCTTTTACTCTCCGTTTTATTTCCTTTTCCTGGTGTGGATAGTGATGTAACGTGAATCGTGCAGGAGGTTGTGCGACTTCATGGAGTCCCCGTGAGTATCGTGTCGGACAGAGACACGAGATTCACATCTCAATTCTGGCAGAGTTTGCAGAAGAGCTTGGGTACGCGCCTGAGTTTCAGCACGGCGTACCATCCGCAGACGGATGGCCAGTCCGAGAGGACGGTTCAGATTTTGGAAGACATGCTGAGGGCGTGCATGTTGGATTTCAAGGGTTCGTGGGAGGACCATCTACATCTGGTAGAGTTTTCCTACAACAACAGCTTCCAGGCGAGTATTGGCATGGCGCCTTTCGCCGCTCTTTATGGGAGGAAATGTCGATCGCCATTGAGTTGGGATGACGTTGGTGATCGGGAGTTGTTGGGACCTGAGATGATCGTGGAGGCCGTGGATATCGTCAGGAATATTCAGGAGAGGTTGAGAATTGCTCAGGACCATTTTAAGCATTGGGCGGATGCTAAACGTCGTCCTTTGGAGTTTCAGCCGGGCGACCATGTGTTCTTGAAGATTTCCCCGAATCGCGGTGTGATTCGTTTTGGGAAGCGTGGAAAGTTGAGCCCGCGGTACATTGGACCATTTGACATTTTGGAGAGGGTTGGCGAGGTAGCTTATCGCTTGGCCTTGCCGCCATCTTTGGAAGGAGTTCACAATGTTTTCCATGTGTCGCAGCTTCGTCGATACATTAGCAATCCATCTCATGCGGTAGATTTCTCGGAGATTACCGTTCGCCCCGATTTGACGTATGACCAGTATCCAGTGCAGATTCTGGACAGGCGTCAGAAATCGCTTCGGAACAAGATTGTCAATCTTGTGAGGGTGATGTGGCGACACGGCTCACCTGGAGAGTCTACTTGGGAGAATGAGGATGAGATGCGAGAGCGTTTCCCACTTTTGTTTCCGGACTCGTGAGTATTCGGAAATTCCGAGGACGGAATTTTTCTTAAGTTGGGGAGGATGTAACGACTGCTTTTCATGTATTTGGATTTATTATATTATAATATTTGTTTTGGTGGATTTTCTCCTCATGTGTGGTTTTCGTCTCCGTGGTTTTCATTTTCGATCGATTCGTCGTATTTTCTCGTTTCTTCCTTAGGATCGTCGATTTCGAAGTATGTCACTCGTGACGGACTTCATAACTGTCATATCTAACTATTAGATCAAGCCTAGGAGTCTTAGGAATCGATCCCGGGGCCCCGCGCTCCATATCGAAACTTTTTATGCTCATTAGCCGGTATAAGAAGGGGCACCGACCGACTAGATGACGATCCAGTCGGTCGGCAATCCTTCTTGGACCGACTAGTTAGCTTTCTAAATTTCTTAGGAGTTACTGTTTATCGTTAGTCGGTCTAAGAACGTTGGTTGACCGACTAGGTTGCAAACTAGTCGGTCGGCAATGCTTCTTTAACCGACTAACTCATCATCTTATTTTTGGTATCTATACTGTTCACTCTTAGTCGGTCTAAGAACGTTCATCGACCGACTAGATGCTAAACTAGTCGGTCAGTATTTGTTCATGGACCGACTAACTCTAAATCCTATTTTCGTTCAGGAGTTACTGTTTACACTTAGTCGGTCTGCGTTGGTCGACCGACCGACTAGTTGCCAAACTAGTCGGTCAGTGGTTGCTCTTTGACCGACTAACCAGTGTTGAAACCCTAATTTCTGGGCAGCCGCCAGCCCAACCTATTTAAACCCAACCCAAACATTTTCTTCTTCCTCAACACGACCCAAAACCCTAAAATCTTCCCCTTTGAGCCCCCATCTTTCTCCAAGCTTCATCCCTTCATTCCAAGCCCTAAATCCATCATCCAAACCATCCATCCACTCTATCTACCTCTCATCTTCCCCAAAATCTCACCAAATCCATCAAAATCCCCAAATCCCCAAAACCCTAGTTTCCCCAAACTTCTCCAATCTTTTCCAGATCTGATCCTAGGGTTCTCCGGAGTGTTTCTTCCGCCTCCTCTCGGTAAGAAATCGATCTACCGTTGTTTTCATAACCTATTTATATTTTTTATGAAACCCTAATAAATTTCATGTTGTTTGATGTTTGTTTCCCCCATAACAGCGATTTTCCCCGTAGATTAGCATCCGTGAGACGAAGTGGTCGTCATCCCCGGTGCTAGGCAAGTGAAACTTGCCACTTAGGGTTTAGGCCATGTTTTAGGCCATTTGCTTGTTGTAGGCGTAAAAGAGGCTAGGCGACGAAATGATACTCGCCTAGGCGCAAGTTGGGGAACTAGCTTGACAACGAAGCTAGTTCTGACATTTAGCATGTTGCACAATTACCATGTCATGTTTACTTTCCATTAACGGTACGCAAATTAAATGTCATGTCATTGCATTCTTTTGGTGATCCCGTGATTGCGTAGCATCGCTACACCACTTGTGTTCCTGGCTCGTGACCAGAAGCGAGCATAATGAGTTGCTAACCCCAACGCTCGATATATTGAATTGTGAACTAAGAAACAAGCTCCCATGCGGGGCAACCCTGGCTCACTTGCTGGGCTCATGTACAGGGACCCTGGCTTGTTTAGTGCGGGATGGGGTAAGGGTTAAGCGGTCAGGCAACTGGGGGTCTGTTTGATCAACAACTGCAGTTGTAAGGCGTAAACTCTGGGGTGGGGTAGTGTTTAGTGCCGATCGGTGTGAATGATGAACCATTCAGCTGAAGGGCGTAAACATCTACAAACAATAGTGAAGCGTGAATTGTGTTTAGTGCTGATCGGCGTGAATGATGTACCATTCAGCTGAAGGGCGTAAACACCTACAAAACAAAGTGAATTGATTGAGAATGTTAGTAGCTTGGCTACTCTTGTCTTGTCCCGATAATTGTACTCTTGTGCTTGTTGTTCATCATGTCTTAATTGTGCACTCATGTTATAACTGCCATGTCATGCATACTAAAACTGCTAGGTTGCTAGTTGCCTTACTTTCAGTTTCCTTGTCCAAGTCTTTAGACTTGCTGACATGTGCCCCTTTACTCTTTTGGGTGACACATGTTAGATCCTGAGCCTGAGTACCTTGTTGAGGACGAGGTGTTTGCTGACGCTGAGCCCGAGACCGTGTTTGACGGGGAGTACGTGGACACTGGGGACCAGTCCTAGTGTCTTCGTGTGTTTTGCTTTTGTTAGACAGTTGTTTTGTTATCGGTGCGTAGCACCTATACTTGTTATGTCGTTGCTTTTGTTGGCCTTGTTCTGGGCCTTTAGACTATTTTCTTTTAGCCTGGTGGCTTTTCTGGATGTTGGACTTATTTTCGTGTTGGACAATTTATGAGATGTGAGATTTTTATTTCAGTCTCTCCTTGTGTTATTATTGTTGTTCCGTTGTGGTTACAGGGACCTGCTAATGTATTGTTGACGCTTATCGGGTTTGGGGCTTCACAGCTCCACTCTCGTGCGGACTTTTTCACGTCTCGCCTCCATTTTAGGGAAGCGGGTCGTGACATTGACCAAGTCCAACTAGCTTATTCACAAGTTTGCCACCTCCTCAATTCTTCCCCATATTTACATCACTGCCATTCCCATCAAGTTGCAACTTTTCCATCACGTTTTTTAATGGTTTGGCCCTTAAAACACTCAATAAACACTTCAGAAATATTCTCACAGGTTTGTCATCATCAAACACAAAGTCACATATTGTTGTGTCCAACATCCATGGTAGGGACCTTGTAAGCAACCATGACACGGCCTTGTATATGAGCAGGAGGTTGGACAAGAAAGGGGGCGAAGGTCACTTCAAGAAGAAGGGTCGTTTTAAGCATAGAGAGTCCAAAGATCAAAGGGACACCTCTTGCTTCATATGCAAGAAAAAGAGTCATTGGAAGGACCAATGCCCCAATGCCATGGCAATGAAGAAATGCAAGAGTGCATATGGTTCAGCTTTCTTAGGATGCGAGGATATGGAGGTACGTGATGATAGTGTTAACGATGACATGAGTAAAGCTCAAATGTTTACTACGAGAGTGTCCAGTGAGGCACAAGTTGCATATCTGATGGATATCAGATGTTCTTTCCATATGACTCTACATAGAAGTTGGTTCTCGATGTATTATTTCGAAGAAGATGGATGCTCTATTCTTATGGGGAGCAATGCTGAATGCAAGACCGTGTGGATTGAAAAAATCAGATCCACATGCACGATGGGGTCGTGCAAATCCTTGGTGATATCAGGCACATGCCTGATCTCAGGAAGAGTCTAATTCCCATTGGCATGTTAGCCAATGTGGGATGCAAGTCAGTGGTCGAGAATGGCCAGCTAATGGTATCCAAAGGAGTCATGATGGTGATGAAGTGTAAGAAAGTTGGAAATTTGTATGCTCTATAAGGTAACACAATGGAAGGCAAAGCTGATGCCACCTCTTCTAGTTCCAATAATAGAGATCCTGCAAAGCTTTTTGTATTATAGTTTGAGTCATCCATGTGACAAGACCCTTGATGTTCTCTGAATGAGAAAATTGATTGGAGCTAGTAAAGAGTGTGTGGAATTTTGTGAAAGTTGTGTTTTGGGCAAAAAATACAAAGTTGCAATTTAGTACCTGAGTGCATTCTAGCAAGGATCTGTTAGATTATATACATTCAGAAGTGTGAAGACCTTGTCTTGTGACAACATGTTGTGGTACTAGATATTTTGTCGTCATCATCGACGACTTTTCTAAGAAGTGTTAGTGGTACTTAATAAAAACTAAGGGCCAAACCTTCAAAAAATTCAAGCACTGGAAAGCTATGGAAAAGAAGAACACTGGAAGGACTGTTAGAGTCATAAGATCTGACAACTGACATGTATTTACCTCAAGGCAGTTCATTGGCTACTGCATATCCCAAAGGATTCAATGACACTATACTCCTCTGAGTGATCCACAGTCGAATGGGGTGGCAGAGAGAATGAACAACACATTGTTGGAGAGTGTACATTGCTTGAGGCACTCATCTGGATTGAAAAAGGAATTTTTGTGTGAGATTATCACGACCGACATACATATTATAAACCGTGTTCCATCGGCGTCAATTGATTACCCAATTCCTAAGGAAAAGTGGTGTGGGAAGATCGACGATTATCATACCTTTGCATTGTTGGTTGACCGGTCTATACTTATGATAAGGGCGACAAGTTCGAACCGAGGACAGAGAAGTGAAGGGTTTTATGGGACCCTTAGGGCACAAAAATTCTATGCCCGTCCTAAGTCGGACGGAACATAGACAGAAATAACAGTGGAAAATAATCATGTTAATCTAATTAACAGTTAACCCTAAGGTCCAAGACCCTAATCCAAGATCTATGCCGACTTGGGATGGGTCTGACCATCCCAAGAAGGATCTAGCCTACTGCGATTAAATTAAACTAATGCTTAATTAAACACATACCCGGAATCTCAGCTCTGGAGCAGGCGAGATGTTCCGCACCGTCTTCTGAGCCGCTCCCGTCTCACGCCGAGCCGCTCCTCGAACCGCTCCCCGAACCGCTCCTCGAACCGCTCCGCATCCCGAGGCGATCAATCCCGTGTCGCCGAGCCAACCAACCGCCGAAGAAAGTTTCACACGAGTGAAGCCTCCGCCTAGATTTTGGATCTGGATCCGAACTCCTTTGCGGCTTTGCTAGAGCCCTCAGGAGCAAGGCAGAAATTTATAGGGAGAGGAGAAATATTAATTTAGATTAGATCCGAGCGTGCTCCAACATTTACGAGAGCCTCTCAAATCTAGAGCTTGGGACGAGTTATGAGGAAGGGGGAGGGCCTCTATTTATAGAGGCGGCTGACTCTCCCCTTTTCTCCACAACCGAGGTGGGACTATTAATTTGGGATTAATTAAATCAAGTTAGTTTGACTTTCACAAAGAGCAAACTTCCTCAAATTTTAACTCCCTCACCGTTGAGCTTCAATGTTGGTACAACCTACCAAATCAAAGATGGTTCAACGGTGAACGCGTAGGAAAAAACGGCTCGTCAATCCGAGTCCGTTTGACCCTTCAAACAATTGTCCAAAGTTAGCCAAAAGTCATGCTTCTCTTAGAAACGTAGCCGTCAAGAAAATCCCAGGTTTCAAAAAACCCTAACCAGAAAATTTGGGCTTGGTGGGCCTCCATTTTCGCTGGTTTCAGCCCAACAGTTTGGGCTGACTTGTTTTGGCTATAACTTGTGCATTTGGACTCCGTTTTTGACGCGGTTTGAACCTGCGTTTAGAGCGGGACGATCCCGTCATCTAGGTAACCTTTTCAACGCGTTTATTTTATTAAATATAGTCTTAAACAATTTAAGACACATTTAATCTCTTTTGCATCATATGCAAATTAATCCCTATCTAGGCTTAAATTTTCATTTGTATCAAATACAAATGATCCGAGGGCATATTCCTCTACATCTCCCACTTGCACTCAGGATCATTTATCCCGAATGCAGGAGATGATTGCAAACATCTTTTGAAATATTTTATCCCTTGCATCAAATGCAAATTATTCTCCCTAACTAATTTCTACCTATTACTAGACGAAGGTCACACTCTGTGTGAGACCCTACAGCCTGACCCTTACAACAGGTTGGGCTCGAAGCCCTATACGGCAGTGACCACGAGTAGTGGTTGCCGTCCCTGCTTCAGGAATCATCATTATGTGGTTGACTCATTGACATGAGTATTGTCGGGACCACCCTGACTGTTTCCGTGATGAATTCCGCAGTTATAGTCTCTTCGTCTTAACTATGTCGTGTAGATCAAGTCTATGGTATGGTCAAACTGTCAACCCCAATAACTTAACTCCGGTTAGTTTCTATCGATCTTTAGTCAAATAATGTTGGACTTCTTCCAACATACTCTGGCCAGAGTTTTTACTAAAGACCGAACTAACCCTACGACACTAACTCCCATTGACCGGGAGAGACGAATCCTCTCTTGGTCATTACTCTCCTAATGCGCTTCAAGTGCCACCCAATCAAAGACCTTTCGACAGGCCTTGCCTCGAAGCTAGGTCATTTGATCTAAGTGGCACCGTTCACGCACAGGTTTGTCAAAATGACCTCAAGTCAAAAGACCAACTAGCCTATCATCACTCAGAGTCATCATTGATAGATTGGTCAATATAACCATATGAAAACTCTTGTGGATCGTTTAGTGAACTCATTCTCTAATGAGCACCTGTGTCTCATCTACGACTTCGCCAAGTCAAGCGATCATGAGATCATCGTCACCGCTAAACGGTGAAAACTAAGACACAATGGTCTATCCGACGTTTCGATATCCTTGTCTCGAAACATCTACGACCACGAACCCTTTTAGACTTATGCTACAGACGGTCAAACATTTCTCCATGATCGAGATACTCATCTCGATACCAGTTTGACCTCGCATAAAGTCTCAGAACTTTACCTAAGTTAATATCTAATGTTAACTACATTATAACATAACTTAGATAAATTATTACCAAACAGCTTACTGTTATTTTGAACAAGATGTTTGTGTTATTCATACACAGAGATAGATTGCCTCGAAGGCATCTTCTCTCAACATCTCCCACTTGCACTCAGGCCCATTTATCTCGGTATCTTATACCGTTTTTACACATAAGTTTTCACGACTTCATGTGGTAGAGCCTTCGTGAGTGGATCTGCTAAAACAGTCTACACTATAGACTTAAGGGGTTTCTATGTTCATGTTAGACCAACCATTTGAATCTCATTCAAATAATTCACTTGGTCTTACGGAATCTATAATATTTTATTTACTTGGATCTTATCCAGTTCATCGTACCTTACAATAATAATTTAAATTTGTTAATGGTCAATTCAAATGGCTCATATCTATTTCTAATAAAGTATCAAACTTTTGATTACTTTGTCAAACTATATGTTCCATCTCTTTGATGCCTTGCAAGTAATTTACACGCTCCCACTGACCTTGAAAACTCTCTGGCTAATTCATATAAGTTGGTCTGTCTAAATCATATTTAGAAAAACGAACTTATAAGTGAATGCTCCAATTTTCATGGTCAAACTGAGCGTTTACATCGAGTTTGGTCCGAGTAGATCTGTACACATCTGCTGGCGAGACGGTTTCAACTAATCCGTTTTAAAGAAATTAGGATGAAAACTGTTCTCGACCAACATGATTGTACTTCACTATTTTCTTTATGCATCTAATCTTTCAACTTAAAGCTTTACTTGCAGAAAGCAAGGAATCATTTTCCTTGGGTACGTAAACTAAATTCCAAAATTTATTTACGCACACGGACCAATTCTGATTGCATCATGTCACGCCCCGCTTCCCTAAAATGGAGGCGAGACGTGAAAAGGTCCGCACGAGAGTGGAGCTGTGAAGCCCCAAACCCGATAAGCGTCAATAAAACATAAGCAGGTCCCTGTAACCACAAACGGAACAACAATAATAACACAAGGAGAGACAGAAATAAAATCTCAAATCTCAGAAGTTGTCCAACATTAAAATTAAGTTCAACATCCAGAAAAGCCACCAGGCTAAAAGAAAGAGTCTAAAGGCCCAGAACAAAGCCAACAAGGACAAACATAACAAAGTATTGGTGCCACGCACCGACAACAAAACAGTCTAAACAACAACACAAACAGTCTCTACGACTGATCGCCCGTGTCCACGAAGTCCTCGTCAAACACAGGCTCGGGCTCGGTGTCAACAAACACCTCGTCCTCAACAATGAACTCAGGCTCAGGATCTAACATGTGTCACCCAAAAGAGTAAAGGGGCACATGTCAGCAAGTCTAAAAGACTTTGGCAAGGAAACTGAAAGTAAGGTAAACTAACAACCTAGCAGTTATAGTATGATGCATGGCATGTCAAGTATCGTATGGAAGTAACAAGTGAAGTACAAGTAGCAAGTAACAAGTGGTAGGTGTGACATGTATTGTCGAGTAACAAGTACAAGGGATCACCCACACACGTGTGAGTGCCCTATTGCCCACCGGCTGTGTATCAGTACAAGGGATCACTCACACACAAGTGAGTGCCCTATTGCCCGCAGGCTGTAGTCAAGTACAAGGGATCACTCACACACAGGTGAGTGCCCTATTGCCCGCAGGCTGTAGTCAAGTACAAGGGATCACTCACACACAGGTGAGTGCCCTATTGCCCGTAGGCTGTAGTCAAGTACAAGGGATCACTCACAGACAGGTGAGTGCTCTATTGCCCGCAGGCTGTATTCAACTCGTTTTCTGGACCACGAGCCAGATTTGTATTTAACACGTATGGCATAGGGTTATGCCTGCAACGCAGGTGCCTAGCCGGAAACAAGTAGATCGGTCATTGGCTTTCAACCAACTCACGTGGCCCGCTTCTGGAACACGAGCCAGGAAACACAAGTATTGTAGCGTGTGCTACGAATACGACATTCAACATGGATAGCATGGATGACAATTTATTCGCGTACCATTAATTAAAATTAAACGTGACATGGTAGTTTTGCAACATGATAAATGACGGATCTAACTTCGTTGTCAAGCTAGTTCCTGAAATTACGCCTAGGCGAGTATCATTTCGTCGCCTAGTCTCTTTTACGCCTACACAAGCAAATGGCCTAAGACATGGCCCAAAACACTGAGTGGCAAGTTTCACTTGCCTAGCATCGAGGATGACGATCAACGAGGCCGTCACACAAATGCTAACTACGGAGATGAGATCGCTGCCATGGCAAAACAATATTAGAACAACATCCAACCTAGTTTTATTAGGGTTTCACAAAAATCACAAGTCGGGTTATGAGAACATTAAAGGATCGATCACTACCTTAGGAAGCGGAAGAACGATACCGAGCAAGCACGTCGACGGAAGAAACGATCCGGAGAACTAAGGTTCAGATCTGGAATGGATGGAGAAATCTAGAGAAATGTAATTTTGGGGGGTTTGGGGGGTTTTGGGGGGTTTTCGGCGACCTAGAGGTGGTGGCCGGCCAAAATGGAGAGGGAGAGGAGCTCTTGATGAAGGAGGAGGGCTAGGGTTAGATGGATGATGATTTGGGGAAGGAAGAGGCTCAGGAGAAATGAAAGAAGAAAAGAAAAACGTTTGGGGGGTTTAAATAGGAAGAGCTGGCGGCTGCCCAGAAATTAGGGTTTCAACACTGATTAGTCGGTCAAAGAGCAACCTCTGACCGACTAGTTTGGGAACTAGTCGGTCGATTGACCAACGCAGATCGACTAAGTGTAAACAGTAACTACTGTACAAAAATAGGATTTAGATTTAGTCGGTCAAAGAACAACTACTGACCGACTAGTTTCTCATCTAGTCGGTCGACGAACGTTCTTAGACCGACTAAGAATGAATAGTACTTGGTATCAAAATGATCATAGAGCTAGTCGGTTAAAGAACGATTGCTGACCGACTAGTTTGCAACCTAGTCGGTCGACAAATGTTCTTAGACCGACTAACGATAAATAGTAACTCCTGAATAATTAACAAAGCCCACTAGTCGGTCCATGAAGGTTTGCCGACCGACTAAATCGTCATCTAGTCGGTCGGTTCCCCTTCTTGTACCGGCTAACGTGCACAGAAAGTTCCGAAATGGAGCGCGAAGCTCCGGGATCGATTCCTAAGACTCATAGGCTTGATCTAACAATAAGATATGACCGATATGAAGCCCGTCACGAATGACTTACTCCGAAATCGACGATCAACGGAAGAAGCTAGAAAAACACGACGAAACGATCGAAAGTGAAAGCTACAGAGACGAAAACCACGCATAAGGAGAAAATCCACCAAAACATATATATAATATAAATAATCCAGATACATGAAAACCAGTCGTTACACATCAAGTTATAAATCGGAGATACTACTCCGGATTATCATCCTGGAAGTTGACTAAGTCATCATCAGTTATGATGTCTAACTCGACTCTTCGTCTCACGAAATTTGAGTAATTATACAACTTCCTAATGATTGATTTAATAAATATCTTTTTGATAATGTCCTCATAGAACATTATCAAAACCTAGGCATTATTATCTGGGACTTAACCCAGAGGGAGGACTTAACTCAGAGTCAATTGTTATGGATCGCACCGAGTCTAACTAAGTGTGATTCATACCTTTTAACACACTGATGTGTTAACAGACTTGACCTGAGAGAAAATCACATTTTCTTTTAATTACGCAAGATTTTATGTAGCTAAGCATTTAACGATTTTATCTAATCGAATCAGTTTAAATACTTTTGTCTTTTCGTTCTTTATTTTTTTCAGGCTTATGTTTCATCAAGAACACGTGTCTTAATAAAATATACGAATAACTTATTTTGGTTGATCTAGACTCGGGTACATCAGTATGTACCAGACTGAGTTCGACAACTCATTCTCCCACTATCTTACAGATGGGTTTCGGCCAATTTTATCTAATAGGATAAGACTCACAAGTGTCCGTAGACTTCATAATACGAGAGGTCAGACCCCTCTTTATGTGACTTGTGAAGCTTAGTCTCTCGATACGGCCTAGTCTATTTTACCATATAAGTTTGCTACTATCTTGTGTATTTATATATTAACATTTAATATATTATAGTTATTAAAAATTACTAACACAAAACATTGCTTTGGAAGCAAGGTGACGACATTCGTCAAATTGTGTTAGACGTCTTTTGTATAACAATAATTATGAAATCGTGACATCAAAATATGTCACATTTTCATATCCTCCTACTTAGGCCTTTATTAATGATAAATGAAACTAACTTTCTCAATTGACTTTTCTGGAGTGCCTTCTTCCTTTTCTAAATCACATTTAGATATTTAAATAGCCCAACATAAATAAATAGCTACACAAGCGTCTCATGTATCCAAACGCCTGAGAGTTGCAATCTTGAGTGTAGCTCAAGAAGTTGCTGATGGAAATTGAATTCCACTCCAAGTAATTTTGATGATGAGCACACCAAATGAAAGCTTGATGTACTAACTACACTACACTCAAGTGTGCAGAATTTGTGAAGCTCTACTTATACTCAAAGAAGCACACTTCAACGCTCCAAGACAAAGACGAACATGACTAAATTCAAGTGATGAAGCTCAAGCTCAAACAGAACCAGAAGCACAAAGAGAAGCTCACTTTCTCTTCACCAAATTCATCAAACTTCCGAAGACATGTTCTGAGTCCATAGTGAGTGTGTCGTGTCTTTTTAGGGTATTTGTTAAAGCCATATCAAATAGACAAAAACACACACAAACAAACAATTTCGAAAATACTTTTAATTATCTTCAAAATATTTTCGAGAGATTTTTTTTCTAGTCACTCCATAATTTTCGTAGTGAAACTCCACGCAACCGGGAGTTAACTACTCGTCTGACTAGAAGAGCAGTAGGAAAAACTCCTTGGGAGTCGACTACCAAAAGTAGGGAGTCGACTACCTGTCAGAGATCAAGAACTCTTGGAACTCTCTGGGAGTCGACTACCTATATGAGGGAGTCGACTACCAGCTGTAAATTTCAGACGTTTTTGAATTTAAATTAAGAAATCCTTTGAGCAATTTACTCCGTAATTTTTGAGACAAAAGTCAAACGAAATTTGAAATTCAAATCTCAGTTTTTCCCTATAAATAGAGATAAATTCTTTGATGAAAAAACACAACATTGAAAATCAATCTATTGTGAAAACTCTCTTGAATTCAAAGCTCTCATTTTATTTTCTCTCTAGCCAATTTGATTTTATTTGATCTTGCAATATTCTTTTATAAATTCTTTTGAAGATCATACTCTTATTTTTATTGGCTAAAACGTTTTCAAAATCCTTACTATTATTCTCTTTATTTTATTTAAAGGATTTTTGAAAAGATCTAGATCACAAAGAACTTCTCTCGTATCTTTGTGTGATCTAGACTATCATTCTATCAAGCCACTACACAAATTTGTCTAAACTTTGATTGGCTATAGAATCGGGTGTATAAACCAATCTCCATCATTTATTGTGGTGTATTGGATAAATTCTCATTGTGTTGATTGTTGGAACACTAGACAAGTTTAGTTGTTGCCAGTTGCAAAGTCCTCGGGTTGTGAGGCAAGAGTAAATCCTAGACAAGTCTAGGTGTTGTGGTTGGAAATCCTGGTTGAGACTAGGTACTTGTATTTGCCAAGGCAGATAGTGAAAATCTCGTACCGGATTGGTCGGGGACTGGACGTACCCGGGTTGCGGGGAACCAGGATAAAAATCCTTTTTTGTTTGCGATTGTTGATCTGTGCTTGTTTATTTTTGCACTTACTTTTCTATCGGTTAAAGTGTCATCTATCTACAGCAAAGATTAATTTATCTCTATTCGCTGTAAATTCATATTTGCAATCTTATCTGTTCTCACATATACTCTGGGAGTCGACTACTGTTCATAGGGAGTCGACTACCTGCTGTGAAATTGCTCTGTGTATTTTAAGATTATTTTGTTGATTAAGAACCAAGCGTAGATCGCTCTACTTGGTTTCTTAGGCAACATTAGAAGGACTTTATTTGTGTTAACATCAACTAGCGAACAAGTTAACTATATACACAACACTATTCAACCCCCCTTCTAGTGTTGTTTGCCATCCACAGGATCCAACAGTTGCTTGTCTCAAGATCCGGTTGGGATACATAGCCTTGCATCGCTCATGCACTCGTATTCGACTCAAACAATTTGATCGAATTCTTGAACTTTGCGGATCAAAATTGTTTGTCCATACAACCTTGAGGGTAGCTCGACAAGTTGTAGGGAGAAACATACTTCGAATATCCTATATGTTCAAGCTGCCTCATATAGAGACAAGTGACATGTTGCGTGAATTTATTTGTTGGACCCAGAACTTAATGAAATCATATTTCTTAAGTCTGTTCTTTAGAAGGTCATTTTAATGTCAACGAGAATATAGTTTTGATTCTATCAATTAGAATTTAGCTTGATATTCAATTAATCAACCTATTTGACCAGTTAACTTATTCCATTAAAATATTATATTTCGATTCCTTCGGTAAACATAGTCTTGCCCTAGTTTAGCATATGTTCAATATTAAATATAGGTAGATTGGCATTCATCTATCTATATCCTCCCACTATTTTTACGATCGTCTCAAAGCTTAATAACGAACGATTTAATCGAATTAAAATATTTAAAATTTAGTGAAAGAGGTATCCAATCTTCCTGAACCTCACAACCTTGAGGAGACTCAACAAGTTGATTGGTTCCATGATTGGTAGACTAACTCTTAGTAAATCACATCACTTGTGACTCCCTATCGTTTTTTTACCCACAGTCACTTATGATCTTGAGGAGACTCAACAAATCATAATGACTGGTCTAGTCAGACCCTTGATTTCGTGTCCAGATTTGACTTAGATCGATGCTCGAGGAGACCCGACGTATCGATTTGGGTCAAGTCTAGACTACATCACATGTATGGTGGAGTTTGTTCCTTAAAGATAAACATGTCATAGCTTGAGGAGACTCAACAACTATAATTGTCTTCTTTGAGTTACCAAGCTCCAAAATCAAGGAGGGATACGGATTAATCTTTAATAAGAGTTATAACGCATTGACTAGATATAGTCCAGGGTGTCATACAATCATGATTCGCGACATTACGGTCCAGCGGAACACAGCCAGGGAATTGACTAAGCTAGGATCACTGCCCCTTGGACTAGCAAGGGTTGATCCAGAACTCTTAGTCAAGCACATTGACTGGATCATGGTCCATTGAATGAAGCTTGTCACTTTTATATGTGTGCCATAGACTAAACAGCTTTTATTAACACTAATTAATCCTATCAACTAGTTGCATCCTTAAATTCAAAATTTTAGGATTTGTTTAATAACTTTTATTAAGTCCTTATCAACTATAAGGTTCACGTGCTATCCTAATCGTTATTAGGATTTTAATAAATTTTATTAACAACGCTAAAAGCGAAGTCCTTTAATGAAAATTAATAATAACAATTAGATTAAGAAACATTAAAGGGACTACCCTAATCAGGAATTAGGTCTTGAAGTGTTGTTATTATTTTATTAAAACACAGCATGTCATTAAAATTTAAGTAATAAATTTTAATCATTTCTTAATGGCTAACCTAAAGAGGTGTCTTGTGTTATCAAATAAGGGACAAGATGAACTAGCCATTAAAAATAAAGCTACACTAATTTATCGCATAAAGATAGTGCACAACTATTTAACAATTAAATAGACTAAGTTTATCGCATAAACAATTTTAGCATGCATACATAAATTTAACATTTAAATTTAAATTATGATTTTAAAAATATTTTATTTTTATCTTATAAAAACTTGTTTTTAAAATCACAAATTTGCATGCTACTTTAAAAAATTTATCGCATAAAAATTTTAACCTTTAAAATCAGTTTTAAAATATCTCATAAAATTAAAACATCATTTTAAAAAACTATCATGCTTAAAATTTTATCATATAAAATTTTTAGGCACTTTTAAACTTATCGCATAAATTTTAAAAGATTTAAAATTAGTTTTAAAAATTATCACATAACTTTTAAAACGTCATTAAAAAAATTTCCATATTCAAAAATTTATCACATAGATTTTTAAACATCAAAAACATTTTTAAAATTTATCTCATAACTTTAAAAACATTTTTTTTAAAAGCATTTAAAAGCATTTCATAGTTTAATAGAAATCGTAGGCTAGATCGTTACGCAGACCTCGCTCTGATACCACTGAAGGGTTTTATGGGACCCTTAGGGCACAAACTCTATGCCCGTCCTCAGTTGGACGGAACATAGACAGAAATAGCAGCGGAAAATAATCATATTAATCTAATTAACATTTAACCCTAAGGTCCAAGACCCTAATCCAAGATCTATGCCGACTTGGGATGGGTCTGACCATCCCAAGAAGGATCTAGCCTACTGCGATTAAATTAAACTAATGCTTAATTAAACACATACCCGGAATCTCAGCTCTGGAGCAGGCGAGATGTTCCGCACCGTCTTCCGAGCCACTCCCGTCTCACGCCGAGCCGCTCCCCGAACCGCTCCTCGAACAGCTCCGCATCCCGAGGCGATCAATCCCGTGTCGTCGAGCCAACCAACCGCCGAAGAAAGTTTAACGCGAGTGAAACATCCGCCTAGATTTCGGATCTGGATCCGAACTCCTTTGCGGCTTTGCTAGAGCCCTCAGGAGCAAGGCAGAAATTTATAGGGAGAGAAGAAATATTAATTTAGCTTAGATCCGAGCGTGCTCCAACATTTACGAGAGCCGCTCAGATCTAGAGCTTGGGACGAGTTATGAGGAAGGGGGAGGGCATCTACTTATAGAGGCGGCTGACTCTCCCCTTTTCTCCACAACCGAGGTGGGATTATTAATTTGGGATTAATTAAATCAAGTTAGTTTGCCTTTCACAAAGGGCAAACTTCCTCGAATTTTAACTCCCTCACCGTTGAGCTTCAATGTTGGTACAACCTACCAAATCAAAGATGGTTCAACGGTGAACGCGTAGGAAAAAATGGCTCGTCAATCCGAGTCCGTTTGACCTTTCAAACAATTGTCCAAAGTTAGCCAAAAGTCATGCTTCTCTTAGAAACGTAGCCGTCAAGAAAATCCCAGGTTTCAAAAAACCCTAACCAGAAAATTTGGGCTTGGTGGGCCTCCATTTTCGCTGGTTTCAGGCCAACAGTTTGGGCTGACTTGTTTTGGCAATAACTTGTGCATTTGGACTCCGTTTTTGATGAGGTTTGAACCTGCGTTTAGAGCGGGACGATCCCGTCATCTAGGTAACCTTTTCAACGCGTTTATTTAATTAAATATAGTCTTAAACAATTTAAGACACATTTAATCTCTTTTGCATCATATGCAAATTAGTCCCTATCTAGGCTTAAATTTTCATTTGCATCAAATACAAATGATCTGAGGGCATATTCCTCTACAAGAAGTGCATATTTCTTGGTTATGGCGATGGTTTAAAGGGGTACTAGTCATAACCCGTGCCCTCGGACACGGTTCATTTAAGATATCCTCTCAAAATTTTTGTTCTCCTTGAAAAATTTTTTCCCCTCCAAAATCTAAACGAACAAAAATCTAGTTTCGGCACATAACACATGCCCTCGAGCACGGTTCATTTAATTTATCCCATCAAAATCTTTGTTCTCCCCAAAAATTATTCCATCCTCAAAAATCGAGCTTCGGCGCGATCGCCTTCGAGTGTGGGGAAAAAATTTAATCCGGGCCAAAAAGTGGGGAAAAATGAAATGGTAGGGTTTTTTTTAGCAAAAAGAGAAAGGGTCGGTATTCTGCGCAAATGTAATGATTGTGGGGGGGGCACGAAAATGAAGGGGGAAATGCATTAGTGTGGGTGTGTGTGTATGGCGTGTGGGTAAAAAGTGAAATGAGATGGGTTTTTAATCAAAAAGTAGAAATGAGTGGTATTCTGCGCAAATGTAGTGATTGTGAGTGGTTTGAAAGTCAAAGGAAAAAAGTGGTGGTTTTTCCAAACACACATCTAAACCCTTCTTTTACTAAGATTAAATCCTAGTCATTCTTCTATCAACCTCTTTATACATCAGCATGACATCAGCTTGTCCTAGTCAGCCCTAGAATTCAAAAATCGTTGTCAAATGTAATATAGATTCCTTGTGGGATCTAGTGGCACACAAGGCATTCTTGAGCCAATATATCACTTTTGATGAGTCTATGATGCTTACTGTGAAGCAGACTCAGTCAAAGGATGAGGAGACACCCGTGGAGCCCAAGCAAGAGACGATTGAGCTTTTAATCCCACTTCACAGGAGACCGGACAAGGAGCATATAGTTGAGGTCCCAGTTGTGACACATTATGAGGTCCAAGTCGAGGACCTCATGCAGACATCCATGAAAGCGCAGGTACGTGATGAGTTTCAGGATGATGTGGTGCAAAGGTTTAAGGGGACCAAGAAGGCATCCGTGAGATTAGGTGGTTGGGACTACACTGCATTCTCCTTTGACGAAATGACATTGTATGCATTAAATATTGAGCATGAGGAGACATTGACATATGGTGGAGTCATGAGCTCGAGTGAGGTTGTCAATTGGTAAGGTGTCATGGAAGAAGAAATGGAGTCGCTTAATCACAGTGACACATGGGATTTGGTTCATCTATCGAAAGACAAGCGTGCCATTGGTTGTAGATGGATATACAAGGTCAATGAGAGCTCTACCAAAGATGGTGATGATGTACGGTTTAAAGAACGGTTAGTGGCTAAGGGATTTGCATAGCGAAAGGGAGAGAACTACAATGAAATATTTTCTCCAGTGGTACGACACACTTCCATTAGATTTTTGCTCGCACTAGTTTCATCCATAGAAATGGAGTTGGAGAAACTTGATGTCAACATTGCATTTCTACAAGGAAATTGGATGACGAAATTTACATGCACCAACCAGAGGGTTTTATGTCAGAGGCCAAGGAGAGTTTTGTCAACAAATTGAAGATATCTCTCTATGGACTGAAGCTGTCCCCATGATAGTGGTACACGAGATTTGACAACTTCATGTTGGGCATTGGATACGAGCAGAGCATGAAGGATTAATGTGTTTATGTGCATACATTGGATGATGGTTCAAGCGTCAATCTTTTGTTGTATTTTGACGAGATGTTGATTACTTCCTACAACATGTTTGAGGTCAAGAAGTTGAAGTTGGAGCTAAGTAGAGAGTCTGACATGAAGGATTTGAGCCTAGTGAAGAAGATCCTAGGTATGTAGATTACCCGAGATAGGAAGAAGATTGAGTTGAGGTTGTGTCAGAAAGGGTATGTTCAGAAGGTTCTCGTTCGTTATGGAATAGAGAGTGTAAAGCCTGTTTTCACACCCCTTGGAGCTCATTTTCAGCTTTCGGCGTTACAGTTGCCAAGTACCGACGGTGAGAAGAAGCTGATGTCTCAAGTGTCATATTACAGTGCAATTAAGAGTCTTATGTACGTGATGGTTTGCATGCAACCAGATCTAAGCTTTTGGGGTTATGAGCAGATACATGTCAAAACCTGGTAAAGAGCATTGGCAGGTCGTCAAGTGGATTATACGATATCTGCATGGGATAGTTGGTGTCAGGCTGCATTTTGGCATAGAAGACGTTGTGGTACTGGCCTGGTTTTGTGACTCGGATTATACAGGTGATAGGGATAGGTTGGGATCTACCACAAGGTACATATTCACGTTGGACACCGCAGCGGTGTCTTGGAGATCTATCCTACTGTTACTGGTTGCATTATCAATCTTGGAAGTCGAGCCTCCCAAGTATAATAGGAAGCGGGGCGTGACAGAATTACCTCACGAGTCTGTTACAGGATTTAGATGTGTCATAGAGATAGTCAACAGTGTTTAGTGATGGTCAATTGTCATATATCTTGCCAAGCATCATGCCTACAGTTCAAGAATCGAGCACATTGAGGTGTGTGATTGCTTTCTAGAGGAGGAAAGGCAATTGATTGAGCTTTAGAAGGTTTTGACTGAAGAGAATCCTATAGACTTGTTCACCAAGCCAGTTCATGCCATCAAGCTCAATACTTGCTTGTGCTTAATCTATTTGATGGTTTAAGTATAGCACCGAAGATCGAGGTTCCTAGGACGATGAGGAGGCCTATAGAATACACGAGGTGTTCTGATCAAGGTAGAGCTTGCTGGTGTTATGTTGGAGGCGTCTGTTGATTTTGCAATAGGTTAGAATTTGTTATTTGCATTGCAAAATCCATAATCTGGAAGCTAGAATTTTCAGACTTTTGAAGTAGTGGTTCCAGACATCTGGATGAGCCGACACAAGCATCTGATGTATCTGATATCAGGCAGCGAGGTGCCTGGCTGAGCACTATTAGACGCCGAGGGAAATTAGGGTGCAATTCTCGGAATTTTAGGCACTGAATGGATCAAGCATTTGGGTGGAGACCAGACGTCTAGAGCACCTCTTCCAGATGCCTGTTAGGGACCAGATGTCTGGAGCACATCTTCTAGACGTCTGGCAGCCAATTGAGTTATTTTTTGGCATGATTTATGACCATTAGATTGAGCTCTTTCTCATTCCAATGGCCATGATTGTTTGCATCTTTTAGGGGCTATAAAAGAGGGCTACTTGAGAGATGTTAGGACGTGATTGTGTGTGTAAGAGTTGTTGAGCATTCAAGAGAGCTTTTATGAGAGATTAGAAAAGATAAGAACCAAAGAAGAGAAAGCAATGGCTTTTGGGACTCCTTGGGTTCTTGGGTCTTATTTTGTTATCTCTTTTACTTTTCTTCGTGATATTGAAAGTGGGAGCTTAGTGTATTCATCCATGTTTTAACTAACTTGAGGGTTGAAGAAGAAGTGGTGTGAAGCTTGTAACTCTTTATCAGAATAATTGAATCGTCTCAGAATACTAGAATATATTGAGTCTTCAATCGAACCAGGGTAACGTCTTGGCCTCATTTACTTTCAAGCATTTGCTGGTTGTAAGCATACTTTGTTTGCTCAATTTGCTCCTACAAGATCCGGTTAGGACAAAGGTTATGTGGTTGTTGTGTTGATCGATTTCGTGAGCCCAACTCCTTACTTAGTTGTCGAGTTTGCTATCTGTGGATCATTTCGCATTTTTGCAACAGTAACTTGTGCCATCCATCACATTTTCAGGTTGGGGTTTGAAATCGATTAGTATTCCACATTGCAAAGCAAAGTTCAACTAAAAATTCTCATAAGCATAATCCAATTAAAATTGAGATATATGAGAAAAATCATTCCCTTAATGAGAATATTGATTATCATATGGCATATGGGCTAATGCATCATATGCAATCTTGAAAAGTTTACACTTTTATATTTTTTAAACGATTGGAATAGTAAGTTTGATTGTCATATTGTAAAGATTTATAACATCAAATATCATATGAACCTAATATATTTGCTCCTTCATCCATCTGTCGTAAGAAGCTCTTCTATTCCAATACCGTCAAATTTACAATGATTGGATGAAGGAGCAAAACCCTTGGATATGCACAATATTGTGTCTTGAGGTTTTAAAATATAAAGATCAAAATGAACATTCCGATGACATTCTGCTTGCCAGCAACCATATATGCTCGTTGTATGAAACCAAGAGATTTCTAGTTAAGAACTTTGAGATGAATGATCTTGGCGATGCATCTTTTGTATTAGGGATTCAGATACACTGAGATCGTTCTTGGGGTATTTTTGGATTACCACAAACGACCTACATTAAAAAGTTTCTTCAAAGATATGTCATGCAAAATTGTAAACCATGTGATACCCCTGTAGCTAAGGGGGACAAGTTCAGTCTTAATCAGTGTCCTAAAAGTGAATTTAAAAGGCAGGAAATGCAGAAGATTCCATATGCTTCAGCAGTAGGGAGTCTAATGTATGCTCAGGTTTGTATGCGACCAAACATCACTTACATTACAAAGATGTTGGACAGATACTTAAGTGATCCAGGAGTATTGTAACGCCCCGCTCCCCGGGATACCCAATAAGTACGAATCTGTATCAGGTATTCCTGAAGCAGCGAGGCGTTATAGGTGGCGGCCCATGCAGGTCTCCGCACTGCGGCTGTGTAAGGGTAATGCATGTAGTGTTCTAGAGGTAGTTTGGTCTTAAGGTGGGTAGGAGTTCTGCCTTAAGATAGAGTCCTGATATCAGAAGTTTAAGGTATAGAGCCCTGAGGATAGACACTAGACTGTTGATTGAGTAAGACTGTGTGTATATATCTATGTGTGTATGTATGTGTACCTATACGTCTGTAGCTCTATAAGTGTTGAATATGGCTTGTCGAGCATATTTAGATGATATACTCATGTGCATATGACTATGGTATATGTACGAATGATTATATGGCTATGTGATTGTATTTGAAGTATATGTGTTAATACATGGTCGACTTATGAGAAATGAGTAGAATTGAGTTAGATACTTGATTGAGGTGCAGGTAGTATATAGATGTATTGTTTAGTGACTATATACTGTATGTGATGTATGCACATGTGGAGTGTGCAGATGCATGTGTGGACCCTTGAGTACCACCCAAGTATGCGTGGATAAGTCTTAAGAGTATTAGTGTTATATGCTGAAATATGTGATGAGTATATGATACATGTATGGCTGTAAGCCGGTATGCTTACTCCTGTATATGGATGAATATAGTTTTGTATGGTTATCTATGTGTATTGATATTGAAATGGTAGACCTTGTGCAATGGTACATCTATGAATGTTGGATGGATACTAGGAGACATGCATGATTGTATGTCTGAGTATAGAGGTGCATGCGTATATATGTTAATATATGCTAGCCTATGAGAGTGTGTATCATGGACCTATATAGTTGATTGAGCTCTAGGCGATGTATAGATATGGCATGCCGTCTGTATTTGTAATATGTGGTGTATACGTACATGCTGATTGTGTAGATCCATATGCGGATCTTTGTGTTCCACTCAGGTATGAGTGGGCAGGCTCTAGGTGTATTACTGTTGTGTGTTTAATATATATATATATATATATATATATATATATATATATATATATATATATATATATATATATATGAGAATAATGGCTATCATACGCCATATGAGAGCTTCTCTCATACGCCCTCTCACATAAAGCACCCAAGTACAATCAAGTACAAGCCCATGTGGGCTTGTACTTGGGTGCTTTATGTGAGAGGGCGTATGAGAGAAGCTCTCATATGGCGTATGATACCCATTAATCCCTATATATATATATATATATATATATATGAGGAGGGATCAAATGACCCTCAAAAATAACACCCAAAAATGACCCCCTATCAAAAATCCTATGCCCCCATTTTTTCGGAAGATCTGAACCGTTCATCTTGATCTCCACCCTCTAAATACATGACCCACCAATTTTCAACCCGATCCCATGTGTTTTGCCCATTCATCAACCATTCGCAAAAGTTCTGTTCATGCGAAACCGTTAAATTTGGGTCGGATGGATGAATGGGAAAAACACATGGGATCGGGTTGAAAATTGGTGGGTCATGTATTTAGAGGGTGGAGATCAAGATGAACGGTTCGGATCTTCCGAAAAAAATGGGGGGCATAGGATTTTTGATAGGGGGTCATTTTTGGGGGTTATTTTTGGGGGTCATTTGATCCCTCCTATATCTATTCTATAAAACACAACCTTTTTTGAATTTTGTCCCAGTCATATGTCCAGTCATATTGCTTTGTCCCAGTCACCAAGAACAGCCAGGATACACTCTAATGAAGGGCCAGGATGAAGCCACGTATGCATGGGTCCCGCAGGCAAGAGAGAGATGAAAACAACTGTACCGCAGCCTCACTCTTTCCAACGCACTGATCTCCTTCGTAGCAACACGAAATTTTGGGGGGAACACGAAATTTTGGGGGGGAAGACCTCACAGATCAAATTGTCTTCTTCATAGCAACTGAAGAACTTCAAGCCGTCTTCTGCAAACACATGCTTGGTCTTCTTCTGCAAACACACACTCGAAATTTTGGCGGGGAAAGACCGCACAGATTGTCAGTTGAAGAAATCACGCCTTCTTCGCATTCTTGGAGAACCGTACCACGTGGTCTTCATCCTTACGTATCAAAAAAGACCAGGTATGCAATTTGTGTTGGCCTTGATCTGGGGGAAGAGCAGGTATGCAATTTGATTTTGTTTGTTGGGTAATCTTCAAAATTTGATTTTTGTTGTGGCTTGGATTGAGGTTTGAAGGTTCGGCCTTGATCTCGGGGAAGAGCATGTATGCTACTTGATCATTTAGATCAAATTAGGGTTCTTTCGGGCGATCTCGAGGTATGCTACTTAAATTAGGGTCTTTTTAATCTTTCCTACAGTTCCATGGAGTGCCCATAAGGTGTTTGATGAAAATACTGAGAAGAGAATTGGGAACTAGAATGTGATTATTAACAGCTTATGGCTTTCCATTCAAAATTTTGCAGGTTTGTCACTCAAAATTCAACTTTTTGAGGTAAGCTTGCTGGTTTGCCATGAATGAAGCTCTCCTCTAGCTCTTTTACTACTTCACCCTAGAAGAGAGTGTGTTTTTTTCCTTTTTAGGGATGTTTGGGTGAATGTAAATTTTTTTAAATGCTTAGTGTTGATCAGTCCCTGTAATTTTTCTTTTTGTGCCATGAATGATGCAGGATTTTTACTTTTAATGCTTAGTGTTGATCAGGCCCACTTTGCTTGCTCATGGGAAAGAAAGGAGGGAGCTCTTGGTTGACTGTGGGCAAGAGGGCCCTCAGTTATTTCGTTGCTTCTTTCAGTTATTTGAGTTATTCATCAGGTCATTTAAAATCCCATCTCTCTCTCTCAGAGCGTTTTCTCTATCTATCCAACAAAACCCCACAGTAATTGAATATTTTTTAAGTTTTTTCAGTTCTCAACAGAAAAAGCCAGGCAGACATCCATTGTATCACTTTCATCTAAAAAATTTCAGTTTGCGATGTACATGAATTAATAAATTTCAGTTTGAATTGTATTTGGCATTCACAGGCGTAGAAGCTTGCGGTGTAAAAGCTTGAATTGTATTTTGGGATTCAACAGAAAAATCCAGTTAGGCCAAGTGAAATGGGAGTCAAAATCATGTCATATACACTGTGTTTTAGTTTAAAAGTGAAACATAAAAAATGTTATTGTGTCATATACACACTAAATTAAAATGAATTTTTTTCACTATTTAAATGCCATTGTGCATATGACACAATTCAAATCACATTTCAAATTCCCTACAGTGTATATATGCATTTGTATTCACTGTGTTAGTCAAGTGAAATGACATTTTTAAGCTGTAGAATGCAATGGCTATTTTGGTGGTTGTAATCAAAGTGTAGAAATTTTTTTATTTGTCTGATAATATCCTGTTATATACACACCATCATGTCATATACACACTCTGAACAATTGAAATGGCCATTTATATTCACTTTGTTATTCACATGAAATTCTTTGATAAAATTCAGTTTGTGGTGTAGAAGCTTGCGGTGTATATGCATTATTAAATTTCAATTTGAATTGTATTTGGCATTCACAGTTGTAAAAGCTTGCGGCGTAGAAGCTTGAATTGTATTTTTTTGGATTCAACAGCAACAACAAAATTCACACTGTGTTTTAGTTTAAAGTGAAACATGAAAAAATGCCATTGTGTCATGTACACACTAAATTAAATTGGAATTTTTCACTATTTAAAATGACGTTGTGCATATGACAGGATTCAAATCACATTTCAAATCCCATTTCAAATGGAATTCTGAGTGTTTTCTGAAACCCTCATTCGATATCAATTCAGTTTTCCCTTCTATCTCTATTTTTTTCATTATAAAAATTGCATTTTGAGAGATATCCATTTGATCAGACTTCGATCCTTTTACAGTTTTTGAAACTTAGTTTAACTTCAAAGTTCAAATTCTATATTTTTATCTTTTTTGCAGACTGATCCATGTGTCCAAATTGAGGACCCAAGGAAAATCGAAACTTTTGGTGGAGGGATCTCAGCCAGGTTAGGCATCCCGCTGTACGTCCTTCGAGTGTTTATAGTAATTCCTCAAAGAAGAAAATTTTTTGTTTGTTTTTGGTTGAAAATAGGCAGCTCGCTAGAAATGGTTTTTGATGCTTCTTCAGTTTTATTAAGCACCCTTCCCCCTTCATATATTTCTTTTTTGTACTTTTTCTGCTTAAATTCAGGAAATGAGATCTATTTCCCTTTCTAATTCCTTTTTGATTTGAACAACTGATGTGATAAATTGAGATTCTGGGTTTGGCAAAAGTTCTGATTTTGCCCAGGTAATATATATCCTAATCTTTGAGTCTGGACATTTTTCAGTTTATGTATATTAGAGATTGCTGGTACTGTTTTCTTAATTGAGGTCAGTGGGAAAATTTAAACAGCATGGATGTTTGTTGATTGCTTGAGTTGATATTCCTTTTGGACATTGGTTTGTTTCTAACGTTTTAATCTGGTTGCTTTTATTTCCTCCAGGTTTAATGTTTTTCGATCGGTAATTGTAGCATGAGTTCTAACTCTAGCATCTTGAAAGCAGATCGGTAACCTTGGGTTAGGGTTTCATCGATCTCTTTTGAGTTCTAACTCTAGCATCTCAGTTGCTCTGATCTGCTTCACGGTGAGCGAACGCACGCCATGGCCGTGCTTTTGCTCATCCTGAAGTAGATCAGGGAGGCCTAATGACAAGTCCAACTTTGTTGTTGATGGATTCGACTCCCCGCTCTCCAACCAAAAAAGGTCTATCCTTTTTTTTCTCTTCAGATCTCTGCAAGGGTTGTGATTTTTTTCTAATTCATTCCAATTTTAGACGCTTCCTATTTAAATATACTTCAAATCTCTTTATATTGATATTTTCTAGATTCTACATAATTCTTTATCAATTCTTTTGTGTTAGTTCATTCTTCAGCTTCACCGTTCACCCGCTCTTTTTTTGTATTGATATCATTAATTTTTAATTCTGTTATCAGTTTGAAGAATTGAAATTTAGTAATATGTCACCTAATCCTCTTGATGGAAATTTGGTTTTGTTTAACCTTTTTGACTATTTTGGTACGTATATTGCAGCTCTTTCTGAGATATGTCACTCCAATTCCACCGTAATCACTCCAATTCCACTCAATTAGATTTGGCTATTTCTGTTTCCTTATTTTGCTTCTTTTGGATGAATTCTAACCATTATTTAGCAGGGCGGAATTGGAGTGATTACAGTCTCTTCTGGATTTTGTTCTGGTGCATGGTTTTGGAGCTGCAAGATGTCATCTGATATCATTGTCCAGATGCACCTAAAATCCTAAACTCCAGTAGTATTCCGATGACCCCAAAGCTGCCTTCGAGAAGTTTTCAATCGATCAACGCTTTGTTCATGCTGCATTCTGATTGTTGCTATCAATGGATTTTTATGGATTCCAGTATGAATATGGTGTGTAATCCATTTGGTTGTCTAGGGAACAATGAGGACATTAGCTTCCATAAGGTGTGCATAGAGACCATCGTCATTTTGAATGTGTAGATTCAATTCTTTGCATAAATTATTACTTTCTCTGCCCAATATCTTATCCCCATCCTAAAAGTGAGAACTAAAAGTCTCAATATGTTTAATGTGAATAATAGGCAATGGTTGATGTAGCGAAGGAAGTAGGTGCAGTTTCAGTTTAACATGGATGCACAGGAAAGTGAAATGATCAGGTATATTGTCTCCTTCTATAACGTATCTTTTATTTCTTTTGCTATTTTTCTTATTAAGCGTATATTTTGCCACTGCCCTGGTTGCAGGTTCATTTTGAATTGACATTCTCTGCCTTAAATCGAGAGCTCAAAATTTTGTTTTATTTTTTGTTTATTGCTCTACAATGTGGTTGAATGTTTACAATAAACCTGGGAGGGGTGAATGTTTTCTAAAATACGCCAACAACTGTTTGATGATATGCCAACATAAGAACTGCTAATTTTCTATCAATCTCCCTTCTTTTTTTGGGTGAATTGTTTTATGCCAACATAAGAATTGTTTTTTGGGTGAATTGTTTTCTAACATAAGAACTGTTTGATGATATGCCAGCATACAGAAAGAAGATTGTTTTATGCCAACAAAAAATATATCATGTTTAGGTGGGGGTTAATACATTTTCAATCTTGCAGATTTAACTTTATGTTGATGGGAGATTGCAGATTTGGGTGAATTTTACAGCTTGCAGATCTAATTTAACTTTATGCCCTTATGACAACTTATATTACAGAGTGCATGCTCTCAGAATCAAAACTCCAGATAAAAATCATGCCAAAAACGGAAATGTCAGAAAGACTTGCTTTACTAAAACCATTTCCCCAAACCTAAGAAAGGATTTTCCTATATCAAGAGCCAGATAAATTTCCTATATCAACAGACAGATAAGGATTTTCTGTTTTATCACGTTTTCTCATTTTTTATAATTATGTTGTAACTTATACCTTCGTTTGGTTGTAGAATGTAGGAAGGTCAATTGAAAAGCATTTGTGTAGGAATGTAGGAATGTATTAAAGAGCATTTTTTATAATTATGTTGTAAATTTTTTCCTGTTGAACCTTCTAGCAGATGTTTGTTATCTCAAATTGGTGAACTTTCTTAGTTCATCAATCATAGAGTGTGCTTACTAAATATTTTTTAGGTTTCCATTTCTAGATTATGCATTTGATAATCACAAATTTGGTGGAAATGCTCAATCTATTACGAAGAATATGGATCCATCATACATCATTTTTAATGGGATTATGCTGTCAAGAATATGAATTATTTAAAATTACCCATGCAGGATCTTCCTTATTTAGAAGTTGTTCTTTAATAATGAAGAGTAAAGACTATCACATAATCCCCTTACGAATGCATGCATGCTGGGTATGATTATCTCAATAAACATGTCATTAGTCTAAACATTGTTGTTTGTTTAATTGTACATTGTCATGATTAGAATCTCACTAGCTAGATTATTATATTATATTTATAAATTGAATTATCAGTTTTAAGGGCAACTTACCCTAATATACAAAAAGGAACGTGCTGGGCTAACCGGTTTTTCTATTGGATCATTTATATTGGTTGATACTCAGTTATTGTAGTGTAAATGGGTTAATGAGTGTCTGAAAAAGAATAAATATCAGAGGTTCATTTTGTATTATGCTTTATGGTACCGATGTTGATTTGAGGTCATATGGAAATATTATGATTTGGCCTTTTACAGAATATTTTTTAGATAAGGGCATGTCATTGTTCATGTTACTAAAACCAGTGTCAATGGATATTTTAGCCTTCAGAAACTATTTGGTTTTCAATTGTTATATGATATACCTATAGGGAAAACTCAGGATATGTGATTATATGTTCAATTTCCCTGATGTATGTGTGAAATACATATATGGAAATTAGACATAGGGAAAACTCAGGATACACAAACCATTTCTCATTTTGAATCGTGATGCTAAATTTCCCTGATGTATCATCATTTTGAATAGTAGAGGGGTGGTATGAGGGCCCTCCACGCAACGAAACAGCCCTCATCATCATCATTTTGAATCCTGGTGTTAAATTTCCCTGATGTTGGAGGGAATTGTTAAATTTCCCTGATGTATCATCAGATGTTAAAATTCACTGCTTTTGTTCTATTCATTATCTACTGAACATTGCCATACTAGGGCTGACAAATATATATCTGAGGAAAGCTTCATCGAGTACTATATCTAGCAGTGATCATTAATTTCAAATTTCTGGTCTCTCCAGATTCCCTATCGATGAAATTGTGGTTATGATGGTTTCTCTTGGCTAAATTTAAAAATATTTGTTCATGTGTAGGAAATCTAAATTATGCATGCAGATAAATTCAAGCAATCAGCAACCAGGAAAGTTTTCTATGGTAAGAATACAAAAGAATGAAAAATAGATTTGCTGCCTGGGATTATTTTTAGGTCTTAACGCATGATGTAAAGGCAAATTTATCAAATAATAGACATTTCTAAGTCACTTTTTACTTACAAATAGAAGTCGGCCAAAATTTGATTGTGTATCTCACAGTTGGTTTTTACTCATTTTGTTTCTGTTTCGGTTTTTTTGTTTCCTTAGCTATCCTTTGCCATTATGATGTATAGGCTAAGGTGGAGAAGAACCTTTCGGCCAAAGAACTATTTGCTAAAAAGAAGTTTCAACTAGAAGAAATTGGAAAGCAGCTACTTGAAAATAGAAACAGAACAAGCTCTTTTTCTCAAGGCCTCAAATCCATTCGATCTTCTGCAACGGAACAAGAAAGGTACGAGCTTTCTAATAATCGATGGCTAAGTTCAATTGATTTTTGTAGGAATTGGGTCTCTCGAATGAGCCTTTTGCTGGTGTTATAGAAATTGGCTAACTTCATTGTTAATTGTATAATAATAGTAAGCTTTAAACCTTTTGTTAGTGTTACAGAAATTTTGCTAAATCCCTCTTTCTTATAGCCTCCACAATGTGCTCTTGCCTGACATCAAGGTCTGTAATATTTGTTAAAGTGGGCGTTTGGAGCCTTTGGCACATATTATAAAAGTTATGTGAACAACAGTTTTGTGAGGGATGATATGACATATTTGGAGCATTTGGCCTAAAATATTTGAAGTAAAAACAAGAAAAATAGTTTTGTGACCAATTTGGAAGATAATCGTGAGTTTTGAAGTTCCGGAGAAGTCTCCTTGAATTCTTATCCAAATACTTGCCTGATGAACTATTGTGGATTTCTGTTTTCCCCCAAAACTTTCTTACAATCATTAAAAGCACATTTTTTGATTTTTTAAGACATTGCCATATGTTTGCATTAATTTTGTCAGAGTTTGTGTATAGTATAAGCTAGATAAAGTGTTAATCAGAATTTGAGTTTCTTTTAAATTCAGTCAGGATGTAAATGTATTATTGCTGAGACTCGCTAATAATTTTAAGCCTTAGAAAAATGAAAGAACTAACAAGTGGGGATGTTAAGTCTAGATGCAAATAGCTACATATGCTGCTTCTTTATGAAGTTTATGTTGTTACTATCAGTATAAAACCAAAAATTCGAGCTGAACTTTCATTAATTGCACATAGTAATTTATTATTCAAGTTTACATTGGAGTGGCAAAATTTTCAAGTCACATACATGAGTTGTACAGTTTGAAAATGACATTGGCTATTTTACTCTTGACTGAACTTCTATAAGAATAATAATATATAATATTTTGAAATTGATGATTCTCTCATAATGCTGGTTTCAATATGGAAACTGTGGAGTATAAGAACATTTCAATGCTTATGCTGGATAAAATTTCTAATTGCTAAATTGTGTGCTTTGTAGCTCATAGTTCATACTGATATGAAACTGGAAGCAATGGATCTTGCTGTGTTTTTATATTTTCATTTTGAAGTATTTGATGAATTTTTTGCTTTCATTTTTAAAGAAGCCCGATGTTAATTAATGGAGCTTTATTGATTGATCAGGTTGGTGCATGTGAAGTAGGATCTCTCCTAGGCTTCATCGAGGGGCCGTGGGCCACACCATTAGTCGTTGCCTACATGAAGAATGGGGACCAGGTGGTCGGCCAGATCGTGAAGTGGTCGGCAATGGTGAAGCTCGGAAACACATTCTCTTAGGTGACGATGTTTATTAGGAGGAAGATGTCTACGGTGGATGAGGAACCGAAGCAGGTGAGCTATAGAGTAGTGAGGGATGTTAAGGGAAATGGGAAGCTGGAGTGCACGGTGATTGGGAAGCAGTTTGCGGCTAAGGAGATCTCTATTCAGGTTAATTTCTAGCATTATCCTCTGGTTAAAATTTTGCATTCTTCATTTATTGAAATTTTAAATAAAAAGGTCTTTTGTGTGTATATGCAATGCATTGGTTGAATAAGTTAGGTATTTGATGATGAATTTGCTGCTTTTGGTTTTAGATGTTGGTAGCATTGGCAAGAAATTCCCTATTTTGTAGCTTAGCTGTGAATAGAAGATAATAGTCACTTTGTTGGCTGGTTGTTATTCTCATTGAAGTTCATTTGTAATCTTTTATTGTATAAGGCTATTCAAAAAATTTATAGTATATTTATCATTTAAATTATTTCCATGAAACTGAAGTTAGTGAATGGAATTTAATCATTTTCCTTTATATTTTGTTGTATCGATTAGTATTGATGGTACGTTCTTCATGCATAATTGTGACTTGATTAATGATGAGATAAGATAACCTTTTAGACGTACTTGCTACCTTTGTCTGTAGGCTTTAGTTGATAAGATTGGGGCAATGATATCCTCTTAAAAATATTCAAAGGCTGAATTTTTTTAATGAATTGATTTTTGCAGGAATTGGATCTCTCGAAAGAGAGCACCGTGTATAAATTGATTGGACCGGTGCATGTGAAGCAGGATCTCGACGAGGCTAGGGCTAATGTCCAAAAACAAATTGAGTACGTCTCTGTCGAGCTGTGAGTTTTTGTGGATTTTTTTTCATTATTTATGGCTTAAAGCTGTTTCTTGATTGGAAAAATTGAATTGCCAACCTATGTAGGATTTTGCCTATGTAGGATTT